>JASEVX010000006.1:9461227-9921227 GCA_031761405.1 Serripes groenlandicus | reverse complement strand
CACGCTGATGTGGATCTACACTGTTCATAAATGACAACTAGCCGTACCATGTAATTATGTAACGTCCACACATTACGTGTTGCCTAATTGGATTTGGAGATTCTGAAGAAAAACACAGCCGTCTCCGTGCTGTGGTAGTTACAGAACGCCGTCTTATCACGGAAGAAAAACACAGCCGTCTCCGTTCCATGGAAGTTAGTTATAGAACGTCAGTCTTATGACGGAAGAAAAACACATCCGTCTCCGTGCTATGTTAGTAAGTTATAGAACGTCCGTCTTGTGACGGAAGAAAAACACAGCCGTCTCTGTACTGTGATAGTTATAGAACGTCCGTCTAGTGACGGTAGAAAAGCACAGCCGTCTCTGTGCTGTGGTAGTTATAGAATGTCCGTCTTGTGACGGTAGAAAAACACAGCCGTCTCCGTGCTGTGGTAGTAAGTTATAGAACGTCCGTCTAATGACGGAGGAAAAACACAGCCGTCTCCGTGCTTCGGTAGTTATAGAACGTCCCTCTTGTGACGAAAGAAAAACACAGCCGTCTCTGTACTGTGATAGTTATAGAACGTCCGTCTTTTGACGGAAGAAAAACACAGCCGTCTCCGTGCTTCGGTAGTTATAGAACGTCCGTCTTGTGACGGAAGAAAAACACAGCCGTCTCCGTGCTGTGGTAGTTATAGAACGTCCCTCTTGTGACGGAAGAAAAGCACAGCCGTCTCCGTGCTGTGGTAGTTATAGAACGTCCCTCTTGTGACGGAAGAAAAGCACAGCCGTCTTCGTGCTGTGGTTATTATAGAACGTCCGTCTAATGACGGAAAAAAACCACAGCCGTCTCCGTGCTGTGGTAGTTATAGAGCGTCCGTCTTGTGACGAATGAAAAACACAGCCGTCTCCGTGCTGTGATAGTTATAGAAAGTCCGTCTAGTGATGGAAGAAAAACACAGCCGTCTCCGTGCTGTGGTAGTTATAGAACGTCCGTCTTGTGACGGAAGAAAAACACAGCCGTCTCTGTGCTGTGGTAGTTATAGAACGTCCGTCTTGTGACGGAAGAAAAACACAGCCGTCTCCGTGCTTCGGTAGTTATAGAACGTTCGTCTTGTGACGGAAGAAAAGCACAGCCGTCTCCGTGCTGTGGTAGGTATAGAACGTCCCTCTTGTGACGGAAGAAAAGCACAGCCGTCTTCGTGCTGTGGTTATTATAGATCGTCCGTCTAATGACGGGCAAAAAACACAGCCGTCTCCGTGCTGTGGTAGTTATAGAGCGTCCGTCTTGTGACGAATGAAAAACACAGCCGTCTCCGTGCTGTGATAGTTATAGAAAGTTCGTCTAGTGATGGAAGAAAAACACAGCCGTCTCCGTGCTGTGGTAGTTATAGATCGTCCGTCTTGTGACGGTAGAAAAACACAGCCGTCTCCGTGCTGTGGTAGTAAGTTATAGAACGTCCGTCTAATGACGGAAGTAAAGCACAGCCGTCTCCGTGCTGTGGTAGTTATAGGACGTCCGTCTTGTGACGGTAGAAAAGCACAGCCGTCTCCGTGCTGTGGTAGTTATAGAACGTCCGTCTAATGAAGGAAGAAAAACACAGCCGTCTCCGTGCTGTGGTAGTTATAGAACGTCCGTCTAATGACGGAAGAAAAACACAGCCGTCTACGTGCTGTAGTAGTTATAGAGCGTCCGTCTAATGACGGAAGAAAAGCACAGCCGTCTTTGAGCTGTGATAGTTATAGAACGTCTGTCTAATGACGGAAGAAAAACACAAGCCGTCTCCGTGCTGTGGTAGTTATAGAACGTCCGTCTAATGACGGAAGAAAAACACAGCCGTCTCCGAGCTGTGATAGTTATAGAACGTCTGTCTAATGACGGAAGAAAAACACAAGCCGTCTCCGTGCTGTGGTAGTTATAGAACGTCCGTCTAATGAAGGAAGAAATACACAGCCGTCTCCGTACTGTGATAGTTATAGAACGTCCGTCTAATGACGGAAGAAAAGCACAACCGTCTCTGTGCTATGGTAGTTATAGAATGTCCGTCTAATGACGGAAGAAAAACACAGCCGTCTCCGTGCTATGGTAGTTATAGAACGTCCGTCTTGTGACGGAAGAAAAGCACAGCCGTCTCCGTGCTGTGGTAGTTATAGAACGTCCGTCTAATGACGAAAGAAAAACACAGCCGTCTCCGTGCTGTGGTAGTTATAGAACGTCCGTCTAATGACGGAAGAAAAGCACAGCCGTCTTCGTGCTGTGTTAGTTATAGAACGTCCGTCTAATGACGGAAGAAAAACACAGCCGTCTCCGTGCTATGGTAGTTATAGAACGTCCGTCTAATGACGGAAGAAAAGCACAGCCGTGTCCGTGCTATGATAGTTATAGAACGTCCGTCTAATGACGGAAGAAAAGCACAGCCGTCTCCGTGCTGTGTTAGTTATAGAACGTCCGTCTAATGACGGAAGAAAAGCACAGCCGTCTCCGTGCTTCGGTAGTCCGTCTTGTGACGGAAGAAAAGCACAGCCGTCTCCGTGCTTCGGTAGTCCGTCTTGTGACAGAAGAAAAACACAGCCGTCTGTGTGCTGTGCTAGTTATAGAACGTCTGTCTTTGTGAGGGAAGAAAACACAGCCGTCTCCGTGCTGTGGTAGTTATAGAACGTCTGTCTTATGACGGTAGAAAAACACAGCCGTCTCCGTGCTGTGGTAGTTACAGAACGTTTGTCTTTGTGACGGAAGAAAAACACAGCCGTCACCATGATGTGGTAGAACGTCCGTCTTGTGACGGAAGAAAAGCACAGCCGTCTCCATGCTGTGGTAGTTATAGAACGTCCGTTTAATGACGGAATAAAAGCACAGCCGTCTCCGTACTGTGATAGTTATAGAACGTCCGTCTAATGACGGTAGAAAAACACAAGCCGTCTCCGTGCTTCGGTAGTTATAGAACGTCCGTCTTGTGACGGAAGAAAAACACAGCCGTCTCCTTGCTGTGGTAGTTATAGAACGTCCGTCTAATGACGGAAGAAAAACACAGCCGTCTCCGTGCTGTGGTAGTTATAGAACGTCCGTCTAATGACGGAAGAAAAGCACGGCCGTCTCCGTGCTATTGTAGTTATAGAACGTCCGTCTTGTGACGGAAGAAAAACACAGCCGTCTCCATGCTGTGGTAGTTATAGAACGTCCGTCTAATGACGGAAGAAAAGCACAGCCGTCTTCGTGCTTCGGTAGTTATAGAACGTCCGTCTAATGACGGAAGAAAAACACAGCCGTTTCCGTGCTGTGGTAGTTATAGAACGTCCGTCTAATGACGGAAGAAAAGCACAGCCGTCTCCATGCTGTGGTAGTTATAGAACGTCCGTCTTGTGACGGAAGAAAAGCACAGCCGTCTCCGTGCTTCGGTAGTTATAGAACGTCCGTCTAATGACGGAAGAAAAGCACAGCCTTCTCCGTGCTGTGGTAGTTATAGAACGTCCGTCTAATGACGGAAGAAAAGCACAGCCGTCTCCATGCTGTGGTAGTTATAGAACGTCCGTCTTGTGACGGAAGAAAAACACAGCCGTCTCCGTGCTTCGGTAGTTATAGAACGTCCGTCTAATGACGGAAGAAAAGCACAGCCTTCTCCGTGCTGTGGTAGTTATAGAACGTCCGTCTAATGACGGAAGAAAAACACAACCGTCTCCGTGCTGTGGTAGTTACAGAACGTTTGTCTTGTGACGGAAGAAAAACACAACCGTCTCCGTGCTGTGGTAGTTACAGAACGTTTGTCTTTGTGACGGAAGAAAAACACAGCCGTCTCCGTGCTGTGGTAGTTATAGAACGTACATCTAGCGCGCGGAAGATCAGGGTTCGATCTCCGGTCGATTCATACAGCAGACTAATAAAATGGTATTAATGGCCTCTCTTCTTGGCGCTATGGTTTGCAGGGATAGCATTGCGACTGATACATGTGTGTCAGGATAAATCACACAAAAAGAACTGGTAATTTAACTAGAAAATTCCGTGATATACCTGAAATATTTTTTATCAATATTTCACTCATATCTTTTTCAATATTTCACTCATAGGTTGATCAATATTTCACTCATAGGTTGGTCAATATTTCACTCAAAGGTTGATCAATAATTCACTCATAGGTTGATTCATGTTTCACTCAAAGGTTGGTCAATATTTCACTCATAGGTTGGTCTATATTTGACTCAAAGGTTTCAATATTTCTCTCAAATGTTGGTCCATATTTTACTCATAGGTTGGTCAATATTTCACTCATAGGTTGGTCAATATTTCACTCATAGGTTGGTCAATATTTCACTCATAGGTTGGTCAATATTTCACTCATAGGTTGGTCAATATTTCACTCATAGGTTGGTCAATATTTCACTCATAGGTTGGTCAATATTTCACTCATAGGTTGGTCAATATTTCACTTATAGGTAAGCAAATATTTTCGAGAGAGGACTCACTTAAGTAAATAAATAAGATAAGTATTGGAAAAGCAGCAATACAGCTTATGCAGGTAAATCAAGGAAAGTATGTGATTTGAATTGGTAAAATAGTCGCTGCATCAAGATTTGACCTTAAAATTGTGTGGAGTATTTTTGAAAGATACACGTAGTTTCATTCTACGGTTGATGTTTAGAGCGCGTAGCGGAGTCAAGAGCTGCGGGTGACAGACAATGAGTTTTTCATCATAAAACATAAATATCATTGATACATACGTCTCATGCACTTGAAACATTACCATGTACTATTCACACAGTCTCTGTCTCGCACATGTACTCACTTATAAACCTTATAAATCGGGTTATAGAAAACTACACATTAGAGTCGTCCCGCGAGAAAACCAACATATTGGACTCTGCGTAAACTATCCACCAGGATCAACTTAAGCATGCCGCACAGGCCTACCCGGACAGACACTTTTCGCCTCCTGTACATTTTCTGTTTCAGAATATACATCTATACCCCTCAGACGGAATGTGTCGGCCGGATCAGTCTGCGCGGACAGCGCAGGCTGATCTGGTCGATACATTACGCAGATATATTGATATGAGCCGTCCCGCGAGAAAACCAACATATTGGACTCTGCGTAAACTATCCACCAGGATCAACTTAAGCATGCCGCACAGGCCTACCCGGACAGACACTTTTCGCCTCCTGTAGATTTTCTGTTTCAGAATATACATCTATACCCCTCAGACGGAATGTGTCGGCCGGATCAGTCTGCGCGGACAGCGCAGGCTGATCTGGTCGATACATTACGCAGATATATTGATATGAGCCGTCCCGCGAGAAAACCAACATATTGGACTCTGCGTAAACTATCCACCAGGATCAACTTAAGCATGCCGCACAGGCCTACCCGGACAGACACTTTTCGCCTCCTGTACATTTTCTGTTTCAGAATATACATCTATACCCATCAGACGGAATGTGTCGGCCGGCGCAGGCTGATCTGGTCGATACATTACGCAGATATATTGATATGAGCCGTCCCGCGAGAAAACCAACATATTGGACTCTGCGTAAACTATCCACCAGGATCAACTTAAGCATGCCGAACAGGCCTACCCGGACAGACACTTTTCGCCTCCTGTAGATTTTCTGTTTCAGAATATACATCTATACCCCTCAGACGGAATGTGTCGGCCGGATCAGTCTGCGCGGACAGCGCAGGCTGATCTGGTCGATACATTACGCAGATATATTGATATGAGCCGTCCCGCGAGAAAACCAACATATTGGACTCTGCGTAAACTATCCACCAGGATCAACTTAAGCATGCCACACAGGCCTACCCGGACAGACACTTTTCGCCTCCTGTAGATTTTCTGTTTCAGAATATACATCTATACCCCTCAGACGGAATGTGTCGGCCGGCGCAGGCTGATCTGGTCGATACATTACGCAGATATATTGATATGAGCCGTCCCGCGAGAAAACCAACATATTGGACTCTGCGTAAACTATCCACAAGGATCAACTTAAGCATGCCACACAGGCCTACCCGGACAGACACTTTTCGCCTCCTGTAGATTTTCTGTTTCAATAATCATTACCCCATACATCTATCCCACAAAGACGGAATATGTTGGCCCTGTATAGCCTGTGCGGATTGCGCAGGCTGATCTGGGTCGATACATTCTGCATAGACCATAATGTTGGTTTTCTCGCGGGAAGGCTCATTACATGAATAGTTAAAGATTATAAGTTTAAATACGAACATTTTCAAATTAAAAGATTCTTATAAAAATACAATAATGATAAAATGTATGATGTACCAGAAAGTAATCAAAATTCAAATTATCTCTAGTTCTAAAAAGACTGGATATAAATTAATCACGCGCGTGTACAGGTTGTGTATATTTGCACCGTTGTAAAGAAAGTAAGGGATAACTTACAAACAGGCACGAACTGAAATGCAACTTTTTTTCATAAAGTTGGTAAATATTTAAACTGTCAGTGGTAAAGAAAAGTTAAGTTGGTAAATATTTAAACTGTCAGTGGATAAAAGAACAACTTTGTTCATAAAGTTAAGTTGGTAAATATTTAAACTGTCAGTGGATAAAAGAACAACTTTGTTCATAAAGTTAAGTTGGTAAATATTTAAACTAACTATCAATGGTAAAGAACAACTTTGGTCATAAAGTTAAGTTGGTAAATATTTAAAACTGTCAGTGGTAAAGAACAACTTTGGTCATAAAGTTAAGTTGGTAAATATTTAAACTGTCAGTGGTAAAGAACAACTTTGGTCATAAAGTTAAGTTGGTAAATATTTAAAACTGTCAGTGGTAAAGAACAACCTTTTTTCATGAAGTTAAGTTGGTAAATATTTAAAACTGTCAGTGGTAAAGAACAACTTTGCCGCATCAGACGACTTCTGATGTTCATAACGATCAACAAAACAGAGCTCTAGATAAGGGTTTATGTTTGTCATGTTCTAACATCATTATTTGATACTCAAACCTCACTGAGACGATACTTGTTAAGTTAAGTAATTAGAGGGATATTATTGGAACAAGACCAGTGTTCTCCCTCTTATGTAGTCCTCTGTAATTGTAGTCATTGGTTATTTCCCCCTTATGTAGTCCTCTGTTATTGTAGTCATTGGTTATCTCCCCCTTATGTATTCCTCTGTTATTGTAATTATTGGTTATCTCTCCCCTATGTAGTTATCTGTAATTGTAGTCATTGGTTATCTCCCCCTTATGTAGTCCTCTATTATTGTAGTCATTGGTTATCTCCCCCTTATGTAGTCCTATGGTATTGTAGTCATTGGTTATCTCCCCCTTATGTAGTCCTATGTCACTGTAGTCATTGGTTATCTCCCCCTTATGTAGTCCTACGGGAGTGTAGTCATTGATTATCTCCTCCTTATGTAGTCCTCTGTCATTGTTGTCATTGGTTATCTCCCCTTAAGTTGTCCTCTGTTATTGTAGTCATTGGTTATCTCCCCCTTATGTATTCCTCTGTTATTGTAGTCATTGGTTATCTCCCCCTTATGTATTCCTCTGGTATTGTAGTCATTGGTTATCTCCCCCTTATGTAGTCCTCTGTTATTGTAGTCATTGGTTATCTCCCCCTTATGTAGTCCTCTGTCATTGTAGTCATTGATTTTCTTCCCATTATGTAGTCCTCTGTTATTGTAGTAATTGATTATCTCCCCCTTATGTAGTCCTATGGGATTGTAGTCATTGGTTATCTCCCCCTATGTAGTCATTCGGTATTGTAGTCATTGGTTATCTCCCCCTTATGTAGTCCTATGGGAATGTAGTTATTGGTTATCTCCCCCTTTTGTAGTCCTATGTCATTGTAGTCATTGATTATCTTCCCCTTATGTAGTTATATGGGATTGCAGTCATTGGTTATCTCCCCTTATGTAGTCCTCTGTCATTGTAATCATTGGTTATCACCACATTATCAGGTCCTCTGACATTAGGTAAACAAGTCAATGTAACAAGAGATCGTTAACTATGATATGTTAAATGATGATTTAAATAGCGTAAACACAATAAGACCTCACAAAGAATCAATGCAGTTTTCATCATGATTGCTAATTTCTAATTCACCTGTGTCTTGATCATTTCAAACAATTGACATTAATAGGCTAGCTAGATAAGTTGTTCATCACCTGTTAGTCATGTGGGAGTGAACTGTCTGAAGCGAGCTATGTTACACGAAACTCAACCTTTGTGATTTTGTGACAGCGACTATCCAGATATACCAGTTTCACCGAGCAGTCTTATCATGATCTTGCCGATATGTCATCTGGTCGTACAAGCATCCTGGAAATCTCGGAATACAGATTCTCATTACAAACGGATTATAAAACTTACTATTTACTTTACCTTTCCTTATTTATAAAAAGGCTTTTAAACAATGTCAAAAGTTTGTATTGAGGAAGAACAATAAAAATGTTTTATAGTCATTACAAGCGGACATACAACATAAATATTATATGAAGAAAAATATAATAAATTTATATACCTTTTTAAAAAATGTAGAAAGGAATTTTATACATACTTGACATTTTATTCCTGGCGATTAATACAAGCCATGTGTATACATGTAGATTTAGCAATCTTTCGCATAACTAGTATAGATTGACATTTAAGCAGCTGTACAAACTTGTGCCTAATTGATCATTTAAAAATCAACAACTATTTCTATTGACCCAAACATGCAATATATATTCAAAATCAAGCATCATCTCTTATTGTCTTTATAAAGTATATATATTTTGATATCAGAATAATATTTTCATTTGAAATTTGTGCATGCAATATTGGCCATTAAAAATATAGTGGTTTAAAAAAAATTCCCGCGAAATGTGGAATATGTAAGACACTAATACAAAGTTTTATCTCGTTTCCAATATCGTCATATCGCAATTTGTACATAGTCTCTGATCAAGGTAACTCATTGTACCTTCCACTTTCGATGTTAAGGTCATTCGATGAAACCCTAAATTGTGTCAAAGCCGTGTTAATTGCTTGTAAGTGTCACCTCCGTGACACCAGCGAAACAGTGTAATGCCTACCCCATAACCCTGAGCTCAAAGGAGGGAAAGCCATTACTACAATTCTTAAAGTATTTGGTATGACCCGGCCGGGATCAAACCCCCAACCTCTCCCATCCGAGGCGGTCGTATTATCACTACATCTGCACGGCGGTCTTTTTATTTTGACTCCCAGGTCAAGGTCTGTTTCTCATTCGATAAAGAACTAACATGTGTTGGCATAGCTATATTATAAGATCACTTCTGTCCTAGTTTGTATTTAACCAATGTTGTAAACGAAGTTACGTGCGCTGTTCAAGTTTATTAAGCGGGAAAATAAATTAAGTACAGTTTATTACGATTGGTGAATAGTATTTGTTTAAAGTGCATCAAAATGGTCGTTGCTTACTTGTAAAAGCTTATCCTTATGCATGCAACGTAACTATTAAATATTTCAAAGACATACGCATTTACTGTTATAAAATCTATTTAAAACAAGACATTTCATGAACAAGAAGTGAATCCTATAATTAAGGATATCAATATACTTTAAGTTGTAAACTTGGACCAGTAGTGTCATCAGAGAACATTTACAGTGTGTATAGATCTTTGAATCATATCAAAGATACAGTTAAGTCTAGTGTAAGGTAAAATAAACATGTTACACGTGGTGTCTTTCGTTATAGATGTGTATGCAAGTTTAGAATAACTGCAGACAAATAGAGAACTGTAAGAAGCGAAACAATGAGTGACAGTCACACACAGGATTTACGTGGTGAGCAGGAGCTTACCAATGGTTTACAAATTGATGCAGACGGTGATGATAGTGAAAGTACTTCCCCTGAATATAATCCACTTGAGAAGCGAGGTAAGGTATACATCGAAAGAAAAAACCGCATAGACAAATTATTATTAGAGGCTACATTGTCCGTCACATATAATATAATCCTAGATTAAACTTTTGACAACAGACTACAAGTTTTTACACAAATGTCACTTTTAATGATATCAAACCAGAGTGTCAACATGACTCAAAATTGCTACATGAGGGTGATCCAATTAGTCTGGTTGCCAGTAAACAGTTTACCTACTATGTTCAGTCTACTAGCAAGTATTGTTAAACATATTTATGAGAATAGACTTAAAAATAATCATACAGTTGGATTGTTATTCTATCCCCCTGAGATGGAATGTATCGGCCCGGATTAGCCTGCGCGGACTACGGAGGGAGATTTGGCTCGATACATAACACAGAGTCCATATTGTTGGTTTTCTAGTGGAACGGCTCATATATAATCTGATTTTCGTCTTATATTCGTTCTATGTTTGCTTTATGACTTGCTAGCGGTCATGGAAATTCATGCCCAGATTTCGTAGAGGCGCAGGCTGGTCTGGGTCTGTCTTGGTCGTTAAACCAAGGGGATCGGGTTTCATGTGATATGACCCATTTAATACCACCTTATCGATGCCTTCTGACTGTTTCAGATAAAACAATGGAAGAACCTGATCAAACCTCTGAAGTGATTACCTCGTGTATCGGAACGGATGGAATCAGCTCTAATGGTGATCAAAGGCGTAAAAGTATTATATACACACAACAGCAAGAATCAGTAGATGATAATGATGAAACCTCTGGTGATCAAAGGCATAAAAGTTTTACATACACACAACAGCAAGAATCAGTAGATGATGATAAAGAAACCTCTGAAGTGATTACAACATGTATCGTAACTGATGGAATCATTTGTAATGGTGATCACAAGCGTAAAAGTGTTGCATACACACAACAACAAGAATCAGTAGTTGATGATGATGATACTGCAGCTAACATGTCGATCCACAGGGTCTGTTCCGCCAAACATATGCAATCCGATGATAGCTTCCATCAAATAACGCAGACGGTGATATCCCCGCTCAATGCTCCCATTAAAAAAGAACCAAGTCAACCACAAATTGCTAAAACAAGATTTTCTATATCCAAAGTGCCTTCTAGTACCGGCCTTCGTAGACCATCTAGTGGTATATTTAGAAGAAGCTCCATCAATAAAGATATGAGTTCTAAAGTTATGTTTGATATTGGTGACGACCAGGACGATGATATACTGGATGACTACCGGGGTCAGGATCATCTAGCGGTCCAACCTAACGTTCCCTTGTTGAACAATCATAATGAAGTTTACAGGGCATATCGCAGAGGGGAATGTAAGTATAAAGTTGACAAATATCCTTTCCAAAAAACAACAAATCTGTAACAGACGACATTGAAAACATCTACTCAAAATAAGGAAAACCTCTAGAGGTATAATTACTGGAGACAATATGAAAACATAATAACAAACGGAGAAAATGCCGTTTTGAGCAAATTCTTCATTTTTCATAATGTTTTCAAAAGTTGTCTGCTGCAGAGGCGCCAAGGTGGGAAAGGGTTAAATGAAGATATTTAAATAAGAATATATTTATTGATTATAAACATACATACAAACAATTCACAAATAAATATACAAGATAATCAATCAAATAACATATATATAGAAATATTTGATGAGGTCAACCATTATTTGTTTCTTTCTTTATAATATTTATCAATATGCGCACACAGTTTTGACTCTTCATTTTTCTTTACGGAATTTAACAAGCTTTTAACACTTTATATGCACTAGATTGTTCACAATATGTCTTGCTGGCATATCACATACCAAAACTTAAAAGGAAATTCATCATCAATTTCATTAGTCATACATTAACGACAAATTCTGTCTGATTGTTCCAGTTTGTATCAACCATATCTGCCAGTATAAGACTATAAGAGTCCGCGTTGAAAGCAACTCAGTAATAAATTGACTATGAAATACAGATTTGAATACAGATTTGAAAACTTTGTGGGAAAAGAAAAAATTGTTTGTTGAGGATTTTACCATTGTTGTTCGTAAAACTAGCCATATAGACATTCAAAAAAAAAAAAATCTGACGTAACGCATACATATTGGATCGAATTGTATTGTTTTACAGACCTCACGTAATGAACTCTCATTACATTGTCATATACACCAAGGCTCGTTATTTTGCATTACGGTTCATTAACCATTTTTAAACAATTGCGGTAAAAGGATAAATTGTTCAAAATCACAAATTTCGCGTTGTCCTACAATAGTTTGACTCAGTATATATGTACACATTATACTTTCAGCTTTGGAACTGAAAGATGAAATTTCATTTAGCACTCCGGACATGGATGATACTTACAGCGAGACGGACACAGCCCAAACAACTTACATATCTAATTTCTCTGTGAATACACAAGACAGCACGATATATAAATACGCTCCTCTTAAATGTGGGAACATTGGATTCTTGAGAGATACATCAGAAATACCGGAGGTAAGGTTGATGATACCACTCAAAAACGGTTACCTGATCCTGAACATTCATTCTATAAAGATATGGATCAATACGAATATTTTTTCACATACATCAAATCTGCAGCAGACGAATGCCCGTGCACAAATATATAAAAAATCTATATAAATTAAAAAAATATATTTTTTGAATAAAGTCGAAAACACTGCTTTTTTATAAGTAGCCTGAAGAAGAAAACCTTGGATGACCCTCTATCAGATTCCTTTAAGCCATGTTGATTGGTTGGTAGTCATGGCCGCCAGGTTATGGTGCTATTTTACATTATATGCCTAAAGTAAAAATCTTCTCCTCCGAAAGTGTAAAGCCAATTTTCAATTAATGTTGTACAAATGTTCCTAAGGTGACCTTCTATCAGATTCCTTCAAGCCATGTTGATTAGTTTGAAAACTATGGCCGCCAGGGGGCGGGACTATTTTGCCTTATATGACTATAGTGAAAACTTGAACAATCGGTAATACTAAAAAATGAGCTAGGTGTCGTAGCGGGCGGATAACCAGTGTAGCTACAAAGTTCTCTGTAGTCTGAGCCGAGTCTCTGATCACATAAAAAACCCATCATAGACCGTACTTAGTTCTTCTTGGCTTTTGGGTATTCGATGCTGCTGAAACATACTCACTCTCGAGGCAGCCTCGCTTTATTGAGATTTTCAATCTATTAATCAATCTCAACTATAGTCTGACCATGCACCTACAATTCATGGGTAAGTCGATGGTTCAAGTGACACACTTTTGAAAATGGCATACAACACGAACAGATATGTATTTGGTGGTAGATATATCTTTGTTTATATTACCAGACAACCAAGACTATATGACTTTCTATTTCAGCTCAAAAAGCATTATGTTTGTGTTCCAAATGACACACAGACTGAGACAGTGGCAAACTTCATGCAAGCCTTCTGGCATTTAAAGAGTCCAAAAATTGTCCTATCCATCATTTCGGATTCTGAAAACTTCAAACCCTGGAAGAGACAACAATTGAAAGATGATTTCCAGAAAGGAATTATAAAGGTATGTTTGTTTACCGATACCTTTTATGCGCATGTAGATGCATTTTGAGACATCTGTAGCCTTTGACATTTGGAAACAGTGTGGCAAAATGTGAAATTACTCATCTCCTTTGGCCACACTGTTTTCAACTGTTTTCCAAACGTCAATGTTATCTACAGATCTTTTAACAATAATTCACACATCTTCTTTTTTCTCTTCTTTTTAATAAGAATCTACTTCCCTGACACTGAAATATTCCTGGAGTAGCTCTTTACTAGATGTCCTAACGCAATATAGATTCATAACGAAACATGTCTGCCAGTGAGCTAGTTTTGCCTTTTTTTAAAAGTATATATATAAATGCACTTTCCATACATGTATACACTTCTTTAAAAGCCTTATATAAAACACTTTAACTGCTAGAACTAATAGTGTGATGCCTCACCAGGGCCACCATTATATAGCCTGGCCAGCCAGCGCATATTCGCTATCTGACAAACATTCATAGGGTTGGCTGCTCAACTGAAATGTTTAAGATAGATATTCCTAAAATTGGCTATAAAGTATTGCACCGACACTGAATGTGTTGATGAGAAAATACATGTACACAAACTGACACGAGCATTCACAAATTACACGTGTATGCTTAACACTGTTTGTATAAACATTTTGTATATTATTAACTAGTCGTTTGGTCAATTAGAAAAATAATAAGTGTTAAACATATTTACTGTTAGGGCATTAAAAGTCATCTTTAGATCAAGTAAAGGAAAAACTTTTATATGATATGAACAAGTAATCAAAATGCATGTTTAGTACATTTGATGAAAGTGAAGATGATTAAGATACACATAATTTAATGGTTGCATTTATTGTTCATTCAAGGCTGCAAATGCCACATCAATGTGGATAGTTACAAACGGAATAGATGCGGGTGTAACGAAGATAATTGGAGATGCAGTTAGAGAGTATAATGTCGAGCAACAGAACATACAGCTAGTAAACCAACTGGTTCCCTCCGACGTCGAACTGAGAAAGCACAGATTACCTATCATTGGTATTGTAAAGAAAGAGATGGTACCATACAGCGCATATTTTGATGGCACCGTAAGTAATTCAGGCTTAAAGAATATGATCAAGAAATCCTGATAAGGCGCATATTTCATATTCTTTAATTGAGTGATGTTGTGTGAAAGCGTAATACGTATGTATATGTGTGGGAAATGACCTGTCTGCGCATACATTCTAAGGATCCAAATGGATACTGCTTTACAGTAGTGTCTTGAACAATTATCTGGCTAATTTGTGAACATTTCAATTCTGATCAGACAGTTGAATGTTTTTAAAGAGTTTTTCCAGATTTTTGCCTAGTTTTTTACCAAAGTCAACTGTTGCAGATTTATTGTATTGGGAAAGGGTTTACTAGTTATCAAGATAACCCTTTCATCTATCTCAACATATATTTACACACTGTACGCTATATTTAACAAACAGGAAGGCGTTCAAGTAAGAAATTATGGCAGTACAAATGAGACGGAATCGTATGAGCTCAATCCTGACCATTCCCACTTTCTCGTCTTGGATGAGGCATCTAAGGACTTCCATCAGGATGCAATGAGATGTTTGATAGAGAAACAGTTCAGTATAAAACAGGGAGTCAGCAAGATGAAAAAACTGATGAGTGTTGGTAAGTGTTAGTTCAATTCAATTCAATTCAATCATGTATTGGCAAATATCAACACAACTTGTATATGGCCCTTTACAAAGTGGAAAAATATGGCTTTGACAAAAAAAAATACATATATGATATAGGAGCTGACATGAGTTGTCATTTTATATAAAGTTTTATTAAACGAGTTCAAGAAATGTCTTGGACGAGTTTAATAAAACTTTGCGAAATGACAACGAATGTCAGATTCTTTTTATCACATGACGAAACACAAAAAGAAAATCGGGTTTTCGCTGTCAGAAAATAGTCCCAACATGTAATACTTAATAGACTGTTAACTAATCACACAAAAATATATTTCATATTTCCGATACTGGTCCCGTTACCTCGTCCATCTATCGTGACGTTCGTGTTTACCGGATACACGTTCTAAGCTATTTTGTAAACATTCGGGGATGAATACACAATAAGTGATTCGTTCATGTTATATTACGCGTGTCATATATAAAGAAATACGTAATGGGTATATTACATAGGATACAAGCATTGTCATATGATAAATAACTATACAATATGTCAGATAAATAATATTTGGTATTTCAAATGAAAAAGGTACACAGTAAGAATATATTAGAGAACAACAACAAGCTTTATTACGTCAACACGAATAGAATAACTTTACGAAATATATCTACATAGATTTATTAAGGACTATGTCATGGCTGAAATAACAAAAATGAGAGGGTGGGGTATACAAGTTAAAATTGTCAAAACGAGGAGGATCTTGGGCCATTTAACTATTATAACCTGATCAGATAAGCTTTTTTAAATGTATCTGAATACAAGAAAATAATTGAAAGGATTAGGTTGGTAATGTATAGGCAAATTAAGTGACCATTTTTCCGGCTCAGCTTTGCACATTATTAAGTTACCGTATATATATAAAAAAAAAATATCTGTAATAGTTAGGTGTAGATGCAACGAGCCTAAACTTTTCAAGTACATGGATAAGCCATGTAATTATTGCACGCTATTAAGTTACATAAACATTGAATCTGTTTTAAGCCTCGTCATACTATTACGTTACACATAAATTGTGTCTGTGTTAAGCCTTAGAACGCTATTAAGTTACAGGAACATTATGTCTGTGTTAAGCTTTAGCACACTATTAAGTTACAAAAACATTGTGTCTGTTTTAAGCCTTGACACGCTATTAAGTTCCGGGAACATTGTGTCTGTTTTAAGCCTTAGCACACTCTTAAGTAAAACACACATTGTGTCTGTTTTAAGCATTGGCACACTATTAAGTTACACACACATTGTGTCTGGTTTGTGCCATGGCACGCTATTAAGTTACAACAATATTGTGTCTGTTTTAAGCCTTAGCAGGCTATTAAGTTACGCAAACATTGTGTCTGTGTTAAGCCGTATCATGCTATTAAGTTAAACAAACATTGTGTCTGTTTTAAGCCTTGTAATGCTATTAAGTGTAACACACATTGTGTCTGTGCTAAGCTTTGGCACGCTATTAAGTTACAGAAACATTGTGTCTGTTTTAAGCCTCGTCATACTATAACGTTACACATACTTTGTGTCTGTGTTAAGCCTTAGAACGCTATTAAGTTACAGGAACATTATGTCTGTTTTAAGCTTTAGCACACTATTAAGTTACATAAACATTGTGTCTGTTTTAAGCCTTGACACGCTATTAAGTTCCGGGAACATTGTGTCTGTTTTAAGCCTTAACACACGCTTAAGTAAAACACACATTGTGTCTGTTTTAAGCATTGGCACACTATTAAGTTACACACACATTGTGTCTGTTTTGTGCCATGGCACGCTATTAAGTTACACAAACATTGTGTCTGTTTTAAGCATTGTCACACTATTAAGTTACACAAACATTAAGTATGTTTTAAGCTCTGGCACACTATTAAGTTACACAAACTTTGTGTCTGTGTTAAGCCTTTGCACGCTATTCAGTTACATAAACATGGTGTCTGTTTTAAGCCTTAGCAAGCTATTAAGTTACACAAATATTGTGTCTGTTTTAAGCCTTATAATTACGGCACGCTATTAAGTGACATAAACATTTAATCCGTTTTAAGCCTTGGCACACTATTAAGATAAAGGATTATTGCGTCTGTTTTAAGCTTTTGCATACTATTAAATCACATAAACATTGTGTCTGTTTTAGGCCTTGGTAGGTTATTAAGTTAGACATTCCTTGTGTCTGTGTTAAGCCTTAGCACACTTTTAAGTTACACAAACATTCTGCCTTGGCACGCTATTAAGTTACATAAAAATTGTATCTGTTTTAGGCCTTGGCACGCTATTAAGTTACAACAATATTGTGTCTGTTTTAAGCCTTAGCAGGCTATTAAGTTACGCAAACATTGTGTCTGTGTTAAGCCGTATCATGCTATTAAGTTACACACACATTGTGTCTGTTTTAAGCCTTGTAATGCTATTAAGTGTAACAAACATTGTGTCTGTGCTAAGCTTTGGCACGCTATTAAGTTACAGGAACATTGTGTCTGTTTTAAGCCTTGTAATTATGGCACGCTATTAAGTAACCTAAACATTGAATCCGTTTTAAGCCTTGGCACACTATTAAGATACAGGAACATTGTGTCTGTTTTAAGCCTTGTAATTATGGCACGCTATTAAGTAACCTAAACATTGAATCCGTTTTAAGCATTGGCACACTATTAAGATACAGGAACATTGTGTCTGTGTTACGCCTTAGCGCACTATTAAGTCACACAAACATTGTGTCTGTGTTAAGCCTTGTCACATTATTAATTTACACAGACATTGAGTCTGTTTTAAGCCTTGATACGCTATTAAATTACAAAGACATTGAGTTTGTTCTAGCATTGGCACACTATTAAGTTACACAAACATTGTTTCTGTTTAAAGCCTTGGAAGGCTATTAAGTTACACAAACATTGTGTCTGTTTTAAGCCTTGGCACACTATTAATTTACACAGACATTGTGTCTGTTTTAAGCTTTGATACGCTATTAAATTACACAAATATCGTGTCTGTTTTAAGCCTTGACACGCTATTAATTTACACAGACATTGAGTTTGTTCTAGCCTTGGTACACTATTAATTTTCTTAAATATTGTTTCTGTTTTAAGCATTTGTACACTATTTATTTTCTTAAATATTGTGTCTGTTTTAAGCATTTGTACACTATTCATTTTCGTTAATATTGTGTCATATTGTACACTAACATTAAGTCTGTTTTAAGCGTTGGTACGTCATTAAGTTACACACACCGTGTGTCTGTGCTAAGCCTTGCAATTATTGCACGCTATTAAGTTATACAAACAATGTGTCTGTCTTTAGCCTTAGCATTTACATAAACTTTGCGTCCGTTTGTAGCCTTGTCACACTACTAAGTTACACAAACATTGTGTCTGTGTTAGGCCTTGGCACACTTTTAAGTCACACAAACATTGTGTCTGTGTTTAAGCCTTGACACGCTATTAAGTTATACACACATTGTGTATGTTTTAAGCCTTGACACACTATTATGTTACACAAACATTGTGTCTGTTTTAAGCCTTGACACACTATTATATTACACAAACATTGTGTCTGTTTTAAGCATTGACACGCTATTAAGTTATACACACATTGTGTATGTTTTAAGCCTTGACACACTATTAAGTTATACACACATTGTGTCTGTGTAAAGCCTTGGCACACTATTACGTTACACAAACATCGTGTATGTTTTAAGCCTTGGCATGCTATTGAATTTCACGAACATTGTGTCTTTTTCTTAGCGTCTATGACGACTGAGTACTACAACAGTGAGTTGCAGGAGTACAAGCTTCCAGTGGTTAGTTTGTTGGTACAAGGCACGCCCAACAACATGGATCACGTTCTCTTCTATCTACAGAACAAACTACCTGTCATTGTGCTCAAAGGTAGCGGGGGCCTCTCAGAGATAATTGCTTTTGCATTTGAAGAATTGGTTGGAAAGTAAGCTTGATTTATTTCTGACTTCTACTTTGCTTAAATAATTTAGCTGTTTGACCCAGGAATAATTGGTACATGTATAAGGACATTATTTTATTTCAGAAAAGTAGATTATACCGTAGTGATTTTGATAAAGCGATATATTGATCCAGAAAAAATAGATTTAAAACAATTTGTACACTAAAATAAGTAGATTATGCCATAGATTAGCAGTGCAGTGCAAAAAATCTGTTATGAGTATTTAATTTGTGCACAATTCAAGTTCATATGTTTCTCTCATGTGCATGTATTTCATTTCGAGGTAAGTTCTTACATACGTTTCTCGGGGAACATAATTGACTCAGATTAGCAATAATGGAGTTAAAATTATAGATGGTGCAAACAAAGTTATTTATATATTTTTAAACTTTTCCAACATGTTGACGTATTTGACACCTCTGTAGCAGTAAGGTTTTTGTAAAAATTGTAGAAAAAAGGAAAATTGCCCATGATATATTTTTTCTATATCAACCAGAGCATAAAGCTCTATAAATCTCATACCAGGTACACATAATGATACATCTGCAGCATATGACCATTTGTAACATCGAGGCAAAAGGAGAAATTGCTAAAGATGAGATTTTTTTTCATTTTGCAAAAATATTTTGATTTCTTTTAGAGAGATAGAAGCATTTTATTTATGGATATTTTTCTATAATGTTGTCAATATGTTTTCAAAGTCATCTGATGCAGATATATTGAAAGTGGGAACATTTGTTAAAGATGTGCGTGCTTTGTATATAGTGTTAACATCATTTTATATCCCATCTTATAACATCTTATCTATATACTTTCACACATACAAACCCATGATGATACACTTTCTTTAGGTTCCCATCATTTTTTTTTTTTTTACCGAGCCCCGGTAGCTCGACGCGGGCTGTCAATCCAGGGGTTGTGAGTTCGAATCCCGGCTCGGCCAACTTCCTTTCCGATGATTGACAAAAGTCAATGCGACATGCGTCATTCGTCTTCCACCAATGGGCTAAGTCTATGTGGAAAAGCAGCCAGTTGCTTGGGAAGATTGTTGTGTGGAGTACTGGTGTGAGAAAACCAGGAAATGCATGAGTAGGTGAACTGGCCGCAGTGATATAACTGAGAAATTGTCAAAAACGGCATTAAACCCCAATCAATCAATCAATCAATCAAATCCCATCATTTTAACCCTTTCCCACTTGCAGACGCCTTCCGACGCCTTTTCAGCAAACGACTTTTGAAAATATTGTGGCAAAAGGAGAATATAGCTCATGTTGAGCAATTTCCCTTTTCGTCACAATGTTTTCAACTCTTTTTAATGATTAAGTCGTCTGCTGCAAAAATGTCATATGTGGGAAAGGGTTAAGCAAGGCGATCGTTAACGGCAATTGCTAAAGTTTACTAATTTCAAAAACACTCAACAAAAGTTCAATTGTGATCGGTCCCTAAGATAATTGTATTATGACAAAACTGCATTGAATTGTTGATACAAATATAATCATATAACCGTGACATATTCTTATTTAAAAAAAATGGACTGTTTCTAGTTAAATTGTCACGTGTAATTCCAGGGGTGAATGTGATCCTGATTTCGAAGAGAACTTCCTGAAACCCGAGTTGATTAAGATGATCAATCGAATGTTCCCCGTCTTTTTTGACGACAGCGAGCTAGACAAATTGAGTCTAAGAGATAAAGTTATACAGTCTGTTAAACTAGCCAATGAGGTGAGTGGTACTTAAATCTTTCCCACCTATAAACGCATGTTGTAGCATCTGCTACAGACGACTTTTGCAAACATCGTGAAAAAAGGAGAACTTGCTTGTTTTGAGCAAATTCACCTTGTGTCACGATGTTTTCAACTTTTTCAGTATTTATACCTATAATTATAGACATTTTCAATATTTTTTAGTACACGTTTTCAAAGTCGTCTGATGCATATTTGCTGTATGTGGGAAAGGGTTAATCTTTGCCCACATGCCCCTTGCCCACATGCGGACAAATTTTGACGCGTTTTCAGCAGATGAGTTTTTAAAACATTGACGATTTCATTGCTCATGAAGAGCAATTTCTCCTTTTGCCGCAAAGTGTTTAACTCCATTCAACCCAATTTATTGCTTAAACTTCCATTTACTGTCATGATTTTGCTGATTCTTTTTTCCCTATGTAAATTGTATTAACAAATTCACATGACTTTTATTTTAACTGACATTATAATACAAATGTATGCCTGCACTCTTTCCCGTGTAAGTAAATGCAGATGATCATGCACAGTTCAAATACGACGGATTGAAAATCCGTGCATGACTAGGTCAAATACGGTACCAAATATGGTAATGGTATGTCAATGAAATATGATGTGATGTCATTGATATATGGTTTTACGTCGTTTATCATGTGGTAGCTGGGCGTGGCTCACACACCAATCATAAATTATATTTTATGTGTAAATGTTGTTATTTCTTTATTTAGAATATAGACATTTGTATTTTGTTATCCTTATTATGTCTTAAAAGTTAAACATGGTATATAATAAAAGGGAAATCCTGTTGAAGTCGCGATACAGGTTTTAGTATTGTCTTCTCCGGGCTTGGACAAATTTGACACCTTCCGCGACTTTCGGTCTTATTATGAGCAATTTTACATTTTGTCACACATTATTTTAACTAACTCTCTTCAATAATCCTTCAATTATTTATATATATTTTGTTTGTTTGTCTAGATTTGTTCAAAGCTGTCTGCTGCAAAAGAATATATATGGGAAAGGCTTAGACTGACCTAATTATATATTATTCATGACACTGTTCAATTTGCCCAGACTTTTCATTTTCTAAATTGTGTACTTTTCAGGGTGTGGATGGTGATCATTCCTGCATCACCATTGTGAACATTAAAGGACTGGCATCTAACTTGAGAGATTTAGACAAATTTATACTCAAGGCTTTATTTAAAAGTAAGTTCCCCTCAATGTATGCAACATGAGAGATTTAGACAAATTTATACTGAGGGCTTTATTTAAAAGTAAGTTACCCTTTATGTATGTAACATGAGAATTTTAGACAATTTAAACTCAGGGTACTATATAAAAGTAAGGTACCATTTATCACTGTTACATGCGAGATTGAGACAAAGTTATACTTAGAACACTATATAGAATTAAGTTACCCTTTATGTATGTAACATGATAATTTTAGACAAATTTAAACTCAGGGCACTATATAAAATTAAGTTACCATTTAAGTCTGTAATATGAGGGATTTAGACAAATTTATACTCACACTATCAATCATTTTTTGTCACAATATTTTTAAAAGTCGTCTGCTGCAGATGCATCAAAATGCACCTGCAAGTTCAATTTCTTAAACCCATTCCCTCATACAGAAGCGTCTGATGCCTCTGCAACTTACAACTTGAAAACTATTGGAAACATTGTGGCAAATGGAGAAATTGCTCATGATGAGCAATTTAGCCTTTTGCCTCAATGTTTTTAACTTTATTGAATACATACTCTTTTATTTCTTGAGATTTTCCACAATTTTGCCTGTTTGTTCTGATATCGTCTGCTGCAGATGACTGATTATTTTATATGGGAAATGTTAATTTAACGTTTTACAGCTATGAAGCCAGAAACAATGGACATGAGAGATCAGTTACAGAACGATCTACAGCTAACTATAGACTGGAACAGACCAGATCTAGCTGGTGAAATCTTTCAGCATGATCTAGTCAAAGTCAGGGTAATATGTTAACCGTTTTTCACTTTCAGATGCATGTTATCGCATTTACATCAGTAGATAACTTTTTTAAAGATTGAGGCAAAAGGAGAAATTGCTCATAGTGTTTACAACTCTATACTTTCATTCGTAGAGATTTTACTTTCATTTGTAGAGATTCTACTTTCATTTGTAGAGATTCTACTTTCATTTGTAGAGATTGTACTTTCATTTGTAGAGATTTTGCACATATTCTATATAGATGTTTTCAAGCTCGGCTGCTTTGCAAAGTTGTATTTGTCGCACGTGGGGAAATGTTAAAAGACGTCTGTATCTGGCAAAGGTTATCCCTTTCCCTCATACAACAATTCTGCACGTGACGACTTTGATTATATCTACCTTAAAACATGAACAGTCTCTAAAAATGAAATTATAATTATTTAAAACAGTTGAAAACGTTGTTGCTAAAGGTATAATTGCCTGCTTTGAGCAATTCCTCCTTTTGCCACAATGTTTTCAAATATCATCTGCTGCCGAAGCGGCGGAAGCGACTGTATGTGGGAAAGGGTTTAATATCAATTACAAGGTAGAAACTAGCTTTTTACTGAATAACTGCTGATTCAATGGCTGTCCTGACTCTATATGTAGCTTTACCAAATCCACACTACCAGTCAAATGGTTCATGCAAGAAGTTATTCTGGAATAGCATTCATTCAGTTAAAAATATAGGTGTAGTAAAGAATTGATTGATTGGAGTTTAACGCCGTTTTTAACAATTTCTCAGTCATATCACGGCGGCCAGTTCACCTACTCATGCATTTCCTGGTTTTCTAACACCAGTACTCCACACAACAATCTTCCCAAGCAACTGGCTGCTTTTCCACATAGACTTAGCCCATTGGTGGAAGACGAATGACGCATGACGCATTGACTTTTGTCAATCGTCGGAAAGAAAGTTGGCCGAGCCGGGATTCGAACTCACAACCCCTGGATTGACAGCCCGCGTCGCTACCGACTGAGCAACATTTAGTTTAACTTTATGAAAGAAAATGGTAGTAATGGCTTTTCCCTTCCTGTACGCTTTGGGTGGTGGAGTTGGCATATTGACTGACTGGCTTGTGTCAGGAAAATTTGACCAGTAGTACTGGAAATTTACCCAGGAAATGTAATGACAAAGCTAAAATATTGTTGAAAGCGGTGTAAAACACCATGCAAGCATACTCAAAAAATATTTAAATAATACGAAGAGCAAGTACAGTAATGCTGTATCGGCTTAGGTGTTTAAAAATATATATCTCACTATATAACTACTTATGGTATTTTACTGACACTTAACGCAAGTCCTTGAGGTCGCGAGAGAAGTTCTGCACTTACAAAGTCCCATAACTCTGACTGGTAATGTATAACAAAATTTCTATGTAAACCGCCATATCTCAGTAATCACGTATAGCATCGGATTTAAACTTATCATCACATCTCCCCATTATACCACTGAGCGTATTGCTTTGAACTTTCATATGCAATAATGCTCAAAAGATATGCTCACTGACACGTTTTTCGTGTCAAAAGACAAGGTAACTGACATAAACCTTAACAATAAATTGTAATGTGTTAACACTTTGATCTTTATAAACCTATGAATTTTAAATGCGACCTAATTTCTTGCTTACTTAGAGGGATATTAGACTGAACGTTTCATACTATATTTGAGGTCATTAGATAAGGTCAGTGACCAAAGTTCCATAGCTCTGACCATTCATTATGTAACAAAAAGACTCGCAATGTTCTCAATGTAGACTCTTAATTGTTTTTATCAGATGTAAACCTAACTTCTTCTTTATTTTGCCTAAGTTTCTCATTGGTTTATGCTTAATTTGTCGAAACATATTTTTGTTGCAGATTGACAAGAAGATGTTTGAGCAATGTTTAATCCAAAAAGAACGTGATCAGTTTATAGATTTATTTCTGTCACAAGGAGTCAAGGTTCATTCTTACCTTAATCCTAAGAAATTGAAGTTTCTGTTTGAGAAAGCAGAAGATAGAGAATTGTTTGTCAGTGTGTGTATGGAGGGAATTCTTGGCCTTAATGTGGTAAGTCATCATCTTTTTCCCTTTCCCACATACAACACATCTGGATTAGTCAACTTTAAATATTGACTGGAACTGAAAACATCGTGTTAATTGAAGAAATAAATGGTTATGAGTTTGTTTATAAATAAATAAATAATCTATCAAACACATCCAAGTTCTTCATTTCTTTAAGACCACAATGAGTTTTAAAGTCGTCTGCTGAAGATGCGTCTACATTAGGATCAGGCTCAAATCTTCCAAACAATTTGCATATTTCCTTTTTGTATTTGTTTGTACATGTAGCTTTGGGAAATTTAATACGAATTGAA
The DNA here is from genome assembly GCA_031761405.1 of Serripes groenlandicus. Classification (NCBI taxonomy): domain Eukaryota; kingdom Metazoa; phylum Mollusca; class Bivalvia; order Cardiida; family Cardiidae; genus Serripes; species Serripes groenlandicus. The sequence goes on along the minus strand of JASEVX010000006.1, from coordinate 9,896,059 downwards.
GCGACAGTAACTGCTTACTAAGAGCTGACTAAATGAGTTTGAATGCTTGGTGTCAATGCAACACTTGAATCTCGGCTGTATGCTGTAATAGGACCTTATCTGTTGAAAGCAGGGTAAAACGCAAATAAACAATAAATCCATCGTCTATCTGTCCAACATGTGACTTTTTGGTGAAATCATTTTGTCCTTCAAATAAACATGTACCTTATTGTAGAATTCGAAGGAGCCATTAGGTCCCAACTTTCTAACGGAGAACTTGAATCGTCTGATTTACAAACTATCAAGGATACGACATTACACGCAGCCACAGGACCTGTACACGAGTACTGTCGGAATTAGAGTGGATACCATTACGGCAGAGAGAAAGGTAGTTCAGGTTAAAACCCTTTCCCATATACAAAAAAGTCTGCATCCGATGACTTTGAAACCATCTAGGCAGAAATGCTTGGAAAATCTCTTGATTAATTATTGTTGAAAACATCGTGATAAAAGGAGAAATTGCTCATCTTGAGTAATTTGTATGTTTGCGACTGTGTTTTCAAAAGCCGTTTGCATGTGTGTAAGTGTAACATTTCAAAACTATTTAATATTTGTAAAATTGGAATATGATAAATGATCCAGAGTTGAAAGAATGCAAAGGAAAAGAGTAAATTGCTCTATATAAGCACCGTCTTCTTTTAATATGTTTTAAAAAGTCGTCTGCTACTATATAATCAAATGTTGTTATTATCAGGAATAGGGTCATGTTAAAGTTTGAATTTTTGTTTGAAAGACATTTTAATTATTTCATGTAACAAGAAAACCAAGGTTGTTTCTATGATCTATTATGAAGTAATTGACTATGTTTTATTGAAAAAAAATAGCTTTTCGCTTTAATCCAGTTCTCACTTGTAGATACTTTACGATGCGTCTGCAGGAGACCATGTTTGAAATATTGTCGTTAAAAAAGCACATCTGCTGCAAATTCGTCAAAATGGGTCTGCAAGTTTGAAAAAGGTTGAGATTATCATAATCCGGTTACTATGAAGTAACCTTGAAGACCTTTTAACTTACCTGAGAACAACGTCATTCATGACGTCCATTTGTCTTGTTGTCCGTCATCTACATTTTCTTCAAATGACATCTCAACCTAAACGGCAGTTCGGATCTTTACTTAATATTTTAGGAATGGTCCTTGGATGTTCCACTCTCGAATGTTTGCAAAGAAATTAATTTCATATAGAATTGTGGTTGTTGCGGGATCAGAAAATGTGGAAAATGCAAACAATTTAACATTTCTTATTGTCCAAAAGTACTAACCCGATTTGAATTGTTTTGGCACAAATATTCCTTGGGTCAGCCTCATGAAAGATTGTTCAAAATATTCTAATCTGTTGAGAAATAATACGGCTGCTAGGGGGCAGAACCCGTTTATCTTAAATGTTTAAAGTGAAAACTTTGAAATCTTCTTGTCCAAACCTATTTGCCATATTTGAACCTCCACCAAGATTGTTCGAATTATTACAATTCATCAAAAAGATGGCCGTCAAAGGCGGAGCTCGTTTTTCCTTTCATGTACATTTAGTGAAAGCTTTATTATTGAAATCCATTTAAAACCTTATCTGTAAATCGGTGGAGACTTTTGAAATCTTCTTGTCAAAAGTATAGGCCTGAATAACGTCAAATTTAAACATTATCATGTCCAGTAAACATTGTTTTATGTCCACTTGACATGGCAGTATCTCTATTAGACGTCTTGTCCAAAGAAACGTGTTAATGTAATTGTGTCATGTTGTGATTTAAAATCGCATGGTGTTGTTACAAAGAGGCGCGAAACTCCATGCGCACTTGCCAACGCCATGGAAATGGCGGAACTAGATCCAGTATTGCAGACGACTTTATAACAACAGCCATACATATAGAAGATCTCTTGAATAGTTTTGAAACAAAAAAAATAAATTGATCATCATTAACAATTTCTCTTTTACGAACAATGTTTTTATAAGTCTTCTGCTGCAGATGGGTCGAAATGTATATTAAGAAAGGTTAACATTAAAATTCTATGATAATGAGTATTTCCCATATAAAATACCCTTGTAATAAGAAATTTCTACTTTTGCAAATTGAATATTTTCAAACATCGTCTGCTGCATATTTGTCAAAATACACCAGCATGTAAGAAAGGGCTACGTATGCATCTTACATTGTCACTTTAAAACTTTCCCACATAAGTCAAGGCAAATATATGGACAATGTCTATAAATGAAAGTATACTACTTGGATAGAGTTGAAAACATTGTGGCAACGGTATGAGAAATTTCTTAATTTGTCTCAATGTTTTCAAAAGTCGACTGCTATAGGAGCGTCAAAATGCGTCTGTATGAGGCAAAGTGTTAAACTAGAATCCATAGCTCCTATATCCATGTTCTACTTCACAAAAAAGTCTACTGCAAAACGTGTTAGATGCAGAGTTATATACAAATTATTCTTGAAAAGAAACCGCCATTCGCATGCATGCGACCATGTAATGCATTTCCCGCTTTTTCAACAACAATACGAGAATCTGACATAACAACATACCAGTTAGACAAGATATCACGTTTAGACATAATGACATGTAAGTCAGACATGATTATGTATCAGTTACACATAATAGCATATAAATTAAACATAATAACATGTACGTTGGACATGATAACATGTCAGTTACACATAACAACATGAAATATCTCAACATAAGACAGCTGTCGCGTTCCGTAACATTGTAACTAATTTACTAACTAGTCGTGTAAGCGTTATAATACCATCGTGCAGAGTAACTTCGATATCCCTTTATTCATACATCCGATTTCATGCTGTCATTTCAGTTTAGCCCCGTTCTTGATTTTATTCATCTTTTAACTAGTGTCTGTGGATATATTGATAGTAACTTATTATTTATGCAAATATTAAACATAAGCGCACCTTATAAGTTTATAACGTTTATAACGTGTGCAGGACAGTGATTATGTTCCTCAAGATTCTCACTGTACCTGCCATTGAATGCAATATTACACAGTGAATTTAATCTATATGTATGTATATGTCTCTGCCAAGACTGTTGAAATTAATCAGATGTGTTGAATAATATGACCAGCAAGGGGCCTTGCTGGTATTCCTCCTTTACATAGAGTAAAAACATTGAAAACTATTGAAGTTATATTAAATCAGGTGATCGATATAGGACCATCATGATCTTCTTGTTGCTCATTTATAACACGCGATCTTTATTTTTTCAGGCCATAAATTACCTTATTATCTGGGCAGTTCTATTGAATAGAATAAAGTTGGCCAAGACCCTGTGGAACAGATGTGATGAACCGATAGGTGTAGCCTTGATTTGTAGTCGTATGTACAAGGAAATGTCAAAGTACTGCAAGGAGAGATACAGGAGAACCGAGTTTGAGGATAATGCCAAGTAAGCAACTTTTGTGTTGATGGCCTTGGCTGAGAAATACATGTGGATTTTATGTTGTCTCAGTATGTCTGTTTGTCTGTCTGTCACGCTTGAAACTTACTGACAATTTAGCTTGTAACACATTCATGTGTTCCTAAGAGCCCAGTTGTTTTAAACGTTTCCCTGATGAAGATGATGTGTATTTTGTCTCTGCATCAGACAGACAACTGTGGTCTACATGTCACCGTTATTTATATACATATAGTAGTGTATGTCACATGACATATTACTATTCATAATCTAGAATCACAATATTTAATATTTTTAAAAAGTTGTTAAATACAGATGCGTTATGACCCAAAACAAATGTTGATTTCTTTTTTTTTAAATCAGAGATTTTGGAGAAATGGCTTTAGGAGCATTAGCCATATGTTGGAGGGATTCTACCTTGCAGGCCTACAACATGTTGGGGAAGCAGCTGTCGGACTTTAACAATAAAACTGTGATAGAAATTGCGAATGATGCCGGATACATACATTTTCTGGCTCATCCTTGCTGCCAGAAATGGCTCACCAAACAATTCCATGGACAAATGCAGATAAAAGAACTAGATTGGGGTTTATTTAGACTTCCTTGTTGGTTCAAGGTATTGTACTTATCTCAAGGCATCTTTTCCTTCTTTGTTTAAACCAGTGTTACATCTCTTTTTCTTACAAAAACTATGATTGTTCATTGATTGACATTGTCTTTATTGCATATGCATTCTGACGCATTTGCAGCAGACAACTTCTGAAACATCTGCAGCAAACGACTTATGAAAACATTGTGGCAGAAGGAGACATTGACCAGAATCTCTTGTTTTGCAACAATGTTTTCATCACTATTAATGATTGATTCACTCATTTCTAGAGATTTTTACGTATTTTTTGTCTTACAGGGAATGTTGGAAAAATTATCTGCTGCAGATAGGTTGTATGCGGGAAATGATAACTAACAAGGGCTATTAACTAGAGTATTATGGCGTAATATCCTTGATTGGCTAACATTGTTATTCAATGAATGACATATTTCCTTGATTGGCTAACATTGTTATTCAATGAATGACTTATTTTAAGTAAATGCGATAGCATGAGTTGTTTCTTAGGAGATTCTTTGCGGGATGGTTGCCTGTTGCCTAGGTAGACTTCTTAGTTAGGTAATGGTGTGAGAAACCAAGGAAATGCATGGTTAGGTTAACTGGTTGCTTTGATAAAACTGAGAAACATTTTAAACCTCAATCGATCAATTAGTGCTCACAGATTGTGAAGGCTGATACATGAGTTGCATGAGTTACAAGAGTTATATGAGTTACATGAGTTACATGAATTATATGAGATGCATGAGTCACATGAGTTACATGAGTTACATGAGAAATATGAGTTACATGAGTTACATGAGTTACATGAGTTACATGAGTTATATACATGAGTCACATGAGTTACATGAGTTACATGAGAAATATGAGTTACATGAGTTACATGAGTTACATGAGTTATATACATGAGTTACATGAGTTACATGAGTTACATGAGAAATATGAGTTACATGAGTTACATGAGAAATATGAGTTACATGAGTTACATGAGTTACATGAGTTATATACATGAGTTACATGAGTTACATGAGTTACATGAGTTACATGAGTTATATACATGAGTTACATGAGTTACATGAGTTATATACATGAGTTACATGAGTTACATGAGTTACATGAGTTACATGAGTTACATGAGTTACATGAGTTACATGAGTTATATACATGAGTTACATGAGTTATATGAGTTACATGAGTTATATGAGTTACATGAGTTACATGAGTTACATGAGTTATATACATGAGTTACATGAGTTATATGAGTATCATGAGTAGCATGAGTATCATGAGTTACATGAAGTTTATGAGTTACATCAATTATATGAGTTATATGAGTTACATGATGTATACGAGTTACATGAGTTACATAAGTAATATTAGTTATATGAGTTATATGAGTTATATGAATTCTATGAGTTATATGAGTTACACGAGTTATATCAGATAAATGATTTATATGAATTACGTATGTGGGAAAGGGTTACGAAAATGTACGTAGTAGAAACATTAAGGAATGACTCTAGAATGACAGGATTTAACTGTTAACATGGCATGACACTTTTTAGAATCATTTACTTTGAAAACATCTAATAGAAGTAACATGTTTCATCTTGAGAGTTGGCAATGAGTTACAGAGCTTAAAACATTGTGAGAAAAGGAGAAATACCTATCTACTCTCCACAATACTTTTTACGCTTCCCACTTGCAGACCCGTCTGCAGCAGACGACTTTTGAAAGTATTATGGCTTAATTATACCACAATGTACTCAACTCTGCAATCATATTTTCATTTATAGATATTTTCTATACATTGTTCAGATGTTTTAAAAGTCGTCTGTTACAGATTTGTTGTATGTGGCAAAGGTTTAAAAGTGAATGTATCCTTTTAGGGCAAGGGTTTTGTATGTGATATTTTTTGTTTACAGATTCTATCAAGTGTGTTTCTTATATTTCCCATGTATATTTGGATAACTTTCAAGCCTGAAAAAAAGAACGGAGAAAATGACATCCAGGGTAAGTTTTAGTATGTACTATTCAAGCCCCCTCTCCATCCCAAACTCCTTGCAGGAAATCATATGACATTTAGAGGAAGTGCCTATACTAAAAACCACGGACCAATATATTTCCTACTACAAATATTGATTACTACCCTGCCAAACATTTTTTTATTTTCACGTTCTCAAATCCTGATGTCTACCATAAGGGTATATATTTAGTTAGTGGACATATCTTACTGCAGGTGGCACTTGTGTTTTTTTAACCAGTCGTGTTAGAGTTAATACGTTTCCATATACAGACACACATTTTGATTGATTGTTTTTCAGTAATATCACTGCTTCCAGTTCACCTGCTCGATCATGTGTTTCAAGGCTTTCGAACGCCAATAACCAACACAACAGTCTTTCCAAGCAACACTGACTGTTAGCCCAACGGATGAAGACAAACGGCACGAGTCAACTGATATTTGTCAAACTTCAGAAGGAATATTGGTAGAGCTAGGATTAGAACTCACAAACCCAGGAGTTGACAGCCCATGATTAAGCTACCAGGGCTTGGCAGACACCTTTCGATGCATCTGACGCACAGAAATTCTGCCTCATTCTTTTTAAATATTTTAACTTGAAAGAACGTTTTCAAAGTCATCTGCTGCGGAATTCATATATTTGGGAATAGGATAAACACTCAACAAACTTATTCATTTCAGAGGACGAGTATACCTACAATGACAATGACTCTGATGCCTCTGATGATATCGATGAGAACGAACTGTCTTCAAAAACATTGAACGACCCTGCATGGAAAAGGGTATGTGATCCTGGGTTTTCAAATACCCACCAGAGGGTATTAAAAGCTACCATAGTAGATCAAGATCAACCTATGCAATTAAGAAGTTTGATCCTGCTCTTCAAGTTAGTCCTCAGAATGTGTTAAGATGTTCCATTTGGACCAGGTTATACCTACGTGCAGGCAGAGGTGTATTTAACTCTTTTCCCATATACAACAAATCTGCAGCAGTCAATTCTGAAAACATCCTGGCATAAATAAGAAATTTCTATAAATGAAAGTATAATAATTGAATAGATTTGAAAACTTTCTCATAAAAGGAGAAATGTATCCTTTTATCACAATGTTTTCAAAAGTTGTCTTTTTCAGAGGCATCTAGATGCATTCGTATCAGGTAAAACGTATATTCTTTGAGGATTTAGTCATCATCATGAGAGTCTTGTTTCATACAAGGGCCATTACTGAATAAAGCATTTTGTTTGACAAATTGCTATTTTAAAAATCAATGAAATCAGATCAGTGCTATTGTTTTATTTCAACTAAATTGACTTTTGAAAACAGTGTGGGAGGAAAATGAAAAATGACCATGATTCAAATTTATACCATCAAATATCTATGTTTTCAAGCCTGCACCAGAGAAGGATTTGACTTGATTAGTGATTGTTTTTGCTGCTTTCACCACCAGTATATCAGTTATATCATGGCTTTTCACGGGTAATTAACGAGTACTACAGGTATAATTTATGCCCACAACGATAATGTAGTTGATGATCAGTTCCTGCAACTCCGAGCACCAAGGTGTGAAGCCATCATTATCATTTTTTAAGCAGACAACTACAACTATAAAAGGATTTATAAGACGAATGGTTAACTTTTATTTCAGAGAAAGGAAGCAATTCGTAGAAAGCTGAAATCTGTCATTCCATTTAAACGAGACCACACCAGTATTTCATTCTTCATGAAGATATATTACCTGTGGACAGCACCCATCACCAAGTTTTGGATCACGCAGTTGTTTTATTTTGCATACCTGGGTTTGTTTTGTCTTGCAACCTTGTGGCCAGTATGTGGGAACTATATTATGGATGTTGTTCTCTGGGTTTGGACTGCTGTTATTGAGCTGGAACTGATCTGTAGAACGTACACAAAATACCATGTAAGTGAAACCTTTTCCCACATAAAACAAATATGCTGCTGGAGTCCTTAACTCTTTCCTTTTCCCACATAAAACAGACATGCAGCTAGAGTATTTAACTCTTTCCATTTGCCACATTCAAATGCTTTTTGACGCATCTGCAGCAGACCATTTTTTAAATAATTTTGACAAAATAAAGAAAACGCATTTTCTACTTTTGTCTCAAAGTTTTTAACTCTTTTTTCTAACTATGTTTTTATGAGTTCCTCGATATTTGGAAAGTGACATTATAGATTAGAGTTGAAATCATGTTTGACTTGATAATAGAAATAGTGTCACATGTACTAACAATTCTTTGTTACATTTATTATATTTCTATAGATAATTATTGAGATAAATAAAACAATTCTTGGTAGATAATGATATAATATTATTCTACATCTGGTCTCTTTATCCTGACACCAGCACATCAATTGTTATGTTCACCCCACACTGCTGATGACCAGGGAGGGAAAGCAATTTCTAGCATTTTTAAAGTCTTTGGTTTGACACAGGGGATCGAATCCTTAATGGAACACGAGGCATATGCTTTACCCCCACGCCACCCCGTCCGCATTGGTCAGAGTAAACTGGTGTTTGTCCCACAATATCACTCTGACCACACAACTAAACGCTATAGAGTGAACTCGTGTTTAACCATTTCCTGCAACGAATCTGTCTTATGAAAACAGTGTACATGTAGCAGCTGTTTTGATGGCTCAGCAGGGAGAACTGTTTTCTTGATACATGTATTAATATACCACTGACTAGCTTTTTATGATAAGCACTTAACCCTTTCCCACATACGACAACTCTGCAGCAGACGACTTTGAAAACATACATGACAATTATTGGAAACTCCCTTTAAATGGAAATACAATAACTGAATAGAGTTTAAAACATAGTGACAAAATGAGAATTTGCTCGTTTTGAGCAATTATTTTGTTGTCACCATATTTTCAAAAAGCCGTCTGCTGCAGATGCATCAGAAAGCCTCTAAACGAGGGAAAGGGTTGAGTACATATGGACTACGAAGCTGACAATACATACATTTATTAAGCGTTACTGCAGCAAACACTAGAATACGTCGATAACTCTTTTATTTTTTTTATTGACCCTTTTCGAGTTTGAGTTATAGTAAGTACTTTGTATTGCAGCTACACACAATAATGTTTTGGCTTTTGATTTGTGGGGTAACTAAGAATGTTATCTACATTTCTGCTGAATTTCTTCTTCAGAAATACAGAAACCTGCCTTTGGCTGGGAACTACTTGGACATCGTCATCATCATGATTTTCCTTCTCCTGCTGTTCTTCACAAGGATACTCTTCATATGGTTCAGCTTCACGAACTACATCCAGGCGAAGATATTCATGTGTTTTGGTCTTATCTACTTCTTCTACAGACTGCTCGGTATCTACTTCCCCATTAGTTCCACACTCGGACCCATGCTGCTACGGATTAAACGCATGGTGAGATTCGTTTCTTCTATTTCTGTGGTTCGCACAATATTTTGTTAAGGGCATTTGCAGCAGATAAAATGATATGATAGATGAAGAAATATTTTCCTTCTCCAGCAATATTTTGTATCTATCCCCCTTGTTTTCTAATTATGGAATTGATTTCCATATTAACCATGTGTCACATACATTATCTGCAGTAGATGATGCAGAAATACATAAAAATCTATATATTTGAAAGTATAATTATGCCCCTACATTAAAATGGGAATTCGAAATGCCTCTTTTTGTGGGAAAGGTTTAAAGAAAATTGGACTTAAAACTGTATTTTACTACACATGAGCATATCCCTAATTTCCTGCAGAAAAGCAGATCTAACACTTTTGATGACCAATGCCTGCTTTTGCAATGACGTTTTTTACTCTATTCAAACATTACAATTTCATTTACAGAGATTTTTCATTTATTTACGAAGATTCTTTCAAATTGTCTCTGCATATTTATGAAATTTGTTAAGGGTTAACTTGCTAGCCGGAATCTTCAATTTTGTCGCATGACATTATGAGACATATCTTTGCTTTATGCAGGTCATAATTATTTATTAAATGGGGGTTTAACGCCGTTTTCAACAATGTCATATGACACCGGCCAGTTCACCTATTCAAATGTGTCCTAGCTTTCTCACACCAGTACTCCATACAACATAATTTTCAAGCAGCTGGCTGCTTTACCACATATACTGTTAGCCCATTGGTGAAAGACAAATGACGCTTGTCACAGTGACCTTTGATTTAATTTTGAAGAACACTGACATAATTAATTTGCTTTAATATATTTTGCTCACAATTCCTTGCAGGTGACACACGATTTTGTGAATTTTATTCGGATGTTTTTGATCTTCATGATTGCGGGCGGAGTTACCATACAGGCTGTGATCTATCCCCACTGGCCGTTAAACATTGATATGATTAAACGAATCATCACAAGACCACTCTATGCCATGTTTCTGACACAAGTACAGGACTTGGATGGTAAGCCTCTCTGGGGAGGAATGTTATCCCTTACCATGTCATTTGTGACTTTAAATAATGTACATTATGCCTCCGTTACTTAAAAAGGAGTTTTGGCTTAATCCATCTGACCAACAGCAAATATGCAGGGGACAATCAAATCACACTTAGTAAAAGATGTTGAAAATATCTCTTAATAATGAAATTGTAATTATTGAGTTGAAAATGTGTGACAAAAGGAGAAATTAAAAACTATGAGCAATTTCTCCATTTGAACAATGATTTTAGCTCTATTCAATAATTATACATCCATTGTTTGATATTTTCTGTATTTTTGCCTTGATGTTTTATAAGTCGTCTGCTGCAAATTTGTCGTATATGGGAAAAGGTTAATGTATTAATATTCGAAAGAAGCAATATATTCTTAATAATACATGGTTATAATTGTTCTTCTGTATCAAAAGAACTTAACTCTTTCCCACTTAAAGACACATTTCGATGCATCTGCAGCACTAATGACTTTTAAATACAGTGTAGCAAAAGTTGAGCATTATTTTTGTTGTTACTCCAATGTTTTCAAATATATTCAATAATCATTCTTTCTTTTAAAGAGATAATCCATACTTTTCAAATTCGTCTGCTGTAGATTTTTTAAATTTGGGAAATGGTTAATACTTAATGGTTTATATTCTTTACTCTTAATCCCAATTTCCCACTACATTTTTTAAACTTGGTGTCGATGGTAATTCGTTGAGTGTAAAATCTGTTGGAGTTATTGTTTCTTTATTCCCAAAGCATAAAATGATTTTCATGTTTAGATTTCATGTTTTAGATGTTTGGTTTTGGTTTGATATTGCAGGGGACTTATAATAATTTAATAATTGCATCATTTGGTTTTATATTGCAGGGGACTATAACTGTAACAAAAACTACAGAAAACTATCAGGCTATTGTGCTGCAGGTACATACACCACATTATTTAACCCTTTCCCACGTACAATAAATATATAAGACGCGACTTTCAAAACATTAAGTCATAAACATGGTAAATATCTATAACGGTATAATTACTATAACAAGTTGAAAACATTGTTGCAAAAGTAAAATGTGCTTGTCTTGAACAATTTCTCCTTTTGTCACAATGTTTTTTAAAAGAAGTATAATGTGTCAGACATTGTTTTTATATGGGACAGGGATGACAACCGTGTATTTCGTTGTATAAAGATGACTCTGAACATATAAATACATACTTATGTCTCTGTTTTGAATGAATTGTCTCTATTTACTGGCATGCTTTCAATTTTCTTTTTACAATTTTGCAAAGTCACCTGAGTGGAAATAGTTTCCTACCGACATAATTCTAGTTTTCAATAAAATCAGACAGTTTTCTGTTTTTGAACCATTTCCCACATACAACAAGTTTCAGCAAATGTGTTTGAACACATCTATGCAAAACTATGGACAATTGTAGAAAATTAAAGTTCAATTAAAGATAGAGGTGCAAATATTGTGGCAAAATTAAAATTTGATGTAATTAATCTATCTTTTAAAAGCTGCTGGACCTGTTTTCTATATACTATGATTGTTACCACTAGCTTGCTTTTTATAATATATACACATCTTGAATAACGAAGCTGACAACACATGAATACAGTTACTTAAGCATACATTGAGGGATCACTCAAAGCACATTGTATTGCATTGTTCCCTTTCGAGTTAGAGTCTTCAGGAGCCCGGTGTATATCAATTATAACCTTTATCTATTACAGGCGATAATTTCTTCACTGATAGTTTCAACCAAACCAGAGGTATATTTTGTTTCATTGTGGGTTTTACGCTGTTAAATATTTTCTTTTTTTCCTATGGTGATTCCAACTGTCTTTATAAATACCATACCTTTGTGTATGTTCATTTTTCTCTTTGAATTTGAAAATAAAGACCTTTAAATATCATATCAGGTAATTATACAATGAAAAAACGACGACTTCAAAAACATATAAGAAAAATATAGAAAATATGTATGAATCAAAGAACAATTATCAAATGAGGTTGAAAACATTTTGGCAACAGGAGAAATCGCTCATTATGATTTCAAAAAAATTATCTGCTGCAAGGGCATTGAGAAACATCTTTATCTTGGAAAAGGTTTAAGCATAACCATGAAACACTCTTTTCCAGAAAACAAAGAAATATAATTTCTGACTTCATGCCTATGGGTTTATAACGGGTGTGTACAATTGTGTATCTGCACACATTGCCTACTCTGAATGTAACAGCCCTGGGATTAAATTCAGACTATAACAATCATTTTAAGCTTGTTTGTCTATTCCTTGAACAGCTGACAATCTGGCCCAGAACCTGGAACAATGTCCGTACTCAAGCTTCGCCGCCTACGTGATAACCATCCAGTATCTCCTGATTTGTAAACTGGTTCTTGTTACCTTGTTATTTGCCATGTTCTCGTAAGTATGAATCAATATTAAAAAGAGCTTTAAATATGCTGAGTACATATATTTCAAACTGTAAACCTTTTATTTGGACCTCAAACTCTATGTTGTGGGTACTTAAATTCATCGTCTCACAACATAGGGAGTGGATGAGTAATAAGAGAAATATAGATGGGAAAATGACAGTTTACCTCTTCTTATCTAGTCCAAATTTAATTTATCTGGTTAAGGACCATCAAATTGTGTGGAATTATTATAGAATTATGAATGTATATTCGTGTGTTATCTCTGAATGTTTTTATCATTTCCCACATACACCAAATATGCAGCAGATTACTTTTAAAACATCTATATACATTAAATAGTATTTAAGGAAAAGAATTAAATATATAAAGGAGAAATAAGCAATTTAGAACCTTATCTTTGACTTAATGTTTTCAAAGTGGCCTGGTGAAGATTTGTTGTATTTGGGAAAGGGTTAATGAATGTGTTACAGGTTGACCATCTCAAAGGTGGACAAGGAGGCGAATGTGATATGGAAATACCAGAGGTATTCTCTCATCATGGATTTTAAGGAGAGATTAACCTTACCTCCCCCATTTACAGTCCTCTCCTTCGCCTACTCCATATTGAAGTTTGTCCTTGACAAGATGAAAACTTACAGGAACAGCTGCGCTACAGATGTGGTTAGTGTACACAGTTCCATTCTTTGTTGTAATAATTCTACTTAATAATAGAACAGAAAATAAGTTTATTGATTTAATCTAAAATACAGATCATCATCGTAAAAACATATTAACCTAAGATACATGAATGTCTTAAAAATATATAGAACAATACAGGTAAATATTTATCTCTTGAATAGTACTCTCTAAGATTTTAAATATACATGCAGTATATTATTCTATACATTTAAATGGTTAACAATTTGTATTACTTGAATTTCGAAACTATGTTTTATAACAGTTCAACAAGGTACACTATACTAAGTGTTAAGTGAATTACGCAAAGAAAGTGCATTATATACATATTTTCCTAGGTTTTTAATAATATACTTGTTTGAAGATAGCATTAGTTTGATAAATTGATGAACACTTGGTCTTTTGTAGAAATATGGATTAACGAAACGTTTTGTTAAATGTAAGTAAATTGGACAAATTAAAAGAAGATGAAACTCATCTTCAATATCAGCTGTATTACAAACTAAACTTAAAGGTTGGCGACCAACCTCAATCTTGAACTGATGAAAATAAATACGTAAACGTGAAAATGAAATTCTGTGCTGATAAGTTAAGTTAAGCTGATCTAAATATATTTCGAAATAAATCTAGGTTTTAAAACCCTTGTATAGAAACATAGAATTTTGCAATGCAATTTTGTTACATCAAGACTGTTTGAAAAAACATATTTCGAAATAGATCTAGGTTTTAAAACCCTTATATAGAAACATAGAGTTTTGCAATGCAATTCTGTTACATCAAGACCGTTTGAAAACATGAAGAACTCTTTCTTTAAATAACACATAGAGACTTTTCAAATTCACACAGAAAAGATCATTAAACACATGTGAAAAGCCATGATTATCTAAAAGTGTTTTATGGTTTACAAGCCATTTAGTTATTTGACTATTTAATTGGTCTAACATATCACCGTAAACATATTGCACTACATTACTGTCACTTTTCACGATGTTACATAGAGATTTGATTATACGACACTACCGATTTACATACAGTGGATAACGTCCGCGTTCACTGTAAATACCTTGTGTAATTGTTGAGTGTTTAACTTTTAAGACACACTTACAACATTTCAACTCAATGAACTTTTTCGATATTTTTAAATTAACCATTAACCCAAACTCTACATGCATTGTTAAGGATAGAACCTACAAAAGAATCAAATAATTGACATTGAATTAAAGGTTTTATATTATAATTTCTTATGTTTATCAATAATACATTTACTGCCTTTAGACCTTTACCAACAATTGTTTCCGGGTTTAACTTCAAGAACCGGTGTAGCTAAAAACAGTTCCAGATAATTAAATTGATCCACAACCTCAAGGTCTGAGCCCCAATAATGTTAATTATCATCTGGTATAGCATTGCGTCTACGACGGAAAACTATAGCCTTTGTTTGTTCAGTGTTAACGACAAGACCCTAACGGTCACAGTACAATTTCAACAAATCAAGTCTGTTTTGTAAATCAACTGGTGAATTGCAAAACAAAACCAAATCGTCGGCAAATAACATGATAACTATTAACATGTCATCAATGGTAAGTCCACATTAGGGGTCATTCTTTAAAAATAGTTCAAGGTCTTCTTATAACAAAGAAAATAAAACATGGGAGAGAACCTCTCCTTGCTTCAGAACAACTACACATTCAAAATATAATATTCGGAAAAGGAGTTACATCCCTGTACACATGTTTTAATAAAAGCATACATATTTCTAAAGATTCTAAGTAGCTTACCATACACTCCTAGCTTATAAAGTTTAAACCATAAATTGCAACAATGATTAACACTCAAAAGCTTTCTTTAAGTCGATAAAACCACAGTATAATCTGCGTTTTTCGTTGAGAACTTTGTTGATTATGTCATTTAATATAACAAATAGCATCTATGGTCGATCTACCTGACCTCAAACCATATTGCGTATCACTGACAATATCATTATCGTAACTCCATGTACTTATACGTTTATTAAGAATATACTTGTAAACACTTTAGAGAAACAATTCACTAGTGTGATGCCTCTGTAGTTGTTTACATCAGACGTTCGTTTTTTCTTAAATAGCGATGCGAAAATACCTGTTGTTAATTTTACAAGGAAATGACCGGAATTTAGAATTGCATTGACTATATCAACGAAGTAAGCGCTTATGATATAAAATATAATTTATTTGATTATCTCCCGCACTCAATGTGTTTGTCTTAAGCCTTCCAATCGCTGTTTCGACCTCAGTAATAGTAATATGTTTGTCTAAGTCTTCACAATTACAAGAAGTATCATCAAAAGCATTATCGTTTCAAAACGTGTCTGGATCGCCTCTGTTGAGTTGTGGTAAAGCGTCTACCACAGGTGCCGGAGGTTGCAGGTTTGATTCCAGACTGTGTCATAATAAAGAATTCAAAATGGGCACATAGTATATTTACATTTATTTAATGCTAAACGATGAGATACTGGGTTCTATCAGTGAGATATAATCCTTATCACCCACACTGTGAGTGATATAGGTATGGCGCCAAAGGGACTAACGTTATAACGTCAAACCACAGACGTGACGTCATTTTTCAAGTATTCGATCATTCGGTGTTATACTACACACGTTATATATAAAGAAATACGTAATGGGTACATTATAAGATCGGTTACCAGCATTGTCATGTGATAAAAACTTATCTTATCTATACCAATGTATAATTCCGTATTCCGTACATTTAACAAATCGGACTTATTGTCATTGTCTGACATTGTGTAGAAAAAAATACATTCACACAGATTCGTCTGCGTGTGAA
Source organism: Serripes groenlandicus (assembly GCA_031761405.1). Classification (NCBI taxonomy): domain Eukaryota; kingdom Metazoa; phylum Mollusca; class Bivalvia; order Cardiida; family Cardiidae; genus Serripes; species Serripes groenlandicus. The sequence goes on along the minus strand of JASEVX010000006.1, from coordinate 9,879,608 downwards.
CAGGTACGAAGATACTAAATAGTTCCATTATTTCATCATCAAGTATCATAACATAAAAATAAAATGTGTTTGTTTTAAGTGGATATGCAGGCTCATGAAAATATTCAATTGTATCACTTCTCGATGAGATATATTCCATATCAACTCAAAACAAACAAATATCCTCTATTTATCACATATATATGACCACAGGCGTCCGAATTCCTATCACAGTAAAAAATACGGAAAAGATAGTCAATACCTCGTTAAAAAACTCAAAAAGTCTCTCTATAGTGTCTATACGCTGGGATAAAAATGATCGTAATAATACGGGGAATTCCGCACGTGTTACTATAAATAGCCCCTCTATACGTCCATATAGTGTAATAATAATGACAAGGTGTGCAACGGTGTTTTACCTTCTCGCTCGATTCGGGCTATAATTTCCGCAGAAAAACGTCTAAAACGACCTGGTCCCAGGTAGAGACAGGTTCATAAATAATTTTTCTCGTGATCCATCACATCAATATTAATCAATAATAAGGACAACTGCAAATTTCCAAATATAATGAACATTAAGCTTAAAAACGCCGGCGTATTTGTCGGTTGAAGAAGAGGAGCATAATGTGTCAGTTTGATATAAGTCTATGGCTTCATGCAAAACGGTTGTAACTATATATCGAACAAGATGTAGTTAAAACCTTATGCATAAGGCCAACATTCTCTTGTTTACAGGAAAAGCGTCGTTTACCAAAAAATCCATCCAAACTAGAAGATACCACATTTTGGAAAAGAGTTGCCAGGGAATATGTGGCCAATGAGGAAGCCAAGCTAGAGAAGGAAAATATACATGTTAGACATGGAGAGATGTAAGTATATTACATATACCATGAAGATTTATGTTTGTTCTTTCCCACATACAACAAATCTGCAACAGGGACCTCGAAAACATGGTGGCAAAAATACAAACACTCTCCTTTAATAAATAATAATTATTAATAAACTAGGGTTGAAATATGGAGAGCTATTTCTCCTTGTTTTACAATGATTTCAGAAGTTGTCTGCTGCAGACATGTGTCATTATGAGGGAGGAGTTAAGAATATACATATAATTTCGTTAGAAATAAATTCCATAGGATGTTATCAATGGCCAGGTCTGTCTGAAGTGCATCATAGTCATACTATAAAACCACCCCCTACGTCACAATGAACAAGTGCGTCACAATACACCACTGACAATACACAATTGCGTAAAAAAAAGACAGTATAAAAAGGGCTACTTTTTTCAAAATATATCATCAGTTATGGGACATGTCATAAAAGTTTGTTCATGGTATATTGAATATAAAAATTATGCATAATGATCTTTTAATAAGAGATTTCTTATGAATCAGCAATGTACATCTGCAGCCAAGGACTATTGAAAAGGTGTGACAAAACGATAAATTGCTTTTCAGTCCACGATATTTTCCAACTCAATTCAATACTTCTACCTTCATTTATAGAGAGTTTCAACATTTTTGCCAACATGTTTTCAAAATCATCTGCTGTCGATGTGTTGTATGTGGAATAGGACTTACCATTGTACCAGACAAAAGTTTATTATCCTATTATTTATTTCCACTACTGTGTTTCAAAATTTCATTTAAACCTATACATATATAAATGTTACAGTTTAGTCAGCATACAAGAAGATTTGAGATATAACAGGAAGAGTATTAAAAGGCTTGGGGACAAGATGGTGCAGCTAGAGAGAATTGTTCAGACCAGTAGACTTTATCTTGAAGATGTTCAACATAAACTAGAGAAATCAGGTATCTGAGTACTGTATAGAGTAAATTTAGTTAACCCTTTCCCACACACAACAAATATGCAATAGACGATTCTAAATATATCTAGGGCAAAGAGTGTAAATCTCTAGAAGTGAATGTTTGGTTATTGAATAGAGTTGAAAACATTCTGTCAAAATGATAAAGTTCTCATTATGAACAAATTATCAATTTTCGACAGTTTCCAAAGAGTATCTGCTACAGATGGATCTGCAAGTTCAACTTTTAACCCGTTATGCCATTAATTGAGTTTTATGCTCAGATCTTATTATTTTTCTGTCAAATTGTAAGTATGATTTTGAAAGACTGTGGAAAGAGATGAAATTGTTTTAAATGAGCAATGTCTCCTTTCTCTAACTTTCTAAGTGCGTCTTGATTGGTACCAGGATGCAGCAGGCCTTTGATAGAAATTATTAATGATGCATATTCAGAGAATTTTTGGATCATATTTATCAGCAATTTGTGAGAGCATATTCAACAACAATTTGTGAGAGCATATTCATCAGCAATTTGTGAGAGCATATTAATCAGCAATTTGTAAGAGCATATTTAGCAGCAATTTGTGAGAGCATATTTATCAGCAGTTTGTGAGAGCATATTTATCAGAAATTTGTGAAAGCATATTGTGACATCATATTCTTCAGTAATTTGTGACAACATATTCATTAGTACTTTGTAACAGCATATCCCTCTGCAATTTGTGACAATATATTCATCAGCAATTTGTGACGTCAAATTCATCAGCAATTTGTGACATCAAATTCATCATTATTTTAGACAGACAATTCATCAGCATTACAACTGTAACAGCATACTTATCAGTATTACAGCTGTAACAACATATTCATCAGCAATAAAACTGTAACAACATATTCATCAGCAATACAACTGTAACAACATATTCACCAGCAATACAACTGTAACAACATATTCATCCGCAATACAACTGTAACAACATATTCATCCGCAATACAACTGTAGCAACATATTCACCAGCAATACAACTGTAACAACATATTCACCCGCAATACAACTGTAACAACATATTCATCCGCAATACAACTGTAACAACATATTCACCAGCACACAATTGTAACAACATATTCATCAGCAATACAAACTATAACAGCTTTTTCTACAGCAATACCACTGTAACATCATATTCATCAGCAGTTTGTTAGAGCATATTTATCAGCAATTTGTGAAAACATATTGTGACAACAATTACTTCAGTAATTCGTGACAACATATTCATTAGTAATTTGTGACAGCATAGTCATTAGAAATATCATTTTGACAGCATTACTTAATACCGATTTGTGTCAGCATATTCATCAGAAATGTTGGACAGACAATTCATGACAAACATATTTGTCACAGCATATTCATCAGCATTTTGTGACAGCATTTTTATCAGTAATATGTGGCAGCATATTCATCAGAAATGTTGGACAGATAATTCATGACAAACATATTTGTCACAGCATATTCATCAGCATTTTGTGACAGCATTTTCATCAGTAATATGTGGCAGCATATTCATCAGAAATGTTGGACAGACAATTCATGACAAACATATTTGTCACAGCATATTCATTAGTAATTTGAGACAGCATATTCATCAGCTTATGACTGCATTTTCATCAATAATATGTGACAGCTAATTCATCAGCAATATAGTTGTGACAACCGCGTATTTAATAGCAATTTGTGACTGCATACTGTGGGAAAAGAAATTACCCATGGTGTTTTTGTGCCACCTCACAAATATGTTTGCATGTACATTTGCATGATACTATTTACTTGTGATACAACCAATAATGCTAAAATATGCAAACTAGGTCAGGCTTTATTGTTTAGCGACTGAAATGTTATGTAGGCCTGATAATGTTCAAAGAAAAAGCTGTAAAGCTTAAATCATCCTATAATATTTGTACATTCCATTTCTAATTTGACAGGTATAACCAATGTAAAGGATAAATTCACTCATCTAATACATTTCTTTTCAGATGTGAGGATATAACAAGAGTGTAACTTTAATTTATCCATGTCATAAATTCCTTTTCAGATTAGATGTTTTTCTAATGTAAAATGTATATATATCCTTGATCTATATTCCAATTCATATGAGATTGGTATAACCAATGTAAAGGATACATTCACTCATCTGATACATTCCCTTTCAGATGTGAGGATATAACAAGAGTAAAACTTTAATTCATCCATGTCATACATTCCTTTTGAGACAAGATGTTTTTCTAATGTAAAATGTATATATATCCTTGACCTATATTCCCTTTCAGATGAGATGGGTATAACCAATGTAAAAGATAAATTTATCCCTGGCTTACATTCCCTTTCAGATGAGATGGGTATAACCAATGTAAAAGATAAATTTATCCCTGCCCTACATTCCCTTTCAGATGTGATGGTCATTACAAATATTTAAGACAAATTCACCCATGACATTCTTTCTCTTTCAGATGAGATGGGTATAACCAATGTAAAAGATAAATTTATCCCTGCCCTACATTCCCTTTCAGATGTGATGGTCATTACAAATATTTAAGATAAATTCACCCATGTCATTCTTTCTCTTTCAGATGTAATGGGTATAACTAATGTTAAAGGCAAATTTATCCATGTTGCTGCCAGGCAGTCTCCCTACCCTGGTACTGGTATCGCAAGGTTTCCTGTGTTTGATAAATATGTCCCATTGGAGGTTAGTATCTCTTATGTTGATTTGATAGGATTCACTTACCACACAAACTATGACTGTCGGGACTTAACGAATAGAGAAGGTCCAGATTAGCCTTTACTATAACACAATGTGATCCGGATATGCTCTGTTTGTCCTCTAGTCCAACAGGCATCTAAGAATTATCCCGAGATTGATGGATGACTGAAGTCAACTTTACAAGTATTCAATATAATTGCTATTGCCAATTGCTAAAAAGAAATCTGATTAGGCACGTGATAAGAGAAAAATAAGTAGTTCATATTCTTATCCCTTTCACACATTACTTTAACCATTCTGTATCAATCAAATTAGGCAACGGCATTTCAATTGTTTTCAATAATTCACTTTTATTTATAGAGATTATTCATATTTTTGCTGAGATATTGTACAAGTATTCTGATGCAGATGTTGGAGAGGACTAAATATTTTTACCTATAAACATTGTAATTTTAAATGTTTTAACATTTCAAAATGAAGAGGAACCTGATATATTCGCATGATGGGCACATTGTTCCCTAGTTTTAATGTCTGTTACTGAAAACGTTTTAAAGAATCGTATTTTAACATAGTTGTTAGATGTTCTGTGTCAGTTAATTCGTCTCGGCTGTTCCTATTGATAATTCCTCCTTTTTCCATAATGTTTTCAGGAACATAATATGTTACAAATTTATCGAAAGTTGTCTTTATCAGGTTAAGGTTACATTTTATTTGTAAAATTGTTGATGATAGAATGTCATCCTTATGCCGCACTATAGCTCATTGGGTAACCGCAAAATAGCTCAGTGGGTAACTGCAATATAGCTCAGTGGGTAACCGCAATATAGCTCAGTAGGTAACTGCAATATAGCTCAGTGGGTAACTGCAATATAGCTCAGTGGGTAACCGCAATATAGCTCAGTGTGTAACTGCAATATAGCTCAGCGTATTACCGCAATATAGCTCAGTGGGTAACCGCAATATAGTTCAGTGGGTAACCACAATATAGCTCAGTGGGTAACTGCAATATAGCTTAGTGGGTAACCGCAATATAGCACAGTGGGTAACTGCAATATAGCTCAGTGGGTAACTGAAATATAGCTCAGTGGGCAACCGTAATGTAGCTCAGCGGATAACCGCAATATAGCTCAGTGAGAAACTGCAATATAGCTCAATGGGTAACCACAATATAGTTCAGTGGGTAACCGCAATATAGCTCAGTGGATAACCGCAATATAGTTCAGTGGGTAACCGCAATACAGCTCAGTGGGTAAACGCAATAGCTATTTGTCAAGGGGCTGGCTGCCTATGTGGGACGCTAGCCTTTTGCTTTTGCCACAAACAGCGGCTTTCTGACGCCTATGCTGCAGACGACTTTTTAAAACATTGTGACAAAAGGAGAAATTGATCATGATGTGCATTCTCGCCCTTTGCCACAATGAATCCAACTCTATCACACTTTCAGTTATGGGGAAATTGTCCTTCTGTTGCAGATTTTGTGTATGCAGGATAGGTTAAAGGTCTTTACACTCACCCCTTTTGTTATTTATATCCATTAGGTTGTGTATGATGTGTATGATCCTAAGACGTACACCCTGTGTGAAGACAGATTTCCCGAGTCAGAGACACAGTATGTCGATCAAGATATAATAGAGTAAGTTTGTTTCATTACATGCTTTTCGGGATTTTATTTAGAAATAATCTTAAATTATATCCTGGTAAAACCACTGTATCAAACGGTGTATTTATTAATTGGTTATTTGTATACTGTTTACCCAGGCTTTTTATCATCTGTTTTATTTCAAAGCCGAAGCATGAAATACAGTAAAATATGTTATAGATACCACCTTTGTTTAGCAATTCCCTGTATATAGTCACCACACTTTTAATTAATTTTCCAGTTACTCAATTTCTGCAGAAATGACCCAGTAATTAAAGCCTACCTGTGAACAGAGACCATATTGCTTTCTTCCCATGGGTGGTCTTTAAACACAGGTTAGACTATAAATAGATAACATGTTTAGATGTACAATTGATATATTTCTTTAAGCTTCCACACACAAAATTCTTATTGATGAAACAGTAAACAACTGCGATGCATACATTAGGATCGGACGTCAAGTGAAAAATGGATCTTAAATTGGATTTCTTTTTTCAAGGAAGTGAATGTCTTTCATTGCAAATGAATTGAAGCCTTTCATCCTTTATGACTATTCTTTAAAGCAAGTTAGGCTCAGCCTGCACATTAAAAATATAGCAAGCTGTTCATCAGGTAGTGATCATAAACTGTTATTCAATTGAGTCGTCGTGACATTAAATAGTCGAAACAAATATGAGCAATGTCTCCTTTTATGACAAAGTTTTCATTAACATGCAGATGTGTCAAATTGCGTCTGCATGTTGGAAAAGTGGTTAAGAGTTTTGTGCTATCACGTTACAGATTAAACAGGCAGAAGGAGGAGCGGCTCATCGTCACAGACGAAGAAGACGCGAAAAGACTCCCTTCTATTGCTGAATTTGTGCCAAAGTGGAATGCTGTGATAACTTATAGAGAGAATGGAGAGAGGAGAGAAATAGACAGAAGATCATGGATAAACAAAGACAACCAACCTCTGAGATATACACTAGATGTCCTAAACATACCTCAGTATGTTTTTATATACAAAGTTGTTTAGCAAATAAAAGACAGAACTGTCATTCATCCAAATACAAACTAAACAATTAACATATACATACATAAGTATGCTATAGATATAAATCTTTCCGGTTTCCTGGTCAAACTGTTGTGTTTTATATATATAGCATGTCATTAACTCTTTCCAACATACATATGCTTTCTGATGCCTCTTGAGCAGATGTTGTTAGACAACATTGAGGCTAAAGGAGAATTGTTCATAATGAGCACTTTTTCCTATTGCCACAATGTTTTTATTTGTATTAAATAACTGTTCTTACATTTATAGAGTTTCTACATTTGTGCCTGATTATTTTCAAAGTTGTCTGATTTGTTGCATGTTGGAAAGGGGGATTTAGCGGTATGTTTGTCAAACCAGTTGGGATACAAATATATCTTTTTAGATCACCTAAGCCGAAACCTCAAGGTGATTAATTCTGATCACTGATCAAACTTCACAGGATGTTCCTTTGATGTTCCTTTTACCAAATCGTTTAAAGATTTAAATTCCATGGAGAACTTTAGTTTCTGGGAAATAAGAAAAGGTGCAAAATGTCCAAACTTTAAAATTCTTCTCCTCTGAATCAGATTCCAATATAATTTGGTATAAATGATCCTTGGGTGACCCTCTACAAAAAATTGTTCAAGCCATCCGGATTGGTTGAAAAACCTGGCAGCCAGGCTGCACCAGAAAAGGGGCAAAATGACAAAATTTAAAAATTCCATTTTTATGAAAGTGTTTTTCAAAAAACTATCACAGTGGCGCCATTACAAAACGGGGTTAATTGGACTTTAAGCTACACATGATAACTCCTACCATTCCACTGGACCATTTGCAACTTAACTTCACAGGATTGTTCCTTTGTTGTTCTTCTTTCAAAATTGTTCAAAGACTTATATTCTGTGTAGAACTTTGGTTGCTGTGGTATCAATTTTTTTCAAATTCTTCTCTTCAACAATCCGCTCATCCGATTCCAAGATTATTTGGTAGAAATGTTCATTGATTGACCTTATACAAACACTGTTCAAGCCATATTAATTTGTCGAAAAACAGGGCAGCAAGGTGGCATCAGAAAAGGAGCAAAATTACAAAACTGTATGATTCCATTCATATTAAAGTTCTTGTCCAATTCCAAGATGTTCCTTTACTGACCCTTTACATGAATTTTTTTGTGAGAACAGATAGCCGCTATGAGGCATCAGAAAAGAGGTAAATGAACGTTTAGCTTCAAATGACATCTCCATCCACTTTATAGGCATGTTCCTTTGGTTGTCCTCTTTCAAATTGTTCAAATTTGTAATGCCTTATTACAAATGGCCCTTACTGATAAGCTATTTCATCAACAATGTCAAGTCCTTGCAATTTCATCTGCATTGCTGATCAAATTATCCAAGAAATATGCAGTTGGATATTTGATACAAATGTCCTATCACTTAGGTGATCAATTTAGAGCCATGTTGACACTCTTGTATGTAAGATGTTGCATCTATTAACCTTAAACACATAGGTGGACAATGAAAGCTCTCCCTGAAAGCTCTCATAATTTGCTTGAGACAGCTCATATTTGTGTTTGTCTGATGTGAATGAGTTGGAGCTAGAATAGTTGTAGAATTTGAAACCTCTATGACTGTAGCTCGGAATTGCAGGAACTGCATTATGACTGATGCATCAGTGTCAGGATCAAAAAATTCCGTAGTATGGTTAGTGTACACAGGAAACGGCATAATGGTGCTGAAATGTGATTCATATCACGGTAAACAACCAAATAATCAAATTTTATAAATGTATTTAACATGGAAAAGTCAAGATGTACATGCAGAATATGAGATAATTGATTCTTAACACTTTCTCACAAACAACAAATATGCGGCAGGTGGCTTTGAAAACAGCTAGTACAAATATAAAATCTCTATAAATGAAAGCATAATTATTGAGTTGAATCATCAAGAGCGTTGTCTTTCGATTGCCACAAGACTTTCAAAAGTCATTGGCATGTGGAAATACCTTGATATCACACGTCTCGTATATTTCAGAAATCCATTGGGACGGACTGGTATTAGAGGTAAGGGGAGCCTGTGGAGATGGGGACCAAATCATGTGATAAAAGCGGTGGTGACAAGATGGCGGCGCAAACAAGTGCCTGATGGCAGCAGCACAGCAGACTATCTGTATGTGGAAGGAAAGAGAGTGCTGGAGTTCATAAGTGTGTTCATAGATACAGTTATGGACTCTGGGTTCGGTTTACCTGGGGTGAGTGAGAGCGTATTGTTAGTATCTTTGAAGTTTTTTCTAGGACAAACTATTTTAGTGTGATATTTTTTACTAGAATTCAACACTTTAGGATGCAGTAATTTGTGCTTAACATTATTAGACATGGGTAATAGCCAATAGGCTTCACAACCCATTAGTTAATATCCTGGTACTTATTGTTTATGTTTGAAACATATAACATAGCAAACTAAATTGTAAATTATTCATGTCACTCGTCATTTTATTTCTTTAGTAAATAATCATTATTTTTAAAGTTTCATAAATCATGTCCATTGGCCGCCATTTTGAAAAGCAAACTATAGGAAAAGTATATATTATCGTAGTAATTACAAAAAGCATTGTCATGATAAAACCAGTTGTTTAAAATTATAAACAAGTGTGTGCATATAGTGTAGCAGACAACATTGAACAAATATCTTTATATAAAAGATTAACAATTAAAATGTAGCTGCAAAGTTGACAAAAGTCATCTGCTGTAGAGGCTTCCGAAAGGGTATTTATGTGGGAAATAGTTTAGGTAACACTTAAGGTCAGAGAACAAAACTTGGTATTATTCAGATTAATCGGTAAATTTCCGTTTTACCTGGAGTACCTGAAGTAACTCTTTATTGTTTTGTCTAACAGGATGTGTTATTGGGTTCCAGCGATCCATATAGTATTTTGTGTAAATCGTTTGTAACCAGTGTCTTAGATGAACCTAAACTGGCTGAAAAGATCCAGAAATTCAACCAAGCTGAAATGATACAGGTACAGTCCAACCTGTTCTTAAAGACCACCCATAGGAGGAGAACAATCTTGTTTTTGTTCACAGGTGGTCTTTAATTACAGGGTCATTTATGCCGAGAATGAGTCATTGGGAAATTAAGAATGTGGTTGCGATAGACAGGGAAATGCTAAACAAAGGGGGTCCCTTTCGCAGGTTTGACTGTTATAAATTTCACTCTGTCATTAATTTGAAGTGTACTCATGAAAACCAACCTTCAGGTTACTTTTGACAAGTAAATATTATTAAAAATAAAATTGCAAATACAAACTTAATATTATTACAGCTGATACATGGGTGTCAGGAAAAATAATTACTGTGAATTATTCAGGCAACGCCATGCTAGAACTGCAATTATATAAAATAAATGATGTGAAGCACAATTCAAACAATTATTTGACATATTAGTGAGCAGTGTAGATTCAAACCATGCTGCCATAATGTGCAGGGTGTTTTAGATTTAATCTGGCTGCAAATGGTTAGTTTTGTCTGGCTGCTCATTTTTTTCTTCATCATTTGTCATTGAACTTTTTTACTAAACATGCTTTGTTCTGATTACTACATGTATATCGAGCCGCAATATTTTAGTTAGTACATGTACGACAAAGGCTATCAATCCAGTGGTTGTGGGTTTGAATCTGACACGGCCATTCATTCTCGCAAAAAGCATACTGATTAGCATCATGCTTATCCAACCGACGGGCTAATAGGTCCATGTGAGCAGCTACATGGGAGGAATGTTTTGTGGACTACTGAAGAAATGAAAAAGCAAGGAAAGACATGGTCGCCGCCATGATATAACTGAAATTCTATCTAGAAAAATGCTTTTAATGAACAAATTGCAGATTTCAACAGTTAGTTGTGTTACTTCTATGATTGTTTTTGGTGAAATGCATAATGTGTACGTGCTTGTCATGGGTTAATCATGTAGACAAATCGTTTTATGGACAAACTTATGGTAAGGGACAGAGAGTTTTACAAAAACAATTCTAGTTTATTTAGGTCATGTAACACAAAAAGGACCAACAAAAAGTGTTCACCTGCAAATATCGAGATCAGTCTGTGCTTAAAAATGTAAACACAATTAAACAAATGCCTCAGCAAGACTTACATGGAGACACTGCTTCATTTCATAAACTATTTAGAGGGTAAGCATTTCCATTCACTGTTGTCCATCGGTAAGACATCTATTTGTCCTTCAGATATGTGTATGTGAAGTATTAACTGCTGTTGTCATTAAACTGTATACGTGGATGTTTATCAAGCAAGTGAAGCCCTGCACCTGAACCTTTACAATTTTTCAGTAAGATGATCATATTTTCAATTTTCAAACAAAGATGTTACAAACCTTTTTAATCAGTTTTTCTCGCAGTTTTCCTCGTCTGGAACAGAAAATGGCGGAACATTAGCCTCATCAACATCATTAACACCGGAAGTTGGTTTACCATCGGAGAAACCATGTAACTTACAGCTGCAGGAATCTCCATCCAAAACCAACCTGTCACTCGAAACAGATGAGCAAGGTTTCAGGTAGGTTATATTTGTATGTATGTCAATTGTCAATTTTTAAAAAAGCCTGTTTTACGAAGAAAAGTCGTGTTATTGTGATACCCTTGGCGTCGTCGTCGACGTCCACACGAAACTTAACCTTACCTTATAACTCAAAAAAGTTCCACATATTCAAATGAAACTTAAAACACATTTTTTTAGAAACAATACCCATGTCTATACCAAGTCATACAGCTCTGTCTTTAATATTTATTATGTTATGCCCCTTTTTTTCTTAGAAACATTCGAGAACTAAAAGTATATAACCTCGCCAACAACACCATAACCATTCAACATTTTTAAATGAAACATGGTACTTATGTTCTAGGTACAACCTATAGTCATATATTGCTGGCTTTAATAATTGTTTAATAATGGAATTGTTTTATTTAGCAAAAAACGTTAGGGTTCATGATTCACTGTGTATCAGAAATTACCAAGTATGTAAAAAGTATAATTATTCATGATTCAACGTGAATCATTGATATATCAAGTAAGTTTTTATTGTTGTTTTTAGCTCACCTACGCACGAAGTGCAAGGTGAGCTATTGTGATCATATTTTGTCCAGCGTCCGTCCGTCGTGCGTCGTCAACATTTCAGCTTGTTAACACTCTACAGGCTACATTTTGCATCCAATCTTCATGACAGTGAATCAGATCATCAAATCTTGGACAAGTTCGAAACTGGGCCATATGAGGTCAAAAACGAGGTCACTAGGTGGAATTGAAGCGAAATCCTTTTAACACTCTGGAGGCCACATTTTCAACTTGAGCATGTTGAAACTTTATCAGAATGTTTGTCTTGATGATATGTAGGTCAAGTTTGAACATGGGTCATGTCGGGTCAAAAAGTAGGTCACTAGGTCAAAGTGAAGAACAATCTTGTTAACAATCCAGAGGCCGTAATCTTTGCTTCAGCAGTTTGAAATTTTGTCAGAATGTTTGTCTTAAAAATATCTAGGTCAAGTTCGAATATGGGTCATATTGGGTCAGAAACTAGGTCACTAGGCCAAATTGAAGGGTAAACTTGTTAACACTGTAGAGGCCACATTTTCAAATTGAGCATGTAGAAATTCTGTCAGAATGTTTGTCTTAAAGATATCTAGGTCAAGTATAAATATGGGTCATATTGGGTCAGAAACTAGGCCACTAGGCCAAATTGAGGGAAAATCTTGTTAACTCTGTAGAAGCCGCATGGTTTCTTTCAGCAGCTTGAAATTTTGTCAGAATATTTGTCTAAATGATATCTAGGACAAGTTCGAATATGGCATACTGATACTGCACTTTTAACTTGACAATGATGAAATTTTATCAGAATGTTTTTCTTGATGATATGAAAGTCAAGTTCGATCAAGGGTCATGTTGGGTCAGAAACAAGGTCAATAAAGGAAATTATTGTTCAAACTCCGGAGGCCACATTTTTACTTTGAGCAAGTTGAAAATTTGTCAGAATGTTGTCTTGATGATATCTAGTCCATGTTGGAATATGGGTCATATCAGGTAAAAAAATATAGATCACTTGGCCAAATTAAGGAAAATCTTGCTAACACTGTGGAGGTTGCATTCAGAATAATTGTGTTGATGTGTTTTGCATTGCAGTACATTGTATAATTAAGGTGAGCGAGCAAGGACCATCATGGCCCTCTTGTTTATGATTTACAGTGTCACTTTAATTTATAAAACACATTGCAATTTATTATAATTTATGATTCACAGCGCCTCTTTAATATACAAAGGATATTTGGATGATCCTAGGAACACAGACAATGCATGGGTGGAGGCTGAAGTGTGGAATTTTCACTATGATCTCAATGATACTTTCGATCTCAGACTAAAAGAAGTAAGATATAAAATATATTTATGTATTATCAAGGATGTTTCCCTCTTATAAAAAATTTGCAGCAGACAACTTGAAAACATCTAGTTAAAAATGTCGCAAATGTCTCTAAATGAAAATGTACTAATGTTGAAAACAACTTGATAATTGGAGAATCTGCTGTATACACAGTGTCTGCAGTTAGGAAAGGGTTAAGAGGTTTGTGTAATAGACACATTTAAAGAAGTTTTTAGGAAAAGGAGAAATTGCGGAAAAAAAGCAGTATGCCCAGAGGCACATGCTGACTCAATGCTCACTGTTTGCTGGATCTTGACAGTTGATTGTTATGTCACATGGCTCATGCAATAGTTGCGGAGTATGTTCTAAATTGGCCTAAATATTACTTTGGTTGATACCATTATTGATAACAAAGAGCATATTTTCCTTTCCCTGTTACAATGATCTAGTTTGTCTTGAAACAAAATTCATTTAACTTTGTCAATAATTTATATTAATCCTTTTCCATATACAACAAATCTGCAGCAGAAGACTTTAAAAACATACCCAAACATAATTTGAAACTCCCTTTAAATGAGATATAATAAATGAACATAGCTGAAAACATGGTGACACAGGGAGAAATTGCTGCAGAGTCTTCAGAATGTGTCTATATGAGGTAAAAGGGGTTACATTCCAATTTCCTCCTCCTTATTTAGGCATATTTTAAGTGTCACTTTCCTTGATAAGAAAACATAGATCACACCCCCGTGGTCTGTCCATCTTTTAGTTTGTCCGCCAGCACTCTTTCTTACTGTGATATTGGCAGGTAACATATCTTTTCCTCAGAAAAAACAGTGTTGACTCTTTTACAGGAAAGCAGTGTAAAGTGGAAAGAAGTTTCTCCCTATGTGAAGATGTTTGGTAATGAATGTGTTATTGTCCAGGAGGCAGCGAAAATCCAAGATGCATATCACTGATGGGAATAAAACATACAAAACGGTCCACCATATTTGAGATCCGACCTTCAGATGTGTTTCATTTAAACTAGTTCCAATATTAACAAATCTGCAGCAGATGAATATTTATATATTCATTGAAATATTTGAAAACATTGTAGCAAATGGCGAAACATCTTACGAGCAGTTTCTTCTTTTGCTACAATGTTTTCAAAAGTTGTTCGATGCAGTTCAATCAAAATGCGTCTGTATGCGGGAAATGTAAAATAAACAGACCATATACTTTTTGATTGCATTCATGTGTAATCAGATGCCTTCTGAGGGTCCCTTAATGGCTATATGAATAGATAACAAACAAGAAAGATCATGTTATTATAGATATTCAATTTCAGTGTTTGAGTGATATCAGTAAAATGTGTGTAACATGAACGAAGGTCAGTTAAAATTGTGTGACATTTGGCTGAAGATCTGTTAAAATTATGTAACATGGCTGATGATCAGTTAGCAAATTGTGTGATATGGCCGATGATCAATTCAAATTGTGTGACATGGCCGACGATCAGTTAAAATTATGTGACATGGCTGAAGATTTGTTAAAATTGTGTTACATTGCTGAAGATCTTTCTAAATTGTTTGGCATGGCTTATGTATGAGACATCTCAGTTCAAAAATCTACTTGCATCATCTTTTCAGTTACACAAAAAGGTGGTCGGGGTTCAAACGTGTTTGTCAACGGTATTTGAGTTAAATCGGGGCAGTCAAATCACATATTGCTCTCTCGAACGTACACACCACCCAACATTCGTCCCAGCTTACTGCATATCTATCAAACATAATAATAATCACACACAGGGGAATGGAGATGAAACTGGTAAAGATAAACATCATCAGTTTGTAACAACTATGGCTCATCGTCTTGTTTAATGTAGGCGATTAGTGAAGCCTCAGATCCTAATCTTCACTGTTTGCATATTCAACAGGACCCCGTTTCATATAAGGTCTCCCCTATGTACTCCCAATATTTAAAATCGCACTTAGAAGGATATTTTATATATAAGTGTCTTACAATTTAACACACAAACACATTTAAGCAATTTACAATTTGCGAAAAAGGGCTTCTATGACTGAATTCAAACAGGTGAATTTATTTAACATGGCCTACTGGTTCTAAAAGTTGACACATTGGTAGTCTGTTTTATATCACTTATTCATGATCCCTTGGTAAACAATCCAGTATAAGGCTGGGAAATGTGCCTTGCCCAAGGGCACTCAACCATAACCGTCGTGAAGCGACTGAGGATCGAATACAGGACGCCCAGTTTCCAATCCCCGACGCTAACTACTCGACCACAGCGTATAGTCTGAACAACCTTTGATTTAAATAGCATATTCATAACCAAAGTATGTGTTTTCCTTGGTGGTTACCGGGGATATCTTGGTCCTCATTGAGTTTAAATTATTGGTTTTAAGGTAATTTAGTCCAATGTCAAGGTTACACGTATTTATTTTATGACGTTCCATGTATTGTCTTTTGAATGCTTCAGTGCCAAGAGAACATATTTGTATATAGAATTGCAGATTCCTGACAGTTGCGCTCTTTAAATTAGTATTAACCATTCAGTGATCATCTATCGGTTTTACGAATTGTATTGTTATAATATGCAGCCAGTGTTGGTTGTTTGTTTGATATGTCTTGGTTGTTTTTACATTGTAATATATTGAATTTTCATTTAATGTAAAATGATCTCAAATGTTCAAAGCTGAAGTATGTTTTTTTGATTAAAATTATTTTAATATTGGAACCTTATTTACTTTTCTCTTCAGTAATTACTGATACAAGTTCATCTATATTTCAAAATTATCGTTTGACATTGCAGGATAGATTTTGGTAAGGATGATAAATTTCAGCACATTGGTATATTTGGTAGGATATACAGTAATCATAATACATTGTGCATTAAAGTTGTGAGCGAATTCTGATTACAACCTATAATTATTGATGTCATATAAAACTAACCTTAACTTTTAATCGGGGACGGATTATGCAGACACATTTTCTCACATATGCAGCAGACGACACATTAAAGTAATGTAACAAACAGATGGACAACTCATCGATGATGAGCAGTTTGTCTTTTTGCCTAAACGTCTTCAACTTTATTCAATATTTTATCTTTCAGACGTTTTCATTATGCCACATCTAACATTTAATGGATTGTTTTGAAAATATAACCCACTTATTTGTGAATGTACTTTTTAGGGTGGGGGAATCTTAAGGTTTAGTGTTGTAAATAGTCTAGATCAAGGCCGTCTGGGGCGACCCTCTAGCAAGACTTTGACATTTTTAGATCCGTTAATTTGTTTGTTACATATGTTGACAAATTTAAAATCTTCTTTTGTAAACGTACTAACCCGATTTGAATATGTGTTGTCAGCAGACGACTTTTGAAAACATTATGATAGATAGAGGAATTGCTCATATTGAGAAAGTTCTTCATTTGACACTTTGTTTTCAACTCTCTTCAATAATTATACTTCCCATAATGTTGTGGGCATGTTGTCAAAGTCGTATGCTGCAAATTACTTGTTTGTGGGAAATGAGTAATATCCATTACGAGACCAGAGTGCGTACCTTATTATGTATGTACATGTAGTCGAAAATCTCCATAACCGTTCATAAGAGCTCAGGCTTCTGAGTTTGAGAAAATGTGGAAAAAAGACACAATAATGTGTTACTATAAATAGCTTCTTTACATTATATTATATAAAAATACATCATTAATATAGTAGATATACCATAAAGAGAGACTATTTATAATAGCACGGTGTTGTGGGTATTTCTCAATTGAAATCTTCGAACGCTTGTTTGACCGAATGGCCAACAGAGAAGATTGCGATCAAATTTTATCCTAGAAGGAAGTAAACATGGGTTCTTTTCCCGGTCGGGTCATAGCAAACAACCTAACAAGTTGAAGTGGCTGTCCTTTGTTACACCTATTTCTATTTCCCACATACAACACATCTACAGAAGACGGCTATGAAATTATCTATCAAAAAAAAAAAGAGAACATTTCAATAACTGTTGTATTTCACTATTAAAGAGCTGAAAACACTTTGGCAATATAAGAGAAATTTACCATTTGACCAATTCTATCCGTTTGCACATTTTGTTCAAAAGTTTTCAAAAGTTGCAGGAACGTTAGAAAGCCTCTTTATACGGTAGAAAAGGGTTTAGCCTTTTCCAAGGAACAATTAATCTGCAACACAAGACATTGAAAACGTATAACATCTTATCAAATAGAGTATAATTATTGAAAAGAGATGGATTAGCACCTGGGAAAGGGTCAGTCATTAATTAATTTTAGCGATTTTGCCAATTAGTTTTAAAAAGGTCAGTTAGTACGGAAACAAGGAAAGGTGTTATCAACAATTATTAAAAGTATCCTAATTTCTAATATAATACTGACTCGTTTGTTTGGAATTGCAAGAATCAACGAAGACATTCAAATATAACACTAAATCAATTTAAATTTGCTTTATTTTGACACCCGACATAATATTTCCCAGATATTTTTTGGGATACTTTTTCATTACCTGAGCCGATGGTTTACGATGAACTATTGGGATTATGGTCTGTTATCTGTCCAGCGTCCGACTTCTCTGGTTCATGCTTCGTACGATATCTCATATATTACTCGGACAATTTCAGACAGTCTGCGCAGGAATTAATTATCCATTAATGATCCTCTTTCAGATTTGCATGTTTTATTTCTATATCAGTTCGGTTGCTGCAGCTCTGACTCAAGTAAGTCAACCGGTAAGTTTATTATTTTCGCCTAGCATTAGTCATACTATTATCGCCATTCTCCTGAGCGCCGAATGAGCATGAAGGTAGGCCACTACAAGTCACCATAAGCTATTGAACAAACTTCTCAAATACTACATTAGAGGTTCTGTTTTAATCGAATTCAGGCTTCCTTTCCGACAGAGCTAAACAGGGTAGTGATATTATATATATAAAGAAAGACACAGTTCCAGACTTCTCGTGCAGGTCTACCCTATGTCAAAGTACATAACTCTGTCTATTTTCAAATTTATATAAATGACCTACCGAACATGATCACATCTAAGTCACGGCTGCCTTTCAGAATCATGACTGTCTACTTTGTAGACTCCATGAGTGGGAAATTCAAGGAGAAATGGAGTTCAACCGTAGCCATTGTGTTATACACGTTATGAGCTCAGCAATTATGCCCCAAACAAATAACTTTTACATGACCATCTTTTTTTGCCTGTTTCAAGTACCATTACTTTTTTGCTGGGTAAATAGCGACAACTTATCTAAAAAAAAGAAATGAAACCACTGTAACACTGCAAGCAAATCACTAACATTTCCCAAGAGTGTTTGTTGTAGCATGGTGTTTAACCCCACTTTCAACACTGTTTCAGTTATATCATGGCGTTTCCTGGTCCATTTATCCTGGCACCAGCCAGTCAGTCGTAATGCGTATCCCAAAACCGTGAGAGCCAAAGAGAAAAAGCCATTACTACCATTAAAGTATTTGGCATGACCCGTCCTCGGAGATCAAACCTCCCGCACATGAGACGGACGATCTACCACTACACCACTAAGGCGGTTTTCCCACGAGATACAAAAGAACTAAAAGCCCGACATTCGAGCAAGTGTTTATTTAAAACTAAGTTCGCATTCAGCCACTTGAATAATATACATTTACAGTCTGTATACCGAACACAAGTTGTATTGCTTTAATCTAGGTTGAGATTATGAAGCGCTTGACTGGTGGTTTTCTGGAGAAAAAAAACCTGTTTGTTCGACTTTGACTTTTCTATGAAATTAGCAATGGATTAGTTGCTAATTATTTACCACTATATGTCCACCGTCCCGTCAGAATGCAAAGAAATTCGCATACTTTAAAGTCGCTGACTTCTATAAATTCTCATTTAACCATCATCAGATTAGGAACTATGACCATGATGACCGTTACACATGTGAGCACACTGTTATGGTAAAGCTGGGCGACGACAGGTCTGGAAAAAGTTTGTATGCAGGTTTGGAACTATTGCTCTTTGCGATAACTAGGTTATCTACCTTTAATTACTCTTCAATTGCGCATGCGCATTCATGTGAATTTTACTTCCGGGGAATACTTTCGAATAGTCATTCAAGCGAAAAAGAACAACATTGTTAACACTGTGGAGAATTTGATAAAACAAAGTTATACCCTTCCCGGTCCGTCTCTTTTCCCTACTGAGAGTGGATTGACAAAGGAATTTCCAATATGGGAATGTTCACTGATGATGATTTATTGTTTTGTTAACAGACGAGCAAAATGTATATTTACTGAAAGATATATGTGGATGGTGTATGAGAGGCACGATTATTGGTCTGGAATTAAATTAATAAGAACTACAAAAGTGTATTAGTGGAAATGAAAATTAAACTGGCAAATAGGAGAAGCTGCTCATTATGAATATTTTTTTCTTCTGCCACAATGTTTTCATGATCTGCTGCTGATGTGTCAGCTGGGGGAAAAGGGTTTAGTTATAATTTCAAAAGCGTAGTCATGTCAGTGGCACATTTTTAACCCTTTCCTACTTGCAAACACATTTTGATGGGTCATTGATGCGTCTGCAACATACAATTATTGTTAACATAACTTGTTCATAATGAGCAATTTCACCTTTTACAACAATGTTATTTAATTCAATAATTCTCCTATCATTTTTAAATAGTGATATTCATGTTGTTGTTTTCAAGCTCTACTTCGGCAGATATGAGCCGTCCCGCAAGAAAACCAACATTGTGGCATCTGCGTAATGTGTTGAACAGATTAACTTGCGCTGTCCGCACAGAATGATCTGGGTCAACACATTCCACCTCAGGCGGGGGGGGGGGCGGGGCGTGGGTAGAGTAATGATTTCCTTTACTCTTTACGCAGAGACCACAATGTTTGTTTTCTCGCGAGACGACTCATATGTTGAATGTATATTTAACTATTTCCCACCTACAGACGCATTTAACGAGATTTTAGCAATATTTGTCTAAGTGTTTTCAAAGTCATCTGCTGCAGACGTCTGCTGCAGAATTGTTTTAACCCATATGCAGCTGATGACTTGGGAAATGTGTAGGCCAAACTTTGGAAAGTCTTTTAAAAAAATGGTACAGTTTGTACTTTGTGACAAAATGAGGAATTGCTCTGATGATAAATTTATCCTTTTGCCACAATGTTTCTAAATATCTTCTGCGTGTGGCATTTGTAAATTTGACTATTGCACATTAAAGATATAATAAAGTTCAATTTCTATTTTAATATTTATGCCCTTTAACTCATTCCCACTTGCAGATGTATTTTGACACATCTGCAGCAGGCAGGATTTGAAAATATTGAGGCAAAAGGAGAATATACTTTTTACCCTTCCCACGTAATTACCTAATACAACTGTTGATCATCAATAGCAATTTTCGTGAATATTAATGAAATCTTTATGACCTGCATATCTTTGAAGATATGACCCCTGCAGCGGTGCGAGCTTGCTAATTAGGCAATCAGTCACGCAAGCGTGAAATCGATGTATACAAGCGGATTATACAATCGCCGACAGATTAACACAGTATGAATTGAGTAGTAAAATACAGTTAGTTAGAGATTTCAATTAGCTTCAATAAACTATAATTTAAAGTACTGTACGATGATAGTTGTTGAAGATATTGGTAAATAAGTAATACGAGGGTATGAATTGTTAACATTTCCGGACCGCGTATACATACGATAATCACTAATGTTTTATCTGTATCTGTTCACACTCTCACTGTCTCTGATCCGTAATATCCTTCTCTCTCTCTCTCTCTCTCACTCTCTCTCTCTCTCTGTCTCTCTCTCTGTCTCTCTCTCTGTCTCTCTCTGTCTCTCTGTCTGTCTCTCTCTCTGTCTCTCTGTCTGTCTGTATGTCTGTCTGTCTGTCTGTCTGTCTGTCTGTCTGTCTCTCTCTCTCTCTCTCTCTCTCTCTCTGTCTCTCTCTCTGTCTCTCTGTCTCTCTCTCTCTCTCTCTGTCTCTCTCTCTCTCTGTCTCTCTCTCTCTGTCTCTGTCTCTCTGTCTCTGTCTCTGTCTCTGTCTCTGTCTCTGTCTCTGTCTCTGTCTCTGTCTCTCTCTGTCTCTCTCTCTCTCTCTCTCTCTCTCTCTCTCTCTCTCTCTCTCTCTCTCTCTCTCTCTCTCTCTCTCTTCTCTCTATATATATATGTCGCTCTCTATCATTGTGTCTCTTTATATGCCCCTCTCTCTCTCACTCTGTCGGTGTCTATGTGTGTGAGCCTCTCTCTGTATGTGTCTGTTTGTCGCTCTCTATCACTATGTCTTTTCTATTTATGCTTTCTGTCCGTCTGTCTCGTTGTCTCTCTGTCTCTGTATCTGTCTATGTCTGTCTCCTCTCTCCTTATCGGTGTCTCCGTGTGTGTGCCTCTGTATGTATGTATGTATGTATGCCTGTCGCTCTTTTCTTTTTCATCTCTGTCTTTTTGTCTGTCTGTCTGTATATATATGTCTCTATGTCGGTATCCGTCTTCATCGCTCTTGTATTGTCGCTCTTCATATCTGTGTCTCTAATTCTGTGTGTGTATGTATTGGGATTCGCTAGGTATCCCTTATTGTAAGGATTTTCCAAACTGGCTTTTCCAAACCGAACGGTCAATTCCGATGAACAGGTGCCAAATGAGTTCATGGTGTGCACGTTTAAGTTTCGTTGCTAAGGAACTAACCGTTGCTATGCAGCTAGTAAACAACCGCGTTTTCTGACTAAATGACTGTAAAGCGACGCTCCACAGGCCAAACCGACAGGCTGATTCCGATGAAACTTGGTGAACAGGTTCCATAGGGGCTCAGGGTGTGTGCGTTTGAGAATCGTTGCTACGGACCCACCCGTTGCTATTCAGATAGCAAAACACGCGTTTTAAGACCCCAAACTATTGTTTTATCTTCTTCTGCAGTTTCGAATGTGTAGAAAAGAAACTTCGGTTATAGATACTTCAAGATATTTAGAAAAAACGTATCCGTTACGATTTTTGATTAAGGCCTTTGTTTCCAAATAGTAGCCTATTAACAGAGTTATTACCCTTTGTTACTTTTTCTTGTCCAGAGATTATCTTAATAACTACGAGATGGAACCTAATAAGACTTCATACAATAGAAGAACACAATAAGAGAAAGTGCAGTGTACAAAAACTATAACTATAATTCAGCTAATTAAATAGTTATAGCCCTTTGGTTACTTTTTCTTGTGCGTAGAATAACTTTAAAACTGTATAATGGAATTTAATAAAACTTCATACGATGATACAAGACATTTAAAAAAGTGCAGTGTACAAAAATCATAACTCTATCTTACCTAATTACAGAGTTATTGCTCTTTGTAACTTCTTTCTTGTCCGAAGAATAACTTAATAATAACGAGATTAAATCTGATAAAACTTAATACGATGGTAGAGTACAATGAGACGAAGCGCAATGTACAATTGCCATAACTCTATTTAACCTATTTACAGAGTTATTGCCCTTTCTTAATTTGTCCTGTGCGTAGGATAACTTTAAAACTACTAGATGGAATCTATAAAAACTTTATACAATTATAAGGCACAATGAGAGGAAGTTCAGTGTTCAGGAACTATAACTCTATGCAAAGGCGAAAATCACCAAGGCGAATCCCACGTCGCCTACCGGCTTGTTGGGATTCGCCAGGTATCCCTTATTGTCAGGCCTTCCCGTCTGTCTGTGTGAATGTGTCTGTGTGTCTGTCCAAATGTTTGTAAAGCGACGCTCCACAGCCCAAACCGACCTGCCGATTCCGACTTTGTGAAAATATGCCATAGGAGCTCAGGGTGTGCGCGTTTGAGTCTCGTTTCTAAGGACCCACCCGTTGCTATGCAGCAATACACAAATCGTGTTTTAAGAACAAAAACCATTCTCCTATCTTCTCCTATAGTTTTTAATGTGGAGAACTGAAACTTCGGTTAAGGATGTACTGAACTGAAAAGTGGATTTTTCATAATATTTAACTTTTGTTGTAATTTTGTTTTTTTGAAAGTTGGATATATGTTAAATTAAAAAAAAAAAAAAAAAAGGTATGGTACTGGGCTTTTTTCTTTGCTAGATCAATTTATAAAAGCCTTATGATGAGTTTTTTTTTGCTATTTCAGCCCATGAAAAAAAAAAAGTTTTCACGCAAATTGCCGATATTTGAAAGATGATATGCTAATTGTTTATCTTCTTGTGGTTTTAATCTCATTCTGAAGGTATTTTATCCATATCTTTGGAAGTTCATGCGATACATTGTAGTTAAAGCTAAAAAATAGACACTATTTGACACTAATGAAAATCCATATTTGTCAGATTTATTAATAGACAATTTCAAAACTTTGAAATAAGGAAAAAACATATTTGTAATATTTAACTTTTTCTGAAACTTCTCTAAGTTATTTCAATTACTATCATTTATCAGATTTTAATAAGAAAAGTATATGTCACTGTGCAATATTTTCAGTTTTTCTTCTTTGAATGTCTAAAAAATGTTAAAATAT
Source organism: Serripes groenlandicus (assembly GCA_031761405.1). Lineage (NCBI taxonomy): Eukaryota > Metazoa > Mollusca > Bivalvia > Cardiida > Cardiidae > Serripes > Serripes groenlandicus. The sequence continues at coordinate 9,855,465 of JASEVX010000006.1, read as the reverse complement.
GAATATATATTTATTAATTTTTCAAACATATCTTCAAATGTCAAAAAGGTTTTCCAATATTTTCTACTTTTTTTCAAAACAATATGATACTCTACAAGTTCTAGATTAAAATTTATATACATGGACTTTAATATGTTCTTTTTGCCCAGTTTTATTTCTTAATCAAACACGGCAACTGGACAGCGTCTCACGAACAAATTGAAGGCTCATGAAAAAAATAGGCCCTTTATCTCAAGCAAGTTTTATCCATTTTTTTTTTAATTTTGAAGAATTATAAAAAGGTATAATGACTAAACAGGTTTTAATTGACAACAAATTAAGAAGATTTAATAAGAAAGTAAAAAAAAAAATTTTTTTTCTTTAATTTCAAAACCTCAGTTCAGTACATCCTTAATGATACTTCGAGGTATTTAAAAAAAAAACGTATCCGTAACGATTTTTGATTTAGCCATTTCCTTCCAAATGGTAGCCTTTCAAAGACCAGTCGTTTTTTACTTCAATCGCCCCTAGCGCTGCAGTGTTAGTTTTCTATAGCGATTATTAGTACCATTTGATAGAGCTATTAAAAAGCTACAAAAAGCGATTGACCTCCGACCTCGGGTATCAGAGCTAGAGCCGGAAATTTGCAAAATTATCAAAGACAAAAATCACCAAGGCGAATCCCACGTCGACTACTGGCTTGTTGGGATTCGCTAGGTATCCTTTATTGTCAGGATTTTCCAAACCGGCTTTTCCAAACCGACGGGCCGATTCCAATGAAACTTAATGAACAGGTGCTTAATGAGGTCAGGGTGTGCGAGTTTCAGTTTCGCTGCTAAGGACCTGCGTTTTCTAAATGTTTGTAAAGCTAATTCTGATGAAACTTAATGAACAGGTGTCATAGCGGCTCAGGGTGCGCGCGGTTGAGTTTCGTTTCTAAGGACCCACCTGTTGCTATGCAGATATAAAAAAAGACCCCTTTTTAAGACCCCAAAGAATCTTCTCCTACAGTTTTGAGTGTGCAGAACTGAAACGTCGGTTATAAATACTTCAAGATATTTAGAAAAAACGTATCCTTTACGATTTTTGATTTAGGCCTTTATTTTCAAATGGCAGCCTTTCAAAAATAGCCGTTGCTATCCAGCTTGCATAAATCCGTGTTTTAAGAACCCAAACCATTTTTCTATCTTCTCCTACAGTTTTAAATGTGGAGAGCTGATAATAGATTATAGATATTTCGAGATATTTAGAAAAAAACGTATTAGTTACGATTTGTGATTTAGGCCGTTGTTAACGAACTGTAGCCTTTCAAAGATAGCAGTTGCTATGTAGCTTGCAAAAGAAAACTCGTTTTAAGAACCCAAACCATTTTTTATCTCCTCCTATAGTTTTCAATGTGGAGAGCTGAAACTTCGGTAATATACACTTCGAGATTGTTAGAAAAAACTTATTGGTAACGATCTTTGATTTAGGCCTTTCTTTTCAAATGGTAGCCTTTCAACTGTCGTTTTTCTATTCAATCGCCCATAGCGCTGCAGTGGAAGTATTCGATAGCGATTTTATTTAGCTACATCTTTGTTTACGTGATTGACTTCCCTCGGGTGTGTGTGTGTGTGTGTGTGTCCAGATGTTTATAAAGCGACACTCATCAGCCCAAACCGACGGGCCGGTTCCAATGAAACGTGGTGAACAGGTGCCATACCAAACCATTTTTCTATCTTCTCCTACAGTTTTAAATGTGGAGAGCTGTAACGTCGGTTATAGATACTTCGAGATATGTAGAAAGAACGTATCATTTACGATTTTTGATTTAGGCCTTTGTATACAAATGGTACCTTTTCAAAGATAGGGTATCTATTTTACCTAATTACTGAATTATTGCCCTTTCTGACTTTTTCTTATCCGGAGAATAACTTAATAACTACGAAATGGAAACTTATGAAACTTCATACAATGGTAGAGCAGAATAAGAGAAAGTGCAGTATACAATAACCATAACTCTAATTTAGCTAATGAAAGAGTTATAGCCCTTTGTTACATTTTCTGGTGCGTAGAATAACTTTAAAAATACAAGATGGAATTTAATAAAACCTCACACGATGATACAACACATTGATAGAAAGTGCAGTGTTTAAGAACCATAACTATAATTTAGCTAGAGTTGTTGCCCTTTCTTACTTTTACTTGTCCCGAGAATAACTTAATAACTTTGAGATGGAATATAATAAAACTTCATACAATAGTAGAACACAATGAGAGGAAGTGCAGTGTACAAGAACCATAACTCTAATTTAGCTAATTAAAGAGTTATAGCCCTTTGTTACTTTTTCTTTTCCATAGAATAACTTTAAAACTTCAAGATGGAACTGAATACAACTTCATACTATGATACAACACGTTAAAAGGAATTGCAGTGTACAAGAACCATAACTCCATTTTACCTATTTACAGAGTTATTGCCTTTTCTTACTTTTCTTACTTTTTCTAGTGCGTAGAATATCTTTAAAACTACTAGATGTAATCTAATAAAACTTCATACAATGCTAAAGCACAATAAGAGGAAGCGCAGTGTATAGGAACCATAACTATGCAATGACGAAAATAGGAACCATAACTTTATATTACCTCATTACAGAGTTATTGCTCTTTCTTACTTTTTCTTGTGCGTTGAATAACTTTAAAAAATATATGTTGGAATTTCATAAAACATACGATGATACAACACGTTGAAAGCAAGTGCAGTGTACAAGAACCATAACTCCATTTTACCTATTTACAGAGTTATTGCATTTTCTTACTTTCTCTAGTTCGTAGAATATCTTTAAAACTACTAAATGGAATCTAACAAAACTTCATACAATGCTAAAGCACAATAAGTGGAAGTGCAGTGTACAGGAACCATAACTATGCAATGACGAAAATCTCCAAGGTCGAGTGGTAAGCTTCAGGGATTTGAAACAGGGTGTCCCGGGTTCGATTCCCAGTCGTGGCACGAAGTTAATGGTGGAGTGCCCTTGGACAAGGCACATTTTCTAGCCTAGTACATGCTTGTTTACCCAGGGATCATGAATGAGTAAACTGTCGCCGTCATATAACTGAAATAATGTTTAAAGCGCGTAAAACTCCAATAAAAACAAAAACAAATTAAATATACCATAAGTCGCAGACAACTATGAATACCAATCTTACCCTATTCGCTGTATTTAATCTACAATGGTGGACTGATGTTTAAACATTTCAAGCATGACCCTTGTACTTATGTGTGCCTTCTAACGGTATAACTATGCGATGGTTCTAGTCTTTAGAATTTGACATCTTATCGTTACAAAAACCCGTTCAAAAACCCTCGACTGCATGTATCATAAAACTCATGAAAATGTGTACCGGTCATGTTAGACATTTCGAAAACTTCGACTATCGTTGTAGTCTAAAATGATAGCAGAGGCTTCTCCCTTGGTGCTCAGAAATGTCGGGAATGCATTACGACTTATGCATTGGCGCCACAATAGATAATAATTGGCACTGGTAATCGACATAGAAATAACTGTAATATAACTAAAATATTGCTGAAAGCGGCTTTAGCACCAATCAATCAAACAAACAAGCGTTGGAGATTGATTGCAGTGCTCTAGCAATTGTCCAATGGAATTGGTCGCATGCGAACCATTGACTCGTCGTTCAAACCGGTATTGTCGAGGATCAGCTATACGATGCATTTCATAATGTTTATACAGTGTAAACAATTCTATATCTACTTCATCTAGAAATGTATCCGTCATGTTTAATCTTTCACGCTTTAAAACGTTTATGGACACACATCGCACAGACGCGTAACTTCATATAGTCATCGCGAAAGGATTGATCGGTTAGAAAGGACGGACGGGCACCTATGATATGCAACATTGGAGAAAAGAAGCAGTGGTTCGATAAGGGAGATGTTCTGTCAAATTTACTGCTACTTTGAAATTATCACAAGTTGTCAGCACCTATAAAGGTGTGTAAACAACGTGTGTTTCTCGTCTATACACCACCGAAGTGGAGGGTATGAACCGAAGTCAATGGCGCATAACTATTGCATGATCGACCACTGATTGGTATTTTGAGTTACAAAACTCTATCTTGTGATCTTTGGTACAAGAGGCAAACGGGTCTACCAGTGAACAATTGTTTTCCACGGTGGCCTTTAGGAATATAAATAGTCTATCTATTCACCACTAAACCGTTTATAAAGGGTTATATACGTTGTAAGGAAAATATATAAGGAACATCATAACTGTTCTATTCATGAACTATAAATGTTTGTCTGCTGAATATGCTTTTATATCAGGCGGGTACATTCTCTTCTAAATAGTTCACATTTAAATATATATCATTTATCGAGTGCCTATGGGAGTTAATCTGGAATTGAAATTAAATACCCTCAACGAGACGTAAGTTGATTTATATAATAATATTTATTCAATTCATGACATATAACAAGTTTAAACGTGAACATTCTGAAAAAAACTTTTAATATACATGAGTACCTTTCCTAAGATGACGTATCTATCTTATAATGCCCTTAATGAGCACTATTCATAATATATGGAAATAAAGCATTCCCTTTCTGAACCTCTGATTAACAAAACTATGATAATGTGTTTAGCTAATGTCATGGCGCTTTGTCCGTCGTGCGTGCGGGCGTGCTTCCGTTCGTCAACTTTTTTGCATTAAACGACTTACCCTGCCTAACAACTTGGCTAATTGGAATGAAACTTCATAGGAAGCATCCTCTTATTCTCCTCGCCTAAATTATATCAACTTTTTTGGATCCATGCACAATTCTAGTTTCCATGGCAACCGAAAGAAAACACTTTTAAATACTTCTTCGCCTAAACTGCAAGGCCGATTTTCAAATAATTGTGTTTAAACGTTCCTTAGTTGACCCTCTTTCAGTTACCTTCAAGCCTTGTTGATTGGTCCATAAACATGGCCGCCAGTTGGCGGGGCCCGTTTGCTTTATATGGCTATGTGAAAACTTAAGACAAATTCTCCATCGAAAATGTCAGGCCGATTTTAAAATGATTTTGTAGAAATGTTCCTTGTGATTCTTTATCAGATTCACGAAGCCATGTTGATTGGTTTTAAAAAATGGCTTTATATTGGTTTTAGTGAAAACTTTAAAATCGTCCACTCCAAAACTATTTTGCCGATTTTTAAATAATGTTACAGAAATGTTCTTTGGGTGGCACTCTACTAGATGCCGTCAAGCCATGGTGATTGGCAGCCATAGGGCGGGGCTGTTTGGAGATTTAATGTTTGCCCAATGTCAGTGAAGCTATACTGGCTCTCTTTGGCCTCTTGTTCAGACATAAACGTAAATCTACGTTTCGGTTTCGTTAATTATCAGTACAGTTAAGTTATAAAATCAGTCATTACTAATTCAACTAACTACTAATTCTGTTGAACGACGAGACATAAAGCAACATATGCATATCCTGTTCTACACGACCTTAAACTTCAATTACGAAGATACGCCTAAGTAGTCGTGCAGTCTTATGTTGGCATATAATTACTATTTTAATATAACAAGAGCTACTGAATATCAGGGAACGATAACAATTAAACACACAATGAATATTTGTTAACAGTACTGTAATACAACTGGCTTTATTTCACGTATCCAAAGCCAATATATTGGAATTAATGGTTATGTGACTAGATCCACATCTTGATCAGGGTGTCACTTCCTTCTGATCCGGAGTTTTTCGTGACAATCTGTACCGATCTTGGAATAACCGTTCCAAAAGGTATTGATCATGGAGTTACACACTATATTAATCCGGGGTTATCAGTGACAAACTGTATTGACCCGGTGTTATCAGTGATAAACTGTATTGATCTGAGGTTATCAGTGACAAACTGTTTTGTTCCGGGGTTATCAGTGACAAACTGTATTTACCCGGGGTTATCAGTGAAAAACTGTATTGCTCCAAGGTTATCAGTGACACACAATATTGATCCTGAGTTATCAGTGACAAGCTGTATTGACCTGGGGTTATCAGTGGAAAAAAACTGTAATGCTCCAAGGTTATCAGTGACACACCATATTGTTCTTTGGTTATCAGTGACAAACTGTATTGACGCGGTGTTATCAGTGATAAACTGTATTGATATGAGGTTATCAGTGCCAAACTGTTTTGATCCGGGGATATCAGTGACAAACTGTATTGATCCGGGGTTATCAGTTACACACCATATTGTTCCGAGGTTATACGTGGCAAATTGAATTGATCCCGGGTTATCAGTTAAAATCTGTAATGATCCGGGGTTATCATTGACAAAACTGTATTGATCCGGGGTTATCAGTGACAAAAACTGTATTGATCCGGGGTAATCAGTGACAAACTGTATTGATACGGGGTTATCAGTGACACACCATATTGTTCCGAGGTTATTAGTGGCAAATTGAATTGATCCCGGGTTATCAGTGACAATCTGTAATGATCCGGGGTTATCATTGACAAAACTGTATTGATCCGGGGCTATCAGTGACAAACTGTATTGATCCAGGGCTATCAGTGACAAACTGTATTGATCATGGAGTTAACAATGATAAACTGTATTGACGCGGGGTTATCAGTGATAAACTGTATTGCTCTGAGGTTATCAGTGACAAACTGTTTTGATCCGGGGTTTTCAGTGACAGACAATATTGTTCCAAATTGACACATTCAATTGACCCCGGGTTATTAATGACAATCTGTAATGATCCGGGGTTATCATTGCAAACTGTATTGATCCGGGATTATCAGTGACAAACGGTACCGATTTGGTAATCTTTGCCAAAGCGGACCATTCAAATGATTTGGCCATGGTAATCCACTACAAACTGGATTGATCCAGGGTTATCCATACCCAAACTGAACCAATCTAGGGTTACGTGAGTTCTAATACCTTGATGAGCGGGTTCTGCCTTTAGGATTTTTCCACAGTCGGCACTGTATTTTAGGATTATCCGTGTAAAACTGTACCAATAAAGTATTATACATGTACGTGTAAAACTGTACCAATAAAGTATTATACATGTACGTGTAAAACTGTACCAATAAAGTATTATCCGTGTTAAACTGTTTCATTAAAGGATTATACGTGTTAAACTGTACCAATAAAGTATTATCCGTGTTAAAATGTACCAATAAAGTATTATCCGTGTTAAACTGTACCAATAAAGTATTATCCGTGTTAAAATGTACCAGTAAAGTATTATCCGTTTAAAACTGTACCAATAAAGTATTATCCTTGTAAAACTGTACCATTAAAGGATTATCCGTGTTAAACTATACCAATAAAGTATTATCCATGTTAAACTGTACCAATAAAGTATTATCCGTGTTAAACTGTACCAATAAAGTATTATCCGTGTTAAACTGTACCAATAAAGTGTTATCCGTTTAAAACTGTACCATTAAAGTATTATCCATGTAAAACTGTACTAATAAAGTATTTTCTGTTTAAAACTGTACCAATAAAGTATTATCCGTGTTAAACTGTACATTGAATAATTATCCGTGTAAAACTGTACCAATTAAGTATTATCCGTGTTAAACTGTACCAATAAAATAGTATACGTGTAAAACTGTACCAAAAAAAGGTTATCCATGTAAAACTGTACAAATCAAGTATAAATCTTCTAAAACTTAACCAATGAAGTATTTTCCGTGTTAAACTGTACCAATCAAGTATTATCCGTGTAAAACTGTACTAATGAAGTGTTATCCGATTAAAACTTTACCCATACAGGTTTATCCGTGTAAAGTTGTACCAATAAATGGTTATCCGTATCAACTGTACCAATACAATATTTTATCATGCAATGGGCAGCTTATGGGATATATAACACTGTAATGATAAATGTTTAATTTGCATGGATACTAGTATGATAAACTGATTTTACATGTATATTTATTTTTAGAAATGACATAATCGCTTTTCTGAAATATAAATGAGCCATTCCACCAGAAAACCAAAATTGTTGGCGAAAGTCATCGACCCGGATCAGCCTTAGCATGCCGCGCAGGCTAACCTCGACAAACACGTTTCGCCTTCTGTGTATTTTCTGTTTCAGGAATCATTAATCAATACCTTTATACCTCTGAGACGGAATGTGTCGGCCCGGATTAGCCTGCGCAGGCTAATCTGTGTCGATACATTTAGCAGAGTCCATAATGTTGGTTTTCTCGCGGAATTATGTTGATAGTATAGCAGTCGCAGCAATGAATAAACAGAAAATAAAAAGCAGAAATCAATTTATTATTGTTTTAATTAAATTTCAATCAGTCTTACTTCATGAACTGTTTTTCTTCGTTGAAAAATGTAGCATAGATATATTTATTCTATTCTCTCATGATCAGTTCATAGGTAACCTTGTTTAAATACAATCTGAACCGAGTTATGTCCACGATAAACGATAACTGTTGAAGTTCTGTCGTCAGTCCGTTTTCTACCACCAGAAAGGGTTCTTGGACAGCCTCAACTGATGTGTTTATTATCATTCTTAAAACTAAAAGTTTCGTAACGTGTCTTCGACATGTCTACCCACAGCATTGACGGTATCCTATTCTAAAAATGAATATCTCCCAGATATGTCTCTCACTGTATTAGTCTCCGATATTTCTCCAACTGTGTTTGTCTCCGATATGTTCCTCACTGTCTTTGTCTCCGATATAGCCATATCAAATGTTTGTCTCCGATGTATGACTTTCAGTGTCTTTGTCACCGATATGTCTCCCTCAATGTCTTTGTCTCCAATGTATGTATGTTACTTTCTTTGTCTTCAATAATAATTTATCTCACTGTCTTTGTCTCCGAAAATATGTTTCTCACTTTCTTTGTCTCCTTTATAGCTCTCTCTATCTTTAGCTCAGTGAATCTCTCTCTCTTTCTCTCTTTATTTATTTTTGTCTCATTATTTCACTTGTCCTTTTTCTAGATTTAAAAAGCTGATTAGTTGCCCTTCCTATCTCCGATTCCTAGAAACAAGCCAGAACCATTATGTAAGACTTTACGATCGTTTCGTACGTAATTCGTTGACATAGGTATGCGAATGTGGTACCTAAATTTTGGTTATTCATCGGCGTACATGATGTCATGTCTTTTTATGTAATCCCCAATATAAACAGTTGATTTTTAAGACGTTAAATGACCTACGATCCAAACTAAATTTTGCAATGTTTAACTTTTAAATTGTCTGTGTTATTTTCTTGAGAGGTTTGCTGTAAATGCGTTTCAATTACTGTATTGTGCTCAATACCGTGTGTCTTCCTCTCTTTTGAGTTAGGACAACGCCTCGCAACCGCGTCGACTGGACATATTATCGAACTACGTTGTTTGGACTGGTGTTCCATTGTTGGATAATAGCAGCTTTAAGGTAACGAATGTCATTGATAACATGATTTATTCTTGTCATAAGTCCAATACTGTCTATCCCGCGAGCAAAAAGGCCAGTGAAATACTTTGACATTCTGCCTAGAAAGGTAATCGTGTTTCAACCGAGTCGTGTCGGTGGTCTTGCATTATCGTGCATCAGTATACTGGGATGATGATGCTTATACATCACAACAACTTGACGAAGAACCTCGACGATATACCGTTGGCCATTGACATTATCAGGTGTCTCTGGAAGATCTGTCATTCTACCACCCATTATCCCGATCAAAAATTGATTCCGCTTCAACAAACAATAATCTGCAAAGCGTTCACATCGATGGCGAAAAACGTGTATCCTACCATTAGCAGAGTTGAGTCTGAAACGGGACACATCACTAAACAACACTTTTGCCCATTCGGTCCAACGTAATTTAAGACGAGCCCAAAGCAATCGAATATTATAATAACGGTGATTAATAAAATGCCATACAGGGGCGTACCTAGATTAAAATCAAGTATACGCAAATACGTGCTAGGGGGTCAGGGCATGCTACCTCGGGATTTTTTTAAAATCCAACATTGCATCTGATGCATTCTAGGAGCATAATTTTTGAACATACAGAAAATATAAACTAGGCATAACCACAAGCAGAGTTATTGCATTGCATGTAAAGGAGTAAAGAAAAATAAGAATGATTATGTATTCAATATTTTAAAACAATCTATATTTCTCCATGGAACCAAGAGGGATCTGAGGTGTATTGCGATTGCCCTAAAACACTGAACGCTAGGACAGGTGCTAGTTAAAAGCGGCATTTTAAAGAACCAAGTTCTAGGTTAGTTTAATAGGATAACCTGAATATATTTAAAAAGCTTTTTTGTGATTACATGGAATACATATAATCTGTGGTGGGTGCATTTTTTCAAACAACCAATAGGCTGGATATTTGTTAGAGTTGATAAAGTTGGTTAAGTTACCTCCCGCATATTCACATACTGACTGATACTCGACTCCATTCTCTGTTAAACAATATAGATACATTCATCAAAAGCTGTAATTTAGCAATGATCACAAATACAATACTGAACCGGTTAAGTATAGAATAATTTAAAAACTAATTAGTCTAACACACGTACTGAAGTAATCATGAAATCGGAGTTTAAAACATTATGCCTAGCATTAGTTTAAACTTAATTATAGATTGATTCATGTTTTATTAACACGCTAGATGTCTGCTTCCAGTTTGACTGATTCGTCTGCAATGCAAACATCCGTGGAAAAGATTGAAAGGTTGATACCGTTTTGGGGAAATATTGAGGTAAAAGGAGAAATAGCTTGTTTTGAGCTAGTTCTCCCTTTTCAACAATGTTTTCAAAAGCTACATGTTGCATACATTAGCTGTCGGAAGCCGTTTATATCAGGAAAATAATTAACATTCATCCTGCTGAGTTAATCATCCGTGATTTCAGATATCAGCTCGCCTCATGATATATTGATTGATTAAGGTTTAACGCCGTTTTCAACCATTGTGCAGTTGTATCACGGCGACCAGTTCACCTACTCATACGTGCTCTAGCTTTCTCACACCATACATTCCAAGCAACTGGCTGATTTTTCTCATAGACTATAAGCCCATTGTTGAAAAACGAATGACGCGATCACAGTGACTTTTGTCAAACGTCGGAAAGTATTTAGGATGAGTTAGAGTTCTAACCCACACAACCCTTATATTTGACAGCCCGCGTCGCTACCGATTGAGCCAACGGGGCTGGGCTGTCGTCCTATGATGAACTATTTGAAAATAGAGCAAACAATGACTGGACGTTTATGTAAAGACATATCTTCCCTGTTGGTTAATTTGGTTTCAAATCGAACATTACAGGAAGGTAAAAACACGTTTAATCACAGGATACAATACGAATCGTGCAGGATGCACTTAGATCACGGATGCACGGTTAATTCCGATGAGACAACTCGACGATATTAAGAAGGCGTATGGTAGGAAGACGCTCTACATTCTTTCAGACCTTAGTCTTTTGAGAAAGCACACCGAATGGTTCGGAATGATACTGATTTTAAAACATAAATGATGCCTATCATTAAGTGCTCTGATAGAGTACATTTGCTACTAGATCTGATATGTTTGTTTAAAATAAAATGACATGCTGCCATGTGTATTTTCTTGTACGTTTAATGTTTGTATTTTTGTAACGTGTAACTTGTTGCAACAAGGGTCTCGAGGTGGACATCATAACCATTACACCACCGAGGCGGTTCTAACCAAACTACACGTTATTTTTTATTCTTCATAGCCAATACCATTATACATTTTATTTGTTTTTTGTTTTTTCCGGCGAAGTGTACGCATTGGCGTATATGTGTATGCCTGGCTGGCTCTTATTGGGACAACGTTTTTTTTGCGAAGGCAGAATACAACGGTTTGTCTAGATATGCCCAACTGAAACACAACACGTGTACCTGTTTTAAACCTCTTACGCTAAAGGGTAAACGTAATGTACCGATCCTGACGTGCACTCGTTACTTTTGGCCTGAACGAACGGCATCGTTGACGCTTTCAAAACGCTATCGAAGATTAACATTGGTGTTGCGATGCCAGTTAAAACGTCTTGCACAGTAAAAAAAAAACGTACATTAGCTTGACATCTGTGATTTTCGCGAAACCGTGGCATTTCGGAAACTGGCTGAATTCATAGTGAAATTTGATTTTTGGATTTAATGGCAGTTTTGTAAATCGGTCAGTGAAACACAAGACGTGTAAGCCTTGTCGCTCGATTATATATATATATATGTAACATTTCAGTCTCACTTCCCTTGTCTCTGCATGTATCTGTATCATGTGTTCTCTATCATATCAATCGATTACCAACAAAACCAAACTTACCTAACATAACTGCAATTCAAATGTTTTAACAGAAGAGTCTGAGGGTAAACAACCGCAGAAGAAGACGACGTATCTACACTATCGGACACATTTTACAAAAGAACAGGAAGTATATAAGTCAACTTCGTTTAGGTGTCTTATGACATAACTTTCACTGTTCTCATGTATTAATTTCGAAGCTGTCGACTATTCAATATGCTTTAAGATTACGCGGTATTATTTTGTCTATAAAGGTGTGTTCTCGATTAGTAATTACTTGTGTGTATTATCAAGTGTCAATCACATTCTACTTGGTTGGAAAAAAATCCCTCACTGAGAGGTAAGTGTTTGGTTTATACTATTATTTATTTCATTACACATCTAAAATTGTACGATACGAAAGGCAAACCAAGCCGATATTTTATGTGAATCTCAGTACTACTCTTGGCATAAATTGATCATTCTCATGTTAATTTAATTATTGGATAATTCTGTTGTTTAATATTGTGTTTACTTCTTTCTTCTTTAAAACAAAGTGTAATTTTTAAAATGTCCATATCTAGCTTAAAGTTTTGAAAAGGTACAAATTCGCTTTTCATTTCAATATTTATCATAACAATTAATTTTGTTATTTTTAAGATTAAATATAATTTTAGGAATCGTTAATAAATCAGTAAAAATTGTGTTTGACAGTAGTTGACATTGAACAGATCTAAACAAAAAAAGTTCAATTGTTTTTATCGTTCATATTAACCGATTTAAAAAGGGGTCTTACTTTTGCTTCCAAGCTGGAAACACGCCACAAGAAATATTCTTATTAATGATATACATTATTCGTGGACCTATATTATCCATTCCTGTTTCTGTTTTAACATTTATATGTGATAAAAACTTACTCACAAAGGTTATATTTGTTAACGGAATATTGAACTCTATATCTGCTTCATTGTCGGAAACTAAAATGGGTTCCTTCAGGCTAGAGGCTACTTTAGCAAGGTCAAGGTCACATCAATCTATTGGAATTTGCCGCAAATTGTCTTTCCGAGATGCATATTCATACCCTATTTGATTGTTTTAAAAATAATATAAAAAGTAACTGAAGACACTCTTAAGAACGAGCGGGTTTTTAAGACACAACACAATGTCAGTACCACTAACCCTGTAGCTGCATTGGCTATCATACATACTGATGACTGCCTAATCATGATACGCATTGAGGCAAATTTGGTTTATTTTAGGTGAAGCAGTTCAGGAAATATAGCCAATAAAAGCTTTCATTTTAATAGAGGTCAATCTTGTTATGTGAAAACAACTATCAAAGATGCATGTATCCATCAAATGTTTGACAGAGAAAAACATATGGCCCCGATCAGCGAGTGTCTTTCAATTTCGTCAAAGATAACGGTCACAACAACCTTTTTTCATTTGCCACAATCAGTCTTTCAATGATAAATTCCGAGTTTGGAAACTCCAGGTGTGATAGTAAAGGAGATATGGAACATATAAGCGTTTTTACAAAAATAGTCCGATGTCAATGTCAAGAGAATAAATTTGCATATGGATAAACCTGTTTATGACAATGAATTTTCAGACTGGTTAGTCAAGTTTCGATGGCAAATGAAAGAAGCTTTTTCTTTAAATGGCAAGAGAAAGTTGATGCAACGCATCAATGTCGCCGGAAATCCATACTGCAGTTAACAACTGAGGGGGCATATTGGAATATCATGGGTGGGGTCAAGTGAAAATGTATCATAACTTTATGCTGCGAAAAGAAGCCGCTGAGACTGTGTCAGATATACAGCAGTCTAGAAACTGTGTCTCAGTTTCTGGCTCCATATTGCAGAGTATGGGTTATTTTCTGTCTTCGTCCAGACAACCACCATCTTGTCACAGCAGGTTTTGGGTCATGAATCAGGGCAACAACAGCAACTTTAATCTCATCAAAAAATCAAGTATTACAGAACCAAGCCTAAACCTCCAATCAGATGTTATTCTGTTCATTGTGGAAAAAACTCTCACATGATGCATTAGCCAAATAACACACAGAACCAATCCCAAATAATACAGGTTCAGGGTGTTCTGGTGAAGATTGCATCGATAAGTGAGATTTAAGCCAATGTTCAAAAGTTAAATATGAACAATATATATATATATATATATATCAGCACTGTACATTGTGGGCCTTGAGGAAAACCAAATGAGAAAAAGTAATTCATGAAAACTGATTAACTATTGTTTCTTTAATTGTAAACAGGAATCTAGAATATCATTCTCGATTCCTGCTTAGAATCATTTTAAATTATTTTTCTGCTAAGATCGGATGTTTTGAAAACTAATATAAATGTGGACATATAAAACATACACTGCCCTGTTTCGACTGACCTAAATTGGTGACCTTGTTATTTTGCATATGCTCTTTAAGAGTTTTATGATATCAATGTTTTTTGTGGTCTCAAGTGTAAACATATAAACACAGAATTCATTGTTTTGGATAGATCACAGCCCTTTTTATCATGTAGAGGGTGTGCTTTAAGTGCAAACACATCCATGTCTTCTATATCCGTAGTGAATACAGCTTGGGGATACCCAAAATATACACGTGACCATTCCAGCCAACTGTATTTGCGATATGTAAATTATAACTAATTTTAAACTTCCGAAAGCCCAAATATATGCGGTAAACGTCATCAATATTGGGTTCGTTAAATAGGCATGCGCACGAGACATGTTTCGATTCTAAACTTCCGCTAATATTGCAAAACTGAAAGTATACTCCCACCCACTCGGTAAATCTCGAAAATTCACTGAAATTACCGCGATTTGTCAAAGAAATAGTCCTGTAAGAGATCGACGATTAGAAATACATATTATTCGGCCCAAAAATTGCAATCGCAAGAATATGCTGGTGCCTGAAATCTCACCTCGCAATTTGAAATTCATGACACGTGATCAACAATTTTAGCTTAGAAACAGTTCATGTTTTAGTTATACATGGATAAACATTATTAAATGCATTCTACACAAATAAAGACATCTCTTTGAACATGAAAATAACATTCAGTTAGTTAAAATTTCTATTAAAAGGAGAGTTCGACGTGATTTTTATCTCGATATTGACACATAACAGTCTGCTGCAAGTCTAATAGGGACTGAAATGTCTTCGTAAATAAAACAAAAAAACATAAATGCGAGTCAAAATAAAGAAACTGCAAATACTTAAAACATCGAAATATTACTGTTTTTAAACAAACACAATTGTAATATGTTCAAGACATTTAAACTTGTTTTTTTCTAATAATAACTCCTCATCCCATGTCATTTCCGAAAAGCTTTCAAAATATAAGTCGCGGGCTTCTACCTGGGGACTAACAACAGTGGTTGATTCACAGCAACCTTAACAATGCAGATTCAGAGGAGAATGAATTTTCATAATGGTACATGGCAGCCATTCTTATTAACTGAACAATATGAATAAAAATAACTAATTATCATTCAGGTTTTATCCATGACAAACCTTACCAATCATGTGTCATCCGTGACCAACCTTACCAATCATGTGTTATCTGTGACAAACCTGACCTTTCAGGTGTTATCCGTGACAAACCTTACCAATAATTTGTTATCTGTGACAATCCTTACCATTCAGGTGTTATCTGTTACAAACCTTACCATTCATGTGATATATGTGCCACACCCTATCATTCAGGTGTTATCCGTGACAAACCTGACTAATTAATTGTTATCTGTGACAATCCTTACCATTCAGGTGTTATCCTTGACAAACCTTTCCAATCATATGTTACACACCTTACCATTTAGGTGTTATCCGTGACACACCTTGACAATCATTTGTTATCTGTGACAATAATTACCATTCACGTGTTATCCGTAACAAGCCTTTCCAATCATATGTTATATGTGACACACCTTACCATTCAGGTGTTATTCGTGACAAACCTTGACAATCATTTGTTATCTGTGACAATCCTTACCATTCACGTGTTATCCGTAACAAGCCTTTCCAATCATATGTTATATGTGACACACATTACCATTCAGGTGTTATTCGTGACAAATCTTACAAATAATTTGTTATCTGTGACAATCCTTACCATTCAGGTGTTATACGTGACAAACCTTTCCAATAATTTGTAATACATGACACACATTACCATTCAGGTGTTATCCGTGACAAACCTTACAAATAATTTGTTATCTGTGACAATCCTTACCATTCAGGTGTTATACGTGACAAACCTTTCCAATAATTTGTAATACATGACACACATTACCATTCAGGTGTTATCCGTGACAAACCTTACAAATAATTTGTTTTATCATGCAATGAGCAGATTACGTGACGTATAACACTGGTATGATAAACCTTTTGTTTACATGTCTACTGGTATGATAAACTTTTATCTTTATCAGTCTACTTATTTTTAGAAATGACGTAATCGCTGGAACTACTTTTTCTGAAATATAAATGAGCCGTTCCACCAGAAAACTATCGAACCGGATCAGCCTCAGCATGCCGCGCAGGCTAACCAGGACAGACACGTTTCGCCTCCTGTGGATTTTCTGTTTAAGGAATCATTGATCAATACCTCTATCCCCCTGAGACGGAAAGTGTCGGACCGGATTAGCCTGCGCAGGCTGATCTGGGTCGATACATTACACAGAATCCATAATGTTGGTTTTTATCGTGGAACGGCTCAATTATGTTGATAGTATAGCAGTCAAAGCAATGAACAAACATAAAATAACAATCAGAAATAAAGTTATTATTGTTTTAATTACAACAAATTTTACAATGCAAATTACAAATCGAAAAGAATATCGTTATATAAATCACACGGGATCTGCATGTTCAGTCTTACTTGATGAACTGTCTTTCTTCGTTGAAAATGTAGCATACATAGACCTGTTTATTCTCACATGATCAGTTAATAGGTAACCTTGTTTAAATACAATCTGAAGCGCGTAATGTCCTATTTCTGTTTCCATTAGTCATTGTAATGCACTTAAATGACTCCACGATAAACGACAAATGTTTAATTTCTATCGTCAGTATGTGTTCTAGCCTACCACGATAAAGGGTTTTCGAACAGCCTCATCTACCCGTGGATTCCTCTTTCATACAGCAGTTCCGACAGAAAATCATTATGCATTCGAGATATCTAGAAAATGTTTCTTCTTGTTAGACTTTATCATTTACGTACAGCAAGTGTTTAAATGATCATTTTTAAAACTAAAAGTTTTGTAACGTGTCTTCGACATGTCTACCCACAACAGTGACGGTATCTTTTTCCAAAAATGAATGTCACTAATCTAAACGACGACTAAGCCTAAGCATCACACTTGTCTCACTTGTCTTGAGTATAGTCATCTGTATTTAAACTTCGAGTATTACTTGAACTTCCATAGCCTTAACTAACTTTATCCATTGACTTTTAGATCCAACACAACTATTCATTTTCAAAACACGGCGGTTGACATACGTGTTGACCTATCTTGTGTACTGAAGCGACGGCCAATCCGCAATACTTACACTTCTACTAAGAATATGTTCGAGTTAATATTGCCATTTTAAGGTATTATGTCACACGAGATATACAAATTAAGTAGTAATAATCGAGAAATATGGAGTTGAAGCCGGAACTATTTAGCTTCCGTATGTCGTGTGTACACAATGTTATTCGGCGCGGATTTTTGCACGCGCGTGACGTCATTCTATTTTAGTTGAGGTCATTCAAGGAATGGACTTTTGTAATAATGTTATTTATTAAAACTAGTTTAAATGAATGTAGATTTACCTGAAAACATAATTTTACATGCAAGATAAATAGAATATTACGTCCCTGACTTTCGATATGAACTTTATCAGACTCGGCTGTGAGAAAGGATAATTGTCTCGCCAAAGGCTCGCCAATTATCAATTCTCCCAACCTCGTCAGATAAAGTTCATATCTTACGTCAGGGACATACTATTCTCTATATCTGTGACAATCCTAACCATTCAGGTGTTATACGTGACAAACCTTTCCAATAATTTGTAATACATGACACACATTACCATTCAGGTGTTATCCGTGACAAACCTTACCAATCATGTGTTATATGTGAAACACCTTACCATTCAGGTTATATCCGTGACAAACCTTACCCATAATTTATTATCTGTGACAATACTTACCAATAAGGGTAATGTTTTATTTGAACCTTACCAATCATGGTTCATATGTGACAAACCTCCCAAGCTGGTGTTATCTGTGACAATCCCTACCATCAGGGTAAACATTATATTTGACAATCCTTACCAAGCAGGGTAGGGTTATATGTGACAAACCTTACCAATAAGGGGTTATCCGTCATGATTAACTTTATCAATCAGATAATGACAAACCTAAAAAATCAGGTGTTATCTTCGACAAAGCCTACCAATGAGGGGTAATCTTCGACAAACCCTACCAATCAGGTGTTATATGTGACAAACCTTACCAATCAGGGTGTATCCATGACAAACCTTAACAACCAAAGGTTATCCTTGATAAACCTTACCAATCAGGGTTTATCCATGACAATCTTTACCAACCAAAGGTTGTCCGTGATAAACCTTTCCTAGCAGGTGTTATCTGTGACAAACTTGATCGACCAGGGGTTATTCGTAGCAAACCTTACCAATCAGGGGTTATCCGTGAACAACATTACCTTACCAATCGGAGATAAACCAAACCAATCAGGGGTTTTCTGTTACAAACCTTACAAATCAAATGTTATCTGAGATATCTTCAACAAACCCTACCAATCAGAGGTTATCCATGACAAACTTTACCAATCATGTGTTCTATTTGACAAACCTTACCAATCAGGGTTTATCCATGACAAACCTTGACAACCATAGGTTATCCGTGATAAACCTTACCAATCAGGACTTATCCATGATAATCTTTACCAACCATAGGTTGTCCGTGATACACCTTTCATATCATGTGTCATCCGTGACAAACCGTATCAACCAGGGGTTACTCGTAACAAACCCTACCAATCAGGAGTTATCCGTGATAAACATTACCTTACCAATCTGTGACAAATCCTACCAATCAGGGGTTATCTGTGACAAACCTTACCGATCGTTTGTTATATGTGACAAATCCTACCAATGAGGGGTTATCTTTGGACAAACCTTATCCATTCAGGGGTGTTCTGTGACAAACCTTACCGATCGTTTTTTATATGTGACAAACCCTACCAATGAGGGGTTATCTTTGGACAAACCTTACAAATCAGAGGGAAATCCGTGAAAAACCTTACCAATTAGGTGTTATCCATAAGAAACCGTATTTAACATGGGTTATCTTTGACAAACCTTATCGTCTAGGTATTATCCATGATAAACATAACTAATCATGTGTTATCTTTGACAAACCTTTCAATCAGGGGTTATCTGTGACAAACCTTACCTATCAGTGATTATCGATGATAACCAATTCAATCAAGGGTTATCTGTGACAAACCTTACGAATCAGCGATTATCTATGACAACTTTACCAATAAGGGATTATCTGTAACAAACCGTACCGATCGGTTGTTATCCGTGAAAACCCTTATAATCAGGGGTTATCTGTGTCAAACTTAATGATCAGGGGTTATGTGACAAACCTTACCTATCAGGGATAATCCATGTCAAAACTTACCAATCAGGGAATATCTGTGTCAAACCTTACCAATCGATTGTTATCCGTAACACACCTTATAATTAAGGGTTATCCGTGTCAAGCCTTATAATCGGGGGTTATCTGTGACAAGCCATACCGACCAAGAGTAATCCGTGACATACCTTAGCAGTTAGGAATTATTCGTGATAAACCGTACCAATCAGCAGTAATCAGTGTACCAGCCAGGTGTTATTCATGGCAAACCTTACTCTTGGGCGAAACTTTAGAATCTATATGATTTTTGTTTGCATACGCTACTATTTGGGGCCAATGAATAAAGCCAAATCAATATGAAAATGTCTGTAAGTGGTCTTTTTTATGTGTATGCGAGTACCAATGTCTGATACATTAACATTTTTATTTCAGTCATGAAACTGTTGCGAGGTTTTGCGAATTGGTTTTTCGTCATACTGACATGCTGTTTTGGTATGTAAAATAGGTTATACATATTCATATCTCGTTAAATACATTATATTCGTAATAATGATACCTGACGTCATGACCGGTTTCCTTTATAGCACTTAATATCTGTCAGACTACTACTGGTCTTATTGTATATACAATCGGTCAAGACTCGTATACGCTTGTGCATACGTATTCTTACCAGAATATCTACCTTGCGCTTGGGTGCATCCATCATATACCAAGATGTAACCGATGACAACAAACTATTATTTACCCTGCCTTAACCTGTCATGCTCCCCCGTTACGCAAGTGCAACGAGGCCCGTTTTCGCCAACCGTCTCTCTTCGATATGTATCATTGATGTATGAAATTTCAAATGAGCGATACTCAGGAAAACCAACCTTACCGTAATGACTAAACATATTGATATACAGATCAGCATGTAGATGAAGTTATAACTAAGCGTCTTTACCAAGAAATCAAATTGTAAACTGGTTTTTTTTTCAGAAGTTTTTTGAACGCTCCAATAATTAATTGGACAACATTTAAAGAATGATCAGACCGCGAGGACGTGTAAGCTTGTCCTGACTTACAGTGGAAACCAATGACTGTAAATCTTTAAAATGCAGGAACCTTAAAAATGTGTTTTCAGATTAACGCATTCCGCAATACTAATATATCTTTTGATGATACATTTGTGGTTTCAGTTGAAGCCCATACGGCAATATTGTCGAGAAACAAAGCAATAAAATCAAGTAGCACATTTTTTGATTGGGTACCATCGAATGTAATAGATGGCAGTACTAGAAGAGACGCTGATACTTGCCAATGTTGTTCTGCTTCTATTATCTCTCTGAACCCCTGGTTGGAACTGGACTTTGGTAAAAGTCATAGGATACACACGATTGTTGTCATAGGGAGACTACGCTGGGATGTTAACCGACGTGAGTATAAAACTGGAATCATCGGGAAAGTCTGATAGCCGAGCCCTGATAGCTCAATCGGTAGCGACGCGGGTTGTTAATCCAGGCGTTGTGAGTTCAAACCCCAGCTCAGCCAACATTCTTGTCGACGTTTGACAAAACTGTGCGTCATTTCACCAATGGGCTGTTTAACAGTCTACAACCAGTTGCGAGGAAAGCATGTTGTGTGGTGTTCTGGTTTGGGAAATGCATGAGTAAGTGAAATGGTCGCCGTGATTTGACTGAACAATTGTGAAAAAGGGCATTTAACCCAAATTAATCAATCAGTCAATAGATAGTCTGTTAATTCTTTAGTTCGGCCGTAAGTATGAGAAAGGTAAACAACATTTCAAGGTTTTATGATATTTCGATAAAAAAAAGATTTTAATGAAACTTTGTACACACGATTATCATGTATTTAGATGCCCATGACATTTTTGTATCCGTTCTGGTGGTCTATAGTCATCTAAATTCTCTATCGACTGTCAAAGCTTGTTTTCGGGGGTATTTTTAAGTCGTTTATAATTGCAAATATAGTTTCTTGTATTTTAACTATTTTAGGAGGAAAACATTGTAGTTATATAATGTAGGGTAGTATTTTATATTACTGATAACTTATTTCTATATCTCATACATAAAATTAAAAGATGATTATTCCAGCTATGTTACATAGGAAAATTATCATTTATGATCAAAGATGGATGCACCTTAAGCTTAGTATCAGTTTAACGAAACAATGCCGAGAGCCTGAACTATGATATAAATTATTATCATTATGGTTTACAAACTCCATTCCGGTTTGGTATTATATAGTGTATGATTATGTTGCAACTACTATATTACATGTACAATGTATATAACAAATAATCATTCTTCGGTAATAATTTACATTCAATTTTCGGCGGCGTTATCATCCCCATTTGATAAACATAAGAATTACAGAGGTAGTAAGTCTTTATTTCTATATTAATGACTTGAAGCAATCGAAAAATGTTTACCAAAGCGAAGAAGAATTGATTTATATACGTACAAAATATGGAATGATTTCATTGATTTTGCGAATTTAAGTGCGATAAAGCGTTTATAATATACTCGGACTACCTAATATAGGTGCGAACTAAGTTATTATAAAAAGTTCATAACAGTGACCAATACAAATAGTCTAACCTAGCTAAAACTAACGGCTAAATTCAAAACATGCATAGATTCATTCACAGTCACACCAGAACCTTCATTTCGGACGAGGAATATATTGATATTATTGATAAACTAGATTGAAGCCCTATGGGTTTCACTTTTATTATCATTCATGTTTGTTTTCGTTACTACATACCGCCCATCGTCACATGCTGTTATAATGCTTATACTCTTCTATTATCAGAAAGCTTCAAGAACATGCAGGTAATGTTTAGGCAAGTAAGCCTCGAAGGATTTACGGACAGTCCAGAGACGACAATACATGAACGTCTTGGAAACGTAACGTATGTGCTGCCAGTACCGACAAATACCAGATACATATCTTTAGTTCTTAGGGACCTGACAAAACATTTCGTAGTTTGTGAACTGATAGTTTACGGAGGTGAGGTCTCATTTGTTATAACATTGATTGATATGAGTAAAACGTCGTTTTCAACAGTATTTAAATTATCTCACTTTGATCAGTTGCCCTATTGTTCCTAACCGGAGGTGAGGTTTCATTTTTTATAAAACTGATTGATATGAGTAAAACGTCGTTTTCAACAGTATTTAAGTTATCTCCCTTTGATCAGTTGCCCAATTGTTCCTAACCGGAGGTGAGGTCTCATTTTTTATGACACTGATTGTTATGAGTAAAACGTCGTTTTCAACAGTATTTCAGTCATCACACTGCGGCCATATTGTTTATGACCTTCTCGCTATTACTTAGGGAAACTGATTACTTCCTATCATAGACATTTCGTCCATTGGTAGAAGACAATCATGCCTTGTTTGTCTCGTTAAACGGAAAGATTAAATGAGAGAGCAGGGATTCAATGTCAATACTCCGAGATCGAAAGCCCTCGCGTTAACCGACTGATCTTACCATTTTATCTCATCATGACTTCTTTAGGGTTTATCACTCGTATATACACGAGTCATTGTATTAGGCCAACCAGTAGTCTTATACCTTCTTAAGTGTTCAGTGCGATTCGTAGTCTATGGAACAGTAAAATATATGAATGTTTACTCCGATATTTATTGTAGATACTTTACAAATAATAAGCCAAGCTTATTCTATATTCTTAATATATTTTCTTTCCTAATCACATTTTCAATTCCATCTAAACACAAATCTAATTCATGCTTGTATTTCGAATAGAATGTATACTTTTACAAGAATTATTGTTGTTTTGCTTAAATGAACGGAAAGAGGTTTGGTTGATGGTCGCAATTGTCTGCACATCCGTAACCTAAAAAATCACGGGTTCTTTGATACTAATGTGTCAAAGCGTTACAATTGTAGAAGGTAACACGTATGTAGAAATTTCAAATTCAGATTGTGAGGACGGAGAATATGGTGACTACTGTGAGAAAAGATGCAATTTTTGTGATGGAGACCTGTGTGATAAGGTTACTGGTATTTGTCCGAGTGGGAAATGTTTACCAGGGTATTTTGGAGACACATGTGATACTGGTAATATTCTTTCATAAGTATAAATGAGCCACAACTTGAGAATAAAGGGTACTGTTTCATTTACATACAGTGAAAGCCTAGATGAACTTGTTCATACACATAATATCATCGGATTATTCATCGTCCATAAAAGGCCAGAAGAAATATTAATGTAACTTCTGGCAACAAAAGCAAGACGGGATATTCCTTTATACATTCATACCCCTGTATATTTAACTAAACCGGGAATGTTATGAAACCATAAATGGTCAGACATGGTTCCAATGTAACTCGCATGCATACATATCTGAAACTGTGTAATCGTATTTCATGCTACAGTAAGGTTTGTGGTTTTATCTTGCACTATTCTATCAGCGACCTTATTGCCATGGTGGTGTAATGGTTAGAGCGTCTGGCTCGTGACTTTTAAACAATGATCCCGGATCGATTCATACCATAAACTATGTTAAATGGATTTTAGTGAAGTCCCTCAGTGGCGCCCTGAGTTGGAAGGACGGCATTGGCAGTTTAGAACTGATTATATTTACAAGTTATGTTTCAACATCAATATATATATATCCGTATATAGGTAAGTAATGTCTTGACCATGTAATTCATGCAAACATATTAGCTGGGACACAGACCACATACATGTAGGCTTACCTTTAAACACTAACGATACACAGAGTGAATACTACTAAGGAATAAACACACGTATTACTTTGGGACACAGACCTTGTAGGCTTACCTTTAAACACTAACGATACACAGAGATAATACTACTAAGGAAGAAGCACACGTTTTACTTTGCATATCGTTCACATGCTCTGACCGTTACGTTCATTTGGGATCACACTTATCAAATACTGAACGCTATTTCAATTATGAATGTTTCGGAACTAATTTAGGTATACTTCAGCGATATGTGCATAATATTTTCATTTCGTACAAATGAACATTTTTGAAGTAGGTTTTATCATTAAATACACACATTCTTGAGACAGTACCTATCACTCTAAGATATGCATCGATTGTTTAAAAGGGAGTGTTTCGATTAATTCATTCTGGTTTCTACTAATGAGCAAAACCCAACCAATTTTAGGCAACTTGATTTAGTTATATTAAGATGGACTATCATTTTCAAGAGTGTAGTAGAAAATATGACCATAACTTACATGCTAAAAACATTTCTTAACAATGTAAGTGTGTATTTCTATTTTAAAACAAATACCGTGTATAGCAATAATAGTCCTTATTAAAACTGTTCTTATTATTTTAAGGATATTTATGGATTATGATACCAAAGGTCGTGAGCCATTTCCTTTACTATTTCAGAATATTAGAACAGTATTTACTTTAAAGCTGTTCTTAGTATTTTAAGAATATTTAGGATCTTTTTACCAAGACCGTCCTTTTAATATTTAAGAATATCAGGGAGGCAGTAGTTACTGTTAAAACTTCTTGGTATCTTAAGGATATTTATGGACTATTTTACACCACGATATAAGACAATCCCTTTCAGAATGTCAGAACAGAACGTACGGTCCAAGTTGTACTCAACCATGCGGTAACTGTTTTAATGTTGAATGTAACAAAACAAATGGAAACTGTCCGGGAAGATGCTCAGCAGGGTACCAAGGAGCCATCTGTAAACAAGGTACATTTTCACGCCTCTTTTGTGGTGTTTCTTTCACCCTAATTACGACAGTGCATATTGAAAACCAATCTTAGCGTATTTATGCTTTGTCAAAAGTTGTTGTGAATAATTGCGGAAATGGTGCAAAACATACACTGATCGTTATTATAATATTGTTGATTTTCGCAGAGCTCCACATCTATTTCCGCTATGGTGGTGTAGATATAGAGCATCCGCTCCGGGTGCGGTTTTGGACGGGTTCGATAGCCCACCTGGTCATATCAAATACTTTAGCAATGGTAGTATTGGCGATCAGGGTTTCGGGGTTAACAGAACTGAACAGAACAGAACATTGTTTTTTTATTTTGACTTGTACATATTACATCAGCATACAATCAAATACAACATACAAAATATACAATACATCACATAAAAACATGAAATGAACGGAAACGAAAAAGATATCAGGGTGTTAATTTCAAGTAATTGAGGAAAAACAAAAGCCTTGACGTTATTAAAAATATAAAAAGAAACCAAATATTGTTCTAAGGTGACAATTAAATTAAGGTAATTTAGATCTTTCTTTAAAGGCATCCTTTACAAACTTAGCTGCGTTGCATAATGTTACTTTGTTTTTACATTTTAGCAACTCGAGAAGTTTGAATATTGACGGCTTTATAAAACAATAATTAGTGCTAAATGTTCGACATAAATCGATAAAAGATGAGCGTAGACAGAAAAAGTGAAAACTGTCTGCGATTTCATTAGAATTACAATAACAATAACGGAAATAATTATCTATCCTATACCTCCCTTACCGTCCTGTTATAATACATATACTGATTCATCTCAGTGTTGAAATGTAAGGGCGTAAATTATGAGAGACAAGATTAAGATAATCTTGGTATTCAAACTTCAGTTTAAAATTGTTAGACACTTCCAGAGAATAAATCTTTAGGAAAATAATTTTATTTGATGTAAATTGTACAGTTTCTTGTCATTTTGACAGTATATAAACACATTTCAATTTAACACAAATAGTGAAAGAATATATACTCAAATTACAATTAACACACACATAGAACAAATAAATAAAAAATCATACATAATGATACTTGTAATCGAAATTTACCAATCTTGCCTTTTGTAATGAGATAGTAATTAACTGTGAAGAGAAACATTTTTTTCTATTTTCCGTAGTAACATAACTGATATTTTGCGACATGTGACTCTTGCTCGTAGTTTATTTACACTATTTTACTAATTTATAATCCACTTGTTTCCAACGTCCAAATAGTATTTGCCGATTTTGAATTAGAAGAAAGACAAAATAATAATTACACACTTATTCACAAAACTTATCTCCGAAATAAACATGGTTTAATATATTTATATACATACATATACATATACACTTACACATAAATACACACTTACATATACATACACATGTATACTCGAATACACATGCATCTACATTTACACGTACACATACATATACATAAAAGAATAATAATATGAATAGTTTTATGTTGTGACTCTCAATCAATTTTGCGTTTTAGAGCAAAAAGTAACCAACGTCCGGTGCATAGATACACCCTCCTTACAAAAAAGGGTAGGCAACTACGCATCAACGTGATTTATCACACAGACAAATGCCAAATATAATATATGCTCTTTAAGCACAACAAAGCAACACGGGTCTTTAAAGAAACGAAAAGTAAAGGACTGACGCTCTTTGTTTTCATATTACTTCAACAAATATATTTAGGGTCACACCACAAAGAAAACGATTGAAATATTGTTATCAACTGCACCCAGTGGTTCAGTTATATGCCTTTTGGTCCAAGTAATAGTACAGGAAAAGGTAACATACGTGTTCCCCACTTAATCCCTATTTCAGTAGTAAATCAATGGTTAAATGTATCTTGCAAGCTACGTGGCAAATGTTGTTTTCATAAGCACATCAACCCCGAAAACCAGGATCATTTTAATAATTCACAAAGAAATGAACTTACATGTAGTCTTATCAATTCACTATATTGTTAAATAAACAACTTCTTCTGATCATAGCTTCTTTAAGAAATTTGGCAAGATTAAGAAGTTTACCCGTATTGGTTGTTTTTAATAATATAGCGAATTTATACATGTTCGGTCTTTTATAAAAAATATATTTTGAAAAACAGTGATCTAAGATCAGAGTGATCAGAGTACTTATAGAATACTACCATACCAATCCTGGACCAACATGTCAATGTCACGTTATTTGAATATGTGCGGGAAAGATATCAAGTTCACTGAATATTAGTATGCTCTGTAAAAACCATATGAACATTACAACTTATTTAAATTACATACCTAGTTGATTGTAGCCTTATTGCATTCTGCAACACCATTTTAGTACACATTTCTGAGTAAGATATTTTCAATAGATAATAAATTACACCAATACTTAATTATAAATGCATAACGCATACTATACAATGGGTATCTTCCAAGTTAACATTACGACTGACTTGCTCGTGTCAGGATAAATGAACCAGTAGTACAGTTTAGTTATCCTGGAAACGCCGTGGTATAACTGAACAAATTTGTGAAAGTGGCGTTTAACACCAAACAATCAATCAATCAATCAATCACTATATGTGTACTCGTCAATATACATAAGCGGCATCTAGTTAAATAAGGTCGTATATATATATAGGATCTCTCAGATGGTATCACTTACATATGCATGAGCGTTACAACAGTAGGGACACCCTTTTACATCTAAAACCTACATCCAGAGATTTATCGTATAAAGTTGGAAAGTGAATGCTTTTGTCTTTGTCTATATTATTCGCTTAGTGATTTAAATAATACTCCGTTTTGAGAGAACATTTTAAAAACACAATGACCGCTTTACTAGTCGCAGGAATATGGTTAGAATCTTATGCACTCTCTGTGTATTTCAGAATGTAATACAGACTACTATGGGCAAGATTGTCTTTCCCAATGTGGATCCTGTATAAACGGAGAAACATGTAATCATGTGACTGGAATGTGTACGAGCGGCTGTACCGACGGTTATCTGAACCAAAAATGTAATCTGTGTATGTATTTGTGTGTTCTACCTTTGACATGTGGACTAATATTGCCTGGCGTTACTAGAGTGATGGTATTTCAATGAAAAAGATTATCAGGTTTAAATCTGGAAATTAAAACAACAATCGTGTTCTCTTCTTAGAACTGTGAAACACATAAGTACTAATGCATGTGAACCGTAATCAGGATCAAATTAAAAGTAATATGAAATAAATTGTTCATAGAAAATAACAAAGCAAGATTAAAAAAACCTACACTTTCATCCACTGCAAATGTTTGACCTATGCTTGTGTAGTAAATAATTAACATTCAAATATTTTCTTTGTGAATTAGTTATCGAACCCTATACCTACGAGGCTGTGTGCACATGTTTGTTGCCCTTGTGATTATCTAAATCCCACAATTAATAAATGAATTATAAGTGACTCATCGTGAGTCGCAAGCTAAAAATTAAACAGGAAATGATAATCTTTAAAACGACAACGAAATCAAACAACTTGAAAATATATATCGTGTCTATTCCAGCATGCATACCGGGTAACCATGGAAAGAATTGCCAGAAAGGTTGTGGACACTGCCGGCAGGGAACTGTATGTTTACACGCAAACGGAACTTGTCCATCAGGATGTGTAGCCGGATATCAGGGCGATTTGTGTATAACAGGTCAATATCATTAACTTAATGTCTGTCATAATTAACCACCTAGGACTTGAGATATATTTGCTTCAGCTATTATGAATTCATAACCTTATATGGTTCCACACTTGTCGTCAAATATGCGATAGCCGATCTCCATGTGAACAACTCACGTCACACAAAAGTTGTTATAGACACTCACGGATTCACGAGGTTTCTAAAGAAATATAACAAACCATGGGTATTTGAAATCAATGATTATGCATTCTGATAAGGTAAGGCCAACGAATGACAACATGCCAGATTGATAGGACTTAAATGGTGTGTAAAAGCGAAAGTAGTGCTTTAATCAAATCAATTCGTTAAAATATTAGGGCAAATTCAATGAATCAAGATGTTGTATCATCTTATGTCTATTTGAAATAGATCAAGTCTTTAATATTCCAATTATTGAATATATATTAATTAATCATTCATTTCAGATATTCATTTAGTATACACATTTTCTTCTATAAATAAAAAATGACGATGGTTTTTACGGTGATGGATGCCAATTTAAGTGTGGTAGCTGTGCTAATGGTACATCATGTAACAATGTGTTAGGGGTATGTGAGCACGGATGTAGACCGGGATACAACGGATCGTATTGTAATCATTGTAAGTATATATCCATTAGTATGTTGCTCATTCATTCCAAGTTTGATGAAAATCGACATTTTGAACATTGCGAACAATGAAGTTCTAGATCAGTCTGCGCAGTTTGATCAGGGTTATGTCTGTTCTCAATCTAGTCTATACGAATTCTAGAAGCCCCGGTAGAACGAGTTTGACAACCCTCCGATTAATATTAGTCCAAATGAATTTCAAATTAAATGTTCAGAAGGATTAATTTAAGCATTTACACTTGTAATCAGGTCACCATTTAATTGTGTCAGAGTACCGTAAATAGATTTTTGCTTGGATTTCCCAATCGAAAATTATTCAAAACCTCAGTAACCGGAAAAGGAATATCTTTTAACCAAGTCAAAACTAATTACCGGGCTAAATCATGTATGAAATCATCTTGATGTATATATAAACTGTATAAAACCTAGAGACTATAATATTGCATTCTTTGTCGTTTGACTATATATCCAATTTGAAAAAGGAGAAATGAGATGTAGAATTATCTATGAAACACAAAGTGAAATATACCATATCTTCCCATTCAACAGACAACGAGAATGCGCACACCGTTTATTACAATTTGACAATGTTGTGATAATAAAAAAAGTAGCCATTTTTATATCGAAAATGATGAATAGTTGACAATCAAACCATTGCCTTAAATCAAGCACTACTTGATATTTATCTGTTTGTCTCAAATGATATGTTATTATTATAGCCTGTTCAGACGGTTCCTTTGGTGACAAGTGCCAAAGCTTGTGTGGTAACTGTAAAGATGATACTGCCTGTAACAAGATAAATGGTGTTTGCGATACTGACTGTACAGCAGGCTACAAAAAACCGCTTTGTGTTGATGGTAAGTTTGGAAACTAAACCTAAGGAGTACTCATTTATCAATGAATTGCTTGCAAAGATGCCAGGCTATCTGCTGCATATTTTTAAAGATAAAGATAATAACGTGTGAGAGGGCATTTGTGTATATACATTGTTTATTCAGATTGCAATATGATTCAGCATAGAATAGCTAATATTTCTTGAGCTAGATTTTGGCTGTTACTAATATACTTGTTAGTGTTTGATCACTCAATAATGAAGATTAAGCGGAATTCACCATGTCTTAATTCATCTGTATACAAAAGGATTCTTTCTTGTTTGTAAATCCAATTTGAAAAATATCCTCATGAAGTAAGTCTGTATCCTCTAGCATTAGAATGTGCTGTTTAGAAATATAAACATAGCGGAATAGGCTTTCATGAAACCGCAACAGATTCAGCTTAGTATGAGTCGATATGTTGAGGCAGGCATGACTATTTGTTATACATATTGTCTTTGTGCATGGTTTATATTTAAATATGATGTTTGGCCATTAGACTAAATGAAAATTGTTAATAAAAAACAAAGTATACATCCTTTCATCGGTCTCAACGGGACATATTTTCAGAGTGTGACGATGGTACATACGGCGAAGGTTGTGTTTCTCAATGCGAAAGATGTTATAACGACACCGTGTGTGACAAGATGAGCGGGATATGTACCAGATGTGCTGCGGGGTTTAACGGGAATAGGTGTGATATTGGTATGTATTCAGTCTGGTGGTTTACTCATAACACCATACACATTAATGCAGGTATATTGCTTGCGGGGTTTAAAGTGGGCAAATGAAGTGGGATATTGGTAGGTATTCAGGCTGGTGGTTTAATCTTTACACCATACACAGTAATGCGGGTATATTGCTTGCAGGTTTTAAAGTGGGCAAATGAATGGGATGTTGGTAGGTATTTAGTCTGCTGGTTAACTCTTAACACCATACACATCACTCGTGCATATTATTTACAGGGTTTCTAATCAGCAAATGAATGTGATGTACGTATTCAGTCTGCGAGATTATTAATAAACTCATACATTAATTATGTTTATTGACTGCAGTGTTTAAAGTATACACATGGATTTGGGTATGTATTCAGTCATTTGAGTTGTTCACTAAGTTATGCAAATGATCATGTATATTGTTTGCAGGCCTATAGCTCAAACTATATAGTAAACTTGGTCGATATCAACTTAAAACGAGGAAACCGATTATAGTGCTTGATTATTGTTTTTAATATACTAACAAATGAAAATTATTCTACACATATGAATGACATGATGTTTAATGATTTATTTTCAGAAATTAAATATTTGGATAAGTTCGGTAAAATAATTTGGAAAGTTTAGGTTTTAATATTTGATGATTAAACCAATGTGTTTAACATGTTTGTTGTATACACAGATTAACTCAATAGTAATTATTGACAGATATTGAATTTAGATTTACTAAACGCTTCAAGTGCAAGAATTTAAACATGATTTTCATTTCCTTCTTTTGTCAACCATATTTTAATTTTAAATAATTCCGAAGATGAAATGCACTGCTATGAGAATGTCCAAGGTTTTCTGAAATAAAACATTATATTTAGTTTAGTAAAGATTAAACTTATTTATTTTACATCGATTGCGAAACAAGCGTTTATCTTATATTAATCACGCTAGATGTCTGCTTTCAGGAAACATAACCAGTACTCCGTTTACGTGGAAACATTTTAACGGCAGAAGCCGCTCGGCTCAAATGTAGCTTTTAAATAAAATCCGGAACAAAATCAATGCAGATATAGCCCACATTGAACAACTGTGTCACTTCCTCTAAGATTTCTGTGTTTTTTATCAAATAATAACCTTTACCATTTCAGTTATATCAATATGATATGTAACTGGTAGAAATAATTATAACACGTATTGATCAAAATCATTGTAGAGGACGCCTCTTCCTATTGTCCAATAGTTGCGTTGATAGGTGGAACGATTGGTGCAATCCTGCTTATTGAAGCTTTTGTCGGAGCAGTTGTATATATTATCTGGAAGAGGTAGAGTAAACATTAATACTAGCTCATTCAGCTGGTAAGAAAACGGAATAAAAATTTATATCCAAAATGAATATACGTCGAAACGTTGAAACATTGCAGCCGTTGTTTGAAGATTAAGAAACCTTTAGTAGAAACTAACGTTCAGTGTTCATTGTTGGCTCAATTCAATCTCGATTCATAACCGCTGTTTGCTATGTACGCTTTGAATCAATAGATTTGTTCGTTAGTGTCATTTAGCAAGATTTCACTATCAATATAATGTTAAAAGGGTCCGTTCTTACTGAAAATAATGTATTTGCATTGCTTAGACTAGTTTCAAGTTATTGTACATGTATGAAATAATCGCAATGATAATGCAAAATGACGGATATCAAATGGGCCACGTCCTAAAAAAGGCCGACCTTTCAAATGTTTAAATGGGAAAAGATACCAACCAGCTCCGTTAAGTCTACTCAGAATAACTCGTCCTCTCCATCTAATCGTTCAAACACCCTTGAAGCCTCTAAAGATCCGTGGTATCCATATACCAAATATACAAATAGTTCTAGAGCATTCGAAGATCGTTAAAGGAGTGACGTGACATAATGTGTATTAAGAAGGATTTAACATGTATCTACTTTTTGTCATTATCTCCTATTCCTTTTTTTTTCCTTTCTACAGACGCCAAGGACAAGTCGATAGGAGATCCCCTGAAGAAGTCAGTCCATATGAAATGCCTGATCGTGCAGCATTTGCATCGGAACATCTTTATGAATTAGAAGAGCGGAGTGTCACCACGACACCAACTTATGAAAACCCGCTAAGCTCTCTAATCAATGAATATGAAAGAGTTCAATAGTGAAATACTGGACGATCATTGTGTCAATTGTCTCTTTTTCCAAAGCTATCAACGAAATGTATACCTAACGTTTCAGATTCACAAACAACTTAAATTCGGAAATATAAGATCATTGACTATGAACGGCATAAACAATTCGTTATGCTATACACAAACCAAGAATAACTTTGTACCGACCTGTAACAATTCATCTAACTGGTTTGTTAATAAACATTTCCAAATTCACCAAGCAAAATATATGTTCTTTTAATTAAACTGCCTTTAGTTTACGTGCATTTTCTAGAGAGTATTCAGATTGGCCTAACACGTGGACGGATAGGTCATTTGCTATAATAACACTGTAATGAAGCATATGCCCGGATGATGGGTCGACAATCTGAATAAGCCACGTGGTGATGGCACTATTCATTCATGTGTTTGTATTTGCATCTTCATTCCACTTTCAAGAACAAGCTATATAATATCGTTATATAATATATTATGTTACTACATTCGATTAGAGGGAATGTAGATATATTAAATGTGTCGGTGGTATCAACAGTAATCAACTAAATAAACAGAAGAAGTCCATCGAATGACATAATAATACTTTTATGATCAGGGAGAGTACCGATATTACCGGGAAAGTCGAATACATTTTGCAGTCCTTGAACTGTATAAAAGCCCGGACGATAGGGTATATATGCACCGGCAATACCCTTCCATGAATATCTAACAATAGATACAGTGATGTTTTTTTTATCATTTGACATTGGTGGCATTCACATAGAAATTAAACACTAATTAGAATAATACAGCAACGATAAAATACCATAACTAAGAATATGTACGTACTCAACAACTGTTTTAGTCGATGTAATGTTTGCTTTCTGAGTCTATAAGTACCATGGCAAACAATCAACAGTATATTTTATAAAGTGAGTTATTTCTTCAAATACCTATTTAGTGCCACCCCGCAACGTTGTATGCCTCTCTCAAAACAAACTATTAATCGAAATAGTAAATTTAGTTTTCTTGTTGAACATTATTTACCTTTGTCTTTAAGCTAGTATTGAAACTATCAAAATTAAAACACGAATCGTCCACTCTAGTCGTTTTTGCAAGTTGTGTCGCATAACGGTACCTGTCAGTGGCTGGCACTCAGCAGATATGCGCTGTTTATCTGGATATGGTTACATCAACTATTGATGATATGGAAATATTATCAATGATTGTACACTGTTATGTATATAGCCCGAAACAGTTAATATTCGTTGAATAAGAAAGAGACCGTTTCTAGTACTCTATATTGATGTTGTAGTAGCAAATGTATAAATGCTATTGTCGGAGACTGCAAGAAGTCGACACTGTAAACAATCAAAGCCCTGAAAGTGCTCACAGCAAGGAGCTAACTGCAGATTAAATTTACACATGGATTTATCGATCCCAAAAGCCTTAACTTGAACTCTTTACAATAGCACTTTGTTATGTCCATATAATGAATGATAAAGGAGTTGAACGCAACATACTGTACACACAGTATTGTGGTCTATCGATATACTAACATTTTACATACATATAAGAATCTGGTAGTTGGATAGTTTCTGCTAAGCACACCTCCTGGTTTGCAATTGATTTTAACCGGGGTTTTTTATAATGCAATTAAACACATATGTATGTAAATGCCATATCAAAATCACAATTTCCTAACATTGATAAATAATTTAAGAGTCCAATTTTACTATCGAAGCAGAAATAACTTCCTGTGTTATCTACGTTTTCTTCAGCGTGATATAACTGAAACATTTATAAAAGCGGGGTAAAACATCAGACAAACGATTAATCAATTCCTTACGTGTTTCATAAGGCATAGGTGAAAATATAAAACACTAGTCTAGATTCCGGTCTCAAAATGATGCGTGTTTTCGGATATCGCCTACTATAGCAATTGGCTCTAACTAGTCCCTTTCCAAAAACAATTTATTAGTAAAAGACAATTATTGTTATGCATTCTTAACAAGCTGCGCAATTCAAGTTGTATCAAGCAATAAGTCAAACAAAGACAGTAACATAGATTGCTAGTCGAAGCCCCTGGTAGTCATGTTCCTCAATAAATCAAGTTTCGCTATTCTGTTGCCGCATTTCAGCTATGTTCTAATCATACAATCGAATTTTGTTATCACCTACGGAACATTTCTCCAAAATAATCTTAAAATTAGCCGAATAAATTCAAAGAGAAATAATGTTTGGCCTTTCGCACCCTTTCTGATATAGCAACAACCAAAGTCCTGCACATAATTTATTCTATGAATCACCTTGAGAGAGGACCATAAACAGAATATTCTGTTGATGTTTGATTGAAAAT
This sequence comes from Serripes groenlandicus, assembly GCA_031761405.1. Classification (NCBI taxonomy): domain Eukaryota; kingdom Metazoa; phylum Mollusca; class Bivalvia; order Cardiida; family Cardiidae; genus Serripes; species Serripes groenlandicus. The sequence goes on along the minus strand of JASEVX010000006.1, from coordinate 9,819,375 downwards.
TACCCTTTGATTGAGGTGTAGATGCCGTTTAGATAAGACTTCAGCTTTTTTAATCACACACGTTGTCTGAATCCTAGAGACTTAACCAGTGCTGCACCGTTTGTGTGAAGAAATCGCAATGGCAGAACCCGCTTATCATGAGATTCTAATCCAGGACTTTCCGACGAGGCCGACGTTCTACCACTTCCCAACTGTCTTCTACCACACAGTTGATGGCGTTTGAAGTTTAACACGTCAAACGGACATATCAATTTCTAATGAACCACCTACTGCTCAGGTGTTATCAGATTATTAAATCCTACCACACCACAAATGTAACTGAACCATGATGGTTAATTATCGCTAACCTAATTGAATAAAACTTGAACAGTGTTCAATGATCATTTTCTATACATCTTATGATCATAACACCCGCCCGCTGTTAAGGCTATACTTGTAAACAGATCGGAATAAAAAGAACACTCTTATAAGAGAGTTACCCAGGGAACATCTTTGCTATTTTTTTTATTTAAATTGTGCTTGTAATTTTGAACAAGAATATTTCTAAACGTTTAACTTAATACATATAAGGAAACCCCTCCCGCCCTTACGGACGCCATATTGTCTGACGGACGTTTACTTTTGAAAACAAAAACGTTTCTTAAGTTTTCTCTTTATATCAACATTTGTAAATAATGATTATTTAAAAACCAAGAGGACGCTTATGGTACTACACAGTTCACCTGATTTAATAAAATGTAAATACTTTTCAAAGTTACCTTAAACATACAAGGAAAACCCGCCCCCTCCCTGGTGGCCTTGTTTTCTAACAGACCTCACTGATTTTAACAATCCTGGTAGGGATCACCAAATGAACGTTTCGGCCACATTCATTTCAAACCATGCCAGTTCTTTTAGACGAGAAGATTCTAATAAATTTTAATAATATGCATACAAGGAAAAAATCCTCGCCACCTTGTCACCATATTTGTCAATGTTGCAATAAGATTTGAGCAATTTGAAGAGGGTCAAACAAGGAACAATTGTGTAAAACTTTTTTGAAAAAATAAATTCATTTGGACATTATTTGAAGAGAACCACATAAGGAAAGTTCATGCGAAAGTAGGAAGACATTGATCCATTGGCATAGGAGTAAAAGTTGTTTGAAGGAAAAATAATAGAAAGCTGGATATGATTTGAAAGTTGTCTCTAACGTTAAATCATATATTGAAAATTATGACAAAAAAACTTGAATTAACCACTAACTGTGTCTGTATGTTGAAAGGGGTTCAAATGTCTTGATTATATAAGAAGAAAACCCCTATGGTGCTATTCTTAAAACAGACAACCTTTCATTGATACCTGTGCAGCTGATAAACGTGTTAACAAAAACGTTATAAATGTTTATTTCACTCAATGCTTTCAACTATGTTCATGTTTTCTAATTTCATTTACTATATTGTTAACCCTTTCTAATATACTGCAAATCAGCAGATGACTTTGAATATTTCTAGCCAAAATTATTGACACACTAGAGAACAAAATAATAATTATATAATTATATGCAATGTCTTTTATGTCACACTGTTTTCAAAGGCCGTGTCATGCGATGCTTCTTGCAGGTGGAAAACGTTTTTTTTTAGTAGATCATGGATACGATGCTCAAGATTTATATCCCTTTGTCTACCATCTGCGCATAGAGCAAATAAATTCGCATACACCTTACGTTTACATTAATATACGATAAGTCGCCGGCAACTATGTATACCAATTCTTCCCTCTTCGTTGTGTTTTAATATAAATGGTGGACTGATGTTAGAAAATGTCAAACAAGACCCTTGCACATATTAGTGTTTTCATAGGGTGCTGTAACTTGTTTTTTGTTTTAGTTTGGAATTTTACATCTTACCATTACATAAACTGGTTCCAAAACTGTGGACTGCATGTATCATAAAACTCATGAAAATGTGTACCGGTCATGTCAGACATTCCAAAACCTTCGTCTAACGTTGTAGTCTAAACATATAGCAGAGCCTTGTCCCTCTGTGCTAAGGGTTGTAAGAAATGCATTATGACTGATGCATCGGTGCCATACAAGATAGTAACGGAAGCACTTGGCAATCGACAAAGGAATATCCGTAATACATTATTAGTTTGGTCCAGCACCTAAATCCCATGACCATTCTCTGGCTAACATGTTTTGACGATTGATTTGTCATTTATGGACCTTTTATAACAAATTTAGTAACCCGTCCCTCTCGCAACAATGCCGGCATTTTATGCCAGGGAGCCAAATGGAAATGGCCGCGCCATTTTGAAAAATTTACTTTTGAACTAGAGCAGCCAGGGTCAAGTATAAATACACTTTTTCGACTATATCAAACACCAGGATTCCGATTCTGACATCGGTTTGGCGCTCAAACATAATGCAAAAATCAACCACGACGATTCCGATCACTTTTACAATTAATATTATTGTGACCCAAATATCCAAGATGGCTGCCATACGCTGGAGTGAAATGTGACAACAAAACTAATTTGATCTATTTGATCATAATCTATTTTTTAGTTGTAACTTTTATCAAATGAAGTATTTTAAAACATGTATACAATTTATAAAATACAGTGAACATGATACTTTGACATTTCACCATACCAGCAGTACTAAAACACATTTAAACATCACCATTAGGCAATACTATAATGTTCTGTAACTTAGTAAATGAATCAAAGAGAGTTGATCAATCTGAATCGTAGCTTTCTGCCACACTTTATTCGGAAGCCTCATATTCCGACGAATCATTGTCTCCCTCAGCATTAGATGTGCTCTCATCGTCCTCCCGTCTTCAGCTTGTCTTGATGCAGGTTCTCCGGAAGAGCAGGTTGTGTGTGACGAACGGAGCGACAGCCACCACCCACTAACTTCCAGCCATGACCGAGTGGAGAAGGGTGGTCAATGCTTGGGACAATGCTTGGGACGAAGTCTTGGCATCCTTGATACGTGCATCCACACACATCCTCGTCCGGAGTGTTTGCCACGTCCTCGTCCTGTACTCGATGTTCAAGACGCTGTAGAAACATCCAATTACAGCGGTGTGCAGTGGCCCCTCCTGTCAATGTGTCGTTGAGGAAATCAATGATACTGATGATTGGTTTCCCTTCAGTGATCTAGTTAGGACAAACCGCACACCGTTCGAGATCCTGCATGGTCCAGGCATCGTGGAGGAGAAGAATGTTCGGGTAGCTGCTACCCATTCCAAGCTTGAACAACGAGCTCCTTACTACGAGTCATCCCATTAAGGGTGACGGTGGCATTGATGATGGTAGTGGTAGATGGCTTTCTGACATACTTTGTGATGATGGACGTGACAGAGATTGTGCTGGGAGTCAGATTTACCCCCCCTTTTAACCACGCAAAGAAGATAGCAGCTGCGCCGTGAGAGGCGAGAGCGCTTCCTCCTCCTCAAGCTTCTCGACCCTAGGCGGCCATCGGACGAGTTGTACTGAATTGATGTCATCCCTGATCCGGATGGCCACATTGTGCACACGTTGCTCACTGCTAACACCAATGGAGAAAAGCGCTGTTTCGATATATGAACCACTTCCAGTCGTGTCATAAACAATGTCGCTATGGTTCATCCGAGGGCAGGATTGGAATTCCTGGGTCAGGATGTAGGATGACTTGACTCCAGATGTTGGGAAACCATACCGAGAAACGATAGAGCTGTAGTCTCGGAGGATGCTCTGTAGTAACCGTAGATCATGTTCCTCTAAGATAATTACTCTGATGTGGTCGAAGAAGATGAGTGGTAGCTTGTCGTCATGACTCATTTTCTGATAAGTCCGGATATGTTTCCAACAACATTTATGTTTATATCTAATCTCAAGTGCGTAGGGTTGGTCACGTGCAGATTATTCTGTCACGCATTACATGATTCTCCAGGGCCCCCTTATGACTCTTGAAAGACGCCAATGCATGATCATATGAAATGAGCTTCAGCTTTGATTCTGGATGCTTGGCCGTCTCCTTATTACAGCACCGGACACATTTATTTTATCATGTATCTCCCCTGTAGAAGATGGCAGGCGTTTGACTTCGACTCGAAGTCGGAGAAGGAGCACGAGACACAGATGATGAACGAGCTTTACATTCATTTACTCCTCGCTTTTTCTGTCTTACGGTTGTCTGTTCAAGTTTCTTCGCGCTTAATCAGTTCGACCTACATGTATCATGGACACGTTGTCCGATGGAACCTTTACCCCAATCATACATAACAACTAAATTACTGCTGAACGCCTTTAGCGCCAATCAATCAAATACACAATAGTTGTAGATTGACTGCAGTGCTTTAGGTATTGTCCAATGGAATCGGTTGCATGCCAATTAAAGGTTCTGCCAAACATTGGCTCATCGTTCAAACGGGCATTGTCGATGGTCAGCTTTACGATGCATTTCATAATGCTTTTACACTGTAAACATGTCTATATCTACTTCATCCATAGAGAGTGGTTGAAACTACCGGAATATGGTTGACTGTGTCCCATCAGGCTGACCAAGGAGACATGTAGGGAGGATGGCAGTGTAGTGGTGATCGTGGTGGTGGTCCTGCCTTTTGAGGGTCCTGACTGTGGCGTATTAGTTGGTGGTAATAGGCTGATCATGTGGAGCGTTGGGAACTGTCACTGGATGTAGCTGCGATCCTGACTACCCCAGACACTGGGTTGAAACCCCACATGGCGAGGTGGCCACAGGGAGGAGTGAGTCTGCTACGGGACCTGCATGAATTGGTAGGGGGCCTGCTAGTCGCTGCGTTGTTGTGCTCAGCTGCCCGTTGAGCCCTGTGCAGCTCATGTATGGTGTGCGCCTCAGTATCTCTCCTGATCTACCCAGGGAACTTTAACAGGGTCTCCTACTTCCCAAAGTAGTTAAATGAAAGTGCGATTGTTATGTCCAGATGTTTATAAAGTGACACTCCACAGCCCAAACCGACGGGCCGGTTCCAATGAAACGTGGTGAACAGGTGCCATACCAAACCATTTTTCTATCTTCTCCTACAGTTTTAAATATGGAGAGCTGTAACGTCGTATCATTTATCATTTTTGTGTGTGTGGTGTGTGTGTGTGTGTGTGTGTGTGTGTGTGTGTGTGTGTGTGTGTGTGTGTGTGTGTGTGTGTGTGTGTGTGTGTGTGTGTGTGTGTGTGTGTGTGTGCGTGTGTGTTTTTATCTTTATGTGGTATGTCGTAGATATACACACCAACGTACCGAGGTACTTTGACCTACCGAGGTATATTGTCCCGTTACCTCGGAAAGTTTACCTCTATATCGCTTTAAAAAGTGTGCTAGATCATCCTGTAAAATTATTAGCATGTACCTCGGTATATCGTTATTTAGTTTGTAAGTGTGTTGTGTGTGCTGCACACACCAGGGGTTCATATATGGGGCGTACACAAATGTTAAAGTCGGGCATGCGCATTCGTAATTATGCAGAGCATGCGCATTTGGACGTTATGCAAATCATTTGATACCTTCCACAACATCCGGTGAATGATAACAGGGCGCTCTTGTGAGGTAAGTGTGTGTTTATCTTTTAGAATAACTTGTTTTAAAGTTTTAAAAGCGTTATACATGGTTAAATCAGAGTGAGTCAATTGAACAACATTAGTTAAATGTTGGATTATAGTATTGCTATAGTTCTTTTATTCTTTTGGAGTTATTATTTCAGTGTATTAGCATACAGTGCCACTATTCGGGAGTGGTGATTTATATATACAACAACAATGGCGACCATATTTCATGTTATAGGTTTTCAATTGAAAAACTGTGTAAATTAGCAGTAGTTAGAATTCGTAAGCTGTCCATTTCGGTGAATTCGTACCCTGAGGTAAGTGAATTCGTAACATGGTATAAGTGAATTCGTAACCTATCGGAAATAATTGAGCATTTATATTTTATACATTTATTTTGCAGAATTTGGGTTTAATTTGTTTTTACGAAATAGTTTTGATGTAATATTATTAATAAATAAAAAAAAGTTAAAGATTACGGCCATATATTTAGCGGTTTTGTGATAATTAAGGAAGTTAGTTGTTAATAAGGTGTGAACATATCAAAGATAATTACTTGACACGCGACATATTATCTAGATAGGCATTTAATTATTTCTCAGCATGTGTTAAAGTTTGGGTTGAGAGTGTTTCGTTTCGTTACAAAAAAGAATCGTGTATAAAGTAAACAGGGGTATTGTGAATTCATTATTGATTTAGATTGCACTGATGAAAATATTATTATTCTCCTCATATTATATATACTTTGAGCTCACTCTAATTAATAGATAAGTGATTATGTACGCGGGTAATCATGAAATTGATGAAGGCAATTAAAACAGTTAGTTAGACATTTCGATTAAAGAATCTTGTTTTTCACAAACCGTAACTATATATTTCGGCAACTTTAATTGATAAAAGGCGATCGTAATCTCAATTATCTATGATTATCACACCTTACACATCAAATAAAATATTATTAATTGTAATAAGAACACAGTGTATAATGTTTTTCAATAGGTTACGAATTCACTTATACCAGGTTACGAATTCACTTACCTAAAGTTACGAATTCACCGAAATAGACAGGTTACGAATTCACTAGGTTACGAGTTCACTGTAACTCTTTAGAATCATATGCATTTGCAAATGGATTAACTTAAAGCATCGAAGAAATCTGTATTTGTAGATTACGATGATGCCCATTCACTGGTTTGAATGAAAACCTGTCTGAAAGAGTCACTTTGAGATGTTCTAACATTTTGCTTTTGTCAAAATGTATCAACAACATTTCTGACTGCATCCGCAGGTCGCCTTTTGTTTTGAGAATCTAAGCAACTACGGAACTCTTCAATTTAAGGCTACCCACCTGGGGTTTTATTGGTTGGTTTTTTTTCTATTAAGAGTGAACTTGCTCTTTCAGTCTCCGTTTAACAGAAAATAATCTTTCAAATGTGCACTGATAGTACTTTTATTGTAAATTTCACGAAAAGGCGTTTTTCGCGCACCACGACAATGGCGGGAACGGTTGGGAAGGATCGCGTTGTGTCAAGGATTTTAAACATTATGATAATTTTACCTTTTTTCCTCAGCGGACAGTGTAAGTTTTTAATACGTTATCATTCCAAAATGAACCGCTGTTGATCATGTGAAATGACTTGTCTGTGGTTTTCGTTCAACGGTTAAAATCAACGATTTAATGTTTTGTCACGAAGCCACCTGAGACCTAATTCGACATTACAGTATTGGAAGAGTAATGAAGTTGCACTCTTTTACAGTATTTTATTTATATATGCTAATGTCGAATCACTGTGAGCAACTTTAGATCGGTCCTATCCTCTTTGTTATTTGTATGAATGAATGAATTGCAATTTAAGGCATCCACTGGGCTCAGAGTACAAATAGTGGATTATTTTGATTATCATGTGAACAAGTTATACAATAGATATTCATATTTACATAAACATATTATATATTTACAGTTCTCTCAGTAGTTCTGGATATCATGCTATCGTGTTCAGGTATACTGTTATTATTAAATAACTTCAGATATGAAGGCTATCACCATTTAGATTAATACATTGATGATTGTTCCCTCTTGTCGAATTACTATTTAAAAAGTTTGCGATAGCAAATGTACTGCTTACATAGCTGTCAGTCATAATCAACCTTATAGAGAGAACGTTTTGGGTAAATTGAGTTTTTACAAATTGTTTTTCAGCCAATATATTTATTTAAAATCTAAATTGGATGTTAATGGAATTACTTTGCCCCGTACCTTTTTAGCTCGACTTTTGAAAAAAAAGAGAGCTATTGTCATGACCCTGGCGTCGTCATCGTCGTTAAGGTTTTTTGTTTAGCTAATTTTTTTTTTCTCCCTATCAGTCGAGCGTCTGTGCAGTACGCAGTGCTCTTGTTTAAATTTCTTTATTGATAGAGTTGAAATCATGCCAAAATTCCTGTAAGATTCCTGTATTAAGATGTCTTTGCAGTAAGGACATAGATCTGTCCTTTTTCAGCCTCTCTTTCTTTTGTATTGGTTTGATGCTGTATTGGTACTGCTGCTCCAATACGTTTTATTGAAATTTGTTGGTATCATACTATCAGATAAGGTGATGTTTGTCATTAACAGTGACAATCTATCCTCATCTAATTCTTGAAACTGTCCACATTTTAGCATCGATGACATACAAAAAAACAGAAGAGCATTGGTGCTCGGTGCTCTTGTTAAGTTGTTTGCTTGTCAGTTTTTAAGCAAATCATTTTATTTTGACAATTCTTTTGATTTTTTTACACAAAAATACAGCTTATCTGTAGTCCTGAATGAGTCTTCCTTCTCTGGTTTTACATGAAAATGTAAAGATTAATTATATTTCCAAACAAAGAAACAAACAATGTATTTAGCAATTATAGTCATTATTATAACAGTTCGTAGTAGTTGAACTCTTTAAATGCTGTAACCGTTATAAGTATTTAAAGGATATTTAGCAACGATTTACCATCCGACATAAGACAAACCCTTTAATATTCCAGAATATCCGTGCCGTAATTACTATAAAACTGTTAAAAGTAGTTTAAGGATATTTAAGAATGTTTTTAAATACGACGTAAGACAAACCTTTTGATGTTCCAGAATATCAGAGCCGTACTTACTATGAAACTGTTATAAATATTTTAAAGATATTTAAGAATGTTTTAAAATACGACGTAAGACAAACCTTTTAATATTCCAGAATATCAGAGCCGTACTTTCTATAAAACTGTTATAAGTAGTTTAAGGATATTTAGGATGTTTTACCATTCGACGTAAGACAAACTTTTTAATATTCCAGAATATCAGAGCCGTACTTTCTATAAAACTGTTATAAGTAGTTTAAGGATATTTAGGAATGTTTTACCATATGACGTAAGACAAACCTTTTAATATTCCAGAATATCAGAGCCTTACTTACTATAAAACTGCTTTAAGTATTTTAAGGATATTTAGGAAATATTTTACCATACGACGTAAGACAAACTCTGAAATATTTCAGAATATCAGGACGGAATGTACGGTTCGGGTTGCACTCAACACTGCGGTAACTGTTTAAAGAGTGTCGAATGTGACAAAACAAATGGAAACTGTCCTGGAAGATGTTCAGCAGGGTACCAAGGAATCCTCTGTAAACAAGGTACATAACATTCACACTACCGCTTCCTTTGGTTGACTATCTTTCTTTCAATGTCAGTCGGAAAAGCACCGCTATTAACCTTTGATTGGTTTAACCAGACCATAATTCGCGTACCTTCACGTATGCTCATACATGTATCAGAGCAGTGTCTAGCGAAGTAATGCCTTATAGGGTGTGCATGACGCATCGATGTAAGATGCCTGCGCGTAATATGTGTAGGGCTACACTAGCAGGTCTTTGACCAACGATACATCTTGGACTAAATCATGAAAAGGTGGACAGTGTATACTCAGACGATATTGTGCTTAATCACATGCTCACATGAGTATTCAATGGCCTTACGATGCAACTATTCTCAAAATCGCAAAACACATTTTAAACAATATTTGTGTATCTTGTAATGCACTACTGCAGACAGGCCACTAAGTTGTAACCTCATATAATGGTGCAGTCTTATCTTGGTCTATCTTGTTTGCTATATGTAGTGAATATTTCTCCTTTTTGAAGAAAAAATCCCATTTAAACAATCAATCTATGATCACAATATTAGTCACAGGAACTCAGCAGATTAAAGGTTAAACTCTTACCCACTTTCTGTGTATTTCAGAATGTTATACAAACTACTATGTACAATATTGTTTTTCTCAGTGTTAATCATATCATCATATAACATGAATTCGTACGAACGGCTCTGCCGCTATTTTCGCCTGGTGAATTCCTCTTGCATTGCATAACGCATGTCCCCCTGATTTGTGTTGGATTGTTTTTAAGCTTATTTAGGGCTGAAACTGGTCGGTTTACATGTAAACGAAGAAAGAATTTATTTGGTGTATTGTATCCTTAATATGACAATTAGAAAGAATAAAACCTTACAATGATCTCACTGGGACATATTTATAGGGTGTGACGATGGTACATACGGCGAAGATTGTGTTTCTCAATGCGGAATATGTTATAACGACACCGGGTTTGACAAGATGAGCGATGTTGGTACGTATTCAGTCTGCAGGTTTTCTCATTACAAATGTTAACAGCATATTGTTTGAAATATGCTTAATAGTTAGAACTATTTAGTATGTCAATTTTCCATAAACTTTCTTTTTTCGATAGGTTTGTTCTATAGGGAGAATATAATACATCAAACATTCATACATGATGGCTATCTTATTTCCATGAGACTACGGTATATAACTAAATAATATTTACTAACGTTATAACTAGCATATAACAACGTACTATGACCAGTGGCGAGCATGTATATACATGTCACGTATGCGGGGCCTGTGTATGCATTAGTATTTAAAGGGTGTGGCTTATAAGGAATTGGTATCATATTGCCAACTGATTGGAAACAGATATCAAATAAACAACAAAGTTAATATAATCAAAATATACAAATGCTTTTAAATCAGGAAGCTATTCATTTATGCAGATTCATTGTGGATCACATGTAGTTTTAAGATGAAATTAACGTGACAATTGAGATATAACTTCCATTGAGCATCTTTGTCACATTTTAACAAGGTTTCTGATTGATTTCGGTAGGATTTACCTTTCAGATAACCTTTAAACAACCGTTATCATTTCAGGTATATTATAATGATGATAGATTAATTCTCAAGCGAGTAAATATTTTTCCGAAATAACTTTTCTTCATTTCTATACACACATATAAAAACACATTGTTTATTGTAGAAGTATCGCCATCTCGGATGGCATCTTGTTCTATTCCAGTAGGCATAGCAATTGTTGGAACGGCTGGTACTATTCTACTTATCGAAGCTTTTGTCGGAGCAGTTGTATATCTTATATGGAAGAGGTATAGTAAAGCTGCATATAAGGACACATATTAGTTTTAAAAACAAGGAATAACTTCCCTACTTACCCCCACCATTCCTCACCCCAATCCCAGTCCCCATAGCGTCGTCTTTACAAACCTAAAACCATGTCAGGAGAATATTTAGAATGTAAGAGGTACAGTCTAAAAATTCACGAATTTCATCGTGGTTTTTTTGATGACATTACGTCAAAGCGTTTTCGAAACTTTTACGAAAAACCAACGTGATCATGTCAGAATTAATTAAGCGAAAAGGATGGCACCCATTATTATCAATTTTAAAGTCTTTGGAATGACCCGGCTGGGGATCGCATCTGCGACCTCCTGCTCTGGAGGAGCACGATTAACCGCTACACATTCTAGTCGAAAGCTGGAGAAAGTGTCTAGTTTCTTTACCACAGTATTACTACGGATGAAACTTTGATTAATCTTTATGAACCAGAAACGAAGAGGGAAACTATGGTGTGGATGTGTGACAGACAGTATTCCCCTTAACAAATAAACGTGGATAACATAATATTTATTATCAATATTGACCTTGCCCCTATTGACGTAATGTCCTGAAGAGGAATTGAAATAAGTTGTCAGACAGCCGTAAGTAACAACGACAATGAGAGATATGGAGACAATTTCATAACTGGGTTGTGAGCCATAGAAATTATATTCAATATTGATAATGGAGGATATTTTTTCGTAATAAGCTATGTTTATTTGAGGTGGTAATGTTTTCTTGGCGTGTGATTTTAATCAAAGTTTATTCTGTGCTAACGACCATTTTAGGCGAAGATACAAACTCATATGTCACACACTACCAATATTTACAATGTATAACTGTCGTTAGTTTTGTATATTTTGAATCAATAGATGTCTTCGATAATGCCATTAGTGACAATACCACTACTATAGAAACGTTGAATAGTGAAGATAATAACTTACTTATTGCAGACACTAGTTCCAATGTGTTGTAAGAAATAATCGCCTAATGATAATGCAAAAGGTTTATGATAAAGGCCATGTCATATGAAAATCCATCTTCAGGATTTGACTACCAGATAATAAACAGACCAACTTACGCTTCCGTGCAGTCTGATCAGGTTCTTTCGTTTGAGGCATCTAGACGTTCAAACATCAAGCGCGCCTTTAAAGATGAGCATTACTATACAACGACTTTACAAATGTGCCATTTTATCGCAATCACCATTTTTGAAAACATAACATGCCTCAAATATTCTTTACACAAGTATATTATGGACATTGGATTTCGTCTGAAATATGTTTTTTATAAAAGGTTTTATATGTTTATCATTAATGGTTTTCCTGTTTTCAGACGACAAGGACAAGCGGATAGCAGCGAACATCCTTACGAATTACGCAGCGGAGCGTCACAACGTCAGAACGACACCAACTTATGTGAATAAAGAAGTCGAACTGTGATATACAGGATGATCGTTTAACGACTTATGAATCATTGACTATGTACGACGTGAATAATTTGTTAGCTAACATTTTCGAATCCACCATTCAAATTAAGAGATTTTTGTATTCACATCCTTTTAGCTTACGTTAAATGTTTCTGTGCTTTTTTTATTGAAGTTTTGCGCAGTCTTCAACATTGTTTCAGTTATATCAAGGCGATAGTTCACTAATTCATGATCCCTTCGTAAACAAACCGTTATCTCAAAACAGTAAACAACTGGAACAGCATAGAAGAAATGTACCAAATAAGAGAAAAGATTTGAGTTTGATCAGAGACGGTATGGTACAAGTGGTCATATACTAAAACTGTTTGAGATATTGAACCATTGGATAGGAACAGACATAAATGCATGGAACAGAATTAATTCACTACTCAATATGCAATAAACGTAGTATCCTATTTCATGCGAGCCGAAACTAACAATATTGTTCTTATTGACTTAGCAAAACAAGATTATATAAATATGGGGAAACAGTACTAGATACTTGAAGTCGTACAGTCAACACTGGTAAAGTATATACCCGAGTCTTTACTTTACGCAAATACAAAACAAATCACAACCAATTAAATTGTGATTTTGTTTAGGCAAACTATTTGAAGAAGGAAATAAACTGGCAAAAATATCCTTTTTTGAGACACTGAGCAAATATCGCAGTTATTGATTTGAAGATAGATATGACCCGGATATATATAGAATATCTATGCATAGACATTACTCTTCTATGAACGTACTAAAAACAAACAAAGTGATGTTTATCTTTTTTCGATACTAAAACTGAAGTTATTCACATAGAAACTGATCGTTTATAAGAATGTTACAATAATTATAACATACCATAACACTACATATAAACGCGATAACTGGTTTTGTCTTCGTTTAAACCAGTACGCTTTAAAACGCAAAATAATATTCCTGTTATTTAACTGGTTTTGTCTTCGTTTAAACCAGAACACTCTATAACATGAATAGTTGTTGAAAAATATACCTATGTAATAACTCTCCGCAACACGGTATACCTCTCTCAAAAGGCATCATCGAAATAATTTATTTCACTTTCAATCGGTTGCCATGGAAAGCGGATTTATACATGGACCCCTCAATTGAATGAGCTTTGTAGATTATTTGTAGACGATGATTTCAGTGAAATTTCATCACAATTGACCCAATCTTAAAAGAGGAGAATATGTTGACAGACGGACGACGGACAGACGACATAGACAATAATTCAGTTTATCGGAATATTCATAAGCCTCAAAGCGAGTAATGTATTTTTTTCTAACAGATTGCACATGCATAGATAGTATGGTAAAGGTGTGCACCCAAGGAAGCTATTGCCTTCATCAGATTTCACATGTCCATACACAAGGTGTAATTGTGTATGGCGATATTTCCATTATACTATAATACAGTAATCTCAAGACGTGTATGTACTGAACGTTACATATACTACTGTACGTGCCACGTGTAATAAAACAAGTAGTGCAATATCCGATCCTGTCAGTTGACATTGTAAAATACTCAATGGAGTTCGCTTCAGTACAATCACTTAATAATAATCTGTTTATATTAACATTAAAAATAATATATATATTTCTGCTGTATATTTAAACTGTCAATTTTACCGCTGTGAAGATGGAATGTAACTGTTGTACTTTATTTCTCAGAAAGAAGTAGAAAGTTGAAAAATAAAAAAATAAAAAAAGCTACAGTGACTTGTTTTTTGTATTAAATCATGTGGGATAGAGATCTTTCTCTGCATCAATTAGTTACATAATGGCGTCCATTGAAAACATCAAAATCTGACGAAGTCTACATTGTTTGCAAGTCATATGAGTATGTGATGCATGCCATTCAAATCCCACACAGAAATGCATACAGAGCATGTGTATGGAATATAAATGTCTTGCATCACCAAGAACGGGACAGAGAAAATAAGGATCAAATCATGTGATTATGCCTGCCCAATGTAATTAAAGGGAAACAAGCACTACTCAAAAATTCCAAAGTTTTACCAAGAGTTAGCTCCCTTGAGCTGTAGCACTCAAGCCAGAAATGACCAAACGAAGTTTTTGCAATAAATGAACAACATCTGAGCATATATACAAAGCGTGCAGATGCAGATCAGACAATACCAAGGTTTGAAGCGTAAATACATATATTGTATCTACCACTTATCTAACAATAAATGATTGCAATATCAACAAAGTACCACGTGCGTTGCCTGAACGCATAACAAATCAATATTAATGAAGCTAATAAACCTAGATCAGTCTTGAAACTAGTACAAACTTATACAATGGTAATTATTCTGTAAGATGCGACATATCGTAAAGGAAACTTATACCATAGGGCCATAAAATAAGCGACAATACAGCGAAAAAGTAAAGAGCAAATCTTCTGTCATGGCGACTGATTTTTGGAGTGGAGCAAACCGCACGCTTCTGTAACGGACATTGAGTCGTCTGCTAAAACCCGATAAATTGTTTTTGGAGATGACATCACACAAGTTTATCTGGTATTGCACTTATAGAGAATCGATTTAACATTTCGACAAGAATACCTTAGATAAATGCGTTATTAGGTGTTATGGTGATACGCCTTCTTTTATACATTTCATACATGCAACGTTATTTAAAACAAGCGAACTAATATGTCTCTATAGCGATAGATTGTCGGGGATCAATTGAGAGAACATGGGTCGAATTCGTAAAACAGCATATTAGTAAAGGGCATTGGGGATAAAACATTCTAACCATGCTGTGGATAGCAAATAGTAACAAGTACATGTAGGACCAAAACATGGCTCCAACCAATGGCAGTCATACTTTTCAACCAATCAATATTACTCGATAAACGTTTGCATATAGCAATATTTGTCAGATTTAAATGCAAATGATTGCAAGGTTTTGTAGTTTAACCCCTTTTCTAAAGGCATTAATGTTCAACCAATCAACATGACTTTATAATCTTCTCTAGAGAGTCATACATAATGATGTGACATTGTAGTCAGGATGTGATTTGTAAATGATTTTAATTGGTCATGTACCCTTTTAAAACGGGTTTTCTCCTCGAGTAAAAGTTCGAAAGAAATATTGCAAAACTCGATAAAATGACAATTTTTCTTGCTTTGTTTGCATTTATAACGAAAATTGCAACAACAGTGAGTTTGGTAATAAAATCAATCCATTGCATTAGAACTCGACTTACACATATAGTGTGAGTTGAAATGTTATTCTTTAGTCAATACATACTATTGGAATATGGCACTTCTGTATACGATTATTCGTCATGTCAAAAATTAAATTGTACCAAACCAAAAAATGTTTTACGTAACGATGTGTCATTTGTCGTTAAGATGTTATCCCTAAATGATTTTTAAAACGGGTTTTCTACTTAAATAAAATTTGAAAAAAAATAATGAAAAACTCAATGAAAAGACAACAATTGCTATTAAATTCGTTACAACGAGAATTGCAATAAAAGTGAGTTTTGCACAAAAAAACACTTCAAAGCTTTAGAACTCGGCTTACACACATGTGAGTGGTGATGATATTCATTAATCCATATACACGTTACTTTAAGGATACGTCACATCTGAATACGATTCTTCGTTATGTCATATAGGTCCGTGTATAAACCTTTATTTCTTTTTCGGTTTTTATTCTTACACAAGCAAAACGATAAAGTATTTCCTTGTTTTTTCGGGTTTTTTATTTGAAAACATCAAAACGGAAAAGGATTCCGTAAACTGCTTTTCGTTTATCTATTTCAAACACGAAAAACGAATGTAGTCCCTATTTTCGTATTTAAATTAAAAATTGGGAAAAAGTTAAAAGGAAATAAATTCATTTTCGATTCCGTTTGCGATGGGACGATTTGTTTTAGAAATAAAAAATATCTTACTAAATAATTGCAGCAGAGTAGACACAAACATATTTGGAAAAGGTGTATAAAACGATAGTGGCAGAATATCAAGAAATTTATCCTAACAAATTGTTGTTGTTTTGTCGTGACAGATGAATGTAGCATGATATATCTTAATAATACATATGCGTGACGATACGTTTTTAGATTGAAACGCTTTGCAATAGGATGACAGACAATGTTCCACAGTCAAATTGGTCAAGTATGTGAAGAGAAATGTGGAATGATTCGAAATTAGACTCTGTTGCAAACATAAATAAGGTTAACGGTAAATAGGCATTTTTATTTATTCAACGATTAAGCTGCCCTTTTATTTAAGCCACTGGAAATTATGCAGACGAAACATGGTAAATTCGTCCCAAAGCAAATTCAATCTCATGAGGTGTTTTGCTGAAAACATCTAATTATTAAAATGAAAAATACAATAGGAGAATGAACATGTATGCCATTGCCTTTTCTTTGTATCAACGGGTTACTGCGACAAGTGCTTTGCATGATACATGTGCATACACATTACACAATTCATTATGTACTATATAAGACCTGTTACTTTCTTTCCTCTACCAAGTTGTTTTTACCTCCAAAGGTAACATTCCACATTGAACACTCTCTCATTTGATAAATTTATCTATGTCTTGCTCTATACCATGATATAATTATATGTCTCATTTACATTATACATTTTTCATGATTGTTGGCTTTGGTATACAGGCAAAATGTCATTACTGTACATATACAATAAATCGTGTTGTATCCAAAATCGGACCTGACGTGGCCAGAGACATATTTAACAGACTGATTTTGAATATTTGTTACTATTATAGCTAGCTGTGAAAATACCTTGAATAAACCAGAATACAGGCAAATTGTATTTCTACCCCTTAGCCTTTCCCCTTCATCATAAATTTAATATATATATATATATATATATATACAACATCAGAGTGTTTTAGATTAATATATGTTTTCACATTTATATACAATCTAATTAAATTCTACTGCACCTGTCACCTATTTATTTACAACGAGATGGATCAATGATATGCAGATTATCAGATGCACATTTGAAATGAGACTGTATAATTAAATTTGTTACAAACAATCTTAGGATATTTTTACTAGAGCACCACCAATTATGTAATGATATTGCATTACTATTACAATTCGAGTGTCTGTCACTGTAAAAATATGTTCACTTATTATTTATGTTTTCTTTTATTTACAGGCTGATGTTATAATGATATTAAACTACAACAATTGAACAGACCACATATGACTGATCAAAGTCGTCTTTCAAGTATATTTTCCATCTACAAACATTTACCAATATACAGTATAGCTAGCACTTATGCAAAGCTAAACATTTAGTTGTTTCTTGACTCCTGAGAGTTATTAGTTTTGTTTCAGTATGATCAGCTCTTAATGAATTGAGTTCTAATGACTTGCATAAAGAGCTGTGAACAGAAGAAAGATATTCACCTGATTATATTGTGTAGAGTAGACATAATGTCATTTATTTGACACTGATATTAATGACGTTACTAGGTCAACATATAGCATTTTATATTATCTATGACATTGCTTAGAACATTTATTTGGTTTGATAGAGTCACTATTCCTTCCTTTATGCATATAACATCAAATCCAAATAGCATATGCATTACATCTATTGAAGTTGCTTTGTTTATTTCACTGATAAATATGCTTTTTTGCACATGCAAGGAGTACATTTGTTTATGTAACCGAATATACACACCTACAATTGTTACTTGTTTTGGATATAAAGGCTGGACAATACTCAGAATCAGATTGGCATTGTCTTTAATTCAGTATCTTCATCATAATTATATTCATGGTATAAAGATAGTACACTTATTTTACCATGCCATAATTGCACAGTGAAATAAGTGAACTATCTTAATATACTTTGCTAAAACAAACAAGATGTATATAGCAGACATATTTGTTTTGGAATCAAATACTTCACTATATACAACAATATTACAAGTTGTGATTGGTTATAAAATAAACCTACATGTGTACCTGGGGAATATCCTTGCCAAAGGGCATCAGCAATTACTTTTGTGACTTGTGTTTAAACAAGAGAAGCCCAGATATAAATCCCCGACACTAATCAGTCAGCCTTGGGAATTCTCTCTGACATCAATCCATTTTAATTTAAGCCACTATGTGCTGTTTTGTGAGTCAGACTTGTGGCAGTTATTTCTGTTATTATCAATATATGCAATGACATTGTATATTTTAAAAGATGTTTTTTTGATAACTTATGAAGTAAGAAATGTAAAATCATAAAACATGGAAGAACACGTTTGATACATAAGTGATGTCATCGTGAGAAAAGCTAACATTCTTCAAAATGAGCAGTTTCTCCTTATTCCACAGTATCATCCAAATACCTTATTAAGGAAGGGGTTAACTTGATTTTTTCCCGAGACAAATGTTGTTTTGAATTATATCAAATTTTCGGAAAAAGGTTCAAAAAGCTGTCTGCTGTAGAAGTTGTTTGTATCATAAAAAGGCGATACTTAACAACTATCTACAATTTCACTTTTCAAAAATATAAATACAACCTATGTAATCAAAATTGTGTTCATTTTATTTCACACAATTCATGTTAATAAACACAAGAAATTTTCATTTAAACATTTTGTTAGCAAAATAGAAATAAAACAATTAACAAACTGAAAAGACTTTTTAGGTCAAACTTTCACAAACAGGAGCATCTTCCAAAATAACAAAATTACATAAATTAATGTACACAGATATAAAATCTTGCATAAGTGTTGAAGGTATGTTAACTCATTTCTTTTTTATATTGACACGGTCGTAAAGTATGGTGAACCATTATCTCCCTTTTAATCAATTCTTTTAATTAATGACATGTATGCTTATATACAGCCTGACGCATTTAATTGTTTTACGGTTGACAATTTAAGATTATTTATATTGTTTTTCGCTGATGATACTGTATTATTTTCGTATTCTCAAGAAGGTTTACAATTATCATTAAATAAATTAAATGAGTACTCAAAACAATGGGGTGTAACGGTAAATACAGATAAAAACTAATGTTGAAAGCGGTGTAAAACCCCAATAAAACAAACAAAACAGTCGATGTGGTATGTCAAAGAGGTAATTCCAGATGTTGAATTGGTATACAATCGAAATAAACTCTTCAGGTTATAAACAAATTTAACTTCCTTGGCTGCACGTTAGCATCCAATGGTAAATTTAGTGTTACCCAAAATAATCTGGCAGGAAAAGGGTTAAAAGCATTGTTCCCTTTGAATACGTTGATTGCAACCCCTCCTTTAAATATATCTGAACAATTGAAATAATTTGATTCTATGGTTCTACCTATTGAAATGTATTTTTCAGAGACTACGAGTTTCCATAAGGCCCATGACATCGAACGAGTTCATTAAAAGTGTTTAAAACAATAACAAATTGTAAGTTCGAAAACCGTTAACACAACAATGTACGGTGATTTCGGTAGATTTCCGTTACATGTCCTAAGAAACGTAGCAGTTGTTAAATACTACCGTGTGTTCAATAGTCACGAAACCCCAAAACCTGTTTTGCGAAACGTCACGAAACCTATATAGGTTTCATCGATAAACCGTTCCTTAGTCGGTGAACCAAATCTGTTTCGCGTTACGGAATATAGTGCAAATTTGAGGTTGTATGAACAACCCGTAATGCTTCACGAGAACAACTACCTGTTTATGGTGAATATTGAAAAAAATCCACCGCCTCGTAAGTTATTTTTGATTTTTTACCCCTTTAGAATAATGTTTCGTTGTAATGATTTGCACATTTACATTCGCCCTTTTAATCTTTAAACATACATACATGTACTGTAATTATTTGATGTAAGAAGTAAGAAATATTATTTGAATGTAGATTTCGTCATCAAAGAATAGCCGACCCATTACAATAAACCGGAGGAAATTAAAAATAATAATGTTTTTTTATTTGTCATGAAATAATGCAAAGAAAGAATAAAGAGATCCTCTCTCTCTCACTCAATCTCGTATGTAACTATGTATCTTATGGGTAATGGTTCGTTAACATCATATGAATTAACACATATACCTGTATTAAATTAAAGTTTATTTTAAGAATCATGGCCATTTTCTTATTTAAATATTTAGTTTAGTTATTCATGCCAACTCATTTTTGTTTCAATACAATAAGAGATTTAGCTTAAACACTAACATTTTTAGTTTACCATCATGACCTCCACCAAGAGCCAAGAGTACATAATTCAAAGGTTTTTGTAATGATTATAACTCTTTTTCGACATATAAAGTTCTTTGCTTATAAATAATATGATAAAGTACTTTGTTATGTTTGCTTCACCACTACATTGTTTTTGTTTTATTGGCAAGCACAAAAAATTCGAGCGTGCTGTCTTCCGACAGCTCTTGTTTAGTATGGTCAGGAGTGTAACAGACTGTGAGATTTCCAGGGATGTTGATGGAAAACAACACTTGAAGGCATTGAATAATGTTCAGATTTCAAATGCCAGTTATTTGTAAAGTTATTTGTAAAGTAGTTATGAATATAATTGGAAACTCATTGACATGGTTGATTGATTGATTGACTTGAACGTAACATTATTTTCAATGGTATTTCAGTTCACCTAACATTTTTACCTGACTTTCTAGAAAAACTACTCCACACAATAATCTTCTAGGGCGACTGGCTTCCTTTACATGATCTGGCTGAATGTGTGATCTTGAGACAAAGATGAAAACATTGTGCATAAAGACAACGAAAACATTACTTTTTACATGTATAAATTCCCCATATCATTTTCTAAAATTTTTACCTGAGATGCTGCTCTAAATCACTCAAAGGAAAGCATAGAACTGTTAAAGACATGTTGAGTTAACTTGTTGACGCATATGAAAACACTGTGGAGAAAAGACCCTCTTGCTCATGATCAGCAATTACTCCTTTTGCCACAAGGTTTCCAATTCTATTCATTTCATTATTTAAACTTTGGCTTTCCATTTTGTATTTACCTCAACCCAAGTATAAAGGAATAGCAGACTTACCCTTCATAAAGTACATCCGGTGATCTAAATCCATATTTACGGACCTACATTTGTGACGAGTCAAACTATCCTTTCCTACCTTTGCTGTCGCTTTTTTTTTTTTTTTTATTTATTCATTACTTGCCTTACGATGACGTCACTTGCGTTACATTGACGTCTCATTTGGATGTGTGTACATCCGTTTTGTTGAAAAAATTTACTTTGAAATAGAAAACGAGTTTCATTACACGCAATTATCACATATATGAGGGATTCCTTGTTTTCATTCCTCTATCGAGTAGGAAGATAAATTGTCTTATTTTATTATTCCATTTAGTTCTATCCTGTCTGCGGATTTACCGTTTACGAAATTAAAAGGTCACGATAATTTTTCAGTCCAGTAAAACCGGAAGCAAAATAGCCCTAAAAACGTCTTATGGAGTGGATATTTGATATGTGAAAATAAGTAAGATTGTACTGAATTCTCATTGTTTGATCTATGATGTCTTCGTACTGGTAACGTACAGGCGTGCTTCGCACGTATCACCCTTCCAATTATATCACTTGCTCTCTCTCTCTCTCTCTTCTTCTTCTCTCTCTCTCTCTCTCTCTCTCTCTCTCTCTCTCTCTCTCTCTCTCTCTCTCTCTCTCTCTCTCTCTCTCTCTCTCTCTCTCTCTCTCTCTCTCTCTCTCTCTCTCTCTCTCTCTCTCTCTCTCTCTCTCTCTCAATAATGATTTTTTTTCAGAAAAAATACTTAAATATTTATATTGTGTTCTTCCAGAATGCAACCAGTTTAGTATACACTGGAAGACAGAGGTACTGTGTCTGTGGTGTTAGACAAATATGATATGGGTGATTTATCCTGATGGAATTAAGACCAATGATATATTATGAAAATCATTAGTGTTAAGCTTAATAAGGTGATATATAAAATATTCCCTTAAATGCAATTTGATCCATATTTCTACTTTCGGTATGCGATATTTGCAAACTGGTGCAAACTGGTGCAAACCGGTTCAGAAAGACTTGGAAGAAAACTTTCAGCATGCAGAAGTTAATAAAATTAATTCGATCCAAATCAAAGACAATATACGATGACTTCTAGCCGTTTATCAAATATGAAATACCTTCATGATCGACACAATATTCGTAATATCATCTACTATACTTCATTACATAAAACAAGACGAATTTTGATGCTATGCGTCAAAGACGCCGCGCATGATTTTGAAGCACGACTTAAGGGAAGCAGACACAGTTCAGTACATTTAAATAACCTGTCCAAACAGACAGGATTTAAATATATTGAACAAGAAGGCAAAATTTCCATTCATACTAAATAAGAAGGCCAAGCTGTGCCGATATAGCTCACCTGGATACCATAGTCTATAATAAAAGGTTATCAAGAGCAGGAAAGGTCAATTTTCACATAGGGATTATACGTTTTATATGCTACGATTTTCGTGATTTTAAGCATATAAAGTTTAGTCGTAAAAGGACAAGTTTAGTCCTTAAACCAATTCGTTTACCGTTTGCTTAACATTGACAACTACTATATTGTGTCATACAAGCTGAAGTTTCTTATTTTTTAACAGAAATCTGCTAGATCAATTAGATAAACAAAAAACATAGGTGCTGAAATATTAACAGATATTAACTTAAGGTGTTATGCCTCTTGTTACATGTGACACATGCTTTGGAAGGAGAGGGGGAAGTATATTCTCCTTCTAGTTTAGGAGAAGTATGATAACAAAAACAGGTGTATATAAACAAAAACAAATAAAGTAACTTTTTTTAACCAGTTTAAAGATATTTATGATCCAAATTGAGCATTTATGAAATTCAAAGCAAAGGTGTATATGTATAGTCAGCATATAGCAAGATTACAATGGTCTGAATGGACAACGGGAGAAACGTTTTAAGTTCAGAAATACAGCAGAAATAAATAGGAAAAAACATTCTCCGATTTTTTTTTCTGAGCTTTGATGAATCGAGTCGTTAAAACAGTAAACCAGACAATTAAAATCGCGTAGCCTAGGATGTTAGGGAGCAGTGAACTCCGTCAACTAACCTATAAAAAAGCGTAGCCTAGGAAGTTGGGGAACAGTTATTTAACACAAAATAAATGTTTCTAAAATGTTGTAATAACGGTAGAAGACATACGTATTTTGGATCTCGATATTTCTTAAATCAGTTTATACAATTTATTCATTCATAAAGGTTGTTTTTTCAAACATATTAAAGAGTTTTTCTTTACAATAATAATGTTGTTTGCTTACTTTTCGATTACGTCACCCCATGGTACAAAATTGAAACGTTATCTCATACTGACTAGGCGCTTCCGCGCGGCGTTAATGACATGTAGATTAGATTTGTATTAACTTATTTATTTAAACTATTAATATCCTCCTTATCCACTGCACCGATTTCAACCAAATATCACATGAATGTTTCTTTATATTGTGGTCCTTTTATCAAATTGTTCAAAGATTTAAATTAAATGGAAAACACTACAGCATCGGAAGGGTGGTTGGTTGGTTGGTTGAATAGCAAATGAAATACTCTCTTCTGTATCTGCATGTCTGATTTTAAGGTAATTTGGTAGAACTTTTCCTTTTGTGAACTTCTTCCAAAACCGTTCAGATCATATTAAATGATTAAAAAACATGGCTGTTAGGTGCTGGTGTGTTTTGATCACCTGAGCCGAAAGCTCAATGTAATCTATTCTGATCAATCTCTGTCTATAGTCCGTCCTTCTAAAACTTTCAGTTTACAATGATGTCTTTTCCTAAACTTGAGTATTTGTTTCATAGGAATATTTCTTTGGTAGTCCTCTTACCAAAGTGTACACATATATAAAATTATTTAGACAAATTGGGTTACTGCGGCATCGGAAGTGGGAAAACTGAAAACACTTTTATATTCAATTTATTTCAGTATTTGTCTGATTTAAAGATTATTTAGCTTAAATGTTCCTTAGGTGAACCTCTACAATTGTTTTTCAATCCATATTGATAAGTTGGAAACCAAGGCTGCATCTGAAAAGTGTTTATATGAAAAGAAGAAAACTTCTCTGAAACTTGTTTTTCTGATTCCAAGATAAATTCAAAATTGCGTCACATGGGGTAAACATCTAGATCAATTAGTCAAATTTAAGAAGAACTTTGTGGACACATGTTTAGCTCATCTGTGCACAAAGTGCTCAATCTTAGCTTTGTGATCACATTTGTGTATGTCGTCCGTCAGTCGTCAACAATTGCCTTGTTAACACTCTGCAGGCAATATTTTACATCCAGACTTCATGAAAGTTTATCTGAAATCTCTACTAGATCTTGGCATAAGTTGTAATCTGGGTCATGTGGGGTCAAGATCTATGGCACAAGGTAAAATTTAAGGACACTCTTGTTAACACTGAATGCTGCATTTTCAAATTTGAGCCTGTTGAACCTTTGCCAGAATGATTGTTTGGACTGACAGAATGTTTAGATATTGTAAATAGTGTTTAAAGAAAATGTATATGTTGTTGAAGAAGACCACGTTTTGATCACTTGTACATTGTATGATGATATTAAACAATGTTGTTTTCCTCAAGACTGGTATGACAAAACATAAACACAGTGTCTTTTAAACACGATCATGAAATGTCGAAACAGAACTTTGATTTGTATATTGGCTAAAGCCTTAACAATTGCATTCATGAAAAGAAATAATAATTTGGAAACATCTGATGAACACAGACTTCAGAAATTAAAAGTTGACACAACTTCGTTAAATCACATAAAAAGACTAAAATTGATTTCTTCATACTTTAATTACTTAACTGTACGTTATCCACATGAATTAATTGTTATATTGTATAATTATTTTGGGCCGATGGCCATGTTTTACGAACAAATGTATTTTATTTTATTATTGTATTGTAATCCGTATGGCGATATTTCCATTATTCTATAATATAGTTATCTAAAAAACTCCAAAGTACATGTACTGAACGTTGCATATACTACTGTCTGTGACACGTGTAATAAACTAACTGTCAGTTAACATTGTAAAATACTCAAAGGAGTCCGCTTCATTAAAGTCACTTCGTAAAAAACTGCTTAAAATCCAATTTACAACATATAATTCTGCTGTAGAGGATCCATAGAACTGTCAATATTACCTCTGTGCAGATGCAGTTATACATTCAGTCTGTAAGTTTCTCAAGCATTGTACTTATGAAAAGTAAACTTTACAGCCTTACATGAATACATAATAAGGGATTTACATGATACGCCTTCTTTTTACGAATTTATATGTAAACGGAAACGATTACATCATTGTGTGAGAGGTACTTACAAAGAAGTGGAGTAAGAAGGCCCTACATTAATTACCTGAGTGGTGGTATAATAGCTGGTATGTGTATCAAAGTAAGTCGCATTATAAGTTGTCAACTCTATGCCATGTTACCACCAAATCCAGAAGAGCTGGGGACAAACCTAAATCATACACTCCACTCACAACAGAGTAACTTGTTCTTATATTAAAGGCTGTAGGATAGAGATCTTTCTTTGTATAAATCAGTTACAGAATTACTCCCAATGTAAACACCAACATCTGACGAAAGTCTATATTGTTTGCAAGTTGTATGAGCATGTGATGCATGCCATTCAAATCCCTCACAAAAATGCATACAGAGCATGTGGATTGAATATAAATGTCTTGAATCACCAAGAACGGGATAGAGAAAATAAGTTTATGCCTGTCCATTGTAAGTAAAGAGAAAGGTTAATAACCAATTCCAAAGATTACCAAGAGTTAGCTCCCTTGAGCTGTAGCACTCTTGCCAGAAATGACCAAAGAAAAGTTTTGGCAATGAATGATCAACATCTGAGCATATACAGAGCGTGCACATACGGATCAGAAATACCAAAGTTTGAAGCTTAAATATATATCCTGTATCAACTACTTATTTATCGATAAATGATTGCAATATCAACAAAGTACCACGTGCGTTACCCGAACGCATAGCAACCCAAAATTAATGAAGCTAATAAACAAAAAACAGTCTTAAAACCAGTACAAACTTATACATGGGTAATTATTCTGTAAGATGCAACATATTTTAGCGGAAACTTACATCATAGGGCCACAAAATAAGCGACAATAAAGCGAAAAAGAAAATGACAAATCTTCTGTCATGGCGCCGGATTTTTGAAGTGGAGCAAAAATGCACGCTTCTGTAACGGCAATTGGGCCGTCCGCTAAAACCCGATACATTGTTTATGGAGATGACATCACATCTGTTGTTATGCACTTGATATTTCCAAAATGAAATGAAACAAACTAAATATTTGAAAATTTAATTAACAAATCTTCTAACATATATTTTCATCCAATACGTTGCACAAACTTCAATTACTACTGCAAACGGTACTGTCTCTGAAATGTTGCAGATAGTTGAATATACACCAGAGATCAATGATGAAGACCAGTTAGAAGCTGATTTAGATTAACGTATTTTGAGAATTATTTAATCGCAATAGAGCAATGTTATTTTGACAAAAATTATAACAAGAATTCCTTGATCAGTTCAATTTGAGAACCCTATTACCTCGCGCAGTTTAAAACCAATGATATATTAAAATAAATGTATCATGTATGTTTGTGTTTTGGTTTGTTTTTTTGGTTTACGCCGCTTTCACCAGCTAAAGTCATATCGCGGCGGACAGGAAAGATGTTATTGGCCCCACACCTTATATTAACATTTAAATAAAAATCTATAAGGTATAAAAAACCAATAACACCCCACCTGCTGGAGCTCAAGAGTTGCGTTGACTGCAATCGTTCAGACCTATTTGGTACGACTGTTTTAAGGCTACATTACGGTGTAAATATACAAACAAATGAGCTGAGTAATCTTTACCTGCAAATGCATGATTGATCCGTTCCACGAGAAAACCAACATTATGGCCTCAGCGTAATGTATCGATCAAGATCGACCTGCGCAGTCCGCGCATGTATGTTAATTCGGGCCGACACATTATGTCTCAAGGGGATAGAGGTATAAAGTAATGATTCCTGAAACATAACATCCACAGGAGGCGAAACAAGTCTGTCCGAGTTAGCCTGCGCTGCATGCTTAGGCTGATTCGAGTCGATACTTTACGCAGAGTCCACAATGTTGGTTTTCAAGTTGAATCCATGTTAATATGATTGTATTTAGTTAGATACTTCAAGTTCTATTACTACATAACATGTACATTGTATGTGTGTGACCCCTTTTACAAATATGTTTACATATTGGTGTTTAGTTTTCTGTGTAAAATGCGTTACACAGTAAAACGAATAATTCCGCTTATAAGTTGTAAACATACTCAATTATATAATGTATTACTTGCCGAACCGTCTCCGTGATGCGGTAGTTTGATCGTCCGACCCGGGAGTGAGTTACCAGGGTTCGATCCCCGATCGGATCAAAGCAACGACTTAACAGTTAGTAGAAATTGCTTCCTCATTGGCGCTCAGGTTAGCGGGGGTGATATTACGACTTATATATCAGTGTCAAGACATTTAACACCGGAAGGTCTAGTACTATACTCAGGAAAAATCTCAAAACTCAAATATTGATGAAAGTGGCGTAAAACTTCGGACACATTATTTTCTAATCGTTCAAGACCTGTCAGTACTAACGTTTATTGGTTTTACACTGATCCTTTGCATGTCGATGGTTTCATGCAAAACGGTTGTAACTACATCTTGAACAAGATGTAGTTACAATCGTTTTGCATGAAGCCCTCGATGTGTAATATTTGTGCTTAAAGTAGAATCACTGACAGTCAGTACGTAATTTAAGTGCTGTTGCGACAGAAATGTTAGAAGAGGCTCGTTTATCAGCTAAAGACATATCAAATGTTGTTTCGAAAAAGTCACAAGTTAATAATATTGTGACGGAATAATCGGAAAAAGGTGGGAAAATAGTACGTGTGTCTCAACTCATATTTCACAAAACTTGTCATGGTTTTTCACACTCAATGAGATATGAGACCGCATCAACAGCAGTTAAGCAATTTCGCGGCGTTTCTCGGTACATAATCAGTGCTAACAGTACGTTTACCCAGGAAGAAGTCGTAACGCAATTCCTAAAACGTTGACAGCCGAAACTTACTAGGGTCTACAACAAACGATGCGATTTTTTTAACTTAACGGTTTGTTTTTTTGTATTCCTCAAGATATATTATCACGTACTGACCAGCCAAAATAGTATTCCAGGAGTAAAAACAAGTACTAATATAGGTTTTAAAAATGGAAATGGAAATCAATCGAATATTTCAACATACAACTATTGATGTGAACTGTTATTATTGGGGAAAAAATAAAATTTGGTCTGCAATATTTTATGGTCGAAACGCACCTTCGTATCGTTGACGTCAAGCTGTAAATAGGGAGGTGCCGTCTGAGTTTGCCAACGTTAAGCGTTAACATAGGATTATGGCAAGGTGTCACTAGATCAACAAGTTTATTTTCAAATTTCAGCTCTCCTGATTATGTTGTATTGGCCACCTAAGTGAACACATTTTGATTCCGGGCACAAAGAACATACAATCCATGTGATAACCGACTATGACTATGCTGGCACGAAGTGGGTTTTCGTGCATAATATTGCAATCACAATATATCGCACTTTGAGGCAAAACATTTGGGATTCCTTTCTACATGCATGTAGTTGAATAAATGCCATTGTATGTGCTCCGTAAGTTATATCTCAAGTAGTGGTCTCTTTTCAAGAATGTAGGCTGTATGTTTATTGCACATAGTCTTCCTTTATAACTAGGCGGTGTTGTCGAGTTCACATGTAGTAGGATGATGTATATCTGTTTGAAGGATCTAGTAATTGTATAACTTCAACCGCTACGTTGGTGTAGTGGTAGAGCGTACGTCTCGTGTGCGGTATGTAGCGGGTTCGATCCCCGGCCGAGTCATACCAAAGACTTTTAAAAATGGTAGTAATGGCTACCCTCATTGACGCTCAGGGTTGCGTGTTTAGCACTCCGACTGACTGACTGACTGGTGTCAGGATAAATGGACCGGTAGTACTTGTTATTTACCCAGGAAACGCCATGATATAATAACTGAAACAGTGTTGAAAGTGGCGTTAAACACCAATCAATCAATAATCAGCTAATAATATGCGATGCATATAAAAATATAAACACAATAAAAGTAAGTGTACATTGTATGATGGTCATTTAATTCAATCAGTAGAGGTTTCTGTGTGTCTGTCTCTATATCTCTCTCGCTTACTCTCTCTCTCTCTCTCTCTCTCTCTCTCTCTCTCTCTCTCTCTCTCTCTCTCTCTCTCTCTCTCTCTCTCTCTCTCTCTCTCTCTCTCTCTCTCTCTCTCTCTCTCTCTGTCTCTTACTCTCACTCTCACTCTCTCTCAAATCAGATAATAATTATATGAAACGATTTAGTTGGTTTTTCGTTTCGTAAGTTATAAAGCTGTCAAGAAATGTTCGTCGATGGGTGTGGCTGGCAAATCTATCAATATTGCAATATCTCTGCTACAACATAATGTATATATATAAACGATCTCTTTCGAGTTCATTCAATATTGGCGGTTAAGGACATGGAGTAGTGGTGCTTGCATGCATCCAGGTAGGTTTCGAATCTGTATTTATAAATACTAATACTGTGCCATTTTTAATTTAATCAGGATTATCTTATTCTATATCTACTCATATAGAAATTACTCTCAAGAATATGTTTTGATTTTATTTGTTCCGTGTTGTCTTTGGTACTTTACTACTGTTTATAGTTTTTTTTTTTTTATTGTGACTTTTTTGTATTATATTACATACATACTTGGAATAGGCTAATAAGCATACATTATGTAGTAATCTCATAGAAGTTAACCCAGACCAAACCCTTGTCGTGTCGGGATTGAAAAGTAGCATTTGGTTTGTATACACTGTCCGGATTATTTGACCTGACAGGGCGCATCTTAAAGGGACTGAACAGCATGATGGTCCAAAATCGTTATATTTTATACTTATTCTAATTAATCAAAAATACGTCTATATATAAGTAACGGAATGTTGTAGAAGGTCGTACAAGTCTTGTTTTTCATTATTTCATAGGAAATAAGCAGTTAAAAAAACGTCCGCTCCGTGTTTTCCCGTTTAAAAATACTGTGGAATTTCCTCTTGCTCATTTGAATTTGTGCATTCAATTCGGCATTCTCTAACACTATCGACTCATTACATTCATGTATGCGTGAGTGTAAGGAACAACAACTCTGGGAAGGAGATTGTCACTTCGGTTGTAGTGATAACGTGATAAATATACAGCGATATGTTTAGATTTACTGGGTTACTAACCCAGTAGATTTTACAATGCAAAATAAAAAAAATCTCCGCAATATTAATAGTGTGCATATGTTATAGTACATCAGTCAGCAAATCTCAATGTCTTACATGCAAAAACATCAAGGTAATAGCAAATTTTAACAATTTTCTTTTTTTCCGCTTTTTTCTCATATGGGATTCAGTCCCTTTAATCCCTGCGTGTCAGTGTTTGTTTTGAAAAAGTATTTTGTACGGAGTAAGGGTCCAATTTCACCAACCTTAATTATGGTTAAGTAATATTTAAATACTTAAAAACATATTTCATAAATTGTGTTTCTCTAATTAAAATGTCAAAATATTTCATTTTTTAACAAGTATTGTTTGTCAGCAAGGTGATAATGTATGTCAACATTTATTTAGATTACTTACATCCCACCATTCATGTTTTATAAAGTATCAGGGAAACAAACATGATGAAATATGCTTTAAAGTAATTAAGTATTACTTAGCGCTTAGCAAGATTGGTGGAATTAGACTCTGTTGTAATAAACGCTTTTTGTTTGTTTGGAGTTTAACGCCGCTTTCAACAGCTTTGGTCATATCACGGCGGTCAGTGCACCTACCCATGTTTTCCTGGCTTTCCCACACCAGTACTTACACAACATTCTTTCGAAGCCACTGACTACTTTCTCACATAGATCAGAGGTGAGAGGCAATGGAAAACATCGCCCGAAAGAATGTCGCCGCAACCGGGTATCGAACCCGTGACCTCCAGATCACGAGTCAGATACGCTACCAATTGAGCTACCCGGCCGGGCTCTTTGTAATAAACGCTAGTAATCATTTATGCATTTTCGGTTTTCACTTAACAGGCGCAAATCTTACAAGCGATTTTAACCGACTATCTACGTAGATTGGTTACCTCCCCTGATATCCCGTTATCGCATATATATATATACATGTAGGTATCGGCACAGGTTCCCGGCGAGGAGTTTTTTCCCCTAATAACTAAATAATTATAAAAAAAAAAAATGTTTGACTTATATACAAAATATAGTAAAGGTACTCTTGGGTCCAAACACAATTTCACAAGCCTTTTTCAACAAGGCCATGCGTTCGTAATTTTCGTTCGATTCTCAAAAACTTGGTCTTGTTCGACTGAGCAATAAGTTGTGTATTACATTTGGCCTGTATTAAGTCCACACATAGCTCCCGCTTAATACAGCGAGGCAATACACTTGCAAAGTGTCTGTCTCGACTCCGATGTGACCGAAGTAGAATTCGTTCGTTTAAGAACAAAATTCTTTAACGGTTCGTGATGCCGCCAAAAACAATGTGATTCAACAGAACATTAATGTTGTAACTACTTGCCTTCGACAAATTTATAACAGCGAGATATATATCACACTACGCGTGTACTTTCCACAATCCTGATCGCTTTGAATACGGCACAGCCATTTTGACAGCGTTGACGTGGAAATGCTTATTTTATTTTCCGTACGATTCCGAAACTGTAAGCACATGAGGAGGTGTGTCAAGCTTCGCTTTGGTTCCCCGACTTCAGTATAATAACCATGTATGAAGCCGGTATAAATGTTGCTGTTTATGACAAATTTCTCTTTTTGTCCCATTATTTTCAATTCAAAGCAATGATCATATCTTCATTTAAACCTTTTCATCATCTCATAGTTTAGTGTTTACTCTTGTTGTACATACATTATGTTAATACATCTGTATAAGATATCTTTTGAAGATATCTTTTGAAACAATGACAATAAGAGAAGACATTGTTGCAGAAATAGAGCGTCGGCCTCTGGTACCGAAGGTTCCTGGTTCAAGTCCCGTGATAACTCCCCAGGAGGCAGACATTGAGCATAATTAATATAAGCTGAATGCTTGTTCCACAATATATGTAGAATAAATAAGTTCAAAGTTAAAGCAGAAATTTTGCATGATAATCATTGTGAAAAATTTTGCTGTGGCAAAAGGAGAAATTATTCAAAATGCCGCCTGGTGGCTCTGTTCCTTCAATAACCAAACAACCAATACATCTTGAATTGAAAAATATATATATGTACAGAAACAATAAAGGATGATCTTTGAAAAATTATCACGATATTAAACAGACTTTATCAAAGTAGAAGATTTTTTTTTTGTGTAATGTTGCCCCTTTTTTATGCCGCCTGACTGCTAGTCATTAAACCAATCAACGTGCCTTGAACATTTTTGTAGAGGGTAACATAAGGAACATTTCTGGCAAAAATCTTCGAAATCGGATAAGAAGATTCAGAGAATGTTTTAAAACATTACCCCGTTTCAAATGCCGCAGCAACAGTAGGTAATTAAATAGGACTTAAATCTTTAAGCATTGGAATGGAAAAAGATGTAATTATATACACAATAAGGTATAAAAAAAAAGTGATCTTTGGGCATTGGAATGAAAGAAAATGTATATATATAAATATATACGCTATAAGGTATCGAAAAGTGATATTAAAATATTTATTTTCCAAGTTAGGATTGTCGAGTTAATTACCGTGAACGGCTTATTGTCAATATTTGTATTGTAATTGTTTTTTGGTTTTTACAATTTAAATGGAGATGTGATTAAATGCTGGAGACCAAAGGCGAAAGTCGCCAAACCTCCGCATTTTAACCAATAATAGAGACTTACCGTTTCGGAGCTCGGCGGAGTCGTACGGAATCGCACGGAATCGAACGGAAATTAAAACAAGCATTTCCGGGTCAACGCTTTCAAAATTAGAGAATTTTGTTCTTAAACGAACAATTTCTACTTCGGTCACATCGGAGTCGAGACAGACATTTTGCAAGTTAATTGCCTCGCTGTATTTAGCGAGAGCTATGTGTGGACTTAAAACACGCGATATGTTATAAACCAATTCTTACTTCATCGAACAAGACCAAGTCTTTTGAGAATCGAACGTAAATTACGAACACACGACCTTGTTGAAAAAGGCTTGTGTATACTTTCGAGATATACGGACCCATGAGTGCTATACCTTTACTATATTATATTTTTATAGTACGGTAGTGTATATTATACGATAGTCTGAGGGAAATGACTCGCCGGGTACATGTGGGGACCGGTACCGGCTAAAAGGGTAGAATTATGTCTGTTGGATGACCAGACGGTCTATACACTGAGTGTAAAACCGCTAGTGTATCATCATTTAAGGCACTTCTGATACATGAAAACTTGGCAGGTATAATCCATTCATAGAACATTTTGCCTAAAACAAAATTCCAAATCATCGGTAGTTCGACATTTTTGACAGCCGGAAATAACGCCAAACATAATCTGTATCATAACATTTGATTGGCTTAGGCACGTCCAATTAAAACCAGGGAGAGATTAGGTGTACTAAATGTGGTCCTCGTTTAACAGACAATGAGACTTCATCGTGATGACCGAAATCTCAGTTCGTCTAAAATAAACGAAGTAGGTTCACGCAGAATACACTAAAACATGCTGGATGATCACGAAACATGCCACTCTTCAGTGCTTACTAAACGCAAGGCTTAATAAAGCACAAATAGGCCGAGTTAGATAACCAGGACAATAATATGTTCTGGCATCATTTGGGCCATTTTACCCCATGTTACCCCGAAAAGCGATCTTTCGAGATATTGGTGTTAATGGTATTTAATATCAAATATACATATCAAAGGTTGAGTAATAAAATAGCCTAGCCCCGGTTTCTAAGTCGGTAGTGACGCGGGCTGTCAATCCTATGGTTGTGAGTTTAAATCCCGGCTCGGCCAACATTCTTTCTGACGTTTTACAAAGGTCACTGTGATATGCGTCATTCGTCTTTCGCCAATGAGGTGTTTACAGTCTTTGTGGAAAAGCAACCAGTTGCTTGGAAAGTATATTGTGTGTTGTACTGGTGTGGGAAAAAACAGGAAACGCATGATCAGGTGAACTGGTCGCCGTGGTATAACTGAAAAATTGTTGGAAACGGCGTTAAACCCTAATCAATCCCCATTATCTAGGCACATGCTGTACTTATTGATTCTAAGTATGTTAGGCTTGTCAGAGTAGCCACTGTTCACATAGAAACCAAGACTCTAAATTGCGTGAGGTACGTCTTATATATTCCAGGTCAATCAAAACAACTATTTTGTGGGACATTACCAATGATGATCGGGTCAGCTGGTTTGAAGGTTCGACTGCTAGTTTCGTTCCTTCTAGTTCAAACGAGTCTTTGCGGGTACTCCGATTTGATGAGAGCATCTTGTCCGTCAACTGATTTCTGCACAGTTAAAGTTAACAAATCGGTCGATTTAAAGGACGACGCCGTCCAATGTTGTTCTCCCTGCTCGTGCGATGCGGACTGCTGGATGTTTGATAACTGTTGCCCGGATGTTGGTCATAAAGCAGAGGAAGATATACAAACGGCAGACTGCAAACCATTAGTTGTAAACCAGTCTATGATTTTGAATAACGATAGACCGGATTATTACAAAGTGGTTGATTTCTGTCCATGTGACAGGCACACTAATAACCAGGAAGTTATTGATAGATGTAAAGATCGATTCAGCGGATCTGTCGACTTTAGTGACGTCGTAGCGGTTTCAGATACTAAAAATAGAATTTTCAAAAATAAGTACTGTGCGATGTGCCATGGAGTCAACAACATAATAAGGTAAGATAAGATTAATCGTGCTCTACAAAAACCAACCTTTGAGTATGTGGGATCAGTGTATATCCAGATAGGGCCGCGCATTCTTGCAGTCAAATCCAGAGCTTCACTGGTCATAGAAGCCTCGAAACGGATAGTTTGCTAAAGTGTATCAAATGCGTTCCGGTTTGTTTTCCTTGAGCACAGCGTAGCTTTTAAATAACACAACGCTATGTTCATGGTATTTCACAGTATTTAGTTTGTTGATTGATTTAAGATTCTTTAGAATTGACACTCTGATATACTGATTATATAACCACTATATTGACAATTGAAAACATAGTGTAAATGATTCACGACATAACTAATAGACATAAGCTTCGATTCTATGCTGTTTCGATCATATCACGGCGTTTTCTGGGTAATTTATCAGTACATGTGTTGATGCCACCTTGTTTTATAGCGTCTCCAAACGAACAATTATACCAACTGATCCATGAATCAGACACATGGTAATATCATGTACATGTTCCCCAAAAATGTCTAAAGATATCTACGGTAACTATAGAGACAAAATAATAATTGCAAATGCACAATATCAAAATAAACAATTACATTTGCAAAGATTTATGAGCCTGTGAAATACAGCTCCGCTAATTAGGCCAAGGTATTCTGAAACAAATTTGATTTTGACAAAGATTTAACAATTATTTATTGTCTAAACAATGTTCCTCATACATCAAATCTAAACCAGATAAGTTTGAATCTGGTTAAATATGTTGATTAACCTCTATAAATAAAAGTTTAAGATGAGCAGTTTATCCTATTACAACATTGTGTACAATGCAGTTAGTTGCAGACGCGTCAGAAAGCTTCTGTAAGAGGGAAGAGCTTAAATTGAAGTGTTGTTTATTATATGAAAGCCAACGACAACCGTCCCAAAAAACATGCAAAAAAACACTACATAAACGGGTTTTGTCTTTGTTCAAATTTCCAAAAAGGGCTTTTGTGGAATAGTTTGTTAGGAAACACTGGCAATTATCTAATTTCAAAGAAAATATGTCCTTAAATGAAAGTGTAATTGATGAATAGAGTTGCAAACATCATAGTAATAGGATCAGTTGAAGGAATTTCTACTTTTGTCACAATGCTTTCGAAAGCCGTTTGCTGCAGATGCGTGAAAATGCTTTGCTAGTCAGATCACCTAACTATATGTGAACTTTGATTTCTTCACACCGCAAATCCTTGCAGCAAGTGTATTTTCCCCCAGAAATAGACCACGTCATACAAAAACGACTTTCAAGTCCCTTCAACCAGCTAAGATGTATATAACCCTGCGCAACCTGATCAGAATCTTCCTTCTTCGCCATCTATTCACACAAGCATCTGTAACTCCACAGGAGAAAAACAATGACATTATAAAATCAAAGCGCCAATGGCACTGTAGTGGCGATCGTATGGAAAATCCTGCAAAGTAACAAGCAGTATATCGGTGTAGGGCTTGCGATGACTTTGGTGCGGGTATATTTGAGAATGTATCAACCCTGCATCTTTTGACAGTAGAATAATGTAAGTTTGCCAGAATGTTGTCTTGGTGATTATTTAGTTACTTTCTGAAATTGGTCATGATGTGTTCAAAATTGGGCCATTCCAAAGTTATGAAAAATCTAGTTGGTATTCTATAGACTACCGTTTTAGCTCATTAGAATGGCTATTTGTAATCTAAATTGTTCGGGTAATCACATGTTTATCACAAGGTCGTTAGGCCATATTAAGATAAGATATATTTTACACTTTAGAAATGACTAAATTATCAAGAAATGAGAGAAAACAGTATCCATTAGTTTGGTGTTTGTTTCAATGATGTCCGATATTAAACAGGTCTGTTCAATTTAGTCCCTTCACATTGCATGATTGAGGGTTGTCAGAGACATGACATATAAACACAGTGTATTTATATGTCTCTGAGGTTGTTAAACTGCTTCGAATAATGTGAGTGCAAAAACAAACACAAAACATGCTCCAAAAGCACAATTTCACTATTTGCCAAACTGTTCAATTTATAAAAATACAGGCATATATTATAATGCTCGATCTCCAAACTAAATTAGGCTACACTGTCAGCATTGATTGCTAATTGACTCTAGAACGTGCAGACGTGTATACATAACGTGTGTACACACTGACATCGTGTGTCCTTTAAACCTTTGTAAACCAGTCTTATCATCTAGACGCTTTCATATATTTAAACAACTACAAAATAAAGCGTTTATAATATTGAGATTTACACGCTCGTCTGGTTTTTGGTCTCGCGAGCTATTTATAGAACCTTTTGGATTTCCAGATTTGAGTATCATCAGAGTTGCCGTTATTTGCAAGGCAGAACGCGCAATGATATTTATTATCTGCCAAATCATGACGAAGATAATATTTTCATATTTTAACTCTATGTAGATAATGTCTCGATAAAACTCAAATATTAGTAACAATCCGGTACCAAAGTAGCACTGACATAATTATTATTAATCACGTCTCTGCATCAACGATGGAACTATAACGGATGTGAGTAAATTAGTTTGCAGTAAGGAAAGAAAATATCAACCGATTGTTCAAAACCGACTATGTAAATATTTTTCGTTGTTGTTGTTTCTGTTAGCATTGTGGCGATTGTCAAACCAATCGCCACAAAAAGTAGGACAGTAAAACTACTAAATTAATTTAACTGTCTTTAATTTAACTGTCTTTGATTTAATGAGGTTAATTTTCATTTGACGTGGCGAATCTACCTGGGAAAATTTCGGCGAGCCCCGGTAGCTCAGTCGGTAGCGACGCGGGCTTTCTATCCTGAGGTTGTGAGTTCAAATCCCGGCTCGGCCAACTTTCTTTCCGAGGATTGACAAAAGTCAATGCGACATGCGTCATTCGTCTTCCACCAATGGGCTAAGTCTATGTGGAAAAGCAGCCAGTGATATAACTGAGAAATTGTTAAAAACGGCGTTACACCCCAATCAATCAATCAATCTGGGAAGATTTCAGCACAAAGGATTTATACCGCTTTTAACTATTTGTTGTTCCGCTTTGGAACTATTTGTTTTAGCGGATCTGTATTTCGGCAGAACTGCCTGCGGTATTAGGAACGTAGTAACTCCGAAAAAAACCAGTTTTATCAATTGTGTAGACTCTGGAACGGATGTCTGTCGACAACCGTCCCAATCAATCAAGAAATGAATTACCAATTATGTCACGTTTAATCCTCTTAAAGAGATGGCCCAATGGGGTTTACACAAACACTATAAAGAACATATGGTTACTGGAATATGAGAATTGTCCTAAATATTTCAATTCAAAATAGTATAATTCAATGATTGGGTTAAACTCATATTTTCATTAATAATCTTTTTAATGTATTGTGTTAAACGTAACGCTATCATATCGAACACCTTTATTAATTAATAACGATGCATGCCATTGCTTAACACTGACAGAAATAATAAATATAGATGTAGCTGCAGTACTTTTGTGAAGTCCTTTTCTGCACAAGCTACGTTGAGCCTTTAATTCCACACAAACACTCTGCTCTTATCGCAATTCATTTGACAATTCTTTTTAGCTGGAACCTGGTGATAAGACGATGTTACGAAGATTACTCTTTGACAACAGTAACTGCCTCCAACTATGTACGGGCCGTTATGGAGGGGTGCCTTCTACAGTCATACCCGCCGTCCAGCCTACCGTATGGTGGTCTAATAATGAAGTGCAATGGACGTATCCGGGATAGATGTTATTTCCGATCTTCCGAGGACATCGAAGAGGGTTGTCACTTTGGACCAAGTAAGTATACATGTATTTATATTCTCCAAAGCTTCGAGTGGGGTTCATTTTACTGTTGAGTGTCGCAGATGGTAGATGGTCACTGATTTGCAAAATACATTCTATTTTCTATTTTGTTTGTTTGAATGTGCAGCTCTTAACAGTTTTTAACAGTATTTCAGTAATCACCAGTACCACCGGGACAATTTTCCTGGCACCAGTGAATCGTTCGTAATGAATACCCCTTAATCTGACCGAATCCGAACCAGATTCGCTCGCTCACGAAGTATACGCTTAATCTCCTACAGACTGAATCGATGTCCAAATGTATTATATATGCTAGTGATGAATAAGTTTACTCTAAGTGGTAAATTATTCCTTTGATCTAGATTTCACTGGATAAAAATAGTGCAAACCCGACATATAGTTCCGATCTCGAATATTCGAATCCCAGTCATGACAGTGGGGTCCGTGCTGTTCTGATCTGGCCGGAAGGTGGACCACCAGCTAGTTAAATAATGATACCGAATGTCTACCTGTCTGGTACCTGGCGAAAAGGACTGAATTCCAGAAGAAAAAGTTTGATTGATTGATTGAGTGATTGATTGGGGTTTGACGCCGTTTTTAACAATTGATCAGTCATATCACGGCGGCCAGTTCACCTACTCATATGTTTCCTGGTTTTCGCACACCATCTTAAACAGGCTCCTGGGAACCTCAACAAACTTCAAGTCGCAAAGACTATCTAGCCATTTTGAGGGATGTAGTTTCTGGCGTTTTTGACTGGGATGAACCTTTACCCCCAGAAATTGAAACTAAATGGAGAAAATGGTTAGATAGTCTTTGCGACTTGAAGTTTGTTGAGGTTCCCATGAGCCTGTTTAATGTGTCTATTGCACAAATGTCTCAACTGGAGCTGCACATATTCTCAGATGCATCCGAGAAGGCTATAGCAGCAGTAGTGTTCTTAGTTGGTCTTAGTATCAATGATATCAAGTATACTAGTTTTGTACTAGGTAAAGTCAAAGTCTCCCCTTCTAGTAATCATACAATTCCCCGCCTAGAGCTTTGTGCAGCAGTTTTGGCAACAGAACTGTATCAGTTGGTCGTTGAAAACTTGTGTATCAAGATTGTAGAGGTTAAGTTTTACACAGATAGTCGTGTCGTCTTAGGTTATATTGGCAATCAGTCCCGTAGGTTTTTTACTTACGTCAGTAACCGCGTACATAGAATACGGCATGTGAGTACATGTAGCTCACAGCAGTGGTAGTATATATCTTCAGATAAAAATTCTGCAGACATTGGGACTAGAGGTTCAAGTCCGCTTCAGTTGAAGGATAGTTCTTGGCTGTTAGGCCCCTCATTTCTTTGTGAGGACGTTACACAGGTGCCCGAGTTTTTTCCCTTAGTAGATCCTGACTTAGACTACCAATAAACCTAATACACCATGGGCATATAAACACCCTCAACATTAAACCAATTGACCTTATTCAGAATTGGCATATAAACACTCTCAACATCAAACCAATAAGCCAAATAAAAAAATAGACATATAAACACTCTTACCATCAAACCAATCAACCTAATACACAATGGACATATAAACAACCTCACCATCAAACCAATAAACCTAATACACAATGGACATATAAACACCCTCACCATCCAAGGAATAAACATAATGAAAAAATTGACATATAAACACCTTCACCATCAAAATAATAAACCTAATACACAATGGGCATATAAACACCCTCATCATCCAACCATCAAACCTAATAAACAATGGGCATATACACACCTCAACATCAAACTAATAAACATAAAACACAAAAGGCATATAAACACCCTCAT
Source organism: Serripes groenlandicus (assembly GCA_031761405.1). NCBI lineage: Eukaryota > Metazoa > Mollusca > Bivalvia > Cardiida > Cardiidae > Serripes > Serripes groenlandicus. The sequence goes on along the minus strand of JASEVX010000006.1, from coordinate 9,778,245 downwards.
CATCCAACCCATTAACCTAATACACAATGGGCATATAAACACACTCAACATCAAACCAATGAACTTAATATACAATGGGCATATAAACACCTCAACATCAAACCAATGAACTTAATATACAATGGGCATATAAACACCTCAACATCCAACCAATAAACCTAATACACAATGAGCATATACACACCCTCAACATCCAACCTATGAACCTAATACACAATAAGCATATAAACACCTCCATCATCCATCCAATAGACCAAATACACAATGGGCATATTAACACCTTCAGCATCAAACCAATTAACCTAATACACGATGGGCATATACCGACCCTCACCATCAAACTAATACACCTAATACACAATGGGCATATAAACACACTCAACATCAAACTAATAAACATAATATACAATGGGCATATAAACACACTCAACATCAAACTAATAAACATAATATACAATGGGCATATAAACACACTCAACATCAAACTAATAAACATAATATACAATGGGCATATAAACACACTCAACATCAAACTAATAAACATAATATACAATGGGCATATAAACACACTCAACATCAAACTAATAAACATAATATACAATGGGCATATAAACACACTCAACATCAAACTAATAAACATAATACACAATGGGCATATAAACACCCTAAATATCAAACCAATTAACCTAATACACGATGGGTATATACACACTCTCACCATCGAACTAATAAACCTAATACACAAGAGGCATATAAACACCATCACCATCCAACCAATTAACCTAATACACAATGGGCATATAAACACCCTCACCGTCGAACCAATAAACCTAATACACAATGGTCATATAAACACCCGCACCATCCAACCAATTAACCTAATACATAATGGGCATATAAATACCCTCACCGTCGAACCAATAAATCTAATACACAATGGTCATATAAACACCCGCACCATCCAACCAATAAACCTTATACACAATGGGCATATAAACACCCTCAACATCCAACCGATTAACCAAATAAACAATTGGTTTATAAACACACTCACTTTCCAACCAATTCACCTAATTCACAATGGACATAATACCTAACACACTTTTGATCGTATATATCTGTTACACAGTCGGCAATTATACACCCTAACCATGAAACCAATAAATATGTTACACAGTGGACATATAATCAAAGCACTCAATGCAGATCACGGAATACATTAGGCCATTATGTCCGTTAGTTGAATAATATTTTAGTTGAATGCACAATATTGTATACACAGAATGGGGGTCTATCGCAAAAACCTTTATTTGACTGGCGGTATTTCACAGAGATCATTGCATAGTTTACACACTCATTGATGCATTTATCACAATGCATGGTATATCAAAATAGAAAGAACGCTGCATAACAATGAAAACTATATTGAAATTCCATTTAAAATATCAAAGCAAAAAATAAACAATCTGTATCTACATTTTCTGGTTACTAAAAACAAAAAATTGTGGCATAATTGTTTTACCTTGTTTAAAATAATTAATATAATACTTTTAAAATTAACATAAATCATTTTATAAACAAACGAATATTTACACTGTGCTTTAATAGAATAATAATGAATGATCCGTGCCTGGAGATTATTTTACAGTAAACTACGTTAATACAAAATAATCCAAATTGTAGGGGTCAGTCTTTATAGTCACAGTCACAGCTACCTCAAAACAACTGAACATGTTAGTTTTCCATAACATAGGTGAACAAATACATGCACTATTTGTTATTCTTTCAAATTCTCAATAAGTGTGAATATTCAATTAGCAGGTTGTAGAAGTTGTTGATCATGAAATGCATGGGTTATATAGACATATGTTACACTACGATGAGTCGCGTGAGATGATACACTTTCATTTATGAGTTCATTTGTTAAAGGGACTGAATCCCATATGAGAAAAAAGCGAAAAAAAAAAAGAAAATTGTTAAAAATTGCTATTACCTTGATGTTTTTGCATGTAAGGCATTGAGATTTGCGTGAATGATGTACTACAATATATGCACACTATTAATATTGCGGAGATTTTTCGTTATTTTGCATTGTAAAATCTATTGGGTTAGTAACCCAGTAAATCTAAAAATATCGCTGTATATTTATCACGTGATCACTAAAACCGAATTGACAATCTCCTTCGCAGAGTTGTCGTTCCTTACACTCACGCATACATGAATGTAATGAGTCGATAATGTTAGAGAATGCCGAATTGAATCCACAAATTCAAATGAGCAAGAGGAAATTCCACGTTTTTTTTAAACGGAAATTCCACGTTTTTTTAAACGGAAAACACGTTTTTTTAACTACTTCCTATGAAATAATGAAAAACAAGACTTGTACGACCTTCTACAACATTCCGTTACATATATATCGACATATTGTGGATTAATTAGAATAAGTATAAAATATAACGATTTTGGACCATTATGGTGTTCAGTCCCTTTAACAAAATATACAAAATATATCCCTCTTCAAATGTAAAGTCATCAATTCGAATTTAATTTTGAAATCGCAATAATAATACACCTGATGGACGTACGCACATACTGCTTAAATCTGTTCCGATTGTGAATAGCCATTAAGTTCCAATGTATGTCCATGATGACCTCAATTAACACAATCATTATTATGTATAGGGGTAAAAAATCCCAACCTCGTCGCCAATTTGTTGTGTATATGTAAAACATTAAATGAAAGAACAACCATATAGCTTAGCAGAATATTTAATACTACAAAGATTAACATGGAATACATGGGTTGTATAGAAATATGTAGCACTAAGAGGCGTGGCGTTGAGTGGATACACTTTCATTCATGAGTTAATTGGTTGAGACAATATACACAGCACTCTCTCCTTTCAAATGTAAAGTCATCAATTCTATTTTTAATCGCAATCATTATTACATCTGCGGAAAGTATGCACATACTGCTTTAATTTGTTCAGTGTGTGAATGACACCTGAAGGAAGTATGCACATACTGCTTTAATTTGTTCAGTGTGTGAATGACACCTGAAGGAAGTATGCACATACTGCTTTAATTTTGTCCATGCATGTTGCGCTTGATCAAGTCATGCTGACATGTAATTCATATACTTTATCATAACATTTCTTTCGAGTTGTTTCTTTTGGGTAAGTGATGTCGAATCAAATCCATTGTCCGGCTGATATGCCAACAAGTTACCGCATTTGTTTTATAGAAAAAAGCTTTTTGGCGGTTCGAAAGCTACAACATGGGTATACGCTGGCAATAGTCCATTCATTTTTAACATATTCCACAGATCATCCACTTTCATTGACATGATATATGATCTGCAACTACCGAAACATCTCTCTGAGACAGAGACAGAGACTGAGTTCAGAAACAGAGAGCTGATATAGAAAGACAGGTGTGAAGTAGTAATTCAATGACGATATTGTAAAACAATAGTCTAGATTCCAGTCTGAAAATGATGAGTATCTTCGGATTTCGCCTACTATAGCAATTGGCTCTAACGAGCCGCTTGCTAAAAACCACTGCCATCGAACCAATAAACATGTAATACACGCCCAATGTGGAACCAATAAATCTGTTTCATTAGTCGCCGGGCAGGAGCCCGCGACTTCCATTTTTAATAGGTTTTCTGAAAGCACATGGGAGGGGGGATTATTATTAGAAAGAAACACATTTAGATGTCTTGAACATATTACAATTGTGTTTGTTTAAAAACACTAAGTAATGACACATCTAAAATGAAATAAATATTCCGATGTTTTAGGTATTTTCAGTTTCTTTATTTTGACTCGCATTTATGTTTTTTTGTTTTATTTACGAAAACAAAACAGTCCCTATTAGCTAGACTGCTATACTTTATTTTACACTATATACTACATGTAATCAAAAGTCGATAACTACAAACCTTTACGTCGCAGTCTAATTAGTTTACTTACGCGCACCTGCGTGACTCGCGAATACCAACTGCGTAGATCAATCTCCTTTGCAGAGAGCCGCTCTTTACACTCACTTACAAATAGTAAATTATAGGTGATTTAAAATGTTTATTAGGTTCGAAACAAATGAAGAAAAGAACAAACCGAGATAAAACTGGTTTTTAATGGAAAAATGACTTTGAACGAACACTCTCTGCCTATAAAGAGAGTTTCAAGAACGACACCTCTGCGAATAAGAAAGAATCGGGTCTTTCGTACAAAATGATTTCGTCGTTGACAATTTTAAATGTGTCATTTAATTCCCTAAAGGCATATTGCTTTCGATCTGCATATTGTTATGCATCATTGACACAAGGGCGCTCATCATACTATACTTTTGAAACATGAGTAGTTTGTTGTTTTCATTATAAAAAAGGAAGGAAAAAATTAAAATAAATTAACATGTTGTAGGGCTAAGTTTATGTTCGAAATTAAGTTTAAATTATACAACAATTTCAATGAGATTTAACTGTTTAGTTGATATTATATTTCGAAGGTGGTCTAATTTATAAATATTGGACTACATTTCAACATTTGTTAAAGTATGATATAATTAGGATGCTAAGCTAATATCATTTTGAGAAAAAGAGAAAACTCATGTCTTCAGCGATTTAACCCTTATCTCATTGTTTTAAAAGTAAATTGCTGCAAAGGTGTCCACTGTTGACTTTAAAAGAGGAAAGATAAAATGACGTGCTATTGCATGCAAATCCTAAATTGTTTGTTTTGTGGTTTTATTGAAAAATAATAAAATTCAAATATTCTGACAAACATCTTGAAAAGTGCATGTGGAATTCACAAATCTTATAATTATTCCTTAATGAAAGCACTGTATACATACTAAGACTAATGATTGACAAGATTACTCATTTCCATTACTGTTTATGATCAATAATTAGTTGGTTGTGTGTATGGTCAACCTACTTTGGAATGGGGATTGATCATAAACAATTAAAGGCTTCAATTATCATTCACTTCGTTGACAAAACAATGCAAGTTATGATACATTTTCACTTGACCCCACCCCTGATGTTCCAATATGCCCCTCAGTTGATAACTGTTTATTCAACTACTATAATGTTAATGTTATGCATAACTGCACTATGGATATCCGGCGACATTGATGCGTTGCATTACCCATATTTCGAGAAAGAGAATATGCTTCCGTCTTAAGCGACATCCACTTCACTGAAGAAAACGTCTTGAAAGTAATCAAAGGCCTCAACCCCAACAAATCACCAGGACCTGATGGAATGCATCCAAAATTATTAGTAGAATGTAAAGACCAACTGAAAATACCTCTAACAAAAATCCTTAACAAATCAATGACAAATGGAGAAATACCTAAACAATGGAAAAAAGCCAATGTCACTCCAATCTACAAATCTGGAAACAAACACAAACCAGAGAACTATAGACCAATAAGCATCAGCTCCGTTTGCTCAAATATAATGCAAAGAATAGTAAAAAATAACATCACAGAGCACATGATTAGAAACAATCTATTCTCAAAACATCAATTTGGGTTCATGAAAGGGAAATCCTGCCCTTTACAACTATTAGAGGCTCTAGAAGATTGGACAGACGCCCTCGACAATGGAAATGAAATAGACATCATATTCTATGATTTTAAGAAGGCATTTGATACATTACCACACAACAAACTACTACAAAAAATAGAAGCCTATGGAATCAAAGGAAAACTTCTAGCCTGGATAAAAGACTTCCTATCAAACAGAACACAAGAAGTAGTAATTAACACTGTCCACTCAAATGAAGTACCAGTTCTCAGCGGGGTACCCCAAGGTAGCGTCCTAGGACCAACGCTGTTCTTAATTTTCATCAATGATCTCCCGGAAGTCGCAGAAGCAACCGTAAAATTATTCGCTGACGACACGAAAACATACAACATTGTCAACTGTCGAGAGGATCACGATCAATTACAAAGAACAACCGACCAGTTCAGTGACTGGTCACATACATGGGACCTCGAGTTCAACGCAAAAAAGTGCAAAAGGCTTCATCTAGGAAATTACTCACATCCTGAAGATTACTTTATGAAAGGCAGGGACCTAAGCAGAGAAGTGATTGTAAATGTTGAGGAAGAGAAAGACCTGGGAGTCATTGTCGATAAGAATCTTAAATTCCACACCCATATTACTTCTAAAATTAAAATTGCTAACCGAAACCTAGGAATCATCTTTAGAACCTTCACATACATGGACAAAACTATAATCTTACATCTATATAAATCACTAGTCAGACCACATCTGGAATACGCAAGTACAGTATGGTCACCCCATCTAAGAAAACACCAGATAGCTATAGAAAATGTCCAAAGACGAGCAACGAAACTGCTAACAAATATACAATTCCTTCCTTATACGGATCGACTAAAACACCTGGGAATCCCGTCACTAGAATATAGAAGACTAAGAGCTGACATGTTACAAGTCTTCAAAATTCTCTTCAAATATGATCAAACTTCAAAAAAGGACTTCCTTACCCTATCAAAATATACCAGAACAAGAGGAAACAGCCTGAAACTATTCAAAAAGTCATCAAATACAGCCCTAAGGAAAAATGCTTTCAGCATCAGGATAGTGGATCATTGGAACTCGCTCCCAGACACAGTCGTACTATCACCAAGTATTAATACCTTTAAAAATAGTTTAAATAAACACTGGATCAACCACCCTGCAAAATTTAACCCACGCTGCCACTTATCAACAAATAATGTATTATACATAAGAGATGGACCTTTAGAAGCCGTAGGCTTTCCACCGGTCTCGGAACCGTAAGTAACCGTAAGTATCAATTTTCTCTTGTAGTTAGTATATGAAACCTCTTTACCATATAACTGGTATACCTGTTACACAGTCGACAAATACACACCCCTGAACATGGAACATGTTGTAAGTGTTTTGTATGCGGTACAGGGTTAACATTAATTTTGATTCGTTTCAGGTATCCCATATTTCCACATCAACCCAGTCGGGATCCTTTTCAAATATAAAAATGTGTTGTGCTATCTCTGTTCGGAAAAGTTGGGAGCTAAACCTCAAGATGAATGTTCAAGCAACTTGGTTGGCTACACAAAGACGTTAATTCCTCGGTTATCCCTGTTACTAGACCAGGGGGTATCCAGGAGAATCTCGCCACAACGGCACTCATCTGGATGTTCGGAGAGTGAAATATATAACCACGTAGAGGTAAGTGTGCATAGGACAGAACGGGTTCGATACCCGGTTGCGGCAACATTCTTTCGGGCGATTTTTCTATTGCCTCTCACCTCTGATCTATGTGAGAAAGTAGTCAGTGGCTTCGAAAGAATGTTGTGTAAGTACTGGTGTGGGAAAGCCAGGAAAACATGGGTAGGTGCACTGACCGCCGTGATATGACCAAAGCTGTTGAAAGCGGCGTTAAACTCTAAACAAACAAAACAAAGCATAGGACAGTATCATTAGTTATGCAAATGAACAGCACTTTTAAAATAAAGTGCTTTTAGATCATTATATACAGCAGCACCAATACCACATCTAAAAGTAAATGGATGTTACGTTACCTATAACTTTATGTAATATCACCAAGATAACCTGTGACAATGAGCGGACATAGTGCATTATCAATAATTATATAAAATAACATCAATATCCCTTTTAAAGATAACGTTATCAATACTTTAAAACTGTTTAAAGTAAGTGGGCATGTATATAGACATATCTGTTTTTACATATAACTTGACATAGGGTCGTATTATCAATGATAGACTTTAAAACGTAAGTGGGCATGGAACATTTTTAAAATTTAAATGAAATAACACCAATATCCCTTTTAAAGGTACGCGGGTATAGGACGCTATCAATCTTAAGTCCGCCAACGGGAATCCAAGTGCGAGTTCATATGGGATCCGAGAACAGCCCGAGTGCACTCGGAATTCGTTTGAACCGTGATACCTTTAACCTTAGTGATGTCATTTTGACCTTTTGACCCGAATCCGAGTAACCCACCTCAAGCGTTTCAAAATGGCGACCATCGATGCTGCAGACGGAAATCTGTTAGTGTCAAAGCAAACAATGTTTTGGTTATAAATCAGTCAGAGGGTATTCAACTTTATTAAAAACACTTTCAACATTCAACAAATATCATTATTGTCCAATGGGAGACCACTTCAGTCTTATGAATTGATCTGAAATCGCCTGGACAAAATTGTCTGCCCGGCGCTCCAATCCGAATTCCTTCTCTTTGACCTAAGACGCGGGAACACCGTTCAAATAGAAAGCATTTCTGCGCATGTTTTCTTAATATATTTTTAGACATGACGTACAGTTCTCTATCCTAGAGAAGCCAATCTGAACTCGCCCCTAGGCAGCTATAGATTTGCACCTCGTCTGTCTGTCCGTTATAAAAAACAACCTTACTATACAGTCCTATACATCTTGAAAAGCCGTTGTGGCGCGTACCAAAATTGGGTCACTGTGGCATTGACTTGAACCCAGTCAAATTCTTGTCCGGGCCACATTTCCTACACAATCGCAAATAGATTTGCACAATTCGGTATGAAGATGCATCTTGATTAGACGATTTAATAAAAAAAATCAATAAAATAACATCTACTTCGCCTTTAAATGTCACTAGGCAATCAATCAATCAATTCACTTCTTCTGGTACATAATAAATATGACCCCCGATTTGGGCTCTAATATTTATGACTCCCGATTTGGGCCCTAATATTTATGACTCCCGATTTGGGCCCTAGTAATTATGACTCCCGATTTGGGCCCTAATAATCATGATTCCAGATTTGGGCCCTAAACACTATGAATCCCGATTTGGGCCCTAATAAATATGACTCCCGTGATTCTGCTTTGTAGGTGTTGTAGGTTTTAATCAGGGAAAATAGATAATACGGAACCTGGCTCTCGAACAGGACGCTCTAACCTCTACACCATTAATGTAATAGTCATTTTAGGCTGTATTCACCTGCACCCAAACATTTATGCAAAAACGAATAAATGTAAAGGAGCTGCGCATAGCTAGTTTGGGTCTTGATGCATCCTGCGTATGTTGACAACTTTGACATCCGCACAGTGTTTATCTAAGCCATAATTGCTCGAATACATGTACTTAGTTCCAGATGCATCTTTTGAAAAATGAAAAGGTATAGCCTCATTAGCTTTACTGTCTATGATACCGTTGCGGAGAGAATTCGTCCCAAAATTGTTAGACGAGGTTCATATATGTATAATCATCAAATTACTTGTCCTTGTTTTATTTATATACATCATAAAAGGTCCGGTTCATGACAAAGAAAAAGTTTATATTTAGCGAAAATGCGTACATATCATAATAATACATATATTTGCGTAAAGGCAATGATAAGATAAATGTTGTCAGGAAATGCCGGGTTTTCTATTGCTTCTATAGGGTAGAGCAAAATGACTGACTTTGGCGTGTCAAAGAGCAGTGATTCTTATTTTATCAATAAAATATACATTTGACCTTTAATTTGCCAGCAACAGAAATGTACCTGTACCGTGAATCCTTTCTGTTATATGAGCCGTGTTGGTTTTCTCGCGGGACGGCTCATGTGGCATACAATGATGGACATTAGTGATAATTATATTATCTCCCTTGTCAGATAAAGACCAAGGAAGACCAAATAGTTGGTAGGTCCTTTAATGTGGAATCCTTTGTCTTTATCGCTATTTCGCAATGAGATATTGCAATTACTCTGTACACATTAATCATAAATGTGTTACTTAAAGTGATGATTCAAAAGAGAAAATGTACATAGCAGTGTTTAAAGAAAACAAATGTGGAATTACAAATCAATCTAACAACAGTTGGCCAAGAAAATGCAATTATAAGTGCACCATCCAGTGCAAAGAAACCAATGATAAAAACAGAGGAAACCAAATGATAGGACCTAGCTAGATGTAGAGAGTATTAAAGGGAGATAACTGACCGATGTCTCCAATTGTCACAACGAGCAGTTATAACGCCTTCAGCTTCAGATTGTCTAAAAAAAATCACATTAGACATTATATCAAATAAACCCACTTTAATGTAATAATTACGAGTAAATGACATGCATTACGCGGGTAGTAAATGACATGCATATTGTTTTACAAACGTTTCTCGAAACCATATTTTGTAAATAGTAGAGTAGTGCAGATTATTGCAGCCTGATCTGGATCTACGCTGCTCGCACATGCCATGCGATTTGTTTTCGCAGAGCATGGCTCATTTATACTAACTTTATTGTCCTATCTCATATGTTGCAGGGTACGTGCACTAAGCTGTTTTGTAATCAATACAGCTTGCCTAACAACGGAAAATGTGTGAATCTGGGGACGTGGGCTGGTGCTGCAATTTTTCTCAGTATACAGTTGGAGCCAACGACGATGGGTCAGAAGATCGAAAATATTCAACCGTACGATGAGGAAACTGGACGAAAATATGCAATCAGTACTGTACAAAGTTACGGTCTGGCACATTGTAACATAGGACATTTTGAGCTCGCTGTCATTTCAGAAGAGATCAGTGGTGAACTAGTATATGCCCAAATAAGTTTCGACATCATGCTTGATGACAAATGTCCATTAAATGATATAGCGCATGTAGTTCAGTATCGGCTGTCGAATTATCATAATGCGTCTATAGCCATCAATAATGTTGAAGTTGATTTTACGGGAAAGATAAGATTCTTCTCCGAAGATAATTCGACATCTCCAGTATTTCCTGCTGACCTCCGTTACATGCCCTCTGTTTTGATTGATATGCGAGGACAGTTAACTCTCTATTTGGAGAGAGACTTCTTTCTTTGTCCTTTCTTCGTGCTAAATGTGACCCAATATAACGACTTGGTCAATGAAAGGTTCGCAGAAGAGAGTGGCAAGAATATCACTGTAATAACCCAGTTTACCAGAGTCAAACACGGGTTTTACACGTTGTCGCCAGAAAGTGTGGCAGTATGTATTGATACTTACTTTGATCTGTATGGGAAGAGCAATGGACGATCTAACTGGACGAGAAGTATTGTCGAATTTTATGCAGCTCTAACTGTAGCGATAGTTATCGCATGGGCGAAAGTATGTTAATGCACTTATCGTAGGTTTGGTTCTTAAATGAACTAAAGGATTCAATTGGATGCTACTTTACAGAAGTTTCTTTAAACGAGACGCTTAGCCCTTAAGAAAGTTTATTAAATAACTCTCTCTCTTGATCATTGCCAACTTGTAATTGTTTCCTTACTCCTTGGATAGTCTGACCAGTCACCGGTAGTTGGCCCATCATATTTTGTTATCATATGTTCCACATAGAATTATAGAACTTGTTTTGTAATGTTTATCATATAATCATTGAAATCATATGTAAATCAAATGTTTGTAATTCACTTAATTGTACAGCTCATTTTTGGGCGTCGTGATTGACAATAACAACTTTGTATTGTGTTGTATTCACGGTCACGACTTTACAGTTTCTACGTGAAAACTTTGCCACATGGGATGATATCCGTTAAATGAATGATATCGAGGGCTTGGCGTGAAGAGGTTGTAACTCAAAACCTAGTTCGAAAACCCTGGATTAGGGGCAATTTTGACCCTTTTATAAACAATGCAAATTTATGTGTCATTGCTCATAACGAGCAATGGCACCTAAATTTCCATTGTTTACCAAGAAAAATGATTTAACGCTTATAAAGACTTTGTGGCGAGGTAAATATCCTTGGTAAGAAAATACCAATTTTAGTTACAACCGTTTCACGCCAAGCCCTCGATATGCTTTATCTAACTGCGTGTCAGTCTTGGAGATTATTTTCGCGGATTCAGATTTCTCGAGAACGTTATGTAACACGAGGTGTTTGTCTCGGTCGATATTCTTCTCAAATGGCCCGTTTTTACTCGTTGAGTGAATGCATTATGATTTGAAAGAAAACATTCTCCTCCCACAGTTTTTCGAATTTAGAAACCACTCGGTGTGCGTTGTGTAGCCCATCAGTTGCTACATCGAATGATCGTCCCGATTTTTGATCCGTCTCTTCGTTTTCTTAATATTTGAGTTGCCGTAAGTGGTATCATTTCCGCGTAAAACACAGACACGTCAAAACTAAATATATCGACACAAAAAGAAATGGTTTCCTATTTTACCTGATCGCTGATTGGCTAAAAATCCGGACACGAACAAATATCGACCAACCAGAGAGCACTTCACATAGCCATTACAACTACCGTTTCCCGTACTTTTACACGAGGAGAAGAAATATTCAAGTGAATTTGACGCTGTTCTCGCGACAACTCGATAGCTTGTTTCATTATTCGTGCGGTGTCGTGAGAGTAGAGACAAGAGAGAACCATCGTCGCAATATGCTTTATCTTACTGCGTATCAGTCTTGGAGATTATTTTCGCGGATTCAGATTTCTCGAGAACGGTATGTAACACGAGATGTTTGTCTCGGTTGAAATTCACAAAAGAGTCGAAAACAATCTCCTGTGTCGATATTCTTCTCAAATGGCCCCTTTTTACTCGTTGAGTGAATGCATTATGATTTGATAGAAAACATTATGAAGTTTTGTGTAAATGTTTGTTTACAATAAATTCGACACACGTCTGTCTTCGTAATGAGATATATTTGGGTATTTTATCTCCTATCCCCTTGCAACTTCTGTTTGTTTCGGTGTTTTACGCCGTTTTCAGCATTGTGTCGGTTGTATCACGGCATTTCCTGCGTACTTCTAGTCCATTTATCCTGACCGAAAGGTTTAGCCTAAGTATGCCGCGCAGGCTTACCCGGATATACACTTTTCGCCTCCTGTTGATTTTCTGTTTCAGGAATCATAAATATATACCTATATCCCACTGAGAAGGAATGTGTCGGCCCGGATCAGTCTGCGAGGACTGCGCAGGCTGATCTGGTCGATACATTACGCAGGGGAATATGTCACATCTGAAACAAACTACAGGAATCGCCTGCTTTTAAAACACGTGGGGAATATGTCACATCTGAAACAAACTACTTGAATCACCTGCTTTAAAATCACGTGGGGGAATATGTCATATCTGAAACAAACTATATGAATCACCTGCTTTAAAATCACGTGGGGGAATTTGTCATATCTGAAACAAACTACATGAATCGCCTGCTTTTAAATCACGTGGGGGAATATGTCACATCTAGAACAAACTACCTGCTTTTAAATCACGTGGGGAATATGTCACATCTGGAACAAACTACAGGAATCGCCTGCTTTTAAATTACGCGGGGAATATGTCACATCTGGAACGAACTACAGGAATCGTCTGCTTTTAAATTACGCGGGGAATATGTCACATCTGGAACGAACTACATGAATCTCATGCTTTTAAAACACGTGTGGGAATATATCACATCTTTAACAAACTACATGAATCGCCTGCTTTTAAATTACGTGGGGAATACGCCACATCTGGAACAAACTACAAGAATCGCATGCTTTTAATTAAATCACGTGGGGGAATATGTCACATCTGGAACAAACTACAGGAATCGCCTGCTTTTAAATTACGCGGGGAATATGTCACATCTGGAACGAACTACATGAATCTCATGCTTTTAAAACACGTGTGGGAATATATCACATCTTTAACAAACTACATGAATCGCCTGCTTTTAAATTACATGGGGAATATGACACATCTAGAACAAACAACATGAATCGCCTGCTTTTAAAATACTTAGGGGAATATGTCACATCTGGAACAAACAACATGAATCGCCTGTTTTTAAATCACGTGGGAGAATATGTCACATCTGAAACAAACTACATGAATCGCATGCTTTTAATTAAATCACGTGGGAGAATATGTCACATCTCGAACAAATCTGCAGCAGCTCGATGACTTTGAAAATATCTGGAAAAAAATATGGAAAAACTCTAAAAATGAAAAAAGATATTACTTAATAGAGATGATAAAATAAAATAACACTGTGGCAAAAGGAGAAATTGGTCATTATGATCAATTCCTTCTTTTGTCACGTTGTTTTCTAACGACGTCTGCTTTAGGAATATATATGTGCATGCTGTAGACTGGATATGCCAGTTATGTTTGTCTTTCAGATGTTCAACTGAACTGTACATTTTACCTCTGTTCAAACCACATGACCTAAGTAGTTTACTATTCGGATTCCGCTGTAGTCTAGTGGTTAGCGTCGGGGATTTCGAAACCGGGTGTCCCGGGTTCGATCCCCAGTCGCCCCACTACGGTCATGGTGGAGTGCCCTTGGGGCAAGGCACATTGTCTAGCCTAGTACTGGTTTGGTTACCCAGGGATCATGAATAAGTGAACTGTCGCCGCGATATGACTGAAATAATGTTGAAAGCGGCGTAAAACCCCAATAAATAAATAATAGTTTACTATTCGGTTAATATTAACTCCTGCGTAACAGATTTGATGTAATTACCCTTCCCTTTGTGCAACACGGTTGCAACAAACAACTTTTAAAACATATGGACCTAGATATAGAAATATTAAATAGTTCAGTTAAAATATAACTATGGAAAAGAGATGAAAGCCCAATAACAAAAGGAGAGATGCACATAAAGAACGCTTCCCTGTTTTGTCAAGATGTTTTATAATATATGCACTGTTTATACAAGATACAAGATACAAATGTTTATTTCGTAAACAAAGGCCTCCAGCCCAAACACCATAACATTAATTTACAGCAAATATATGAGTTACGTATGTATGTTAATTTGCTGTTCGTTTCTTTTTAACAGGCAATATATATAATATGAGAGCTTTCTTATATTAAGAGTGTCCTCAAGCTGTAGAATATTATACAAATGTAGTAGATCAGTTTCACATAATCGCATACAGAACATTTTCTATATTTCAATATCTTTAATGTGATGTCACTTATGTAAATTATTTTGTAAATGTAAATTTGTATAATGTGCCAGAGGCCTAAATTACTGAATAAACATATATTGTATTGTATTTAGAGGCGTCCATATGTGGGAAAGGGTTAAGTGAAGCAAGTAAGAAGTTGAACATTGGCGATTGTTCAAGAGAGGGCAAAATATGTATTGATTTGATCAGGGACTACTAATATTTCCTAATACGTTGTATCCTATATCCTATACTAATATATATAGTCCCTGATTTGATATAGATATATCAGGGACGTAAATAAAAATGTCTCTGGATCTATGTTGATTCAAATCTACGATTAAATACTTTGAAAAGATATTATCAAACGGACTCAGATGCCTTGCAGCGATCACTACACTATTTCATATTTTATTTTTGACGTTGAACATTCGTGCACACATATATATAATAAACCAACTTCTGCATACACAACAAAACCGTAGTATATACGACTTTGAAAACATGTAGACAAGTTTGTGGAAAATCTCTATTAATGAATACATAATTATAGATAAGACTGCATTCCTGATGTATACTTGAGTTGAAAACATTGAGGTAAAAAGTAGAAATTGCTCCTCATGTGGAATTTCTTCTTTTATCACACTTTATTTTAAGTCTTGTCAAAATTGGTCTGCATATTGCATGGTAAGGGTTAAGGTACATGTCCTCATGTTTTTGTCCATGTACAAACTGGGAGTATTAAAGAAATTGAATTGAACATTCCGTTTTTATGATGGACCCTTAGTAAACCCTTCAAATAGTGCTAATTAATTGTATCCTCGATAATTGTGACCTTTACCCTTTCCCACTTATAGGCGATTTATGACGCCTCTGCAGCAGACGACTTGGGAAACATTGTGACAAAAGGAGAAATTGCTCATAATGAGCAGTTTCTTCTTTTGTCGCAATGATTTCAACTTTGTTCAGTAATTTTGTCTTCATCTATAGTGATTTTCTGTGTTCTTGCCTAGTGTTTGCAAAGTCGTCTGCTGCAGATGTTCTGTTACTGGTAAAGGGTTAAGACTTTCATCTATATAATGCAGTTAACCCATTCCCTCATATAGACGCTTTCTGACGCCTCTGCAGCAGACGGCCTTTTGAAAACATTGTGACAAAAGAAGAAATTGCTCAAAACGAGCAATTTCTCCTTTTGCCACAATGTTTACCAGTTTTAGTCATAGGTTATCCATTCAATTATAGAGATTTTCTATTTTTTGACAAAATATGTTCAAAGTCGTCTGCTGCAGAATTGTCGTATGAGGGAAAGGGTCAAGATGTTTCCCAAACAATAACCAGAGACATATAAACAAAGCGGATTCCATGTCTCTGCAATAACCAACACTCCTGTCAATGCCTAGCAAACACACAAAATTACAGCCAATTAACTGATTGGCTTTCAATTATTCACATAATAATACCTGATAAACACAATTTAATTAAAGGTAAGATCAGGGACGTCGACCTGTAAGATCGTTGTGCATTTTAGAGAACACCATGTGCTTGTTAAATGGTTGTGATCAATCCAAATAGCATTGTTGTGTTACAAAAGACACGAAGTGCAGCATTCATTAAACAAAAAAGGGACTTTATTTTTGGTGGAGCTTGTCAGATAGCAGCAGAAAATTCAGCATTATTTTCACAAGGTTATTTTTGTATTTAACCATATTTACAAAAGATTAAAAAGCTTATCTACGTTCCTGACATAATTTATTTACAGAAATATGATTACACTTGAGATCAAACAAACCAATGATGCCATAGTCTATAATTCTTTAAATTGAAGATAACATGCTAATTAAAAATGATCCCTCACCGAAACAGGGCGGTGTACGGATTTTGTTCTACTCGGCTGTTTCCGATGTAAATCCGAATACTTCCGATTTATTTAAAGGATCCTTTCGTGCACTGGAAAATGAAATAGGTACGTAAACTTACGTCTTTGCTTTTAATTCGAGTTTGTCAATTGCATGTAAAAAATTGCTTAATTTATAACATGGCTCAGTTAATGGATATAGCACCCATTAACTCTAAACGATATAAAACGCTGATATTCCCGGCAAAGTTGATGTATCATCAGTTTTCGCGACCACTTACTTTTCTGCATGTGTTCTCTTAAAACTTACGAGATGTAACCTAACACCAATTGTTGCACCAAGAGCTGCACCAAGTGTGTTACAGAAAGCACCAAACACTAAACAAATCACTTTCAGACAAAACCTGTTCAGTATAACCTATTTTCCATTGAAAAGAATCTAAAAATAAAATGGAATACAGTGGTTTCGTAACCTAGTGATCTCGTAACCGGTATATTTATAACCTTGTGCCAGTTATTTCGTAATGTTCAGCCCTTGTAACCATTATTCGTTGACAAATTCATACAAATCATATATTTTTGTAGAAAAACATATTTCATAACTAATGTTTAACTTAATTTATGCCATAAAAAGCAAGCAGATCTCTATAAGCCTATAACGGAGAAATTGCTTAAAAACTGTTTTTTTGTAATTTTTATAGCCAGTAAATGGTCATGTTCCCATTTTTTCAATAACAATTCCCAATCAGAAGTTAAACAAAAAAACGAGGAAACAAAAGGAAACAAAGTAGAAAATATTAACAAAACTGTTATTTCCCTTACATGCAAGCGTCTATTCACAGAGACATACAATCCAGGTTTAATATCAAGGTACCATAGAAGCATATTATTTATGAAAAAATTCTCAATTTTGTAAAAAATTACGCAAAAATTCCCAATTCCATGGGTCATATTCCAAAATTTACCTACAAAACCTGAAAAATGAAAACTTACCTTGTAAAATGCCCTTTAACCATTTACCACTTACATACACATTCCCCCGTGTCTATCGATTCCCCAATACATACGACTTCCCCCACGTCTCAAGGTTCCCACATAGATGTATACGCGTTCGCCCGCGTCTGATTTTCAACAGCTTAATTCTCGACTTTTCCGTAAGAAAATTACTCCCGAAAGTTAATAAACCTAAACTTCAATTATTCAAAATGCAGTTCCAAGGATCACAACATATTGTTACTATATAAAGTTTGCCAGTAAATGATAATATAATACCATGCTGTGTATTTCTGTATGCGCAATTCTTACACTGCATGTCCATGGAAGGTAAACAAAAACACGACCTTGGCATGTGTAAAAAACATTCGAAATTAGGAAATTCTATAAAGTATAATCATTGCAAACAGTTGAAAACATAATAGTAATGTTGAAAACATTATGGTAAAAGGAGAAACTGCTTATTTTGAGCAAATTGCTGTCTCCTTTAGTCACGATGTTTTTCAAAAGTCGTCTGCTACAAACGCGTCTTCAACAAGAAAATGGTCGACGTGTTCAATAAAATTAATTTTGTTATATTTGACCAAACTTTCAAAAGATTTATTTGTTTGTTAAAGAGTGAATTGTAAAATAATTTCTCACAACTGACACAAGCCTGCATAAAAATCCCTTGTAATCCAAATGATTTTTCACAAAACTGCATACAAATCCTGTATAAATCAAATAAAATCGTCCAATTTCACAAACACAAAAGGTCATAGACTTTAACACCGACATTTGGGAGAGCCTATGGGAAATGCTTACGTCATAGCGCGTGAGCATTTTACTCAAGTGAACCGCGTCGGCACAAATTCCGCATTTGGATAGTTTCAGAGTATTTCATAATAAGATCAAATTGCATATTTGTGTGGTAGTTTTTTGGTCATAATTCTTCCTAAGAAACTTACAGTGTGATTCACAACTAAAAAGCTAACACAACAATTCATGATCAGTCTGATCTCTGCCTCACAAGGTTTTTCCCCACTTTTGTATGGTGTGGCACAAATCCTTTACACAACAAATTTGGGACAAATGCCGTGTATAGCAAGTGAAATAAATTTTCTGAATTTGTTAAGTGTGGATATAATCCAAATTAATTGGTGGGTATATTGATACTTATAATTAAAATAAAACGGAATGGGGTGCAAATAAAACATAATGGACAGTTTGGACAATTAACCCTTTCCCACATACGGTAAATCTGCACCAGACAACTTTGAAACCATCTAGGCAAAACTGTGTACAAAACTCTTATGGTTGATTAGATTTTGACACTATTTCAATAATTTTCAATCATGTCACGGCGGCCGTTATCACCTTCCCATTATGTCTTTATTACAACAGTACAACCTGTATGGCATCATATATATAGAAATTAAGAAGAAAACAATGTGTCAAAAGGCGTCAATCACATTGTACTGTTGTTTATTGGAATTTAAAGGTCATAAAACTCAATCAAAAAACCATCAAGCATGGATCAGGCTTTGATACACTGATTGGTAGCATCTGCTGGCATGTCCATTAAATTAGGGGTAATAAAATAATGAAATGACCATCATGCAATGCGTAAAATGTTACAGACATGTCAGTTCGTTTTAGAACAATCAATTGATCAGATCAATTAGCTTACACTTTATAATTAGTTACTGAAATATTATGTCTGTATTTAAAGATGGCTGATTTTGTTTGATTCTGTTGATGAGTCTCTTTTCTGATTAATGTTATCATTCAACAACTATCCAATCATCCAAACTCATTCATTTATGTGTTTCCTTATTGAGATTTAACATTTAAATAGTTTATTTAGTATTGTGTTTTTTACTAATATTTATAAGCATTACAAACACAAATGTTCATTTAATTTATCACAGTAAAAAACACAGAAAAAACATCTATCCCCTATTCTTCATTCCATGTCTTAGATACTATACTCTTCCAATGATATATTTTTTTTATACCATTAGAAAGACAATTTAATTGGCTACAGACTTTATTCTTATACAAAAATTGTTTAAACAATATTTGATACAGTAATAGTGGTATAAAATAGACAGGTGTCAAATCAGTACATTTTTCCAATAATGTTTGTGGAAATGGTGTCACTTTTTTATCATTAGTTTATTTGTTTTTAGCTCGACTATTCGAAGAATATGAGAGCTATACTACTCACCCTGGCGTCGGCGTCGCCGTCGGCGTCCACGTCACACTTTGGTTAAGGTTTTGCATGCAAGTTCTTAAATACTACATGTATTGCATTGAAACTTTCTACAACCCTACCAAACTATCACACCAATGTAGATTATCAAGTTAGATAACTCTATCCTGCATTTTATGCAAGTTATGGCCCTTTTTTACTTAGAAATTCTGGTTAAAGTTTCGCGTGCAACTAAAGTAAGAGTCCATATCTCAGTATTTAATTGATGCATTGCATTGAAACTTTATACAGCACTACCCAACTATCACACCTATGTAGATTATCAAGTTAGATAACTCTATCCTGCATTTTATGCAAGTTATGGCCCTTTTTTTACTTAGAAATTCTGGTTAAAGTTTTGCGTGCAACTAAATTAAGAGTCCATATCTCAGTATTTACTTGATGCATTGCATTGAAACTTTCTACAACCCTACCCAACTATCACACCTGTGTAGATTATCATCTAAGATAACTCTATCCTGCATTTTATGCAAGTTATGGCCCTTTTTTTACTTAGAAATTCTGGTTAAAGTTTTGCATGCAACTAAATTAAGAGTCCATATCTCAGTATATACTTGATGCATTGCATTGAACCTTTATACAACCCTACCCAACTATTACACCTATGTAGATTAACAAGTTAGATAACTCTATCCTGCATTTTAGGCAAGTTATGGCACTTTTTTTTACTTAGAAATTCTGGTTAAAGTTTTGCGTGCTACTAAATTAAGAGTCCATATCTCAGTATTTACTTGCTGCATTGCATTGAAACTTTCTACAACCCTACCCAACTATTACACCTGTGTAGATTATCAAGTATGATAGCTCTATTCTGCATTTTATGCAAGTTATGGCCCTTTTTTTACTTAGAAATACTGGTTAAAGTTTTGCGTGCAACTAAATTAAGAGTCCACGTCTCAGTATATACTTGATGCATTGCATTGAACCTTTATACAACCCTACCCAACTATCACACCTATGTAGATTATCAAGTATGATAACTCTATCCTGCATTTTATGCAAGTTATGGCCTTTTTGGACTTATAAATTCTGGTTAAAGTTTTGCATGCAACTACATAAAGAGACCATCTCTTAGTAACTACTTGATGCATTGCATTGAAACGTTATACAGCCCTTACCAACCAGCATTTTATGCAAGTTATGGACCTTTTTGGACTTAGAAATTCTGGTTAAAGTTTTGCAACTACATTTAGAGTGTAATCTCAGTAACAACTTGAACAATTGTATTGAAACTTTATACAACCTTTCCCAATTGTATAACTATAAACACAACCAATTAAGATAACTCTATCCTGTATATGGTGCAAATTGTTGCCCTTTTTTTACTTAGAAATTATGGTTAAAGGTTTGCGTGCAACTACATTAAGAGTCCATATCTTAGTAACTACTTGATGCATTCCATTGAAAGGTTATACAACCCTATCTAACCATCAAACCTATGAAAATAATCATGTTAAATAACACTATCCTGCATATAATGCAAATTATCACCCACTAAGAAATTGTGGTTAATGTTTTGCATGCAACTACATTAGAGTCCATTATCTCGGTAACTTAAATAAGCGGTGGAATAGTCGAGCGCGCTGTCCTCCGACAGCTCTTGTTTGTTATCAGATAGCATAGCCTTATATGGAGATAAGGTAGTAAAATAGCCAATTCTCTAGGTGGGAAATTAATCCGATCATCACCAAATTTAGACAATATGTTGATGGGCAGAATATTTTGGTCAGGTTTGATAACTTACAACATTATCTTAGTCACTACACAATTATGTCCCTCGAAATGGCCAAAACTGTACTAACAGTGTCCGCTCTCTAAGTTTGACTGACATACAACCAATTACCACTATACTTGGTCTCAAAAAAACAGGACGGGCGTATTTTGTGACAGTTGGCGCTCTTGTTTTTAATATATGGGCCGCTCCATGAGAAAACCGGTGATAGTGACATAGCAATAAGAAATGACGTAATCATCACTCAAAGTTTGACGTCATTTGTGTGTGAGTGACGCTGAAGTAAAATGACATGTTTACACAGAGTTTGATTTGGTTTATAAACATCATGTTCATCGAGGGATGAAATGAAGAGCGATATATTATAATACTGTTACTGCCGGTTAATCTGCCCAATTTATTAGAAGACTTTATTATTAATTCAAAACATCAAACAAACACAAGCGTGTAAGATTAGTAAACAGATATATTTGTCTATCAATATGTTTAACTATTTAGTGTGTGAATATTCCCCCTTTCAATGATCCATTTATGTTTAAGAATTAAAAATATGTTTCTGAGGTTGTCTTAAAATGGTTTTTACCATTGACACATACGCATTTTCGTTCTTTTTTTTTTTTGGTTTGATCATGTGAAATTTGTGTGTATATATAATACCTATTCATTGCCATCAACTATCAATTTAAATACATACTGAATATATTTTAACGCTGCTATGATGTTATACATGACTGTATGAAAAAAGTTTATCTGCATCTGCGAAAAGTAAATATAATATATAGCCCTCAATAAGGTGTTGAACTTAAAGTCATAGAAAAACAAAAGTCTATGAAATAAAACCGTGTGAATCGGATGCAATTGCAGATACAAAACATATTGTTTTGTGTCATTATTATTCAATAATAGATGTATTATAACTGAGCGTTGCTTAACGAAAACAAACCTTCATGCATTTGCGAGCGTTAAAGAAACAGATCAGCGTGCAAATCCATACAATTTAATCCGCATCTAGGTGTATATGTAGAACCCTTTGTTATACTTCTGACAAACAGTATACACCTCGCTCATGTGTGATGTATGTGCGGGTAGATCTTAATATACACTTGTCGAAAACATCATAGACAGTAGAAAACAGCTCAATCTATTAATTATGTACACAACATACCGACTCCAGATAAACGGTGCTATTAGTACTATATTGCATTAATGCTTTAATACGTGATTTGTAAAAAATATTGATCATGAAATAATTTCTCAACCGGTGTTGCACTTGCAGGAGGCTGACCTGGAAATATGTTTGTTCCATTCTACATGTACTACATCAATCTGCATTTATAATAGAAGATATATAATATACATGTATAATCTGTTTAAGAGGCGGGTTTCATTCGTGAAAGCCATAAACAATCGGGTTTCAATTTTCATAGACTTACATACATACAGTACATGGATTATGTATAAATGAAAAATACATACGGTACAATACATTACAAGCCAATTTATCACATTTTCAGTTTCGTTTTTCAATTATTTGACCAGATAAAAAACAAATGTTCGTGGCATATTGAACCAGTGTAGATCTAGATCAATCCGCGTATACATCTCAGTATGATCTTAACTTCAACCATTGGAGATATAGTTATCAATGCTTTCGAGAAGTTTACGTTTGAATCCAATTACACGATTGCATAGACCAGTCTTTTCTCAGATTGAGATCATGGAGAAATGGATCTTATATCAAAATGGTTTGTATAAGATGGCAAGAAGAATCCTGGAATAACTGTTTATGTTGTAATCTAATGAATTCATAAAGCAACAATGATTCTAAATATTGTTTAAACCATGGAGAAAACGCAGTTTGATGAAAGCTAGGATCTTGACCAGTTGTTTGGTTTATGCTGTATCCTGTGATTCAGGTTTGATAATTGCACTTTCAACGATACTTCTTTTTATACGGTAATAACATGTAGTTTTTACTATGAGGTTTTTCTAGCAATATTCAACCCATTATTCATTATAGGCAACTGACTGTCTGTAAATGTAAAGGGTATTTTTTTCTTTTCAATACAATGTAAAGCCGCCTTGCAGCGGTGGTGTACACTTTTACATGATGCCAACATGATGAAAGATCTGCCTGGTGGTTGTTATTTATTCTGCATCCAAATCAAGATGTTACATGGTACATGTATGACATAGGACATGATGTAGAGTTATGCTATATTATATATATATGGTAATATCATCTTCATGAATTTGTGACAAATGAAATCCTGATAAGCTTATGCATTTGTTCAGTCTGGTCAAGGTCGCCCTTGTCCAAGCAGTTTTACATTCTTCCTGAGAGTAAGTTTGAAAGAAATTTTAAAAGCCAACTTAAGTATGAAATATAAATGAAATCGGTATTGATTGAAAATCTCTATTGGTTGGTTTGGTATTGCATGACACATCGACTTGTATTGTCCCAGCTGTCACGAATGCAGAATATTGCAGATATGAATATTTTAATTGACAAAAACACACCTGAACATGTTGTTATCGATTTATACCAGCTGTCATGAATGCAGAATAATGCAATAATGAATGTTTTATTTGACCAAGAGTACTAAAGAGTTGGTTTGACTATTGTCAATTGATAATTGGTAGTGCACCTACATGATCTCGGACACTGATCTCAGATCTTTATGAAGTCGCTATAATCTCAAACCACACAGGTTTGAGGAAATTTGATACATTTGAAATAAGTCCTCGTTAAACGATTACTATAAGAAAAGCCGAATCTAGTACATATATGCGATTCAATTCCTTCGATATAGTAGATCTAGATTGAATATATTTTCCGGATTTGTTCCCAAGTTTGTAAGCAATCGATGCACCCGACGGCATTCAAATTATCATGTTGATACGTATAATTATTGTTCGCGCAGCACAGGAAATACCAACACCATGTCATACATGTACTTTTATTTCAGCACGATCCTAACATCTTGTTCAAAACGCCGTGATTTAAAGTGCACTACCATTCCATGTAGTACTGTTTTACAGGTGAAGTTATACGCTGCATGACTTAAAATGTACTCGAACCATTTTGATACAATTAAGGATAACTTTGCTGTAAATGACGTAAATGTTTGAGCGTCGAACATAAATCATGAAAATGACGTCGACGTCATTTCAGCAATTAGTAACACACGTCTATTATTGACGTCCATTACGGCGTCAATATGTGTCATACGAAGTCCACATATATATCATGCAAAACTAGACAGGTTGGACTATATGAACATGTAAAAATCCCAAAATCGAAAATGCTGTCACTATCACCGGTTTTCCCATGGAGTGGCCCATATATAATGTATTTCTTTTATTCTAGGACTGACAGTTAAAATGGCGCGGCATCTACAAGACACATACTCTGTATTTGTGGGTAAAATTGGATCAGATGTCATGAAGGTAAACTGAAAGAGCTTATCTAAATTCTAATTAACCCTTTTCCACATACAACACATCTGCAGCAGACGACTGTCTGAACATAGCACTTGACAAAAAACTTAAAAAAAATTCCATAGAAGATGATGGCTTAATTGTTAAATAAAGTTGAAAACGTTGTGGCCAAAGGAGAAATTGCTCATCATAAGCAATTTCACCTTTAGTCACAATGTTTTCAAAAGTTGACTGCTGCTAAGTGCTATTGCGTGAAAATGCGTCTGCAGGTCACTGGTGGGAAAGCGTTAACATGTACTGTATACCCATTTAGACTCATCCACAGCAAAGTACAGTGACTTCTTGAAAGAAAATGTGGCAAAAGAAGAAATTGTTCATTATGAATGAGCCGTATTCTCCTATTCAGTATTGCCACACTGTTTTCAATCATTTTTCAATTTATAAAGATTTTTTTAATAATTGCATTTCAGTATTTATAGATGTATATCAACTACTGAAGTCTTTCATATAAGGTCCACATGGTCACCTATCTTGGGTTAAGACCAATGCAGTGCCATAAACACCATCCCCTATCCCTATCCCTTTCCCACATACAGACACTTTTTGACACCTCTGGTGCAGACGACTTTTGAAATCATTGTCACAAAAGAAGAAATTGAAATCTCCTTTTGCCACAACGTTTTCAACTGTTTTTCATTAATTATACCTTTATCTATAGAGATTTCCCATGATTTTGCCAATAATATATATATATAAATGACCCTGTAATTAAAGACCACCAGTCCTGTGAACAAAGACCAGATTGTTCACTTCCCATGACATTGTGTGGTCTTTAATCACAGGTTTAACTGTATGTAAAAGATGGAGTAAACTGGGGTTTGCCCTATAATATCTATCTCATTACTCAATTTCTGTATAAATGACCCTGTAATTAAAGACCACCTGTGAACAAAGACCATATTTGTCATCTCCCATGGGTGGTCTTTAATCACAGGTTTGCCTTTATATATAAGATGAAGTAAACATTTGGAAAGGTGAATTGATACAACTGAAAAATTGTTGCAAATTGCTTAACCCTTTCCCTCATATAGACGCTTTCTGACGCCTCTGCAGCAGACTGCTTTTTGAAAACATAGTGACGAGCAATTTCTCCTTTTGCCACAATGTTTTCCACTTTTAGTCGTAGGTTATCCATTCAATTATAGAGATTTTCTATTGTTTGACAAAATATGTTCAAAGTCGTCTGCTGCAGAATTGTTGTATGTGGGAAAGGGTTAAACCCCAATCAATAATTCAATCAATCTCTTGTATGTTTTCCAGGATGACTTACGGCAGCTGTTTAAAGGTTGTGGGCCGATCGCAGATATTGTCATCATGGAGGATCAAAATAGTCTCCGGAAGCCCTTTGGGTATATTGTTTTTCTTTTTTAACTCTCTTTTCCTCATGTAGAAACTTTTCTGACATCTCTGCAGCAGTCAACTTTTGAAAACATTGTGGCATCAGCAATTTATCCTTTTGTCCCAATATTTTCAACTTCATTCAATAATACTTTATTCAATTATTGAGATTTTCTTTATTTTTAGCTCTACTGGCCAAAGGCTTAATATGCCGTAGTGTGGTGTCCGTCGTCCGTGTTTCTATCCGTCCGTAAACAATTGCTTGTGAACACGATACAGTCTTCAGTTTTGATTGTATCTCAATCAAACTTATACAGTAGTTAGATATCCATGAGAGCTCGGTTCCTTTCACAAACCAGCCAGATCCCCATGCAAGACTGGATTATGGCCCTTGGAATTGTCAAAATTGCTATAATAGAGCTTGTGAACACAATAGAGGCTCCATTTACTATCTGATCTTCACCAAACTTACACAGTAGTTAGGTATCTTGGGTCCCATGTAGGGCTGTAGCGATAGTTCAAACCATCGATATATTGCAATAGTGACAAGGGCAATAGTAATGCATCGATTGTAAAACTGAAGATCAATAACTATCGCAATAGTGGTTGGAACTATCGATAGTATTGGTTCATGTAGTACATTGAATCTAAATATGCAGATATGCTTTTATTTCTTAGAGAAAAGACCATGTTACTTGTCTGTGAACAAATTTTGTTGCCTGAAAAGTGATAAATGTTCTTATTTATGTGTAAGCTGGAAAATTAAGTTCTTTTTCAGAGCAAAGGGTTTCTTTTTAAGTTTTTAAATAAAAGATAAACAATAAAATGCTCTTTTTGATACTTTTATTCCTTGTAATTAGACTTCAGAATAGTTATTTTTTTAAAGTTCAATAAAAGCAATAGTATTGCAATGCATCACAATATTAGTTGTGCAATAGTTTAACTATTGCAATGGTACTTTCTGAAAATCAATACTATCGCAATAGTGATTTTTGGGCTCAATAGTCACCCCTAGTCCCATGAAAATTTACAGTCCCAGGTGATTTTAATATAAACAAAATATGCTGATGCTTCTTATTTTTTACAGCCTATAACAAGCATGGTTTTTTGTTTGCATAGATTTTCTATCAAATGTGATTTTTGTAGCAGTAAAAACTGTAGTTTACTTTTAGCAATTGTTTTCCATTTAGTTCTTAACCTTCTTTGGAATCTGCTAAAACAAATTATGCATTTTAAAACAAGGAAAACATTAAAAAAATAAATTTACACAATTATCAGTTTGTAAAGAGAGAATGGTTCCTTTGTGCATGACATTGTTTACATAAATGACCTTGTGAACTTTACAGCACTTGTGAATTCAACATTATTATTAAACATTAAAAAAAATCCCGAGTAAATCGAGCAATGTGGTTCCAGTGAGTATATATATTGAAGAACGTCACTATGTAACCACCAGCTGTGTCAAACAAGAAGGCGAATGTCATTAATTTTTTTATCACAACCATACTTGGCAGGTGCGCAAAAGGTGTACCATGTCACCAGGGATTTAGATGAGTTAGAACGGAAATAAGTTGCAGAGGACTAGATAAAGATGAGTTAGAACGGAAATAAGTTGCAGAGGACTAGATAAGAGGGAGTTAACAGGTCTTTCCCCCCCACAATATTTCTCAACCAAATCCTATCTTGTGGGTACTCAAAAGACTCGTCTCACTGAGGCGATTCCTTTGAGTACCCACAACATAGGGTTTGAAGGTCAAATAAGGATTTTAGAACACGAAAAATGCCCCTTATCTAGAGCTCTAAGATGAGTAAAATAGCAATGAACGAATTTTGTTATTATAGGACGCAATTCACTTGAGAATGTTTCGTCCCTGCTCATTTTGATGTGTATATGAATATATATATACACAGTGTAATCACAAAGACTGACTCATATTATGAGGATATTGCCTATAATTTTCGCTGAATCTTTGTTTACAGGTTTGTGCGTTTTCTGGATCAAGACTGTGCTTTTCGAGCAGTAAGTGAGTTGAATGGATGGCTTCTAAAGGGATCAAAAATATTGGTTGATATTTCCAAAGACACCTTAGAAAAAATAAAGCGAGGTAGGCTAAGACTTAGACAGAACTTATTTTTAAGCCTTTCCCACATACAAAAAATCTACAGCAGACGACTTTGAAAGCATCTAGGCGAAACAGGGAAAATCGCTATAAATGAATGTACAATTTCTGAAAAAAAAGTCGAGAACATTGTCACATCATAAGCAATTTCATCTTTGGCCACAATGTTTTCAAAAGTCTTCTGCTGCTATTGCGTCAAAATGCGTCTATCAGGGTTAAACGGTTTAACTTCACAACAGAATTATTGAGACTAAAGAAGAATTTTGAAGGGTTGATTTAATTTTGACTTTTTCTCACGTGTAGACACATTTCGGTTGATCTGCAGAAGAAGACCTTAAAACATTGTGGCATTAGAAGAAATTGCCCATAATGAGTAATTATTATACCCCCAGATACATAGTATATGGGGGCTATATTGGAGTCACGCTTGTCAGTCGGTCCGTTGGTCTGTGGACATTTCTTGTGAACACTATTTCTCAGCAACCCTTGGTCAGAATTCAATATAACTTCACCAGAATCATTGATACCAAGCCTAGTTGTGCATATTGTCGGCGTGTTGCACTGGAATTATTTTTAAATGAGTTATGGCCCCTTGAATTTCTCATACATATGTATATTGTCAGGCACCAGCTGGGGGTATTTATCACCTTCAGTGATATTTCTAGTTCCTTTCGCCACAGTGTTATCAACTACTCAATAATTTAGCTTTCTCTAACCCTTTCCCTCATATAGACGCTTTCTGACGCCTCTGCAGCAGACAGCTTTTTGAAAACATAGTGACAAAAGAAGAAATTGCACAAAACGTGTAATTTCTCCTTTTGCCACAATATTTTCCACTTTTTGTCATAGGTTATCCATTCAATTATGGAGATTTTCTATGTTTTGACAAAATACATTCAAAGACGTCTGCTGCAGAATTGTCGTATGAGGGAAAGGGTTAAGATTGTTTCCATATTTTTGCCAAGATGTTATAAAAATGAAGTTTCTCCGTTAGCCATAATGTTTCAACTCTTTCTGATAGTAAACCTTTTATTGGCTTTAGTTAAGCCTTTCCCTCATACGACAATTCTGCAGGAGACGACTTTGAACATGTTTTGTCAAATAATGGAAAATCTCTTTAATTGAATTGATAACCTATGACTAAAAGTGGAAAACATTGTGACAAAAGGAGAAATTCCACGTGTTGTGCAATTTCTTCTTTTGTTACTATGTTTTCAAAAAGCCATCTGCTGCAGAGGCGTCAGAAAGCGTCTATATGAGGGAAAGGGTTAAAACTTTAAAAATCTTCTCCTCAGAAACTTTTTAGATGAGTTCCAAGTAATTCTGTTGAAATATTACTTCTGTTGACCCTCTACGAGATTCATGCCAGCCATGCTGCTTTGTCAAAAAAAATGAGTCTGGGATCAGGGCTGTATTGCCACATATGGTTGTAAGACTTCCAAAATGGTAGTTATGGGTTTCCCTCATTGGCGTTCAGAGTTGTTGTGTTAGCGTGACGACTGACTCGCTGGTGTTAGGATAAATGGACCAGTAGTTCTTAGTGTTGGGACGATGATCGATTATAATCGAAAGTTGATCGGATATGCATCACATTAGCGATAATCGATTGCAATTTACCACAATCGATTATCAATCGGTTCACCTTTTTTGCTTCATTTATATTTGATTAATACTCGCTTCCACAAAGAGATTACTCTAGCAGTCATGTTTGAAAACTCATACTTGGTGGGCTAGGCTCAGTGACGGTGACGGTTTGGAAGTGACGGTGACCCAGTGTTCCCATTCACGTACATCTGTGCAGATTTCAAAAGTCACGCAAGTATTTTTTAATCAATCAGAGAGCATACGTGACTGCCGCGCACAGAAAATCACTGAATAAATAAGCTGAAATGCTCCTAAGTAAGTCTTAACGATGCATATACGAATGATGAGAAAGAATGAAAAATAAACTTGGATGTGTAGACCTTTCTATAAATAACTCACAAAAATACTGTAGCTAGTATGTTGACCACGTGATCGGTATGTATTTGTTGCTTTGCTAATTTGTAATCTCGCGAGACAGTTAAAAGGTGAGCTTCATCCAATGGAAAGAAGAAATAACACCACTTGATATTTTCGCAGGGAATACAGATCACGTGATTTTTTTTCGCGCGCTTTCTTGAAGCTGTAGTAAACATCTCCTTATTTGGAAATCTACTACACAGCAAAGCAATTCTCATATATTCATCCACGCGATACACTTTTACAGGGTTCGAAATTGAGAGGTGAGATTTTTGGGCCGAATAATATACGCATTTCTAATCGTCGATCTTTAACGGGGTTATTTCTTTGACAAATCGCGGTAATTGCAGTGGGTTTTCAAGATTTACCGAGTGCTTTCAGTTTTGCAATATTAGTGGAAGTTTACAAACGATACATGTCTTGTGCGCATGCCTATTCAACGGCCCCAATATTGATGACGTTTACTGCATACATTTGGGCTTTTGGAAGTCTAAAATGTGTTTTGATTTACATATGGCAAATACGATTGGCTGGAATGGTCACGTGTATATTTTAGGTTTTCCCGAGTTGTGTTTCACTACGGAGATAGCATAAATGGATGTTTTTGCACTTAAAGCACACCCACTACATGATAAAAAGGACTGTGACCTATCCAAAAAACCATTTCTGTATTTATATGTTACACTTGAGACTCAAAAAACATTGATACCACAGAACTCTTCAAATTGAAGAGCATATATATAAAAAAAAAGGTCACCGATTTAGGTCAGTCACTGAAACAGGGCAGCTTGTATGATTGATATATCAACATTCATATAAGTTTTCAAAACATTCGATCCTAGCAAAAAGAATGATACTCTAGATTCCTGTTTCCAATTAAAAAACACAATAGCAAAAAGATAAATTGCTCATTTGTTTCAACTCTTTTTAGCAATTAAACTGTCATTTATTGATATGTCCATAGAAATAAAATAAAAATATAAATGTGATATGATTATGTGTGTTTATTATCATTTTCACTTCGTTCTCATCGACCTTACATGTAAACAAAAATGGCACCCCCACTTTTTTCAGAAAACCCCCACTTTATAAAAATATCAGTTAGTTGGGGGTGTCAAAAACCCCCAGTTTGAAAAGGTGGTGGGTCCTGAACACTGCTAGGCTGCTAGCATGTAAATACAACAACTTGAGATCGAAACAAAGTGCTTTTTGGCAATAAAATTATACAACCTAGTAAAGGCCTGTATATTTTTTATCAAACATAAATATTAAGAATTTAAGCATTGCAAACATTGAGGCTTGTTAAATACAATACTGTATGAACCGATTATATAATCGATGTCTAATCGAATGAGGCAAAGCGATTGTAACCGATAATCGATTGTAAAAATGGAACCGATGGCCCAACACTAGTTCTGGTAAATTACCCAGGAAATGCGAGATATAACTTTAAAAGTTGTTGAAAGCAGTGTGAAACGCCACACATTTTTTGGCTGAAGAGATTTAATTTTTGCCTTACGGGCCTCTTTGTTCTCAAGTAATTATCATATGTTAATTATTAAGTTAAATATATTTTATGCCCCAATAATACCTCAAAATATTCTGTTAGGGCCATCAAACAAGAAATAAGAGTTCTACATGTGTTTGAGAAACCGAATTTTACATACAGTGCATAGGTAAGGAATATGTTTCATGTTTTAACCCTTTCCCTCATATAGACGCTTTCTGACGCCTCTGCAGCAGACGGCTTTTTGAAAACATAGTGACAAAAGAAGAAATTGCACAAAACGTGCAATTTCTGGTTTTGCCACAATGTTTTCCACTTTTTGTCATAGGTTATCCATTCAATTATGGAGATTTTCTATGTTTGGACAAAATATGTTTAAAGTCGTCTGCTGCAGAATTGTCGTATGACGGAAAGGGTTAAAATCCATCCTATTTGACCCTCAAAACCTTTGTTGTGAATACTTAAAAATGAATCCTCAGTGAGGCGATTATTTTGAGTACCACATTTAATTAAGGATTGGTTTAGTAATAAGGGAAATATTATAGGGAGAAGACAAGATTACTTTCACTTATTAAGAGCACTGTTCAAACTTTGATTTCAGAGAATGGGTGTGCTGTAAAGAAGCGCCATTTAAAGTCTGTCTCAACAAGGGACCATGCTCCAAGGTCATCTGATCTAGCGAAGGATACCATGTACTTAAATCGACTGAAGGAAAGTCTAACATCAGTCGGTCTGCAATTCAGTCAAGGTAAGACTTAATTAGATCTGAAAGTGGTATATCCCAATAGTGTTCATTGACAATTTCTCACATGCCAGGTGTTTTTAGCTCACCTGAGCACCACCTGAGCACTTTGTGCTCAAAGTAAGTTATTGTGATCGATCGTCTTTTGTCCGTCGTCTGCAACATTTTCTCCTCAGTAACCGGTGGGTCAAAATGGATGAAACTTCACAGAAAGCATCCTCTCAATGACCTAACCAGAATTCTTTCAATTTTTTGGGATCAATGCAGACATCTGGTTTCAATTCATTCCAAACGAAAAAACTTTAAAATTCATCATTCTTCTCCCAAGCTGGTTGGCAGATTTTCAAATAATTTTGTAGAAATGTTCCTTGGATGACCCTCTATCAGATTCCTTCAAGCCATGTTGATTGGTCGAAAAACATGGCGGCCAGGGGGGCGGTGCTATTTTGCCTTATATGGCTATAGTGAAAACTTAAAAAATCTTCTCCGAAAGTGTCAGGCCGATTTTCAAATAATTTTGTAGAAATGTTCCTTTGATGACCCTCTATCCGATTCATTCAAGCTATGTTGATTGGTAAAAAAACATGGCCGCCAGGGGGGCGGGGCTATTTGCCTTATTTTCAAATAATTTTGTAGAAATGTTCCTAGGGTGACCCTCTATCAGATTCCTTCAAGCCAAGTTAATTGGTCGGAAACTATGGCCGCCAGGGGGCGGGGCTTATATAGCTAAAGTGAAAATCAGGTGAGCGATCCA
The DNA here is from genome assembly GCA_031761405.1 of Serripes groenlandicus. Classification (NCBI taxonomy): domain Eukaryota; kingdom Metazoa; phylum Mollusca; class Bivalvia; order Cardiida; family Cardiidae; genus Serripes; species Serripes groenlandicus. Next base: position 9,744,560 of record JASEVX010000006.1, on the reverse strand, counting down.
GGGTCATCATGGCCCTCTTGTTTGTATTTAATTTGAAAAAAAGATTTGCTGATAGAAAGCAATCGCATGGGGTTATAACTTTATTTAAAGCTCTATCAGATTCCTTCAAGCCAAGTTGATTGGTCGGAAACTATGGCTGCCAGGGGGCGGGGCTTATATAGCTAAAGTGAAAATCAGGTGAGCGATCCAGGGTCATCATGGCCCTCTTGTTTGTATTTAATTTGAAAAAAAGATTTGCTGATAGAAAGCAATCGCATGGGGTTATAACTTTATTTAAAGCTCTATCAGATTCCTTCAAGCCAAGTTGATTGGTCGGAAACTATGGCCGCCAGGGGGCGGGGCTTATATAGCTAAAGTGAAAATCAGGTGAGCGATCCAGGGTCATCATGGCCCTATTGTTTGTATTTAATTTGAAAAAAAGATTTGCTGATAGAAAGCAATCGCACGGGGTTATAACTTTATTTAAAGAACAGTGTAATTATTGTCATGCATAAATATTCAATTGTGTATTGTTTTTAATGTAATATACATAAATATGTTTCACTAATTAAGCTTTAATAGATAAATGCCACCAAAGACTGGCTGCTACGGTACAGGGACCCAGATATTAAATATTGATTGCAAGTCTGCGCGAATAGATACTTGCTTGTACAGGCTTCTACATGAACTTTTGAACCTACTTGGCCAGTCTGAAAATAACTTTTCTGTGCATTTGGGAAATTCGAAAAATACCTTCAGAATAGATATACACTGTACACTCTTTACAATGCTGTACTTCGGAGCCATGGTCTTGCACAGCTTTATTAACGGGGTTAAATTGATGACGCTGTTCCAAAAATCCACTGAGTCATTACCCCACCTACCCACCTATAATGCATACACTAATTCAATTGCAAAGAGAGAGAGTGTTTTTGGCTAAAACAAGTTTGCAAGATATATTTATCTGTTTCTTTGACATTTGGTAGATGTATAATACTATTAGTACTTGAATTTAAGTTTGCATACTCGCGAATTGCAAGTTCAAATTTCAATTTGCGTGGTGAGATTTCAGGCACCAGCAGATTATTGCGAGTGACATTTTTGGACCGAATAATACGCATTTCTAATCGTCGATCTTTTACATGGTTATTTCTTTAACCATTCGCGGTAATTGCAGTGAACTTTCGAGATTTACTGAGTGGCTGGGAGTATACTTTCAGTTTTGCAATATTTGCGGAAGTTTACAATCGATACATGTCTCGTGCGCATGCCTTTTCAACGGCCCCAATATTGATGACGTTTACTGCATACATTTGAGCTAAATAGTTTTAATTTACATATCCCAAATATTGGCTGGAATAATCGCGTGTATATTTTGGGTTTCTCAAGTTGTATTCACTACGGAGATCGAAGAAATGAGAAAGAAATTGATGACATCCAGACAAAATATTGCAAATACAATTGGCTGGAATAGTCATGTGTATATTTTGGGTTTCCCAAGTTGTATTCACTATTACACTCAATATCAAATTTTTTTTATCTGTCTTTTGTTGTAATATTGAAACAGTGTTGCAGCTAGAATTTGAAATGTTCCATTTCAAAATTAGGGGGGATTTTTTAAAAACATGGGGGACTTACCATAAGTCAAAAGATTGATTTAAAACTGAATTGTTTTATTTCTTTCCTAGAAATAATCAAGTACAACAAGTGAACTTAAAGTTTAACACTAAACAGTTACAGCACTAATTATGAAAAACTTCTATTAATTTATAATTAACAGTGGTTGCTCACTGAGAATTGAGTGATGCTGGTGTCTGAGTCTGCTTATTATCAGCGATGCATCCTTTCCTTACATTTTTTTTCTAGTTTCAAAGTTGTTGAACAAAGGAAAATAAAATTCCATACCCTTTAAAATCCTTTTTAATTCAAAGTTAATTTATCCAATTTCAAACAAAATGTAGTAATATCTCTTTTTGTCACAATGCTATAAAAAGAAGTCTGCTGCATGTGCGTCAAAATGCGTGTGCAAATTGGTAAGGATTAAATCAATTTTCCGTAAATCATTGACCCGGGTAAAACTATTTCCCCCCCCCCCACAAATGAGCTACGTCATACGTCCAGTAAATAGAACAAAAGGGTCCTTAGGTATGACGTAATGTTACTGAGATCCTGCCATGTGATTATAAGGTGACTGTGACCTTAAGGCTTATGTAATCTTAATGGATTTTCCCAAACATTTACATCTGGATCAGTCCACGTAACATATCTTTACTTCTGTGTAAATTACACACCATGTTAATAGGCTTCAACAATGCAATTACTTTGACTCAGTTGCAGCAGAAAGCTTTTGAAACCATTTTCAGAAAAGGAGAAACATGACTGTCATGCATGCATCATTCACATTATTCAAGATGTGGAGGGCAAATCTGTTGTTGTTTCGGCGATAGGGTCCGAGTGAGAGACCAAAGATACATTTTCTTCTATTTCTTCATGCGATCTTTTTTTTGGAACTGAGAAATAATCGCTTATCTTTCTTTTGGACATGTTTTCGTCTGCAAATCGGCGAAAACAAATGGTTAGTCATTTGAATATTTTGTTTGCGGCAACCGCAAAGTCAGATGCGGCATATTTTTTCTGAACTAGTTTAAAATATAATAACGGAAAAAAACAATGTCATAAGATGAAAAATTAACTTTTTTTCAGAAAACTAAAGGTATTCTGACAAGATAATAAACGTTATATGGATAAAATATGTACCAATTGTATAAAACAATTGAACGTCCGCAGGTGTCCATAGGACCCGCTTAATAAACTTAAATTCTTTTGTTTATTTATTTTGGACTGGCAATAGGCCTTTTACCGATATCTTGTTCCATGAAAAAAATGGTTTGAGACTAAATGCGTACGGTATGTTGATTCATTCATCAACGCCGACGGTGTTGTAATTAATGTTTTTCACCTTTTTTTACTACAGGTTTTAGGGATTTTCCCTTTAAATTATATGCGGGACAAGTCCCGCGCTATGTCATTCATGTTGCGGACTTTGTGAAATTTTAGCGTGAATCCCGCAATCCTGCGGCCTAGCTGCAACACTGTTGAAAGCCTTATGCAAACGGCAGCTCGATAACGATATCAATTTTTTTTTATCTGTCTATTGTTTTAATATTGAAAGCGTTATGCAAACAGCCACTCGATAACGATATCGATTTTTTTTAACCTGTCTATTGCGTTATGCAAACATGTGGATTAACGTTATAGTCGAGTGGAGATCTATAACTCGGATCATATTTGGTGTTTCAAATGTTAGGATTTTGAAAATTTATAATTTTCCCCACATATTTCATGCAATAAAATTCGGGAGGCAAGCAAGACCAGTGTTATACCGAGAACAGCGGTAAAAGGGAGGGCATTATAGGGGGTTGTCAGTGTATGACGTTTTGTTCAGTTTCTGACCAATCAACATCAATCTTCGGGTTTAACCCTTTCCCTCATACAACAATTCTGCAGCAGGCGACTTTGAATATATAATTGAATGAATAACCTATGAATAAAAGTGGAAAACATTGTGGCAAAAGAAGAAATTGCTCGTTTTGAGCAATTTTTTCTTTTGTCACTATGTTTTTAAAAAGCTGTCTATATGAGGTAAAAAGGTTTATCCCCTAGACGTCTATATGAGGGAAAGGGATAAATCTATTTAGAACAAAGCTGCATCAATAAAACCAGGACTGGTTTACGAATGCTTTGAGAAATAACTATCTGGATAAACCTGGAGGCTTGCATGCCTCCATTAAAGAGGCTTGCGTGTGAGGGAAATAAATGTTTTGTTTATATCTTCTTTTTTGTTTCGTTTTTTTTTCTCTCTCGAAATTTTCGGAACTTCTGATTAGGAATTTTATTGAAATAATTGGGGTCAAAAGACAAACTTTATGCCATTGGAAACATGAACGAATACCGGCTATAAAAATCACCAAAACAAAACCTGCATATAGAGATGCTTTCTAAGGTCTCTGCTGCAGATAGACTGTTGAAAACAATGTGGCAAAAGGAGAAATGGCTCTGAATAAGCTTTTACCCACCATTACTCCACACAACAGTCTGTCAAGCAACTGGCTGTTATCATATACATATACACTGTTATTCTATTGATGGAAGCTTAATGATGCTTGTCACATTGACTGTTGTCAAATGCTGGAAATAATTTTGGCCAAGCTGGGTTTCAAACTTATAATAAGCCCTGGATTGACAGCCTGTGTCACTTCTGAGCAACCAGGGCTCATTGATTGGAAACTGAACTGAAAATGTTGTTAATTTGATGACGTTCTCAACTGTAAATGTTTGATCAATAGGATATTTGTAGAACTGTCTTCTTTAAAATCAAATATCTATGTATAAATGTTGCACTTGGAAGCAGTTAAAAAAAAGAAATTGGTCATATTCGGCAATTTCCACTTTCACAATTTAATTACTAGAGTTGCCTGTCGCTTGACTGGCTTTCGGGCCTGTTGGGCTAAAAGTAAAAAAAATTGTTAATATATCTTTTCCAAGTTTACAGTAAATCTGCAGTCAAAAATACGGAAACGGAACCTATAGATGAAAGATCAGTTATAAAGCAATTTCTCCCTTTGCCACAGAGGCATCTGTATATGGGAAAGGGTTAATGTGTAATAATATAGATTTTCCTAATGACTATTTATATGTTTTCTCTCTCTGTTTTCCAGATCAAGTGAATTTCAGACGGTTGCTGAAAGATATCGGCCCAACATCTTGTTTTTGTCACGCTAGATGGGCGTCTATAATGGAACCGGTTTCATTCGAAAAAGTCTCCGCCAAACTTATGGAGAAGTATGTCTGCTATGTTTTACTTCTCACAACCATTTGTAATTGTCATTAATCTGGGGTTCTACTCGTGACTTCCAGCCAGTTCTGTATGAAGTATATCGAGGGCTTGGTGTGAAACGGTTGTAACTAAAGACCTATTTTGAAAACCCTAGTTTAGGGGCAATTTTGACCCCTTTGTAAACAATGTAAATTTAGGTGCCATTGCTCAGAATGAGCAATGGCACCTAAATTTCCATTGTTTACCAAGAAAATTGAATTAGCGATTATAAAGACTTTATGGCAAGGTGATTAACCTTGGTAAAAAAAATACCAATTTAAGTTACAACCGTTTCACGCCAAGCCCTCGATTTGTAATTGTCATAAATCTGGGGTTCTACTCTGACTTCCAGCCAGTTCTGTATGAAGTATATAGCCTTCTACATGCATATAATGTTTCATTCAATTAAACCTTTCCGAGAAATTGCTCAAAACGATTGCCACAATGATTTCCACTTTTCGTCATAGGTTATCCCTTCAATTATAGAGATTTTCTATTTTTTGACAAAATATGTTCAAAGTCGTCTGCCGCACAATTGTGGTATGAGGGAAAGGGTTAAACTGTGGATGTCATTGTTTGGCCAGGCAGTTGTCAAACGTTCATCTCTTCTAAAGTCCTTGGGCTACCGTTGAATCAATTGTAACTCAATGTTACAGGGAAATAGCTGAGGTAGAAAGCTTGTTGTTTAGGGTTTGTATTTGGGTCTGAAAGGTCAAGGTCACTAGTACTAAATAATTTGAATTGTTGACTTAATTAACTACAAAGTGAAATTGAAAACCTGGTAATTCACTAACTGGTCATTGCCAAACAATATGTCTTTTAAGACTAAACTTATCTAAACCCTATGTTATGAGTAGTCAAAGAATTGTTTTACAAAAGCTATTATTTTCAGTACCCACAACATAGGGTTTGATTGTCAAATAATGGACAGCGAAGAAAATAACCGTTGATTATTCGTTAATAACCAATGGTAAACATTTATTTCCCTTTGTTAAGGTGTCTGGTCATGTTAGAATCGAAATGAACTATCAAAAACCATTGTTTATTGGCGAATAAACAATGGTTTGTCATTCTGATGCTACCCACTACAGCCTTTGTGGTTAATTCCGGCACATCAGAACTCCAAACCATTGTTTATTCGCCAATAAACCACGGCTTTTGATAGTTTACTTCTTAAATAATGACCCATTTTAGACTTTTTGGGTAAAGTTTTGCATGCTACGCCTTTTCTCACAAACCACAGATGATATTGCTTTGAATTTTCAGACACTGTTTTTGGAGACATTAAAATGACCTTTCACAAATCCCATAACTCTTCATATAACTTTGACTGAATTTTGCTTAGAAAATTTTGTTAAAATTTGGAATGCAACTTTTCTCACAAACCACAGATGCTATAGTATTGATTTGAACCTTAACACTATTTACACAATTTTGGACGTAATCAAATGACCTTGCAGGACAATTCCCATGTCTTTTCACCATCACATTTTGACTGAATTATGCCCCTTTTTATAGGCCCGTTTTGAAAAAATTGATCGTATTATAGTTTTACCTGAGGCGTACAGGCGGGTGGGCGGCGTCCAGTATGTTGTCAACTCAATAACTTTAGAAGCCTTTGTCCAATCATCACCAAATTTGGTTAGAATGTGTATTGGGATAATATCTCGGACAAGTTCGATAACTAGCCATATCGCTTTAGTCAATCGAGAGTTATCGCCCTTTAATTATAGAAATTACCCAAAATTGGTCTTGTCAGCTCAATAACTTTTGAAGCCTTTGTCCAATCATCACCAAATTTAGTCAGAATGTGTATTGGCATAATATTTCGGACAAAATTGATAACTAGCTATATCCCTTTAGTCAATCAAGAGTTATTGCACTTTAATTATAGAAATTACCTATGAACGCTCGGCTTCTTGGAACATGAATGCACGAAAAATAACAATCGATCCTTATATTTACATTTTCCCCTTTTCATTACTTTATTTTTTTCGTCCTAAAAGGATTCTTAAACAAGTCTTTAATAACAATAAAGAAATTTAACCAACAACATACTTTTGTTTAAATAAATAGCTGATATTTGTTACATCGTATATCATTGGTTAAATGACGTCGCGCTATATAAAACAATGACGTTATAATCCCTACAGAGGTCATGAAGGGTCAACCGGTTCATGCAAAATGAACTTCAAGTTTTATCTAGATACAAAGGGCTAGGCGAATGTAAATATTATCAAATGACCGAATAGTCGAGCATGCTGTCTTAACCCTTTCCGTCATATATATGCTTTCTGAGGCCTCTGCAGCAGACATCTTTTTGAAAACATTGTAACAAAAGAAGAAATTACTCAAAACGAGTAATTTCTCCTTTTGCCACAATTTCGATTTGTTCAGTATACCCTCAGTTATAGGGATTTTTAGTTCACCTAAGCACGAAGTGCAAGGTGAGCTTTTGTGATCACTCACCGCCCGGCGTCGTCGTCGTCGGCGTCTGTTAACAATTTCCTACAAATGACTTATCCTACTAAACCAATGGACAGATATCAAAATAACTTCACAGGAATGGTCCTTAGGTGGTCCTCTTTCAAAGTTGTTCAAAGAAATTAATTCCAAGTAGAACTTTCGTTGCTGCGGCATCAGAAAAGGGGAAAATTGCCAAATCTTAAAAAATCTTCTTGTCCAAAAGTACTGGCCCAATTTGAAAATAATTTTGCACAAATGTTCCTTGAGGCACCCTTTACCAAGATTGTTCAAATATTACCGATACGTTGAAAAGCATGGCCGCCAGGGGGCGGAGCTTGTTTTCCTTATATGTGCATTGTTAAAACTTTGAAAAATCTTCTTGTCCAAAAGTACTGGCTCGATTTGAAAATAATTTTGCACAAATGTTCCTTGGGGCACCCTTTACCAAAAGTGTTCAAATATTTCAGATCCATTGAAAAACATGGCCACAAGGGGGTGTATTTCCAATCCGTTTAAAAACATAGAGCTTGTTTTCTTTATATGTGCATTGTTAAAACTTTAAAAATCTTCTAGTCAAAAAGTACTGGCAAGATTTTAAGATAATTTGGCACCAATGTTCCTTGGGGGACCTTCTATCAAAATTGTTCAAATTAATCCAATCCATTGAAAAACATGGCCGCCAGGGGCGGGGCTTGTTTTCCTTAAAAATCCTCTTGTCAGAAAGTGCTGGCCCGATTTGAAAACAATTTTGCACAAATGTTCCTGGGGCACCCTTTACCAAGATCGTTGAAATATTTCCGATCCGACGAAAAACATGGCCGCCTGGGGGCGGAGCTAGTTTTCCTTATATGTGCATTATAAAATCTTTAAAAATCATTTTAAAAATTTAGTCAAAAAGTACTGGCAAGATTTTAAGATAATTTGGCACCAATGTTCCTTGGGGGACCTTCTATCAAAATTGTTCAAATTAATCCAATCCATTGAAAAACATGGCCGCCAGGGGCGGGGCTTGTTTTCCTTATATGTGCATTGTAAAATCTTCAAAAATCTTCTTGTCCAAAAGCATCTGCCTGATTTAAAAATTATTTGGAACAAATGCTCCTTGGGTGACCTTCTACCAAGGTTGTTCAAATAAATCCGATCCGTTGAAAAACATGGCCACCAGGGAGTTGCTTGTTTTCCTTATAAGTATAGAGTAAAAGTTCTATTAAATCAGGTGAGCGATATAGGGCCATCATGGCCCTCTTGTCTATATTTTTGTCCACACATTTTCAAAGTCGTCTGCTGCAGATTTGTTGTATGCGGGAAAGGGTTAAGGACAGCTCTTGTTGAATGTGAAATATATACCTTATCTAGAGCTCTGTTCTTGTCTTTTCAGGTGTGCTGGTGGCGATGAGACAGGAAAGTTCAGTGAACAGAGAGGGAAAGAGTTCAAGAAGTCTTTGCAGATCATTGTGTCCGAGATAAGTAATGTCATAGATTTAAACAAATGGGTGGATAAAAAAGATACCACACAGGACAAAGTCCTATTTGATTCACATGTGGTTACGGAATCCGTGAAAATCATACAGAAACTTGAAAAGTATTCCAGAAATATTGAACCAGACCATGAAACATATACGTACAAGAGTGAAGTTAAATCAGACATTGTGACTGGAACAATAAAGGAAGATGGAAAACAAGGCATTGACTGTCTACCTGACTTAGATGAGTACCATCAGCCTTTGAACCTTTCATTGAATACGGATGAACAGTTTAAAAAATGTGTCAAAATGCAGATCAATTCAGACAGCGAAAGTGCACCTGAAAAACTAGACTGCAATTGCTCAAAACTACAGGAGTTACAGCTATCTGGACAGAAGTTTGAAACTGTCCAAGTTGATCTTGTTCTAGATCCACTTGAAGTGCTGTATATGAAAATGAACTCTAACAAACAGGATCAACCAGGCACGATCCAAAGGTCAAGTTCACGTGACTCGAGCATTTCTGAGGATTCCGTTGAGGGCAACATTGATGACTCGGGGATTGAGTGTGATGGGTCAGGCCATGTGACTCATACGCTGCTGGAAAAGCCTGCGATGCAGTATGAGTGTTACAGGGCTGCAGGGAGGGCAAGAGCATTAGACCATAGAAGCCAGAGGAAGAGAAGTGGAGTGGAACAGCCGACAAATACACTGAAACAAGAATTTTCCATTGAAAACTACGTTTTGAAAAGTAAGTCGGGAGCTCTAGATAAGCGGCATTTTTTCATGTTCTTAAATCCTTATTTGACACTCAATGCCTATGTTGTGGGTACTCAAACGATTTGTTTCAGTTAGATGATTCTTAAAAGTGCACACGATATTCACGTAAGATACACACGAGATACAGTTAACAACGTCATGAATTTTACTAATTTTGCATTCACATTCCAATCCAATCAGCTCCAATTTGTTCCACTCACATTCCAATCCGTTCTTAAAAAGCGTTCCATCGCTCAAATCATTCTGGTTGATTTTCGTCGTTCCGTTTATAGTGATATTTTTTTTGTGCTCACTCTGAACGCTTTTGTTCGATAAAAGTCCGTGCCATGATTTGATTGCCTGGAATTAATTCCCTTTTTTTTAAAAGAAAACAAAATATAAACATTCTATCTATCTATTGCGTGGACGCCACATTACTTTTTGTTCTCTTTATTATTTTAGAAAAAGTTTTACCTGATTTTCGGTATATTTTCATTATCTAGTTGAGAAATATAGACTGTATACAAATAGGTTCATTACACACACGACAAACCAATTAAGAATGCCTAATTAAAGGAAAGTCGAAGTCATTCAATATCCATTAATCCATAATTAATATCACGTCTTTAATGTTCTCTTACTGATGTTGATTTTAAAACACTATCGAAATCGGACAATGTTTTGAAAATTACATATTCACCCTATTTTCACATTGATTTCGATTATGTATTTATTTCAATTTGTCAGTCTTACAGATAATTTATAATATGATATTTCCTTATTGCAATAATGACCTTGAATACATGGTCTCTGATTATCGCTAATCTTTAATGTTTGTGTAGAAAATGTAGAATGTATACAATTAGACACATTAAACACACAACAAACCAATTAAGAATGCGTAAATAAAAAAAGCCGAAGTGACTAAATATCCCTTAATCCAAAACTGATAACACATCTTTAGCCCTTTCCCTCATACGACAATAATGCAGCAGATGACTTTGAACATACTTTGTCAAAAAATCAAACATCACTATAATTGAATGGGTATCCTATGACAAAAAGTGGAAAACATTGTGGCAAAAGGAGTTAAGCAATTTCTTCATTTATCACTATGTTTTTAAAAAGCTGCAGAGGCGTTTGAAAGCGTCTATATGAGGGAAAGGGCTAATGTTTCCTTGAATAAAATCAGAAGATGTTGATTATTTAAAATGACTGTAGAAATAGAAGAATGTTTTGAAAATAACATATTCACCCTTTTCTCACATTGAATTGATATCATATTTATTTCTTTTTTCAATTTAAAGATACTTAAATTATTTCACTTTTGCACGTTTGACATGCGCCTTTGTTCGACAATACGACCATATTCAGAATGGGTAAACGTACACAATTGTTAATTGTATATATGTTTATAGTATGTATTTGACTATCTATTCCAGGGTATATGATTGATTGGGCCTTTCTATATCATCTACTTATTTTTCTACAAACACATATATCGGTCTTCTAAATAATTAGGTCCCAAAATAATTTTATATTATCAAAATTGGTAAATTGTCGCAACCGCTCAATACGATCCAAACGCTCATGCTTGGATTGTTTCAATTATTATGAATGTTTCAATCAGAGCGCTAAATTCCGATCGGTCTGTCGGTCGGAAGCTATATTTTGTCCGGCCTATTTCTTACAAACCACTGGGTTGAATTCAATAAAATTTTACATGAAGCTTCTATACCAAGAGAAGATGTGCATTTCCTAAAGGGGTTACAATTGCATGTTACTTAACAGAGTTATGGCCCTTTTACTGATTAAGTTATGGTGTAGGTCAAGGTGCTGTTTAGGGGGTATTTATCATCTTCAGTGATAGTTCTAGTTAGAGATCAACTGTTGGAGAAATGCCAATTTATTCCTCCTTTTCTTGTCCTCTGGTAATGTGTTGTTTTTGTGGGGCCCGCCTTGGTAGAAAGACACATAGTGATCAGTTCACCATTGTCTATCCATCATTTACTGAAACATTGGCAGGTGAGACATGCGTTCCTTCAAACCACTCTTGTCTTGTGGCTGGTAGTGCATTCTTTTTGCCAGGAAAAAAGTATTCATTCAGGTAGAGCCCCCAGCTATGGATGGGTTGTTATTTCAGCCTATGACTGTGCCCTCGCTCCTTCTGACAACTGTCAAATAATAATGAAACCTGCATCACTCATCTTTCACCAATTGGCTTAAAGACTATTAAGAAGGCAATCATCTAAGCTTGAAGAATGAATGAATGAATATTGAAAGCCTCGGAACTCATTGATAGGTGTACAAATTAACCGTTTACTTCATACAACAAATATGCAGCAGACGTCTGAAACTATCTTAGCAAAATAGTAAAAATCTCAATTTAGGGGAAAGTTTAATTATTGAAAAGAGCAATTTCTCAAAATGTTTCCACATACAGCAAATCTGCAGCAGAGGACTTTCAAAATATCTAGGCACCATTTATGTGTGTTTATTATCAAAGAAGGTTAAAGAAAATCGTTTGAAGTCTTAGCAGTTGCCACCAACCTCATCTTCACCATTCTAGGCAATCAACCTTTCCTACATGCAGACACATTTTGACGCGTTGTCTGCAGACTACTTTTGAATCAAATAGGCAAATTATGGAAAATCTCTATTTATAAATGAAACTGATAAGTGACAATAGTTGTAAACATTGCAGCAAAAGGAGCAATTTCTGCTTTCGCCACAATATTATCAAAGTTATGTGCATGTTGGAATGGGTTGGTATTAATCTTAGGCAAATATCTGTTAATCCCTGATTATATATTATTTAAGGTATAGGCAGAGGACGTGGAATGTCAACAAATAGTTCCCAGACAACAACGATGCCACAGACAACAACAATGCCACAGCACCAAAAGAAACTAAGTCAACCACTAGGAAGAGGGATTTTCTCAGATATTGCAGGGCTCCCATGAAACACAAGTTGCCAGTGGTTTTAAATGTTCCAGTTACCAACAAGTGTTCTTTTACTGTTCTGTTTTTATATTTTGACAAGAGATCTCATCATACATGTATATATATCATACATTTTAGCATCCTCAGTACCCAGGCTATTCATAAAATATCATATATTTTATGAATAGCCTGGGTACCGAGGATGACATTTCAGGTACCTATGGACAAGATTGCATTACCTGATGTGTTGTTTTTAATCCTATCCCACTTGACAACTTTTGGAAACATAGTAGCAAAAGGAGCAATTGCTAATAATGATGGATTTCTCCTTTTGGCACAATATTTTCAACTCTATTCAATAACTTTACTTTCATATATAGAGATTTCCATATATTTACTGAGGGATTTTCAAAGCCATCTGCTGCAGATTTGCTGTGGAAGAGTGTTAACGCTTTCCGACACCTCTGCAGCAGATGTCTTTTGAAAACACTGCGACAAAAGGAGAAATTAAACGATGATGATTTGATGATTAAACTCTCATCTATGAAGCTTTTCCTCATTTTTGTCCAGCCCGGCCGGGTAGCTCAATTGGTAGCGTATCGGACTCGTGATCTGGAGGTCACGGGTTCGATACCCGGTTGCGGCGACATTCTTTCGGGCGATGTTTTCCATTGCCTCTCACCTCTGATCTATGTGAGAAAGTAGTCAGTGGCTTCGAAAGAATGTTGTGTAAGTACTGGTGTGGGAAAGCCAGGAAAACATGGGTAGGTGCACTGACCGCCGTGATATGACCAAAGCTGTTGAAAGCGGCGTTAAACTCCAAACAAAATAAAATTGCTGTATGTGGGAAAGTCTTAAAGCTATCTGCCTTGGAATAACATGATCTGGTAAATTTAGAATGAATAATTTTATGAATAAATGAGCGATGGCTTCTTGAGGTACTCTTTTCTCGTTAAGTTGTCTCCAGTGAGTTGGAAACAATGAGAGAAAAGTTTTCGTATGTATAATACTAGAATATATTAACATGTTACAAAGTTGTAAAGCCAGAAAGAGTTGAGTCATAAAGGGTTTGAAATATAGATGAAACATCCAAAAACAAGCAATTTTTCCTTTTCCCACAATATTTCTAAGATGTGTCTTCTCCGAAAGTGTTGGCTGTTTCGGATAAATGGGTATAAAGCTGTTAGTAAGAATGAAGTTTTATAAACCCTTTTCTACATGCAACAAATTTTCAGCAGATGACTTAAATAATATCTTGGTAAAATTATGGAAAACCTTTTACGGCTTTATAAATGACAGTATATTCATCAAACAAAAGTTGGAAGCATTGTGGCTCATTATGAACTATTTCTCTTTTTGTCACAATGTTTTCAAAAGTCTCACAATTTTTTCTACTCTTTTTCAATAATTACACTATCAGGTATTCCGCTGTGGTTGTGTGGTTAGCGTCGGGGATTTCGAAATCCCGGGTTCGATCCCCAGTCGCGGCACTACGGTCATGGTGGAGTGCCCTTGGGCAAGGCACATTTTCTAGCCTAGTACTGGTTTGTTTACCCAGGGATCATGAATAATTAAAATTAATTGCGCGCTAAATGACCTTAGCTGTCGATGCGCCATAAAACAATATACATTCATTCATTCATTCAGGTATAGACATATACACAATTGTTGTCGAGACCATTTCAAAGTCTTTGATAGTAGACGTATTGTGTTTGAGAAAGAATTAACCCTTTCCCTCATATATATATACGCTTTCTGATGCTTCTGCAGTCGACAGCTTTTTGAAAACATAGTGACAAAAGAAGAAATTGCTCAAAACGGGCAATTTTTCCTTTTGCCACAATGCTTTCCAATTTTAGTCATAGGTTATCCATTCAATTATATAAATAGAGATTTTTTATTTTTTGACAAAATATGTTCAAAGTCGTCTGCTGCTGAATTGTCGTATGAGGGAAAGGGTTAATAGTATACGGTAAGTAATGGTTAATAAATCCGAGCTGGAGATATCATATGGGGCATACCTCTTAATCAACACTCCTTTTAATTGTAGGAAATCAAAACTACATGTATAGAGTTCAAATTGCTCATAAGAGAGACGTTTCGGAGCAAAGATTGACTCCCATATTAGTATCAATGCCTCCGAAACTGGGAGCATGCATTTCCTATGTACTCGTCAGTCATCTGCAGCTGTTTTCGGTGCTAAGATATCGAATAACTTAACCCTTTCCCTCATACGACAATTCTGCAGCAGACGACTTTGAACATATTTTGTAAAAAAATGGAAAATCTCTATAATTGAATGGATAACCCATGACAAAAAGTGGAAAACATTGTTTCAAAAGGAGAAATTGCTCGTTTTGAGCATTTTCTTCTTTTGTCACTATGTTTTCAAAAAGCCGTCTGCTGCAGACGCGTCGGAAAGCGTCTATATGAGGGAAAGGGTTAATTAATGTATAGAGATGTAATAATTGCAAAATTGAGCCTCATGTCCTTGCGAAAAGGTATAAGCTGGCTTTTGTGAATAGTGAATACGATTCCGCCAACCTGTGTAGAGCCTGATAAGAAGGATTAAATGTGCAGGCTGATCTTAACCTACACTGTCCATTGTCAAGAAGTGCCAACTTGGAAAGGCACAAAATATCTTTATTTCTAGATAAGAATCTGATGAGTATTTAACCCTTTCCCTCTAGATAAGAATCTGATGAGTATTTAACCCTTTCCCTCATATAGACACTTTCTGATGCATCTGCAGCAAACAGCATTTTGAAAACATAGTGACAAAAGAGGAAATTGCTCAAAACGAGCAATTTCTCCTTTTGCCACAATGTTTTCTACTTTAAGTTATAGGTTATCCATTCAATTATAGAGATTTTCTATTTTTTTGACAAAATATGTTCAAAGTTGTCTGCTGCAGAATTGTCGTATGAGGGAAAGGGTTAAAATTCAAAAACCCTTATTTGACACTCAAATCCTATGTTGTTTGTACTCAAAGGAATCCTCTCAGTGAGACCATTCTTTTAAGTACCCACAACATGGTTGAGTTATATAAAAGATAAAGGTTGGAAAAGACCAGTTTACTTATCTATGCCTCCGTTTTGATATGAACATCATCTCTCATCTTCCAACTGCTCCTGTAAAATGGCAGCTGTAATAGATTTTTGTTAATCAAAACTCATATTGATTGCCAAATATATGATATATAGGGGATATTTGTTTGTTTTGAGTGGATATGAAATATATCTCGTCAAGAAGTGCTACAATTTTAATATTTTCACGAGCACGTAGCGAGAGTGAAAATGTTAAAATTGTATCACTTAGAGATAAGATATATTCCATATCCACTCGAAACAAACAAATATTTCATGCTAATTGATTAAGAAAGAATGGAATTATTTATTGTCTTCGTACCTGTTCACACGTTAATGAATCTGTGTGAATGTATTTGTTTACTACACAATGTCAGGCAATGTCAATAAGTCTGATTTGTTTAATTTACGGAATACGGAATTATACATTTGTCAAGATAAGTTTTTATCACATGACAATGCTTGTATTCAAACTAATATACCCATTACGTATTTCTTTAAATATAACGTGTGTAATATAACATGACAGAATACTAGGAAAATGACATAACATCGGCGGTTTGAGGTCATAACGTTAGTCCCTTTGGCGCCAAAACTTGAAAATTTCGCCTAGAAATATTGTAAACATTTTACATATATCTACATTTATTTTAGGTCTCTGATTCTATATATCAGTTTTTGTGAAAATAAAGATAAAATTCTGTTATAAGTAAAAAAAAAGTAGTTCCGGCATACCTATATCACCCACACTACCTATATCACTCACAGTGTTGGTGATATGGATTTTATTTCACTGATAGGACACAGTATCTCATCATTTAGCATAAAATAAATTGCTGTATTGTGTAATAGATTTTTGTTAATCAAAACTTATATTGATTGCCATATATATGATATATTGATGTATTGTGTAATAGGTTTTTGTTAATCAAAACTCATATTGATTGCCATATTACCAGGCGATCCTGACCCATGAAATATTAAATGTTGCAGCAATAGAAACCATTTTTAGCTCGACTTTTCGAGGAAAAGGCTAGTTATACTACTCGCCCCGGCGTCGGCGTTGGTGTCACACCTTGGTTAAGGTTTTTGTGCCAATTCACTTTTTAGCTCACCTGAGCTTTGCTCAAGGTGAGTTATTGTGATCGCCTTTTGTCCGGCGTCCATCGTGCGTCGTGCGTCATGCGTCAACTTCTTCTCCTCAGTAACCAGTGGGTCAATTGGATGAAACTTCACAGAAAGCATCCTCTCAATGACCTCACCAGATTTCCTTCAAATTTTTGGGATCCATGCATAATTCTGGTTTCCATGGCAACGAAATGAAAAAACTTAAAAATTCTTCTTCTCCCAAACTGGTTGACAGATTTGCAAATAATTTTGTAGAAATGTTCATTGGATGATCCTCTGTCAGATTCCTTCAAGCCATGTTGATTTGTCGAAAAACATGGCCGCCAGGGGGCGGGGCTATTTTGCCTTATATGGCTATATTGAAAACTTAAAAAATCTTCTTCTCCCAAACTGGTTGGTAGATTTTCAAATAATTTTGTAGAAATGCTCATTGGATGACCCTCTATCAGATTCCGTCAAGCCATCTTGATTGGTCAAAAAACATGGCCGCCAGGGGGCGGGCTATTTTGCCTTATATGGCTATAGTGAAAACTTAAAAAATCTTCTCCTCCGAATGTGTCAGGCCGATTTTCAAATATTTTGTAGAAATGTTCCTTGGATGACCCTCTATCAAATTCCTTCAAGCCATGTTGATTGGTAAAAAAACATGGAAGCCAGGGGGAGCGGGTCTATTTTGCCTTATATGGCTATTGTGAAAACTTAAAAAAATCTTCTTCTCCAAAAGTGTCAGGCCGATTTTCAAATAATTTTGTAGGAATGTTCCTAGGGTGACCCTCTATCAGATTCCTTCAAGCCAAGTTGATTGGTCGGAAACTATGGCCGCCAGGGGGCGGGGCTTATATAGCTAAAGTAAAAAAAAAAATCAGGTGAGCGATTCCAGGGCCATCATGGCCCTCTTGTTTGTCAAAACCATTACAGATATTGCTTTGAAACTTACAACACTTATTCACCATTATTACCTCCATCAACAGACAAGAGTACATAACTCTGTCAAGGTTTTTGTAAGAATTATGGCCCTTTTTGACATAGACTTTTGGTTAAGTTTTTTTGTACCAATTCACTTTTTGTCAAAATCATAAGATATTTCTTCAAAACTAACAACATTTTTTAACTATCATTACCTCCATCAACAGACAAGAGTACATAATTCTGTCAAGTTTTTTTTAAAGAATTATGACCCTTTTTCGACTTAGAATTTTGGTTTAAGTTTTTCAAAACCATTAGAGATATAGCGTACACACTTACAATACTTATTTACCATCATTACCTCCATTCACAGACAAGAATACATAACTCTGTCAAGGTTTTTTAAAGAATTATGGCCCTCTTTCAAAACAATTAGAGATAAAGCTTAAACACTTTAAGTCTTACAATATCTTTTTACCATCAATACCCCCACCAACAGCCAAGATTGCATAATACAGTGAAGGTTTTTGTAAGAATTAGGACCCTTTAACGACTTATAAAGCACTGCTTATAAATAGTATGATAAAGTAATTGCTTATGTTTTCTGTACCAGCCAAAATAATTTTGTTTTATTGGCAAGCGCGAAAAGGTCAAGCATGCTGTCCTCTGACAGCTCTTGTTCTAGAAGCCATTTTGTTTTCCTTTAATATGATGTTTGGTTAAAATGACAGTGGCATTTTTACACTGTATGATAGTTCTGATAATACGTTGGGATGTTTATCCCTGTAACTGTTCAATAATTAGTTAATAATGTGTTGATGGCATTTTCCATCAAGATTTGCTCACAAATATAAAATTTGTCAACTCATTTGTTGGTTTAACCCTTTCCCGCATTCAACAAATCTGTAGCAGACGACTTTAAAACCATCTATAAATGATAACTTGATTATATGAATAGTTGTAAACATTGTGGCAAGGGGAGAAATGTCTTTTGAGTAATTTTTTCGTTCTGCCACTATGTTCCAAATGTCATCTGCTGTGTATGCGTTTAAATAAGAATCCAAGTGGGAAAGGGTTAATATTAAATCATCAGAGTTGAAAACGAATTAAAAGCTGCATGTTTATAAAATGTATATGATACCAGTTATTTCCCTCAGCTATATACCTTTCATTTACAAATTGAAATAGAAATATTTTTTCATTTAGAATTAACAGGGGCATAGCTTTGCAATGTGTAGGCCGTCTCGTGAGAAAATCAACATTGGGGACTCTGCGTAAAGTATCGACCCGGATCAGCTTAAGCATGCCACACAGGCCTACCCGGATAGACACTTTTCGCACCTGTGGGTTTTCTGTTTCAGGAATAACTACTCTATACATCTATCCCCCTAAGACGGAATGTGTCGGCCGGATCAGTCTGTGCGGACAGCGCAGGCTGATCTGGTCGATACGTTACGCAGATGTCTATCGCCGCAGCTGCATTTTGGGGCATTTTGAGATAAAATGTGTAGGCACGTGCCTACAGTGCCTAAAGGGAGCTACGCCCCTGATTGCCCATTATAGGAAATCATGAATAATTCATTCGGATTAAGAAAGAAATGCAAAAAACCTCAAAACCATTACACTGTTTGTAATGATTCTTATATTTTTGTAAATCATTGTGTTAATTTTTACACCAGTTGTGTTCATTTTTATACCAGTTTTGTTAATTTTATGGCAACTTTTAGACATGTATTTATCACAGAAAATCGTTTTAATAAAGTTTGTTTGCATTTTTAATTTTCGATTTTAAGATGTAAGAAATTGATGTGATACTGATTGTTAATGATATGTCATGGTATTTGCCTCATTATGTTCTTCTTTGGCCACATGTTTAACCCTTTCCCACATATAGACGCATTTTCATTTGCAGACGACTTTTGAAAACATCGTGACAAAAGGAG
The DNA here is from genome assembly GCA_031761405.1 of Serripes groenlandicus. Classification (NCBI taxonomy): domain Eukaryota; kingdom Metazoa; phylum Mollusca; class Bivalvia; order Cardiida; family Cardiidae; genus Serripes; species Serripes groenlandicus. The sequence continues at coordinate 9,725,011 of JASEVX010000006.1, read as the reverse complement.
AAATTGCTCAAAACAAGCTGTTTCTCCTTTTGCCACAATGTGTTCAATTGTTTTCAGTAATGGTATCTATAATTATAGAGAGAATTTTCTATTTTTTTAATAGACATTTTGAAAGTCGTCTGCTGCAGATTTGTTGTATGTGGGAAAGGGTTAACCATGATTTTATAACGGCTACCTCACCATTCTCTCATGTCACTTACCCTCATAGAATAAGTCTGTGGCAGACATCTTTGATAACATCTAGGCAATAATACAGAAAATCGCTATTAAACTTTCCCACATACATCTGATGACTTTGAAAACATTGGCAAAACATAAAAATCTCCAAAAACGAAAGAAGAATTATTACATAAAGTTGAAAAGATTTTGGAAAAGATGTTGGAAATTGCACATTATGAGCAATTAACCCTTTTGTCACAATGTTTTCTACTATATAATAATTTTACAATCATTTATCGAGATTTTTCATGTTTTTGCCAATATATTTTCCATCTTCATTTTGTGGTTTCTCAAAATGTGAGAGCTTTGATTATTAAGTTTGATATGTGCACCAAGAACAGTTAGGAGATCATTGCGCATCATCAATTTGTCTGAATGCTGCAAATCTGCAACAAAGGACTTTAAAGACATCCAGCCAAAAAGATATGGAAAATATCTATGAGTAACACTTATCATTGAAATGAGCTGAAAAAGATGTCTGCTGCAGATGCATCAAAATGTGTATTTTAGTTGAAAATGGTTAACTTAAGTTAAGAATAAGTGGTCTATTCAAGGAAATGTCAATTCAGAGAAAATGCACATAACATTGAATAGATATAAACTGAGATGCAATAAAGGGCAGCAGATGATTTGAAAAAATTGCCTATCAGGGCAATTTGCGTTTAATACATTCTATATATGCAACTATAGCTTCGTTCTTGACCGAAAACATTATTTGTTTCTACTTTCATCATTTCCCATTATATAGTTCTATCAAACATATTCATTTTTGGCCGGATTGCTCTAGCAATTCCGGTCTATAGATTGGCGATGTCCGTCCGTCCGTCTGTCTGTATGTCTGTTAACATTTTGGTTAAAGTTTCCGGTTGAGGCAAAATCCCAGCACTGGAAAGGATTACAAACTTGAAACTTTGCCTGAAGGTAACCAGTAACAAGTTCTATTGATTTCTATGGTTACTTTGGCCTTGACCTTGGTTTGTTGATTTTCAAGGTCAAATTGCCGACAATCCGGCCTTACCGTCTTCAGCGATATCTTGTTAAATAATACTACATGTACTAGATACTTTATTTTAATGTGCTCTAAATGACCTTAGCTGTTGATGCACCATAAAACACTCATTCATTCATTCGTTGTTGACCGAGCTCTAGATAAGTTGTATTTTTATTGTTTTAACCCTCATGATGAGCAATTTCTCCTTTTGCCACAATGTTTTCCACTTTAAGTCATTGATTATCTATTCAATTCTAGATATTTTCCATTCTTGACAAAAAATGTTCGAAGCAGTCTGCTGCAGATTTGTTGTATGTGGGAAAGGGTTAAAATCCTTATTTGGCATTCAGACCCTATGTTGTGGGTACTCAAAAGAACCGTGTCAGTGAGACGCTTCTTTTGAGTACCCACAACATAGGATTCGGTTGAGTATTAAGAGAAATATTGTGGGGGAAAGACCAGTTTACTCCCCTTTATCTAGTTCTCATTCTTGATGAATATTGACATTATGGTTACCACTCATATAGGGAGGAGAAGTATGTGTAGGAGATCAAGGACTTCCAATGTAAGAGTCACTGTAGATCTTGCATTTATTCTATGTTAATTGTTATAGAGTATGACAAATTTTTGTTACATTCTTATGTCTGTTCTTTGTTCAAATCGCCCCAATGTTGATGAAACTTGGAAGACAGGTTAAACCCCACTAAGGGAGGTCTTAACCCTTTCCCACATACAACAAATCTGCAGCAGACGACTTTGGAAACATCCAGGCAAAAACACGGAAAGGCTCTATAAATGTTTGTTGAAAACATTGTGGCAAGACAAGAAATTGCTTGTTTTGAGCAATTTCTACTTTTGACACAATGTTTTTTTAGTCGTCTGCTGCAGAGGTGTCAGAAAATGTCTAAATGTGGGAAAGGGCTTATACAGAACAGAACAGAAATTTAAATTTCAACATAAGCATAATAATTTATACAGCTTATGGTTAATGTACACAACTTTACATGCAGAAATGGTTAAAGCAAAGTATTGAAATAAAAGTAATCAATTACACTGTAAGTTTAATTTAGATTTTTATATATATATATATATATTACATGTATATACATATACAGGGAGGGAGGTACCAAACATCTCCCAAGGTCATATTCATTTTGGTTTAACCAGGGACACTATATTACATGTAATATAGTGTCCCTGGTTAAAGAATTTGATGTGAAAAGTTTTAGGGCATTGTGTATTTTATTACTTAATCTTCGGAATGTTGTTTAAATTTGATATGATTTAAATTTGATATTTTGATGAACCATCACAAAGGGAAGCTATTGAAAGAAAGGGGACCAGATTATTTTATTATATGACTAAGAATTAAAGCTCCAATAGTGACAAAACTTTAAATAATGATGACACATCATATACTACCGCGCCTGTACAGTTAAGAACATCATGAAATTGACAAATTTACCGTTCACGCTCCATTTCATTCAGTTTCGCTCTTCTCACGTTCCAATCCGCTCTTAAAGCATTCAGTCGTTCAAATGATTTTGATTACTTTTTTCCGTTCCCACAAATTGATTGCTTCTTTACGAGCACTCAATAAGCGAAACATTCATGTGATAGGATTTCTTCATTCATTATGATTGTCTTGTTCAGAGCCCAAAATTCTGTTCCGCTCTTAAAGCATTCCAATCACGCTCTCGATCTAATCACGTTCCGCTCTGACTGTCAAGTTCATGATGTTCTTAGCTGTTAACAGTTAAGAACATCATGAAATTGACAAATTTACCATTCACGCTCCACTCCGTTCAGCCCGCTCCAGCCCCCGCTCTTAAAGCATTCAGTCGTTCAAATGATTGTGATTGCTTTTTTCCGTTCCCTTCAAATTGATCGCTTTTGTACGCTCACTGGGAGCGCTTTTTTTTTTCGATCAAAAGTAGTTTTTGTAAAACAATTATTGAGTAAATTGTTGCAACCGCTCAATGAGCGAAGCATTCATGTGATTGGATTTTTTCATTCATTATGATTGTCTAGTTCAGAGCGCAAAATTCCACCCGCTTTTAAAGTGTTCCAACTTTATTCCAATCACGCTCATGATCCAATCACGTTCCGCTCAGATTTTCAATTTCATGATGTTCTTAACTGTAGCTATAGGAGACGTTCAATAATAACGGCAGCCATAGTCAGACCCTTGCTTGAACTGTAAGGGCTGGCTTAATTGGTCTGAACGATTGGAGTCATTTTAACTCATGAGCCCTAGCAGGTGGGATGGAATTGGGTTCATACCTTATGTATTTTATCTCGATGTAAATGTAAGGTGTGGGACCAAGATCGTGTTTCCTGTCCCCCGTAATATGACCTTAGCCGTTGAAAGCAATGTAAAACCCAAAAATGAACAATCAAAGAAACCAAATAATATGTCTCCCATTACCTTTAAGGACACTGAGTCATATTTTGAGATGCATTAATCTTATAAAAGTTTTGTTTGATCAGCATTTCAAATTGGCAAGGTTTCTGTACTAATTACTTAACATCTCGTCTTGTAATTTACAGTATCAATGCTTTGTTTGTCCCCAAAGCCATTGTTGACCTTTATCCCTTTCCCTCATATAGACGCTTTCTGACGCCTCTGCAGCAGACGGTTTTTTAAAAACATAGTGACAAAAGAAGAAATTGCACAAAACGTGCAATTTCTCCTTTTGCCACAATGTTTTCCACTTTTAGTCATAGGTTATCCATTCAATTATGGAGATTTTCTATGTTTTGACAAAATACGTTCAAAGTCGTCTGCTGCAGAATTGTCGTATGAGGGAAAGGGTTAACATCTCTTCTTGTAATTTACAGTATCAATGCTTTGTTTGTCCCCCAAGCCATCGTTGACCTTTATACTATGTGTTATAGCTTGACAAAATTTACCTGATCCTGACGTTTGTTCACGGACACATAATACCATGAAATATGAATCACTTTTTATCTGTGTTTTACTTATCTCATCAGGTGTACTAGTCTTATAATGTTGTCTTTGTTCAGAGGTCCGGATACGGTCAACATTGTCAGGGTATAGTTTATGTAATGTTAGGGACCAAGTGCTATGGGACATGAGGCTGTCCTTTAAAGAGGTTGTTATGTTTTGTTTGAGGTTTGTTTGTTTTTTGTGTAAATTGTTATCATTAAAACATGTGAATAATCTACAGGGAAGTTAAGGCTTCCACATACAAAAGTTAATTCTTGCCTGTAAATAAAAGACTTTGGTTGTATCTGCTGAAGTCATTTTTAGTTCACCCAAGTCGGAGACTCCAGGTGATCTTATTGGGATCACTTTGCCCGTTGTTTTATTTAGCTTCAAACAGCATCTTCTAAACCACTGTGCTAATTTAAACCAAGCTTCAGTCATAGGTTTGTTTCTTTGGGAGTTTTCTTTCAAATTTATACACAAAATTAAATTCTATGTAGAACTCTGGTTGCTTTGGCATCAGAAATGGGATTAAATGGCAACACTTAAAAAAAAATGCTTTTAATTTGCTTGTTTTTTCGGATATGTTCAAAGCAGCCGACTACATATTTGATTTCTTTACATAAACAGATAACTGCCTTTTGGTTGTTGTAAGTTAAAACCCCAAAGATGGAAATATAAGTTTTAGAACATACTGTTTGTGTCTCCCGTCTTGGCATGGTGGCACATAAGGACCAATCAGCCCTTCAGTAGTTGACATATTGACAGAGTTTCCTTTTGAACTTTCTTTCATGATTTGTTTTCCATGAAATCAAAGGGTATTGTAAAAAGAGATTCATGTGTCAATTAGTTCTCACAAAATGAAACGAGTCTTGGACTCGGGATGCATAGCAAAAATGAAACAATGCTTTGAACATTCTTGTAAAAGAAAGACGAGTAGACATTGTTCGTCTTTAGCGAGTTATTATTCTTTTAAACTTGTGATAAGCATCTTCTGCAGAGACATCGAAAGTCGTATATATCATAAAAGGGGTGAAGAAGATCGGTGGAAATGTGTCTTGATGGTTGTTTATTTTTATAAAACTTTGTTTTTTCATTTTATAATTTTCTTTAAAATATAACAATATAAATAAATGTTTATATATTGGTAATTTGATGTTTTTGTTGTTTTCCAAATGAGTTTTCCTCCTTGCTTTTCAACCCAAAGGTGATAGATCTAGAACATTGAGATGAGAGCTTGTTTCTGAGTGTTAGCTCTCAAAAAAGCGGAAACGTCTTTCGAACAACTTGTTTGGTTTTCCTTACGTTTGACGAAATTTAATTAAAACAAATTATGATCGAAAGAGCACTTTTAAAAGCATTGGGATGGCTTGTAAATCATTAGCCAAGCCCCGGTATCTCAGTCGGAGCGACGCGGGCTGTCAATCCAGGGGTTGTGAGTTCGAATCCCGGCTTTGCCAACTTTCTTTCCAACGATTGACAAAAGTCAATGCGACATGCGTGATTCGTCTTCCACCAATGTGGAAAAGCAGCCAGTTGCTTGGGAAGATTGTTGTGTGGAGTACTGGTGTGAGAAAACCAGGAAATGCATGAGTAGGTGAACCGGCCGCCGTGATATAACGGAGAAATTGTTAAAAACGGCGTTTAACCCCAACCAATCAATGTAAATCATTGAAAGAAAAGGGGAACTTTTTCGCGACGAGCATTTTCTCCTTTTCCTATAACATTGGCTAATCAATTCTTCCTTTCTGTGACTTCAGTGCTGTATTGAATACCCCAGTCCCCTTGAGTCAAGTTTCAACTCTCTATGTTATGTAAGTATGATAAGGAAATATAACCATAAGGATATCCTGGTTCCGGGGTAATTGGAACACACTTTTATACCAACTTTTTATTTTTCCTGAAAGATTAACCCGCATTTAGACTGGCACGTTACCTGTTTACAGGGGGGAAAAAAAATGAAAATATATGTCCTTAATTCTAGCAACTGATAACATGTGTCTAAAGAAATAAAAGCGATTTGTACTATATTTTGTTTGAAATAATCAGGGTCTTTCAATAGTATAATAATTCAATGTTCAGGGCTGAGATTTGTTATCACACAGTCATTCGCATTGAACTACATTTACACGGCGATTAAGAAATAAGGCTACTACAAAGTGGTTAGTCTGGAGTTCCTTCCCCTTATTACTATGTACTATCATATGAAGTCGGGAACCAGACTACAAAGTGGTTTGAAACGTTTAAATTTTCTTGATTTAAACTCTTTTTAAAATATGTGACGTTTGGTCACGAGCAAACTAGGGACATTATTTGATTTATTGAAAGTCGGCATTTCTACCTTACCCACAATGTGTTCATCTTCTTTTCAAGACTTTCCATTCGGCAACACCTCCATTTCTGTCAACTGTTTCCAAAGCAGGAAAAATGTCTGCATGTGTAAACCCTTTCCCATCATACGACAATTCTGCAGCAGACGACTTTGAACGTATTTTGTCAAAACATAGAAAATCTCCATAGTTGAATTGATAACCTATGACAATAAGTGGAAAACATTGTGGCAAAAGGAGAAATTGCACGTTTTGTGCAATTTCTTCTTTTGTCACTATGTTTTCAAAACGCCGTATGCTGCAGAGGCGTCAGAAAGCGTCTATATGAGGGAAAGGGTTAATTGGTTAACAGTTGAAAACGTTGTGGCAAGTAAACAATTCTCCTAATGTCATACTATTTTCAAAAGTCGTCTACTGTGGATCGGTTAATACACGCCCGTCTGCTTGTGGGGGAATGGGTATAGTAAGTTGGGACTTGAACTCTTGGCCTTGGACGTGTCCCACCTCTGTCCAGGAGGTACCTGCTTGATTTAGATGCGGTTTTGACGGATTATATGGGAAATAAGAGCATTGTTTGTTTTGACTGAATGTGTGACTTATCGCAATTTTATATACACAAAGGCTTTTATACGAGATAAAAACCGTTTAATCCATTTTCCTCATGTATTATCGTAAGTTTTATCTGTTCAAATGAAAACGTTCCAGGAATGAAGTATAACATCAAGCACATCATAATGATTTCAATACATAATAGGAAAAGAGGAAACTACTCGTTTAAGGTAGTTTTTCCTGTTCCCACTAAGCTTTCCAAATTTGTTTGCAAGCAACGACGTCATTTGTCGTCTGTATCAGGGTAATGTTTAAATTGACTGAATGGTTGAACATCAATGGCTTAGTGCTAAACGGATCTTAATACATCTTATTTCAATGTGTAGTTACATCCGTTTTGCATGAAGCTCGTGTCATGATAGAAAAAAATTATCATAGTATTGGGCATCATGAAACAGTGTTTTCATGATAAATAAAGTTTTGATTTAGCTAAGATCAGCTGCTTGATATTGAACGCAACAGCTCAATTCTAGTCCACATCATGGTTTTGTCTGGGAAATCTTATCAATGTAAAGTAAGAGAAAATGACAAATATAAACAGACTTCGATCATGCATCCTTAACCCTTTCCCTCATACGACAATTATGTAGCAGACGACTTTGAACATATTTTTGCAAAATATAGAAAATCTCTATAATTGAATGGATAACCTATGACTAAAAGTGGAAAACATTGTGGCAAAAGGAGGAATTGCTCGTCTTGAGCAATTTCTTCTTTTGTCACTATGTTTTTAAAAAATCTGTCTGCTGCAGAGTCGTCAGAAAGCGTCTATATGAGGGAAATGTTGAGAAAGTTAAGCGTACCTGTTTGCCCGCTTGAAAACAAATCATCAGTAGACGACTTTGAAACAACTAGGCAAACTTACGGAAATGAATATATAAAATAAAATGATTCTTGAAAAGGGAGCAATTTGATCACAATGCTTTTGCCGCAATGTTTTCTAAAGTCGTCTGCTGCAGACGCCCAAAAGTGTATTTGTTTGTGGCAAATCGTTGACAAGAATTCTAATCATTGCTTTATAAGCCTTTAATGAACCTGTTGTACTCTTGAGGCAGAGTTCGTGCGAAATATGAATGCCAGTTGAGTTATATTTGACAGGAGATACGAAGGACGAACACTCTTGACCCTTTCTCACACACAAAACAGTACGCAGCAGACGAACTAGAAAATGGTTTAGTCAAAATACGGATTTTTTTTTGTTTAAATGAAATTTTTAAAAAGAGTTAAAAACATTGTTTCAAATGGAGAAATTGCTGAAATTGATCAATTTCTCCTTTTGCCGAACTGTTTTCAAAAGGCGCCTGTTATAGAAGCGCCAGGAAGCGTCTGTATGTGGTAAAGTGATACATTTGGGAGCCGCGACTGTCGTGAAGGAGGGCTCTTATTGGCTCTCCGATTTAACATCATTTAACGTTTATATTGGAGTAAAACTATTTATAAGAAGATTTTGTAAGAAGATGTCTATAACATTTTGTCGAAAGTGAAAGCTCTAGTGAAATAGTGCGGCTGCGCATGCTCATCTGGACACTTAATGTAGGCAGATGAATTAACCCTTTCCCACATACAGACGCTTTCTACATCTGCAGCAGACAACATTTGAAAATATTATGACTAAACGAGCAATTTCTTCTTGAGCCACAATTGTCCTTACTTGTTTTAAGTAATTAGAACTTCACTTCATTGAAAGAGATTGTGTATGTTTCTTGCCTATATATTTTCAAAGACGTCTGGTGCAGATATGTTGATTGTGGGAAATAGTTAATAAGCAAATCGTCTGGTTCAGATATGTTGATTGTGGGAAACGGTTAATAAACAAATCGTCTGGTGCAGATATGTTGATCGTGGGAAACGATTAATAAGCAAATCGTCTGGTGCAGATATGTTGATCCTGGGAAACGGTTCTTAAACAAATTGTCTGGTGCAGATATGTTGATTGTAGGAAAGAGTTAACCAGTTAATGTCGTATTACAATCAATACAAAAGTCCCCTACCGGACGAGGCCAGCACAGTGTATATTGTATGTGCATTTTTGGACACAAACAGCAATGCACTGCATACATTTTGGATACAGTCCTATCACACATTTCTCATTTCGTCTTTTGACTTGTAAGTGTGACCTTGACCTTTGAGGTACAGGCTTGTGTATTGTGCGCCACATGTCACCTCATCATGGTGAACATATGTGCTCAGTAACTTGGGATTCCTATGATGCATGGTTGAGATGTGAGCCGAACAAGGTACAGTCCTATCAAACAGTACTCATTTTGACCTTTGACCTATAAGTGTGACCTTGACCTTTGCGGTACAAGCCTTTGTCTTGTGCGCCACATGTCACCTCATCATAGTGAACATGTGTGCCCAGTAACTTGGAGATTATATGATGCATGGTTTCTCATTTCGACCTTTGACCTATAAGTGTGACATTGACCTTTGAGGTACAGGCCTGTGTCATGCGTGTCATATGTCACCTCATCATGCTGAACATGTGTGCCCATTAACTTTGGAATCCTATGATGCAAGGTTGAGATGTGAGCCGGACAAGGTACAGTCCTATCAAACAGTACTCATTTTAACCTTTGACCTATACGTGTGACCTGGACTGCGCAGGCTGATCTGGGTCGATACATTATGCAGAGTCAATAATGTTGGTTTCTTCGTGGAATGGCTCAATTATTCATAGGTTATCTGATGCAAATGTATCAATCTTTCTCTAAACAATAAACGTATGTTGTCATGACTCTACAAGCTTGACCGTCACTCTTGTCTAATTGTATAATATTGTTGTATATTGTATTATTGGCCTTTGTCCGAAATACTTGAAATAAAATAGTTCTGTGTCTATGTCTATGTAGCTGTTTTGATTAGATAAACTGTAAATCCTCTACTATCAAACTATAATCTACGCTACAATGCAGCGATTATTGAGTTAACGATGGGTGTTATTAATAAAATCTTTCCCACATGCAGGTTTGTTTTATTTTTTTTGTATGCGTATCGTGTTTTACGGCGCTTTCAACAATATTCTCCAGTTATATCACGGCGTTCCCTCGTTAAGTTTCCAGAACTACTGATCCATTTATCCTGACAGAAGCGTTTCAGTCGTGTATCTCAGTAACCGCCACAATTCTAAACGCTAAGGGGAGGAAGCCGTTAGTTCCATTTTTTTAAAAAATAAAATGGCATGAGACGGCCTGGGGTTCGAAAACAATATTTAAAAATATTGTGACAAAAGGAGAATGTGCTAGATGCTTTTTGTTCAACTCTTATTCAATCATTATTCTGTCATTCCTAGAAAATGACCACAATTATGCATTGATGTTTACAAAGTCGTCTGTTGTTTGTCTGTTGTATGTGATGAAATGGAATTAGAAAAATGCAACGACTCGTGCCTCGGGATATCCATCCAAGTGCTCCTAATCAGCGATCGGATCTGTTCGGCTATACTCGTAAACTTTATTAAGGATATCTCGGACGTTTTTATTTAAGAGTGTATACAAAACATGACTTTAGTGAATCGATTTCCGGCTGTGCGATGCGGTTAAAAGAAGTCCCCTTATTCTCGAAAAAAAAGGCCGCTTGAATGACAATCTGTTTAGCATGGTCTCGAGCACGAATGACGTCATTGGTTTTTAGCTGAGTAAACTCGACCCGAAAATACGTCTTACAATTTAAAAAGCCTCTTACTGTGCAAACATGGTTTACTGCAAAAACATAAATTATTTAAAATCTGTAAATAATAGCAATGTTCAAACAAACAACATTGACCTTTTCCCATATGCAGACGCTTTCTGACAACATTGACCTTTTCCCATATGCAGACGCTTTCTGACAACATTGACATTTTCCCATATGCAGACGCTTTCTGACAACATTGACCTTTTCCCATATGCAGACGCTTTCTGACAACATTGACCTTTTCCCATATGCAGACGCTTTCTGACAACATTGACATTTTCCCATATGCAGACGCTTTCTGACAACATTGACCTTTTCCCATATGCAGACGCTTTCTGACAACATTGACCTTTTCCCATATGCAGACGCTTTCTGACAACATTGACCTTTTCCCATATGCAGACGCTTTTTGACAACATTGACCTTTTCCCATATGCAGACGCTTTCTGACAACATTGACCTTTTCCCATATGCAGACGCTTTCTGACAACATTGACCTTTTCCCATATGCAGACGCTTTCTGACGTCTTATGGGGGAAAATAAGACACTAGATGTGCCGTCACGCGATAAAACCAACATTCCGTCTCTGGGGGATAGGGGTATAGAGTAATGATTCCTAAAACAGAAAATCCACAGAAAGCGAAAGGTGTCTATCCGATTAAGTATGCGCGGCATGCTTAGGCTGATCCGGGTCGATATCATACGCAGAGTCCACAATTTTGGTTTTCTCGTGGGATCTCTCAGATGATGTTTAAAAGAGGCTCTAGATCTGCCTTCCAGGTGATCATTTGATTGCCTTCGTAGTTTTATTTTGTTTAATATAACCGTTCAAACGTAGTCGTCTTCAATAGAACGAGGCTCCTAGATTCCATTTTAGGATATTTAATTAAATAAATTAGTCGTGCCATGTATTAAGTGCTCTGTGTGTGTGTGTGTGTGTGTGTGTGCGAGAGTTTATTTGATCATAGCGCTGCGTAACCCTTCGTTGTGGCATTAACGGTCAAATGTTAATCCAGATGAACATGAACATGCGCCTTGGGATCTAAGATCTGCACGTTTCACTTAATAGTGAAAGAGGGGTTTTAAGAAATTACTGACAAAATATTGTACAATTACATTAGATAACGTGGTTGCGTCGACAGTTGCAAGATGGTGTATAAACGCTATGTTGACCCTTTCACACGTACAACAGATCTGTAGCAGACAATTTTCAACACATGTTGGCCAAAAAAAGGCAAGATCTCTGTATATGAAAGTATAATATCTGAATAAAGTAAAAGCATTACGTCAAAAAGAGAAATCGGTCATGTTTTATTAGTTAAGTCGTCTTCTGCAGAGGCATGAAAATGCGTCTGAATACGGGAGGTGGTTAACAAGTATTTCGGCTACGCCTGTCAATTCTATCATGTCATTTACACGATAAGTCCCCAGAACTTCTGCAGAAATTAATATGAATGCAATGCTAATAATTTGCTTTTTCCGTATTCTAAAAATGATCAAATCAAATAATTCCAGTGCATCCTATTCATATTTACAGTAAATTTAAACTAAATCATATATTCAATGCATTCTGATGAAGGTATGCACTAATTTCTACGCAAACAAGTATTTTTTTATGGACTCAGCGTGGCCGCGGATGTATTTGGCGTAATTTGACCCAAAACCAGTCACGTGATCATTCTCAAGATCTATTTTCCGAACTAGCATAGTTCAAAGATGCACAATTGTTGGAATCAAATATAGGTGATGATATATGTTCCTCAACTTAACTGAATGATTCTTGTATATATAATTGGTTGATTGGTTGGGGTTTAACGTTGTTTTCAACATATTTTCAGTCATATCACGACGGCCAGTTCACCTACTCATGTATCTCCTGTCTTTCCAACACCAGGACTCCACAAACAGACTTTCCTAGCCGCGACTTGCTGTTCTTCAGCATATACTTTAAGCCCATTGGTGGAAGATGAATGACTTTTGTCAAGCTTCAGAATCAATGTTGGCCGAGCTCGGGTTCGAACTCACACAACCTGTATTGACAACCCGCGTCGCTACCGACTAAGCTTCCGCGGATTAGATTGTCTAATTTGAAACGTAAATGTATGCAAATTCAATAGTCCTCTTAGGCCTTTTTAGTTTAAACATATGTTATTGTCTCATTTTTACATGGACCGTTTTTTTTCGTTTTATATTTCCCACCCAACAGACTGTAGCATGGATTAATACTACAATATTATGCTTAACCCTTTCCCTCATACGACAATTCTACAGCAGACGACTTTGAACATATTTTATAAAAAAATAGAAAAATCTCTATAATTTAATGGCTAACCTATGATTTAAAGTGGAAAACATTGTAGTGGCAAAAAGGAGAAATAGCTCGTTTTGAGCAATTTCTTTTTTTTTCACTATGTTTTCAAAAAGCCATCTGCTGCAGAGGCGTCAGAAAACGTCTATATGAGGGGAAAGGGTTAACGCCATGGTAACGTTGGTACACAACGAATATATAAAACGAAGTGAACAGGTTATATTTGTTTAAAACGTGTCGGTCCTCTATAGAAGCGATACGATAAGTTTTGACAATGGATCCTTATTTGATGAGGCTTTTCGGGTTTCTAGCATTGTTGTGTATGTCGACTTTTATCCTACCTTTCCTAAATATTACAAAATCTGCAGCAGAGATGATCACTTTGTAGAAAGCTTGGGAAATTTTCATTTTTTTTTAAAATATGAGAGTGTATTTAGATCTGAATAGAACTGTTGTTGGAAAAAGGAGCAAAGTGTTTGAAGGACGTCTGCTGTAACGCGTCAAAATACGTCTGCATATTTGAAATGATTACATGAAGCTTGAACTTTTTATCAATACCTTTGTGTCCGGTCGACACCATTCTCTTTCATTGTTATGTTAAAAAAAAATTAATCTCTTTTATTACCATATATATTTTTTATTATTACCATCATTTCTAGTCTAAGTCAAATGATTATTGTTGTTGTTATTATATCTATTATTTTCTTTATTATTATAAAAAAAATATAATCATCATTATTATTTTTATTATCATTATTATTATTATTATTATTATTATTATTATTATTATTGTCGACACAATCGAACCTAGAACAACATGTCTTATATCCATGCGCGAACCACTGGATCAAGAGTTTCAATAACAACGTATTTTATCTATATTTTTATTTCCCCTTTATCGAAATAAATAAATATTGTAACACAACTTCAGTTTTCTTAGGGCAGACAAAATTGCTTTAACACCACCACGCTCAGTACTGAGTAGTTCTGAACAGTTATAATCAGATTAATAAAAAAAAAAAAATCAAATATTTTACTTTTTTTCAAACTCGAGGCGGACGCTCTACCACTATGCCACCGAGACGGTATGATATGATATGAAACAAAATGGTTTAATATGTCATTGCTTTTAAAGATATGTCGAGACAAGTACAAACGTTTTCCAAACCACACCATGTGTCTATCTTGGTCGGGACGCTACCAACACCTGCCAGCAAGTAAGAGTGATTTCTAGATAAATATTGACACATTTAAGAGACTTGCTTAACTCTTTCAGCGCCGAATTGTTTAAAGTAGACTCTTCCATGTTCGAAATCGGTTGTGTACATTTCTCAATTTATGAAAGTTTTGGACTACAGTATTTTGGTAACTTAACGGCAAACAATGCTGATTTCAGGTGAGACAGCTCGTTACGAGCTGACTCACCTAAATCCGCATTGTTTGCAAAAACCTCAATATTGCCTGTGGCGCTGAAAGAGTTAATATATTTTGGTGACTATTTCGAAACAATAAAACTATTTCAGTTACTTCTTAACCCTTTCCCACTTGCAGACGTATTTCGACTCATCTGCAGCAGACGCATATTTTTAAAAACAATGTGGCAAATGGAGAAATTGCTCGTAATGAGCAATTTGTCCATTTGCCACACTGTTTTCAACTCTATTCAATAACTACAAAATTATGAAACATCAAGTTAATATGAATATTTGTAGAGAATATCAAACAATTAAATTAGCCGACACATTCCGTCTCAGGGGGATAGAGGTATATAGTAATGATTCCTTAAACAGAAAATGCAGAGGAGGCGAAAGGTGTTTTTCTGAGTTAGCCTGCAGGGCATGCTTAGGCTGATCCGGGTCGGAACTATACGCAGAGTCCACAATGTTGGTTTGCTCATGGAACGGCTCATATGTTATGCTATACATAAGACGAGTTCTCTGAAAACCATATGAGAATATCAAACAATTAAATTAGCCGACACATTCCGTCTCAGGGGAATAGAGGTATATAGTAATGATTCATGAAACAGAAAATGCAGAGGAGGCGAAAGTTGTAGTTCTGAGTTAGCCTGCAGGGCATGCTTAGGCTGATCCGGGTCGAAACTTTACGCAGAGTCCACAATGTTGGTTTTCTCGTGGAACGGCGCATATGTTATGCTATAAATAAGACGAGTTCTCTGAAAACCAAACAAAGCTTACTAATGTTAGGTATAGTCAACTATTTGCCTGCACATTGCATTCATGCAACCTGATTCACGTGGGTAATGTTAGCCAGAGAGTATTTAAGCCTTCTTTGACTAAGTAGCGGACTGTGTGTGGATTCAACTCAATCTTGATGGAATTACTCTGGTCGCAATCTGCACAAATGTTGGTGAAATCGGAGCAAGGCTTATATAATTATTAACTCTTTCACTGCCGAGAATGTTAACAAAGTCGACTTTTCCATGTTGAAAAGCGACCACTCCATGTTTCGTCCGACATGAAATTTGGTAAGATTTAATCTCTAAGTGCCAAACAATGCAGATTTCAGGAGAGACAGCTCGTTACGAGCTGACTCTCCTGAATCTGCATTGTTTGCAAACGCCTTTAATGGTATTTGGCAGTGAAAGGTTTAAGATCTCAATTATTGATTCTCTATAACTGACACAAGCTCAACATAAATTTTCCTACGTTTCAAGCTATGGATGAAATTCTAGACAGTCACAATGAGATAAGAGACAACGTTGTTCCACCAGCTGCGAATATGATTCAATTGGTGAGTTTGTCTTTATTTCTTTATACAAGTTAACCAGAGACTACAGTCGGTGAATAAATTACACGAATCGTGTCCGGCGACAAGTGGTCGTGTTGCATCCGCGAACAGTGAAGATTCAGATGAGCGTGTGCAGACGCCAAGTCTCACTGGAGTAGTCACTGTCCACCTTTATAGCATAAATAAACCTAAACGCATCATCCGACAACAAATGAAGCCACACTAGTCAATGAGAGAAGCGTCTGTTTCGCGTGACACAAAAGTATATATATACATATAAATCTACAAACAGTCATGGCTAATAACCACTGGGACTATCAATCACTAGGATGTAAGCCCGATCGACACTCTTTCCGGCGGTTGACAGAAGTCAATGTAGTCAGATGACTCTACAAAAAAATGCGGCCATACACTAGACATACCTTTATGATGAAGACTCTGGTTTGAATGTGCTGTTCTTATTTGTACAAGACCCTACTCTTCTGATGGTATCAGATTGTTCAATCTTTATGAATACGTTTACTTGTATATGTGTTTTTAGAAACTATTGAATAATAGTTGGATGAATGATAACATATTATAATATATTATAATACTATACATGCATTCTAGTAACTATGTGTTAACTTTATATCTATGAGTGTATGCCATGTTATATAACCGTATGTAGCGGTCCTATTTCTCGAAAATAGATGCACATACATTGTATATATAAGTGTGTAGTAAGTAAGATAACCTTTTATTATATTGATATGTAAAAAAACAAAACATAACACATATCCCATAGGCCTATATGTCACGGTAAAGAAAAGTTTATGTGGTAATGTCTTTTTTTTTTATAAAACTGGGTCTAGTTGGACTACCCAATTAAATTAAATAAAGTATTTATTTACTTACTTATAAGTGTATGTTTTTTTCACAGGAGTATTTCAAAATCCTTGCCATTGAAGCTCAAATTTGGGCGGAACAATGTATCTTACGTCACGATACATTTCACTCCAGATTTCAACCAGGTGAGAAACGTTCATATTAATTGAATATATATGCATTTTGAACTTTAACTTAAATTCTGGACATTACAACAGGCGGTAGTAATAACTTCAATTCTTAGCGCTTTATGTTGCGGGGATAGCATAACTTTCCAACCAACAGATGCATATAGACGCATCTGCAGCAGAGAACCTTTGCTAAACACAATTTTTCCATTGTTTTTTATAGTTTCTGAATAATTGTATCTTCATTCATAGAGTTTTTCCATATGTTTGCCAAGATGTTTTCACACTCATTTACTGCAGATCTGTTGTACTATTGTGTTCTATTATTTCTCCTGTTATTTGACAAGCTCGTTATGATGTCGGACAGAATATATTGACTAGTAAAACCAACATAACGTGGACTAGAGTTATTGACCAATGGCGACAAGAAAACCTGACGTTCAAATATGGAGATACAGCCAACAAAATGACAGAAGTGGGCAACTATGCTCAGGTGAGGATATGCTTTGTTAAAAGAATACTATCTTTTATTAGCAAATATATTTTTATAACCCAAAATATAAAAGTGCATATATTATAGAGGAAATTATCCAGTTCACTAGAAAATACTCGTATATACAATACACAATATCTATATATATATATATGGGCCATTCCGCGAGAAAACCAACATTATTGACTCTGCGTAATGTATCGACCCGGATCAGCCTTCGCAGTCCGCGCAGGTTAATCCGGGCCGTCACATTCCGTTTCATGGGGATAGAGGTATAGAGTAATGATTCCTGTAGCAGAAAATCCACAGGTCGCGAAAAGTGTCTGTCCGGGTTAGCCTGCGCGGCATGCTTAGGATCGATACTTTATGCAGAGTCAACAATGTTGGTTTTCTCTTTGAACGGCTCATATATATATGTTTAGAACATATCTGAAAACGCCCGTTGCCAAGTAAGCATTCATGAAACAATTTCGTCTTTCGAACGTGACTTCACTTTTAGCTTTTTTTTTTCCAACTGTCACTTGACAGCCCGTTTATTTATTTTTTATCATACATTTACATAGGTAACACAATTTACAGCAACTGTAACACATTCTTAAAGAAAAAGAAAACATATTGTTAGAAACAATTCCAATTATTAGAAAGCAAATAAATATACTGCTGCTGCAGTGTTTAGAGTCTTTTAAGGTATAAAGAATCCTCACTGTATTATCAATCTATTACATAATGAAAACGAGAACAATCGCTAGAATGATGAAGTGATCGAGTGTGGCATGCGTGCGTTCGAATGTTTGTGTATATGTGTGTCTGTTATGAGTAATATCACTTTGAGTTATTAGATTACAGAAAGGCCATACATACATCGAAGGTCGTTGACGGTCTATAGAATCGAACGCTCGTTTATGTTGCGGTCCTTTCTTAATTTCACAATGCTTTCATGAATTTAGAGTGCCATCCTCTCTACCCCATGGGAACATTTTAAAATCATTATTTGCGTATTTATCACTTCTGAATATATTAGACGGATGCGAATTCATTAGAGTCTAAATAAACTATAATATACATGATTGATAATTGTTTGTTTGGGTGTTAGATAGAGAAACATGCATATGAGCCATCCCGAGAGAAAACCAACGGTATGGCATCTGCGTAATGTATCGACCCAGATCAGCCTGCGCAGTCCGCGCAGACTGATCCGGGCCGACACATTCCGTCTCATGGGGATAGAGGTATAGAGTAATGATTCCTGAAACAGAAAATCCACAGGAGGCGAAAAGTGTTTATCCGGATAAGCCTGCGCGGGATGCTTATTCTGATCCTCGTCGATACTTTTACGCAGAGTCCACAATGTTGGTTTTATCGCGGGACGGCTCATATTATATTGTTCTGGGTGAGCACCAACAGGAAAAGATGTGGTTGTGGGAGACAGTGGTGCAGTGGTAGAGCGTCGGCCTCTCGTATCAAAGGTCCTTGGTTCGAGTCCCGTGATGAGCGGGTCCTGACTTTGGGATTTTTTCACACAAACGGCGCGAGTACTGGTAAAATCTCAAGGAAGCAGACATTGATCGTGATTATTATAAACTGAAAGCTTGTTTCGCAATCGATGTAAAATAAATAATGTTTAAATTAATAGGAAAAAATATAACTTGTGTTGTTCATGAATGGCACTATATATCTCGATCTAACATTTAGACAGACATTAATTACGTTTATTTAATGCTTAAACGTACTGATTGCGTGGCATTACCGGACAAAACAGGGTTATCAATGAAAGTATGACTTGATAATAACGTTTGAAACAATGGGTTTGGCATTACATAATCCTCTGACATTTTTCACCAGTATAAATCCATTTTAAAAGCATTACTTGATGTATATTGTAGATTGTATATGCCGATACAGGCACTGTTGGTTGTGGTATGTCTAATTGCAACGGAACGTATTTATGTATGTATCTTGTAGATTGTGTATGCCGATACAGGCGCTGTTGGTTGTGGTATATCTAATTGCAACGGAACGTATTTCTTTATGTATCTTGTACATTGTGCATGCTGATAGAGGCGCTGTTGGTTGTGGTATGTCTAATTGCAACGGAACGTATTTATGTATGTATCTTGTAGATTGTGTATGCCGATACAGGCGCTGTTGGCTGTGGTATATCTAATTGCAGCGGAACGTATTTTTTATGTATCTTGTAGATTGTGCATGCTGATACAGGCGCTGTTGGTTGTGGTTTGTCTAATTGCAACGGAACGTATTTCTTTATGTATCTTGTAGATTGTGCATGCTGATACAGGCGCTGTTGGCTGTGGGATGTCTAATTGCAACGGAACGTATTTCTATGTTTGTAATTATGCCCCAAGGTATGGATTGCGATAACATTTTACAAAATAGCTTTAAATAATAATAATAATAATAATAACAAAATGATAAAAATAATATAACAACCATGTTCGGCGATGTCTTTTTGCAGACGCGCATGCACATAGCTTAACCAAAGCCTTCAAACGTGACATTTGAGACATAGGCGTAACAAATGACAAAGAATTGAATTATGTCTACAATTGTGCATTCCCATCTCATTTGAATACACCATATGGCCATACAAGTAGACCCTTGTCGCACGATGCCACTTAATTTACAGGAACAGCACTGCAAGTGTACAAAGCTATATATATAAGCAACGTCAAATGAAAACCCATCTTGCTACAAACGAACACACTGATCAGTCTGTGCATTAAGGCCATTGCTCCGTCTGATCAGGATCTTCCCTGGTCTCAGTCTGGTCATGCAAGCATCCCAGAAGACTCATATGAACGGTCATTAATTCAACAGCAGACGACATTCGAAACAATGTTGTTGGGAATGGAAAAGCTTCTTAAAGCGACTGAACTCCAGATACCCAACTGTCGAAAAAAAAAATCAAATTTTAAGAAAATAAGTATTATGTTTGTATTTGGGGCATTAAAATATGATAACTGACATATTACATACCCCTATAATCGGTGAGATTTTCTTGTTTTCGATACGTTTTCCATCGCAAATTCTACCCTGTCAGTAACGGGGTATGTTTTTAAATAGGAAACCCCTTCATCGGAACAATTGAAAACGACTCAAGTTCACTTTATTGATAAAAAACGATTCTTATACCCTGGTTTTACTTGGATAACATAAAGAATAACATTTAGGGCGAATTCGATTTTTTTTTCTTTTTTCGTGCCATCTGGATTTCAGTCGCTTTAAAATTAACTATTTTTCCAATTTTATTCCATGTTTTTAAACCTAGCTTTTAGTCACAACCGACATATTCTGTCATTCTAAATGTAGGCGGACAGAGAAGACTGTAGCAAGAATATGCTATGCGTATCCACTTATGTTGTCCAATACAAATGTTTACTTCGAACTTCAATTATATCAAAAGTTATTTTTACAGTGTAAGTCGTTCAGTGGTTCTTGTTTCTAATGTACGAGACGTCAGATACATTGCACTTGTCTAAGTCTTCATTGTTGTTAGATGCAATCCGACCATTTTTCCACTAGTGTGGCTTAATTTACATTGGTCTGTGATTTTTCAGTACTTTTAGACTGTTATTGTTACTGAAAATTCGCCGAAATCTATTATATTAAACAGACTTGAATCATACGATTTACCAACACCTTACGAAGTATCTAACTCGGGGAATTCGTGCGATTCCTGCCCGTTCCACTGTAACGTTAACGAAACGGCCACCAGGTGCAGTAAGTATCATATACATAGTAACATACACATATATAATTGTTTGTATACGTGCACTTTTTCCGATGCAAATGCATGCAAGATATCATATTAGACATATACAAAACTTACACATGTACATATATTATATAGTGTATACGTGCTCTTGTTCCGATGCAAATACATGCAAGATGTCATATTAGACAAATTAGAAATTCCACAATCTCTAGAACAAATGCGGTACTAAATATGGTAATGTGACGTACCTAAATATGATGTCAGGTCATTCATATTGCGATAATGTAACGTCATTCAGATTGCAATAATGTAACGTCATTCATATTACAACAATGTAACGTCATTCATATTGCGATAATGTAACGTCATTCATATTGCAATAATGTAAATTCATTCATATTGCGATAATGTAACGTCATTCATATTGCAATAATGTAACATCATTCATATTGCGATAATATAACGCCATTCATATTGCGATAATGTTACGCTATTCATATTGCGATAATGTAACGTCATTGATATTGCGATAATGTAACGTCATTGATATTGCGATAATGTAACGCCATTCGTATTGCGATAATGTAACGCCATTCATATTGCGATAATGTAACGCCATTCATATTACGATAATGTAACGTCATTCATATTACGATAATGTAACGTCATTCATATTACGATAATGTTACGCCATTCATATTGCGATAATGTAACGTCATTCGCATTGCGAAAATGTGACGCCATTCACATTGCGATAATGTAACGTCATTCATATTGCGATAATGTTACGCCATTCATATTGCGGTAATGTATCGTCATTCACATTGCGAAAATGTAACGTCATTCATATTGCGATAATGTAACGTCATTCATATTGCGATAATGTTACGCCATTCATATTGCGATAATGTAACGTCATTCACATTGCGAAAATGTAACGCCATTCATATTGCGATAATGTAACATCATTCATATTGCGATAATGTAACGTCATTGATATTGCGATAATGTAACGTCATTCATATTGCGATAATGTAACGTCATTCATATTGCGATAATGTAACGCCATTCATATTGCGATAATGTAACGTCATTCATATTGCGATAATGTAACGCCATTCGTAGTGCAATAATGTAACGTCATTCATATTGCAATAATGTAACATCATTCATATTGCGATAATGTAACGTCATTCATATTACGATAATGTTACGCCATTCATATTGCGATAATGTAACGTCATTCGCATTGCGAAAATGTGACGCCATTCACATTGCGATAATGTAACGTCATTCATATTGCGATAATGTTACGCCATTCATATTGCGGTAATGTATCGTCATTCACATTGCGAAAATGTAACGTCATTCATATTGCGATAATGTAACGTCATTCATATTGCGATAATGTTACGCCATTCATATTGCGATAATGTAACGTCATTCACATTGCTAAAAATGTAACGCCATTCATATTGCGATAATGTAACATCATTCATATTGCGATAATGTAACGTCATTCATATTGCGATAATGTAACGTCATTCATATTGCGATAATGTAACGTCATTCATATTGCGATAATGTAACGCCATTCATATTGCGATAATGTAGCGTCATTCATATTGCGATAATGTAACGCCATTCGTATTGCAATAATGTAACGTCATGACTGAATGAAACCTCGTGGTCAAAAATGATAAAAATAAAAATGAATTATTCAAAAAATGGAACTGATAATTGGTTTTAAATTATATAATCGAATAGCATTCCCTGACAAAGTTCACATTTTGTAAAAAGATAGATACGATATTACTGTTCTCTTAATACCATGATATTTATATGTTTATATATGCATTGTGTTGTGATGAGGTTGCATGACTTAAAGGCCCGTTTGGCCGTGTGTTGAGAATTGTATTTATTGACGCCGCATGGTAGCGCGGCGTCAGTATGGGATAGCTTTTAATTTTGTACTATGGGGTGACGTTATCGAAACCAACAGTATTATTGTTAAGAAAAACTCTATTATATGTTTGAAAAAAAACCAAAACCTTTATGAATAAATAAATTGTATACAATTATTCAAGAAACAGCTTGATACAAAAACGTATGTCTTCTATCGTTTCTACAAAACTTTAGACACATTTAGTTGGTATTTAATAACTTTCTCCTAACTTTATATGCTACGCTTTTTTTATAGTTTGGTTTAAGACCCGATCCATCAAAGTTCAGAAAAAGTTGAGATTTTTAAATAAATGGGTAATCTTTAAAAAATCAATAATGATTTATTTTAATTACTACATATTACAGTATAATTCTAGAAACTGTAAAAACAACGTTAACCCAGCTATGCAATAGGCAGGGCCGTAACGTGACCCATTCTATTATTTGTAAATGCAGCATGTCATCGCTCGGCGATTTTGGTCATTCTTATTTAATAGACGACAAGGTGTCATCGTTTCCCATAGTGTCTCTGCTTCCTTCCGTTATGGATACTTCGCTGTTTTCACGATTTCATCCGATTTCTAAAATTCATTGGATTCGTACCCGGTTTTTCATGTTTCGTTGGAGATGGTTTTCGCTCTTTGCTCTTGGGGAACTGACTTAACCATTCTCTTTTGTTTATTTTTTCAGTTTTCTACTGGCATGTTCAAAATGATTAAAGTAACATTACAAACAAACAAAACAGACTTCATATTTTTTGCTATATTTTGACTATACATGTGAACTTTCATAATGCTTTATCTTGATCATTAATATCTTATTTCTTTTTAAATGACTTCGTATTTCTTGTTTATATACTCCCGTTTTTGATATCATACTTCTGTTAAACTGGAAGGAGAATAGACTTCACCGTCTCCTTCCAAAGCTTGTGTCAGACTTAACTTATACCTAGAGGCAATAAACCTTAATATATGTTAATATTTAAGCACCTATGCTTTTTTGTTATTTATTTGATCTAGTTAGAGGATTTAAAGCAGTTTATTGGTAAACTACTTGAGAAACTTCAGCTTGAATGACACTTTATAGTTGCAGTGAATGTTAAGCAAACTGTAAACCAAGGTAAATGGTTTCAGGACTAAACTTGTCATTTCACGACC
Source organism: Serripes groenlandicus (assembly GCA_031761405.1). Taxonomy (NCBI): domain Eukaryota; kingdom Metazoa; phylum Mollusca; class Bivalvia; order Cardiida; family Cardiidae; genus Serripes; species Serripes groenlandicus. Next base: position 9,700,855 of record JASEVX010000006.1, on the reverse strand, counting down.
AAACTTAACATGCTGAATATCACAAAGATCGTAGAATATAAATTGTTTAGTTCCTACGTCAATATTGACTCTTTCTACATAGGCCTTGATAGCAAGGTGAGCAATATAGGCACATCTTGGCCTTCTTGTTTAAAATAAAGGGTCATTTGGCCTTCTTGTTCGAAATATTTACCTCCTGCCTGTTTGCACAGGTTATTTAAATGTACTGAACTGCATCTGCTTCCTTTAAGTCATGCTTCAAATCATGCGCGGCGTCTTTGATGCTTTGCATCTAAAATTCCTCTTGTTTTGCTTCTTGTCTCGTATGCGTAAGTCACCATTATAAATGGTTTCGTCTCTATTACAGGTTGCGAAGGCAAATTTTGTCAAAATGGCGGACAGTTAAACCTGAAAACATGTGAATGTGAATGCGTCAATGGTGTCAATAACTATACTGCAAAGTTTTGTGAACGTAAGTCTTTTCCACATGCAGAACTATTTTGAAGCTCCCGCAGATGATGACTTTTGATTTGATTGTGGCAAAAGTAAACATTTCACATTGTTAAGCAATTTCTTCTTTTTGTCACAATGTTGTCAACTGTCTTCAATAATTATTCTTATTCTCCAAATGTTTCTGTGTGTACCTGTTGTTTTACGAAGGCAGATTGTTTATTTTATTAATAGAAAAGATGCTTCAATTTGGGCCATGTCATAAAAAATCGACCTTTGAATATTTTAAATATTTTTAAAAATGTGCAATATCGCCGTCTCAATATGTTTTGTATTAAAGTCGTTCTCAACTAAAGTCCAACACGTCAATGCACATATACGGCTACCTAAAAAGATCTTGGTGAGATGTACGGATACGTTGACTGATCTTGATCTTCGCTAGATGCCAAATATCGGAGATCAGTTTGCGTGTGGTGTGACTGCTGTCTGATTTTAAAATTCAATTGTTATTTCAAAAAAGAAATAACTGGGTCTTACAAACTGTGTCCTTTGTTATTTACAATATTATGACACGTGGATAATGTTGTAACTTATTATTATTGATTATAAGTAGTAGTAGTACATGTATCATTATTATTTTTAATACTTTAATTATGAACTGAAGACAACTTTTAAAACAATCATGCCAAAACTTGGAAAATCTGTATAAATGAAAGTAAAATCATTGAAAAGAGTTGAAAATATTGTGACAAAATGTGAAATTGCTCGTGTTGAGCAATTTCTCCATTTGCCACAATGTTTTCAAAAGTCGCCTGCTGCAGACGTGGGAAAGGGATAATCAAGTCATGATATTTACACAATCAGTATCTACCTATTTTTGTGTTCGAACAATCCATTTCAGACGTCGACGGACAATTTATTGGCGCATATTTATATTCTGAAATCGCTTTGTCTCAATCTTTACAACCATTGTGTTTTCAGTTATTTGTGAGCCAAACGGAGATCATATACACTGTGGTACATTCAGTGACGCCGATTGCATGACCAACAAGACGGTCAACTTTATGTGTCCATGGAAATGCGGGATATGTCCGTGTACGTATTGTTTAGTTATTTGTATCATAAATGAGTTGCGATTTAAGGTATTATTGGCTCCCAGTTTGGCATCATTGAAGGTTGTTTGGGCGTACAATAAGCAGGGCTTCACTTCTATTACTTTGTCTGAGGGAGGGTACATTCAGGTATATTTAACATATGAGCCGTCCCGCGAGAAAACCAACATTATGGCCACTGCGTAATGTATCGACCCAGATCAGCCTGCGCAGTCCGCGCAGACTGATCCGGGCCGACATATTCTGTCTCAGGGGAATAGAGGTACAGAGTAAAGAGTCTTGAAACAGAAAGTCCACAGGAGACGAAAAGTATATGTCCGGGTTAGCCTGCGCGGCATGCTTATGCTGATCCGGGTCGGTACTTTACGCAGAGTTCACAATGTTGGTTTTTCTCGCGGCACGGCTTATATAGGCGTGACATTCACGTATGTCTGTATGTGTACAATCTCACCCTAGTCTCCAATGTACACATATACAATGAAGAAAAACTAAACTAGCAGACGCAGATCATATTAAAAATGCAGCGTGGTCACATACCCATTCATCAGTTTAATGTGTACAGTACATTTCGCTTTAAACACTTTTTCAACATTATTTCAGTTTTTTCTAATTATAGTAACAACGTATTCTGTATGTTTTCTATAGTTAGATCGTCAGTCTGTATTTGACACTAGTTACATCATCGTTTTGTTTAACTCTGGTAACAACGTCACGTTGTCTTTTACAATAGTAACAGCGCCCTCTTTAATTAATTATAGTAACAATGTGTTTGTATTTTACTCTTGAAATATCGTCAGATTGTATTTGACTATAGTAACTACATCGTTTTCTAACTTACTCTAATAACAACGTCATTTTGTATTTAACATAAGTAAAAGCGTCGTTATTTATTTTATTCTAGTAACAATGTTATCTGTATTTTACTCTAGTAACATCGTCAGTCTGTATTTGACTCTAGTAACATCGTCAGTCTGTATTTGACTCTAGTAACATCGTCAGTCTGTATTTGACTCTAGAGACATCGTCAGTCTGTATTTGACTCTAGAAACGGCATTTTTGTGTGTGTTTTACTCTAGTAACATCGTCAGTCTGTATTTGATTCTAGAAGCGGCATTTTTGTTTGTGTTTTACTCTAGTAACATCGTCAGTCTGTATTTGATTCTAGAAACGGCATTTTTGTGTGTGTTTTACTCTAGTAATATCGTCAGTCTGTATTTGATTCTAGAAGCGGCATTTTTGTTTGTGTTTTACTCTAATAACAAGGTTACTTTGTGTTTAACAATGACAACAATCTCATTGTAATTTAATTCTAGTAACACCTTTATTTGTTTTTGACTCTTGTAGCATCGTCAGTCTGTATTTTACTTAGGTAACGGCATCGTTTTGTATTGATGTGTTTAACAATACATACAGCATAGTAGTAACTAAGGGACTTATTCTGGTAGAAAGACTTATTCTGGTAGACAGTCTGTATATGACTGTAGTAACAGCGTCATTTTGTACTTAATTCTAGTTACACCGTCAGGGTATGTTTAACAATGGTAACAGTGGCGTTTTTATGTTATTTCTAGTAATAACGTTATTTGCATTTTACACTAGTATTGAATGATCGATAGTTTGGTGTTTTAAGCCGCTTTCAACAACTATCAGTAATATCACGGCGTTTCCTGGGTCATTTGGCCTGACACCAGCCAGTCAGTCGTAATGCTGATCACGCAACCCTGAGCGCCAAGAAGGGCAGCCATTACAACCATTTTAAAAGTATAACCCGGTCGGGTATCAAATTTTACTCTAGTAACAGTGTCAGTCTGTATTTAACTCTAGTAACATCATCGTTTTGTGTTTTACACTAATAGAAACGTCACGTTGTCTTTAACATAAGTAACAGCGTCACTAGATTTAATTCTAGATACAACGTTATTTGTACTTTACTCTAGTAACATCGTCAGTCTGTAATTTACTTGTATTTTAGCCTGCTTTTATAGCAACGTTGGTTGAGTGGTTGGCTTTTTTAGATCACCTGAGCCAAAGGTTCAAGGTGAACTATTCTGATCACTTTTTGTCCGTCGTCCGTCGTCCGGCGTCCGTCGTCCGTCGTCCGGCGTCCGTCGTCCGTCCGGTGTTAACTTTTAGCTTTAAACATCATCTCCTCCCAAACTCCAAGGACAATTTCCGCGAAACATCACAGGACTGTTCCTCTGGTTGGCCTCTTTCAAAATTGTTCAAAGATTTAAATTCCATTGAGAACTTTGGTTACTGCGGCATAAGAAAGGGGACAAAATGTCCAAACTTTAAAAATCTTCTCCTCCGAATCTGCCTGTCAGATTCAAATATAATTTGGTAGAAATGTTCCTTGGGTGACCCTATATAAAATTGTTCAAGCCATACGGATTGGGCCAAAAACATGGCAGTCAGGCCGCATCAAAAAAGGGGCAAAATGACAAAATTTGAAAATTCCATTTTTATGAAAGTGCTTGTCTGATTTTAAGAAAATATAATACGAATCTTACTGTAATGATCCTCTATTTAATTTGTTTAAGCCGTTTTGATTGGTTACACAATCATAGCAACCAGGCGTCATCACAAAAGGGGTAAATTGAACTTTTAGCTACAAATGACAACCAACTCCTACCATTCCAATAGACCAATTTCCACAAAACATCACAGGAATGTTCCTTTGGTGGTCTTCTTTCAAAATTATTCAAAGATTAAAATTCCAATGAGAACTTTGGTTGCTGCGGCATCAGAAAGGGGACAAAATGTCCAAACTTTAAAAATCTTCTCCTCCGAATCTGCCTTTCAGATTCAAATATAATTTAGCAGAAATGTTCCTTGGGTGACCCTCTATAAAAATTGTTCAAGCCATACTGATTGGGCGAAAAACATGGCAGTCAGGCGGCATCAAAAAAGGGGCAAAATGACAAAATTTGAAAATTCCATTTTTATGAAAGTGCTTGTCTGATTTTAAGAAAATATGATATGAATCTTACTGTAATGATCCTCTATTTAATTTGATTAAGCCGTTTTGATTGGTTATACAATCATAGCAACCAGGCGTCATCCCAAAAGGGGTAAATTGAACTTTTAGCTACAAATGAGAACCAACTCCTACCATTCCAATAGACCAATTTCCACAAAACATCACAAGAATGTTCCTTTGGTGGTCTTCTTTCAAAATTGTTCAAAGATTTAAATTCCATTGATAACTTTGGTTGCTGCGGCATCAGAAAGTGAGAAAAATACCCAAATTTTAAAATCCTTTTCCTCCATAATCTACTTGTGTGATTGCAAGATAATTTGGTAGAAATGTTCCTTAAGTGACCCTCTAAATAAACTGTTGAAGCCATATTGATTTCGTTGAAAAACAGGGCAGCAAGATGGCATCAGGAAAGGTGCAAAATGACAAAAACTTTATAATTCCATTCTTATTAAAGTTCTTGTTAGATTTCAAGATATAAATGGCCTTTACTGATAAGCTGTTTCTTGAGAAGTGTCCACTCCTTTGCAGTTTCATTTGCACTCCCTGATAAAAAAAAATCCCAGATATTTGCAGTTAAATATTTGCTACTAATTTACTATCAATTAGGTGATCGATTTAGGGCCATCTTGGCCCTCTTGTTTTACAAAGTTAAGCAACGTACATCGCATTTAGTGCCTGGATGGGTCACCCGCGATGGCTTTACTCCTTAAAAGACCCGCTGCGCGTTACAAATGGTGTCAGAAGTGGGATTTTGGGTTGACATCCCCATCACCTCCGTACCCCGGTGGTTCCTAGTGATGTTACATAGACTCCGCTCTGGCGTACTGATTGTGTTCAGTTGTATGACTTCTTAATTCAGCGTCATTTTGTATCTTACTCGTGTATCAGTGCCATGTTGTATCTTAATCTTGTAACAGCGTCATTTTGTATCTTACTCTTGTATCAGCGTTCTTTTTGTATCTTACTCTTGCATAAGTGTCATTTTGTATTTTAATCTTGTATCAGCGATATTTTTGCATATTACTCTTGCGTCAGTGTCATGTTGTATTTTATTCTTTTATCAGCGTCATTTTGTTTCTTACTCTTGTATCAGCGTCACTTCGTATTTTACTCTTGTATCATCGTCCTTTTGTTTTTTACCCTTGTATCGGCGTCATTTTGTATCTTAATCTTGTATCAATAGGGTCATTTTGTATATTAATAATCTTGTATGAGTGTCATTTTGTATCTTAATAATCTTAAATCAAGGTCATTGTGTATCTTACTCTTGTATCAATAGCGTCATTTTGTATTTTACTATTTTATCAGCGTCATTTAGTATCATTTACTTGTATCAGCGTCATTTTTTATCTTACTTTTGTATCAGCGTTATTTTGTATCTCAATCTTGTATCAGCGTCATTTTTTATCTTACTATTGTATCAATAGCGTCATTTTGTATTTTCTTCTTGTATCGATAGCGTCATTGTGTATCTTACTCTTGTATCAGCGTCAATTTGTATCTTACTCTTGTACCAGCGTCAATTTGTAATTTACTCTTGTATCAATAGCGTCATTTTGTATCTTACTATTTTATCAGCGTCATATAGTATCTTACTCTTTTATCAGCGTCATTTTGTATCTTAATCTTGTATCAGAGTCATATTGTATCTTAATCTTGTATCAGCGTCATTTTTTATTTTACTCTTGTATCAATAGCGTCATTTTGTATCTTACTCTTGTATCAGCGTCATTTTGTATCTTACTCTTGTACCAGCGTCATTTTGTATCTTAATCTTGTATCAACGTCATTTTAATTTTAACTCTGGTAAAAGCGTCATTTTGTATCTTAATCTTTTATCAGCGTCATTTTGTATCTTAATCTTGTATCAGCGCCTATTTGTATCTTAATCTTGTATCAGCGTCATTTTGTAATTTTTCTCTGGTAAAAGCGTGATTTTGTATTTTTACTCTTGTATCAAAAGCATCATTTTGTATCTTAATCTTGTATCAGTGTCATTAAAGACTAGTAACAACGTCATTCTATGCATGACTATATTGACATATTAACGTATATTTTCAGGGGGTGGATTTAACTACAAGCAAGGTACTATTCCCTTGCCATGGGGTAAGTTAAGTTAATTAATGTCTTCACCTTTTTAAAGTGATCATCATATTAAAGTTAACATGGAATATGCTAGAAGATGTTGTATTTGGATTGATGAAAGTGTTTATACTGCTGTATATGTTTTATCCATGTTAAAAAGCTTGTTCGACATCATTTATCTCATAAAGTCATTTTTGTTATGGGTTTTAGATTGTCAAATACCAGGAAACATAACTAATGGTAGAGTAAATCCTACTGGATACACGGAGGGGAAGGCCGCAATATACATCTGTTCTCCGGGGTATTTGATGTCGACAGGGAATAAAACAAGGGTTTGTCACAACGGAAAATGGAACGGAACAGAACCAACATGCCATAGTAAGGTTTGATAAAAATTCATCAACGGATTTTAAACCTCTTCTGTCTAACATGTCAAATTGTGCTAGTCTGACCTTGCGTACATATGAAAAGCTTGCTTTACAAACGATACATATAACAAAAATAAAATATATATTTAATTCACATTACATAAAAACTATGACGTTCAAAACCAAAGTTTATAAATCCGTTCATATAAACCAATCAATGCGAACTGGTTTAATATATTGATTAACTAATTGATCCAGTAAGCAATCGACATGATGCTAAATAGAGTGTTCAAGGCTTTAATGCAATATAGTGTTGTTCATATAAACCAGTCAAGGTGAACTGGTTTAATATATTGATTAACTAATTGATCCAGTAAGCAATCGACATGATGCTTAAGACAGTGTTCAAGGCATTAATGCAATATAGTGTTGTTCATATAAACCAATCAAGGTAAACTGGTTTAATATATTGATTAACTAATTGGTCCAGTAAGAAATTGACATGATGCTAAAGACTGTGTTCAAGGCTTTAATGCAATACAGTGTTGTTCATATAAACCAATCAAGGTGAACTGGTTTAATATATTGATTAACTAATTGATCCAGTAAGCAATCGACATGATGCTTAAGACAGTGTTCAAGGCTTTAATGCAATATAGTGTTGTCTATATAAACCAATCAAGGTGAACTGGTTTAATATATTGATTAACTAATTGGTCCAGTAAGCAATCGACATGATGCTTAAGACAGTGTTCAAGGCTTTAATGCAATATAGTGTTGTTCATATAATCCAATCAAGGTGAACTGGTTTAATATATTGATTAACTAATTGGTCCAGTAAGCAATCAACATAATGGTAAAAGACAGTGTTCAAGGCTTTAATACAATATAGTATTGTGTTAATTATTTTCAGCCTTGGTAGAAATACAACAGATGTTGAGCAATAAATTCAAGGGTGGCATAACAGGTAAGTTTAAGTTCAAAACACATCTCTTATTAACTGTATGTACATCGTTACATATCAACACGACAACTCTGCACAGCGGAAACCTCTTTACAACGGAAAGTTATTTTGTCTCAATCTCGGGCACATTAATGCAAAAATCTACATTCAGATGTGTTACAATGTGTTTTTATTTGGAGAAGATTTTGACCAATAATGTATTGCTTTAGAACGGCCATTATAATGTTCCTATTAGTACTTACATTGAATTCCATTGAACTAATTCAATTAAACTTTTTTTTGGCGCTACTCCCTTTTTGAAAGGCTCTTTTAAAATGTTATGGCCGATTCCACGAATCAGTAAAACACTTGGAATCAGGCTTTCAGGCGATCGTATTAATCTTGCTTTTCGGAGTCATCGTTGTGTACATTATATTTGAGTCCTTAGTATATTTATAACAAGTGAATGTAAAGATCTACCTGCATATATGCTAACTAATCCGCATACAAAGAAGTGGTCAGTGGTTTCTAGAAATGTGCTGCGGCTAATCGGCAATCGCCACTGAGCGGGAAAAATGTACGCATTTATTCACCGTCCGCAAATGCATTATGTTTGGATTTCTTTGCACACGGCCAATGTGACCCTAAACTGGCGAAATAATCTATGTATATTAGGTCTCCCAAACGGGAAGAAAGACAGTAGTACTCTTGGAACCAATAAAACTCTTTAATGATCAAATTAATATAATTAAAGAATCATATTGATACAAAGGGTTAATCTGGTGATTTGGCATCCTTTTGTCTGTCAGTAATTAATGGGATCACACAAAGTAAGTGTGAATACTCCGATGAGTCTGTTAGTATGTACACGCTCACCTTTACTCTATGTATGTCTAACAAAACATCAAACCAACAGACGCAGATCATATATATATATATTAGGGATGGCAACGGTTACCGATATTAATAACCGGTTACTCGTAAAATTGTGTAACCGGTTACCCGGTTAACCGTATAGATTCATAGACAATAAATATCCACTGTTTTAGTCGAATATGGTTGCGCATGTTACTGGTTACACCAGTCCAAGACAGTTCATTACCACACAAACTGCACTTGACTTTGTTATCATCAGCACAGCGTTTTAAATACTTCCAGACAAAGGATGTAGCAGGCGGCATTATGGCAATATATTCTGTAGATCTTTTTTAACGAATTGACTGTTATACGATTTATAATATTTCCAATGATACATAGCTGCATATCCTTAAATACCAACTCAGGGGGAAAAGTGTTATTTACTCTTTAAATCTTCCTATCGTGTTGGTAAACTTTAGTCTCTGTACGTCTTTGACATTGTTTGGATATGATACTACGATATGTGGCAGCATGCATATGTGTATGTAAATAAAGTGATATGATATGCCATATGTCTTTTACTACATATTCATCTGCATGGTATAGTTGGCTATTACCCTTTTAAAGCTTCTAATATGACAAAGCAGTTTGTCCTCCAAAACTATATTGAGACCATTCTTTCCTTGATACACACATATATAATTTTTTCTTGTATATTTGTAAATGACCATAAACTTTGTAAAGTTTGAGTCGATAAAATATTCTGAATCTGAATCTGGTAAATAATAATTTACAAAAACAACAATTCAAATGTATCACACTCACTCCAATTAGATGTATTATCAAAACAAACGCCGAATATAATTAATAAGTCATTATCTTATAATTTCTGCATTTATTAGACATCAAACTTTCTTTTAAAACAAACAAAGCGTCCTTTAATTGACAATTATTCGATTAACACTACACAAACAAACGATCGTCAATACAATCGAGTGCGGCTGTTATCGCAGTAAAGTAAACATTGACCGATCAAGGTGTGAATAATTAACCTCTCATGTCAGATACGTGTTTCAAATTGAAAAGAACAAAAGGTAAAACACAACTGTGTATATGTTTTATCTTTTTTTCCGAGTACTCGGTTACCGAAATTACTAACCGATTAATCGGAAAGCGTACGGTTAACCGGGTAACCGATTAATCGGAAAGCGTACGGTTAACCGGTTAACCGATTAATCGTTGCCATCCCTAATATATATACACCATTACAAAACGGTTAACTTGGTACGAAAACCTCTGAATTTAGGTTCTATAAGTTGTCTTGATCCCGGATTGGTTAACAATGGTCACGTGACTGTATTGACCTATCACAATGTGAAGATCGCCGTGTACAACTGTGAGGTCGGTTATCAAATTCGAAACGGGAACCAAGCACGAATGTGTGAAAATGGGCAATGGAGCGGGGCTGAAGCAGCATGCCATGGTAGGAACAATTATCTTCATGTAGTATAAACCCATTGAAAATACAAAATCTAAACCAAACACAAGTTATCAGAACGGTACCATAAATCAACTTCAAGCACTTCGCTATCAGCGTGTTGTGAAAATTGGGTGACCGTGGTCTTTGGAATACATCAATTCGGTCCACATCACTCGAAAAAGGTTAACACGGTAGCTCCCAGAATATTCGTACCAAACTTCTCTGTCTATGTATGTACACGAACATACTAACAGTCACGTAGGTATCTGTTTTCGAGTTCAATGGACCGAATGATGTATTCTTATATTCGCAATACTCAAACACAAATGTATATACACAGGAAAACGTTTATGATTCGATATAAGATATATACCCTGTTCATTCACTTAACAAGTACAAACTCTTAATTGTGTAACTTTGGAAACTCATGGGGTTTTAAGATGTGTCACAAAAATGTTCGAAACCTGTTTCGTACCTATTCCATGGAAACTAACGAAAATGTGTAGTTTCTAACATAATCGAGCTATTTGTATTGTTTTTCGTTTGTGGGGTTTATATTTTGAACTTTCCATTATAACAAGATTCAAACGCGCAGAAACTATACGTTTGTATCCCGCTTCCACACCGACGGATCACCTTAAAACGGCCATGATGGAAATATCCGAACCTACATCTTCGTAGATTCAATACTAGTGTGAATGGAGTTTAACGCGGTTTTCTCACGGTATTCAGTTATATCACGTCGGCCAGTTCATCTAACATGTTTTCCCGGTTTTCTTACAAGTTTAAAACTTGCTACTTTTACCCAATAATCTCAAGCCCATCCATGTAAGACGATTGAGCCGGGGTTCGAACCCACGGCCCCATGATTGATAGCCCTCATGGTTACCGACTGAATGATAGCGACACGACACAATGCAGTGTGAACGGAGGTTAATACTCTCATATCCCTGACGTACTGATTATTGACTCTCTTGAACTGCTGTGTCTCTTATTTGTAAACTTCGTATGTTCAGAACCACCGGGCGCACATGGTTCGATCCCCATTCACCGGTGGTCATGTTTGAGTGCCCATCGGCAAGGCATATTTCCTAGCCTAGTATTTGGTTTGTTTTCACATAATTTTTGGATAAGTGAACTGTCGCGCCGTAATATAACTAAATAGTGTTGAAAACGACTTTAAACATCTCACAAAACAAATATATACACGTTTACATTCAATCCGTTTTTCCATACATAATATATACACGTTGACAACGTTTACATTCAATCCGTCTTACCATACATAATATATACACGTTTACATTCAATCCGTTTTACCATACATAATATATACACGATGACAACGTTTACATTCAATCCGCTTTACCATACATAATATATACACGATGACAACGTTTAAATTCAATCCGTCTTACCATACATAATATATACACAGTGACAACTTACCATGCATAATATACACACGTTTACATTCAATCCGTCTTACCAAACATAATATATACACAGTGACAACGTTTACATTCAATCTGTTTTACCATACATAATATATACACGTTGACAACGTTTACATTCAATCCGTCTTACCATACATAATATATACACGTTGACAACGTTTACATTCAATCCGTCTTACCATACATAATATATACACGTTGACAACGTTAACATTCAATCCGTCTTACCATACATAATATATACACGTTTACATTCAATCCGTTTTACCATACATAATATATACACGTTGACAACGTTTAGATTCAATCCGTCTTACCAAACATAATATATACACGTTGACAACGTTTACATTCAATCCGTTTTACCAAACATAATATATACACGTTGACAACGTTTACATTCAATCCGTCTTACCAAACATAATATATACACGTTGACAACGTTTACATTCAATCCGTCTTACCAAACATAATATATACACAGTGACAACGTTTACATTCAATCCGTTTTACCATACATAATATATACACGTTGACAACGTTTACAATCAATCCGTTTTACCATACATAATATATACACGTTGACAAGGTTAAAATTCAATCCGTCTTACCATACATAATATATACACGTTGACAACGTTTACATGCAATCCGTCTTACCATACATAATATATACACGTTGACAAACGCTTCTAACAAGCTTAAGTCAGTGATACGTGAACAATGTATTTACTGATCAGACTTTATGGATGCACAGGCTGATCTGGGCCTACATCGTTCACAATAGCCAACTTGTACCTTTAGCCATAGATGAGCATAAATTGGTATATCAACTGTCAGTCCTTCTGTTTTGTTATTAATTTACACAGTTTGCAAAGTAGCATTTATATTTTCAGCGATAGTACCACAACACATCTCGAATCAAACAAACTGGAACAAATTATTGAGCCAAGGCGGTTGCAACAGAAATGGTGCCGAAAGGACGCCCTATTCAGTTTTCTCTGTTGTCGTCGTTCTGTCTCTGTACATGATAATGTAGCTTTATGGCTGCAAGAAAGTGGTAGAATAGACGTGTGTGTATTGTATCTGATGGGAGTGAATTTAATACTAATGCCTTAACCGTTTTCACATAGAAATAACCTGCATGGAGTGACTTTGAAAACATTAAGGCAGAATAAATGAAATAAGTATGTATATAGAAATGACAGAACATTAATTGAATAGGGCAAAAGTCATACACCCCCTGGATTGACAACCAGCGCCGCTACCGACTGAGCTACAGAGGCTCGGCGTGATAATTAGACCCTGTCTGTGCGTTCATGCTGAGGATCCAAATATATACTGCTGTACAGAAGTTTCTTTAATTTTGTTAAGAGTAATTAATCCTTTCCTTTATATAAACGCTTTCTGACGCCTCTGCAGCAGACGGCTTTTTGAAAACATGGCGTAAAAGAAGAAATTGCTCAAAACGAGCAATTTCTCCTATTTGCCACCATGTTTTCAACTCGATTCAATTATTGTTTTTTTCATTTAAAGGGATTTTCTGTGCGTTTGCCGATACGTTTTCAAAGTCGTCTGCTGCAGATTTGTTGTATGTGGGAAAGGGTTAATGAACAGTGCACAGTCAGATAAGACCAGCTGCTCTAAATCTACAATTGTCAGAAATGCATTACTAGTAGCTCTTAAATATATCACAGATGAATGTATATATATGAAATAAATGTTGAATACATAATTGATAAAATTGCATAAATGTCTATGTAAACCAGTTAGGCTTTTTCTCCATAATGTGTTGCAATCTGATGAAACACTTTCCAGTATCTTCAGCCTTTTTCTCCAATCCATCAACATAACGTTCATTTTTTTCTAACAGTTCGCATACATTTCTCCGTTCTTAAATGTTGATAAGATGACGTCATGGATGTACATGTACTGGTCCTGCAGAAAACAGATATAAAAAGTTATATATTTCGATTGAATCAAAATAGGTTAATTTTCATTGATGTTTAAATGCGCTTTCAATAATATTTCATTATAGCGTGGTGAATGAATACTCATTCAGTACTAGGCTAGGAAGTGTGCCTTACCCATGGGCACACAACTATGCCCGCCGCTAGTTGGCCAATTCCTATCCCCCCCCGCTCCCACCAAAACAACATTTGATAACCTAAATGATTTGCTAAAATTGAAATCCAATTGCAAATTGCAATTTCTGATGTTCAGAGAAAAGTCAGAGAATGACTTCCTGCACCACGTGAACATGAGTGGTGTTCCAGGTAAAACAACATTAACGTAACTGTTATACATGTGAACATGAGTCGTGTTCCAGGTAAAACAACCTTAAAGTAACTGTTATACATGTGAACATGAGTGTTGTTCCAGGTAAAACAACCTTAACGTAACCTTTATACATGTGGAAAAGCGTATTCTTAATATGGATCAAATGGATGGTGCTTTACAAAATATTCTTAAAATCCTCTTTGACCAATATGTGAAGATAAACCTGTGCTGATGTGCTCGCTGATCTGTTTCTTTACGAGTCACGAATGCTCCAAGGCCGCTCATATAGAGGTGAACTGTGTTCTAAGAAAACTTACCTTAACGTATATATACATGTTTAAGTAGTATTACGCAGTCTGATATAAATCTGCACTTGTTGACAATTAATGATAACAAATCCAAGAAACTTCGTACACAATTTAATAGTTAAACAATTTAACGGGCCCTCTTAGAAAACCAAACGAAATTTGATTCCAGTGAAGATTAAAAACAACCATCATCGCATCTGCGCAATCTGACCTGGCCTGTGACTCAATGGAGATAAGCACCGCATGGTCAGACTTCTCCTCCAAAAGAGCTCACCGAACACTATTTGTTTTCACCTTTATATTTACCACCCATTACACGAGCCATATGAATACATGTATTAATGCGTCTTCTGCGTTTATTTGATATTGATATACTTACGAAGGATGGGATGATATTTTCATTCCTCTCTTTCATTCGTTTAACGGACTGTACAATATTGATATGACCTTGATCCCTTTTCATACGTTCTAGTTCGTTTAGAAGAACACATACCAAGCCACTTCTCTCATAGCCATTGCTAAATGATAAAAATGAAAAAGGTTATTAAATAATACCATGCAGCTTGACATGGACATGCAATGCGCGTCGCGTTATGTTTAATTAACCATTTCCCACATACAACCAAACTGTGGCAGACCACTTTGAAAACATATATTCAAAAATGTGAACAATTTCCAGTAATGACAGTTTAATTATTGAATAGAATTGAAAACACTCATTATGAGCAATTTCATCTATGCCACAGTGTTTTCAAAAGTCGTCTGCTGCAGAGGCGTCTGAAAGCGTCTACATGTGGGAAAGGGTTAAAGGAACTGTCTAAAGATTGGAGGGACATGAGTTTTAATCAACACAAAATTCAAAACTAGCAAAGACTGTATCGAATTTGTACCGATTCAGTAGAACGTTCATGCTGAAAAGGTGCACACGTATGCTAGCAGGGTTAGTCTATCATATAACATATTACCATTATCTAAATATATTTTCATTTTTTGTATCAAGACCAAAATTGCGAGACATCCCTTGAACCATTTACCCGACATGATTTATAAAGAGTTATATATTTACTTTGAAGAACATCTGAGAAAAATATTGTATCTTTAGCAGAAGACTTTTGAAAACATTGTTTCAAATACATGTTTGCCCAAAGGACAGAGCCAGCTCACTGTTGTCGAGTTTTACATACCTGCAGTGTACAAGGATGGGTTGTTCACTAGTCAAACGTTGCTGCCAATCTAACACTAGTTCTAGAAAGTTTACCATGCATTGGGATTCTGGAAGTACGGACTGTTGAGTGTTCCAGTTTGTAAATTCAAATTGATGCAATGTTGTTGGTCCTTCATTCTAAAAAAAGTTATCATTTCAGTGTTAATAAATGGTGAGTTCCTTAAAGGCGTAAGTTATCTAAAAGAACACATGTGCCAATTTGAAAGTGCATGATAACATTTGAACTGATAACACCTGAAAAAAACACCTGAAAAAATAATATGTTACCGATTTAAAAAAAAATATATATATATTTGACGTATGTGTTATCTTGACTCCTCGCTGCCTTTTTTCTAAAGAAAATCTTTTAAATATTCATGTATAATTTAAAACAATGCTAATGTTCTCATAATGACGCACGTAAATGAGTTGCAACGAGACGCTAAATCGCTAGCGAGGCTCATGTACTACTGGATTACTATGCTAGGGATGACCATATCCCCCGATGGTTGGTGGCAGAAAAGATTATTATTTGACAAATCGCTAGCGAGGCTCATGTACTAAATGAATACTATGCTAGGGGTGACCACATCCACCGATGATTGGTGGCGGAAAAGATTAACGTTTGACACCAGTACGGAATTAAAACAGAAAATATGCTGCTTTAAACAACGAATGAGTTCAAGCATGGTTGGTGTTATTTTAATGCACTTGAAATAGGGGTAATGTGCGGTATCTAACTACTAACAAGCAACGATGACATGAAAAAAAAAGGTTAAATAAAGTAAACGAAATTGTCTTCTTCAAAAACAGGGATCTTTGTTATTCAAACAGATGGTTAAAACCCTAAATTGGGATGAGAAATACCCACCAACAAATATGATGTACATGTGATATGCGTTAATTATAAACCGATAGCTTCTTTTTCAAAGCTGAGCCCGAACTTCTAACACGACTGAATTAAACAGAGGCCATACATTTTAATGATACTTACAATTTATTTTAAAAACCTTAGAATGCGAATTTTCCTAAGAGATGGCTCAGTTAAAAAACTAGATACAACAAAACATTCTACAGCTGATGACTTAGACAACCTCTTGGTTAACACTCGAATACTTGTATAAATAAATGTATGAATATTGTAAACTTTTGTAAACATTTGCAAACATTCGGTAGAAGGATTTATTTTATGCTAAATGATGAGATACTGTGTTCTATCAGTGAAATAAAATCCATATCAAGGCTTGTGAGTTCGAATCCCGGCTCTGCACATTTTCTTTCAGACGTTTGACAAAAGTCAATGCGACATGCGTCATTCGTCTTCGACCAATTGGCTAAGTCTATGCGGGAAAGCAGCCTGTTGCTTTGGAAGATTGTTGTGTGGAGTACTGGTTTGAAAAGCAGGAAACACATGAGTAGGTGAACTTGCCGACGTGATATCAATCAATCACACTGTGAGTGATATAGGTATGCCGGAACTACATTTTTACTTATAAAGGGAGGCCACTTTGTTAATATATACATGTATCCTTCCAGTATATACGAGTGACCTCCCTTTCTTTCCTTAAAAGGACTTATTGTCATTGTCTGACATTGTGTAGTACACAAATAAATCCAATAGATATGTTCACTATCTTTTCTCGTTGGAACTGTTCAATATGGTGGACTAACTGCTTTTGAATAGGACATTCACACAGATTCGTGCGCGTGTGAACAGGTACAAAGACACTAAATAGTACCATTCTTTCGTCATCAATTAGCATGAAATATGGAATATATCTCATCGGGAAGTGATACAAAACAAACAAATATCCTCTATATATTGATTCTCCTTTTGCCACAATGTGTTCAAAGCATCATCTGCTGCAGATGACTGCTTTTGGAAAACGACACTACGTAATAAAGGGTAACGTTACGAAATAAAGGGTAAACGTTAAGTTATAAAGTGTAATAAAGGGTTTACTGTTACGTAATACTCACACTGTCATAGGTTAATCTCGTCTCTTTGAGAAGATCCGATTGCATTTCTTTTGTCAAAACTACTCTGTTTTTATGGCAAATTGTTTCATTGTTGGCACAAAGGTTTGAACACATCTTAAATAGAGAGGAGAGGTTTATCAAGCTACGACATACTAAAACCGCCCTTTGGATGTTTGAAGATTTCTGACAATTCGTAATATTAATAATAATAAATAATAATAATTAATTTGTACTGGTCATGAAATCTTCCAATGACTGTTTTCTCAATGCAGCCATCTTTAAATCAGGAGAAAACAAACAATATACACATTTAGAATAACATGACAAGTATGAATCAAGGTGAGCCTATATGCACACGTTTATTATTGGAATCATAATGACATACATTAAAACAGAAATAAAGCGACGGAAATAATGAAAACAATTATCAATATGGGGAAAATTAAAATTTAATGACGATATTGAAGCCATATCGTTTTGCCGCAGAGTGTTTAAATGATATGCTGTCGGACGGACAGATCGGGATCAGGTTTATCCTGCTAGAGCAGGCTTATCTGGCCTGGTTCTGTTATGGTCGAAAAGTTTGGGGAAATCAATGTCAACGTTCACAAAGTTCCCTTATAGTATGATTCAGTGTAGGCGAACGTCATGTTCATGATCTTCAGTGTCATTAAAGTGAATTATTGGAATCCATTCACCTTTACAAGTACATGTACCACGTCACTTGCGGTATACGGAAAGTGAATTACTGGAATCCATTCCTCTTTACAAGTACCAAGTAACTTGCGGTATACGTAAATTGAAAATCATCTTTTTTTTCATAAATCGGGATCAAGCTTAATTTTACTCCGAATTTGAAATGCTTGCCGATTGTTTTCAATAAGAATTCTTATCACTTTCGGTTTATATGAACTTTTCCTACTTATTCATCGCGTATCTAATTATCATTCTTAGTTCCGTTTACCGTTTCCAATCCTTTCATCTGCACCAGAAGACTTTAAAATCTTCTGGAAATATGAAAAGTGAAAATTTTAATAGTCATGGGCGATGACACATTGTGTAAAGTGGAAGGAATTATGAGCAATTATTCCTTTAGCCACAATGTCTGCTATAGATGCGTCAAAATGTGTTTGCGTGTGGGAAACGGTTATTTAAACATGAATTTAAATATTTGAGCAATTTCTCCTTTGGCCACAATGTTTTCGACTTTATTATTCAATTAAGCTATCTTTTATGAAGATTGTTCATGTTTTTGTCACTATGTTTTCAAAGTCGTCTACTGTAGATTTGTTGTACGTGGGAAAGACTTAACGCAAACAGTCGATTATAACCGATCGTACTAATGAGTGCATGTTTATGATTATCGAAATTGTAAGAATATTAGGATTACCTCCGTAATAACTTATCTCTCCTAAATCTGTAGAAATCTGTATCAAGCCCTGTCCGGGCGTGTTAAATAATAAGGAATATATATAAAGAATATAGAATAAAGACGAGTTTTACCCCGTAATTGGTCGCTGACGGATCTGTAAGCATTATGACAGTTTTCACATTTTGCTCAACTATTAATGACCAAAAACCTGCGAGTGTTGAGTCTGTCGGAGATTTGGTGATAATGAACGTGTTCTTTTCCTCGTAGTTCTGAAAGAGAAGGTACACCAAGCCACAGATAATTAACATCTTTTCCAAAGGATAACTCTTGTATTAATCACTTAGACCTCTTAGAAAGAAACGATTCTTGTTAATACCACAATATGGGGTTTGTCAACCATATAACGAGTTTACAATGTGAAATAGGCACGTCCATATGAACATGTACAAGTTTGCTTTTGTGAACAATGTAGATTCAGATCCGCAAGACCTACGCACGCTTATTAGGAGATTATGTCCGCTTGTGTGGATTCCTATAAAACGGAACAGGGTGAGCCGATCATAAGCTATTAGGAAATGCTAACTTTTACCTTTTTCAAAACTTAAAAAAATGGTAGTATACATAATGGCTTCCCTCACCCTCTTGGCCCCCAGGGCTTGAAGATAAAAAAAAAGACGATACAAAAACGATTCGTTCATGACCGTGCCAGAGGAAACTTGGTGTGTTATAAAGCAATATAAAACATCAAACTAAGTGTGTAACCAATAAGAAACGCTAATCTATATCACTAAAAAGAATCGTATAATAATACACAACAGTTATTCTATGTGAACAATATATATGTATATGTATATTTGCTGTACTTTGGGCACGTTGCCTCTATTTACAAATAAATAATTAGGGCATTTATTGTATCTTTTGCAATTTGAAAGTCAGTTATTATAGAAAGACTTTTCTGGATCGGTAGTACCCTGCTTATCTTAACCCCTCGCTGCACACAACATTCGCAGTAGATGGTTTTGAAAACATATTTGCATGCATATGGAAAACCTCTTAAAATTAAAGTCTTATTATTAAAAAGAGTTAAACACATTGTTACAAAATGGAGAACTTGTTCATCTTGAGCAATTTCTTCTTTGGAACAATGATTTCAAAAGTCGTTTTCTTCATAATGCGTCCACATAATGGAAAGAGGTAAACTCTCACCGGGAACAGAAAGATAACATACCGGAAGTAGAACTGCTCCTAAAGAAAAGGCATCTTCCATGTTCTGTAACCTGGGTAGGAATTCGTCATCTGGAGGGGAGAGGGAAACGGCTTAACCATGTCAAACATGAATATGTTTATTTTCACGCATCTGCAGTAATCGACTTTTGAAAACATTGTGGTAAAAGAAGAAATTGCTTATATTAAGCGAAATATCCTTTTGTCACATAGTTTCATTTTTAGAGATTTTCGATATGCTTGCTTAGAAATTGTTAAAATCATCTGCTGCAGATTTGATGCATGTGGGAAAGGGTTGAACTTCTATTCTGTAAACCTCCAAAGCCGATCATTATCTTTGATCTTTGACAAATTCTTGTTTTTTATTGGAGAAGCATATATAATAAGAATAATGTAGACGAAGATTAGAATGTACGTTTTATTAGGCTGATCTTGGTCGACATCTTTGTCAATTATGTTGAAAATCTCGAATCGCTTGATATATAAATGCTGTATAATGCCGTGTATAGCAGAATACGGGTAGACAGTTAGTCTAAAAAAGCTATTTTAATATTTATCATTATGATATATAATATATTTCAAAGTTATATTTATTGTTTTTTTTTTGGTAGAATAATTACACATTCTATTATGGATCATACAGATGATCATTTATTACAAGGAAGGAACAAATATATCGCTTAAGAAACTAGTGGCCGAGAGATAAACATGGTGTATCTTAGATCGGACGTCCTGGGTTCGATTTACTGTTCCCGGTGGCCAAGCTTGTGCGCTTTTAGTATAGAGTAGTGTTCTATCACCCGTATGTAACAGAAATAATGTTGAAAATAACAGTAAAGTCCGAAATTAACAATAAAGGTAAACCACCAGAAAAATATTATCAACTAAATTATAATTATGTTAACGGTTGATTACACAAAAAGCTCCGCGTACTTGTAAGATTTGAAATAGACTTGCTCTTCTCTATACAAACGTTAGAATATTCCACCTCACTGTCGGCACTTCCGTCTTGTATGACTCTCTTCCGATCTTCCACGCTCTCCACAATCAGCTACGTGTAACAATGACAGAAGAAACAAGATTGTGGTTTTGCTTGTTTGAATGGTATTTTACGCCACTTACTACAGTGTTTCAGTTATATCACGACGTTTTCTGTGTAATTTACCAGTATTACCGGTGTCATTTATCCTAAATGTATCGACCCTGATCAGCCTGCGCAGTCCTTGCGGGCTAATCCGGGCCGATACATTCCGTTTCAGAGGGATAAAGGAACAGAGGAATGATTCCTGAAACGGAAATGCCACAGGAGGCGAAAAGTGTCTGTCCGGGTTAGCCTGCGTGGCATGCTTAGGCTGATCCGGTCGATACTTCACGCAGAGTCCACACTGTTGGTTTTCTTGTTTAAGTAAGTTGAACTATCATGGAGACATGACAATATATCAGGGAACATTATTGACCTTGTACACATATAATTCGGTGTATACACGTAAATATGTACCACTGTATGTTATTATATTTGTTTTATTTGACTATGAGCTATAATGCTTAATGTCTAAATGTTATGTTATGTAATGTAATCTACTCATCTTGTGATAGTTCAATTTACACGGACTGTATATAGAGAATATTATGTCCCTGACGTAAGATATGAACTTTATCTGACGAGGTTGGGAGAATTGATAATTGGCGAGCCTTTGGCGAGACAATTATCCTTTCTCACAGCCGAGTCTGATAAAGTTCATATCTTACGTCAGGGACGTAATATTCTATTTATCTTGCATGTAAAATAAGGGTTTCTGGTAAATCTACATTAATTTTAACTAGTTTTAATAAATAACATACAAAATTACAAAAGCCCATTCATGAATGACCTCACCTAAAATAGAATGACGTCACGCGCGTGCATAAATCTGCGTCGAATTACATTGTGTACACACGACATACGGAAGCTAAAGAGTTCCGACTTCAACTCCATATTTCTCGATTATTACTACTTAATTTGTATATCTGGTGTGACGTAATACCTTAAAATGCCAATATTAACTTGAACATATTCTTAGTATAAGTGTAAGTATTGCGGATTGGCCGTCGCTTCAGTACACACGATAGGTCAACATGTATGTCAACCGCCGTGTTTTGAAAATGAATAGTTGTGTTGGATCTGAAAGTCAATGTATAAAGTTAGTTCAGGCTAAGGAAGTTCAAGTAACACTCAAAGTTTAAATACAGATGACTATATTCAAGACAAGTGTGATGCTCAGGCTTAGTCGTCGTTTAAATTGGAGACATTCATTTTTGGAAAAGGATACCATCACTGTTGTGGGTAGACATGTCGAAGACACGTTACGAAACTTTTAGTTTTAAGAATCATGTAAACACTAGCTGTACGTAAATGATAAGTTATTTAACTAGAAGAAACATTTTCTGGATATCTCGCCTAAACGTAAAATGATTTTCTGTCGGAACTGCTGTATGGAAGAGGAATCCGTGGGTAGATGAGGATCGATGTTCGTGAACCCTTTCTCGTGGTAAAACACAGACTGACGATATAAATTAAACATTTGTCGTTTAACGTGGAGTCATTTAAGTGCATTAAAATGACTTGTGGAAACATAGATATGCTTCTGATTATAGGACATTACTTGCTTCAGATTGTATTTAAACAAGGTTACCTATGAACTGATCACGTGAGAATAAACAGGTCTATGTATGCGACATTTTCAACGAAGAAAGACAGTTCATCAAGTAAGACTGAACATGCAGATCCCGTGTGATTTATATAACGATATTCTTTTCGATTTGTATTTGCATTGTAAAATGTGTTTAAATGTAATTAAAACAATAATAACTTTATTTCTGATTGTTATTTTATGTTTGTTCATTGCTTTGACTGTTATACTATCAACATAATTGAGCCGTTCCACGATAAAAAACAACATTATGAATTATGCGTAATGTATCAATCCAGATCAGCCTGCGCAGGCTAATCCGGTCCGACACATTCCGTCTCAGGGGGATAGAGGTATTGAGCAATGATTCCTTAAACAGAAAATCCACAGAAGGCGAAACGTGTCTGACCGGGTTAGCCTGCGCGGCATGCTGAGGCTGATCCGGTTCGATAATTTTCTGGTGGAACGGCTCATTTATATTTCAGAAAAAGTAGTTCCAGCGATTACGTCATTTCTAAAAATAAGTAGACTGATAAAGATAAAAGTTTATCATACCAGTAGACATGTAAACAAAAGGTTTATCATACCAGTGTTATACGTCACGTAATCTGCTCATTGCATGATAAATGTTTTTATTAGAAAGGAAAAATACATTTCAAATTTGACAGATGAATGTACAGAACCTAACTTGATATAAAAGTAGTTTCTATTTTAATGAGTACTCTTACTCCAAATTACCATTTCTTCGAAAGTTCTCGTTTCGATACAAAGATGTTGTTTTAATTCCTCACTTGCTTTCCTTCTCAATCAATAAGGAAACTTAGGGTCATATAACCAATGATTTACTTAAAATAAGTTTGGGCGATTAAATACTTACGCTGTACTGAGCTTTGATTCCTATAAGATTTTCGTCAGTGAGATATGTATATACATCTTCAAACTGACTGGACCATATATTGTGTGTACCAAAAAATAAGGCGTCAGCAACAGCCTCATGGAGAAAGACGTACTGCTCCTAAAATAATATTTAAGATAATTTCGTAAATATACGATATTGTTTATTAATATTATATATGCGAATCTACAAATATGAAAACAAACTTTATACGGAATACATCTCCCGACCAGTTAAGCCTTTAAGCCACAATAATTATAACTAATTTAGTTATCTAAAATTATACAATTACACTCCTAATAAAATTATCGTGGAAAATATTGTGAGAAAATCCAGCCATGCACATGATACACAATTTAAATTTACAACCCAAGTTACCAACGTGGTACCAAATTAAACTAACTATTTATAATATTGAAATAGCTTCCCTGGAAATAACTCATGAACATCTGGCGATTAGGAGTCTTGTTGCATCTGCTTATAGTGACGACTCCGGTAAACCTGTACACAAGAATAACCACAACAGAGTCTTCACTGTTTGCCTGTATGTCATATAGATCTTAAAGTTTCTTTACAAACATTTAAGTGATCTAAGTCACCTCTGTGGAGTTTAAGTGACGATGCAACAAACTCTATGTTCGTATAAATAATTCCCCCGTTTCGCTCTGGCTCATGAAACATATCATTGTCCGATATGTATACAGCCAAACATAACTTCATTCTCCTTAGACTAATTGCAATTTTTATCCGTGATTGATTTCAATTTGTTGAAATCTAGTCATGTCTATTATTGAACTCGTAACTAACTACGAACTAATTCGGCATCGGACAGGGCATCATTATATGACCAACATTTCTAGTCTTATAATATAAATTGGCGATATCATCACCTAAATTCCGACAACAGGTGTACATCATAATGTTCAGAGACAATACAAACAGTAATGTTAGCAAACAGTATAGTCAAGAGTGGATTAACTTGACATTTAAACAGTACCTACTGTCTTACTCTATATTTCAAACTGAAATATGTACTTCGACGATTTAGCACAGCTTGTTATTAATACAGTACATTGATATGATCCACATTTAACTTAGAGTCGAAGTTGGATTTTTGAAATCAAACTGGTGTCAAATCAAACTGGTATCAAATCAAACTGGTGTCAAATCAAACTGGTATCAAATCAAACCGGTATCAAATCAAACTGGTGTCAAATCAAACTGGTGTCAAATCAACCTGGTATGTGTCAAATCAAACTGGTGTCAAATTCAAATTGAGGTAAAATCGGTGTCAAATCTAACTGGTGTCAAATCAAACTGTTGTCAAATCAAACTGGTATCAACCTCATACCTTTGTTTGCACCAAATTAGGTCGTTGGTCCCTTATTGACGTCACTGTATCCAACATATTCAGAGTATCATCCGATTGTGCCTGATGGTAAGCGTTGTCAAGGGCTATAAATGTCCCTGTCCTGCCAATACCCGCGCTGTAAAAATAGATCATTGCATATAACTACACATTTCTAAAGTTCATGTAAAAAAAAATATTGTATATAACTACAACATTCTAAAGTTCATGTAAACATAGATTATTGTATATAACTACATTATTCTAAAGTTATTGTAAAAATAGATTATTGTATATATAGCTACAACATTATAAAATTTATAAAAAAATAGATTATTGTATATACCTACAACATTCTAACGTTCATGTAAAACTAGATTATTGTATATAACTACAACATTATAAAGTTATTGTAAAAATAGATTATTGTATATAACTACAACATTCTATAGTTCATGTAAAACTAGATTATTGTATATAACTACAACATTCTAACGTTCATGTAAAACTAGATTATTGTATATAACTACAACATTATAAAATTCATAACAAAATAGATTATTGTATATAACTACAATATTCTAAAGTTCATGTAAATCTGTTGGAATTGTGTTCAACGTCTTTTTCAACAATATCTTTTTAAATATGTATTCGATGCTTCAGTTGTAAAGTTATCCCACAAGCATGAACGCCAATGAGAGAAGCCATTACTACTATTTTTAAAGTCTGTGGTATGACCCGACCGGGGATCGTACCTTGGTCGCTCACACCTACGAGGACGCTAACATACCTACACCAAAGACACGGTAAATGTCATGTCAAATATGATTTGTTAATATTTATCATAACTTGACACTTTTAACCTGATCTCCAACGCTGTACAAAAATGAAAATGTTGATGACCTGCATGTATTTCCCTTGAATGTAAGTCATAGTAATATGAAACTGTGCATGAAGGTAAATATCAAGTTACTTCTACAAAGTAATACATGTGTAAGTCTTAATAAAGAAATTATATATTCATATGCTGTATATATAAACGAACCAATAGCATTCAATCCAGGGAAGAACAGAATCTTTGTGATTCTGCAAAGTTTGCCCTTTGTAAACTTAACCACTTTGAACTCATATTGTTTCGCTTATATAATATTTAATTAAACCAACAAAGTGAGTCAGTTTTGTTAATTTATAGAATGATAAAGTATTTAAATGGAGTGACCTGCTATATTCGATATATCAAAACGATTACAAGGCTACATAGAACTGGCATAGTGTGTAATATCACGTTTTGGTTGTATAGTGAACAGAAAATTAACTGTACAAAACAGTAATGCTCCAGTAAATGGTTGTTTTAATTCTATAAAGCGCTTCTATAAAACTCGAATAGTTATCACCAATTTCTCTCGATTAACTTACCTACAATGAACAACTATTGGACTTTCATTGTAATCAACATTTCTCATCGCGGCTAGCCAGAATTTTACAAGTGACCATGTGCTGTCTGGTACATCTTTGTCCGGCCAGGCTCTGAAGTGGTATTGGATAACAGGTCTCCATGGTTCACTGTTCTACAATAGAAAAACAAGTGAACGAGCTCATGAGCTTTGCTCCAGGAAAATCAGTCTTACCGTATACAAAGATTTGGCTACGCACACAGGTAATTTGATAGACATGGAACATACTTGGTTTGTCAGAAGGTATTAAAATTTGCTCTGAGCGCATGGCATGCTGCTTAGATGCCAGATCATACTGTAAGATTCCATCACATAAAGGGTATATATGTAATCGTTGCTCAAATAGATGTTATTCATTGATACAATGTAACTGATAGAATGATACTTTGATCATCAATTCATATGCTTTAAAGTAGTTCACTTTAGATGACAACATTCTATCACCAGCGAGCATACACACCCACTTAAGTACAATTGCAGTTTTTACAACCCTTTTGCATGCTGAATGTTTTATATTGATGAACTAAAACTGTGGGACCTGAATAACGAAGGTGCAAGTCGCTGCCCAGATAGTCGTCAACGACGTTCACTGTCAATTCAAGTATAATCAGTTCTTTCATTGTTTCCTGTAAATAGAGTCTGTTGCCCATGAAGCAATTCGAACAAAATGTGTTGCAGGCATTCCGTGGTTCGAACATAATCACGTTCGGCGAGAATGTTCGGAGTCAACCCTTTGCTTAAACATGGGTTGGAGTCCCGGGCAGACTCTACACTTAATGTCTCTCCCAGTTAAACGTTCCATTAGCGTTGGAGTCTTGTCCTGTTGTTACTTTTGAAAACATTTAAAATTTCCAGATCGCTTACACACATTATCTCCAGGCGAAACATGTTTGAATTGCTATTTGTTATAAAGATCATTTCGAGAAATCAATCTATGGTATGGTATATTCAAAATTGAAAATTCCTTAAAACCTTTCTTATGTTCAGGTAACGTATAACAAAATCTGGTTCGGCTACAGTAGATTGTAACTGTATTGATATATTCCCATAGGTGACATTCTCGTCCTTTGTTTCTGGCCAGTATATCAGACATTTATCCTGTAGAAGATTTGATAAAAGAAGAAAAAATGACAACGTTCATAAACACTAGCTATCACTGTTATTAAAACATGCATCATAGATGAATGAATCTGTGAGAATAATTAAGTTAAAAACAAAGATAAATTAGAGAAGAATTGTATACACTCTCAAACTTGCACTGAGATTTTGGCGCATCTGCGGCAGATGACTTCGGAAACTATTGTGAAAAAGGAGGCAATTGGTCATAATGCACAAAATGTAATTTTCTCAACTATCAATACTTTCGTAAATGTTTGGCCTAGATGTTCTCAATGTCTTCTGCAGCATATGTGTTGTATGATTGATAAATTACGATATAATTATGTTTCATTTAAGATATTCAGGTTAACAACCTTAGGTTTATCAAGTTTGATGTTGATATCTTGCATACTAAGAAGGACAATATGACAAAAAAAAAAAAAAAAGGGGGAAAAGTCTCAAAATTAGTATTGAAAACGTGATTGTTTATACTCTTTATCAGCACCTATCTTTATACAAGATTTGAGGTTGATTAATGTTATTATACATGACACAACAAAGACCAACAAGAAAAGGTGACAAAGGGAACTAATTCCAAGATAAATAAACAAGATATTATGTCTCCAAAGTAACAGGCATGTTGCTTCTTGGCAAGTTCCTGGATTAAGTGACTGTGTGGGAAAAAATGAATGCACTGCTTCTTGGAAAATTTCTGGATTAATTGACTGTGTCGGAGAAAATGAATGCACTGATTCTTGGAAATCTTCTGGATTAAGTTGCTGTGTCGGAGAAAACGAATGCACTGCTTCTTGGAAATCTTCTGGGTTAAGCTACTTTGACGGAGAAAATGAATGTACTGCTTCTTGGAAATCTTCTGGATTAAGTTACTGTGTCGGAGACAATGAATGCATTGCTTCTTCGAAATCTCCTGGGTTAAGTTACTGTGTCGGAGAAATCGAATGCACTGCTTCTTGGAAATCTTCTGGATTAAGCTACTTGGACGGAAAAAATGAATGTACTGCTTCTTGGAAATCTTCTGGATTAAGCTACTGTGTCGGAGAAAACGAATGCACTGCTTCAAACAGATCCCTGCTCCTTATAACTTTCACATCGCGAGTTTCTACTGAACATGCCAATATTAAGAAATGTATAACACCAGCCGGATATACTGAACATGTGTATTTCAAACAAATTATATTTATATGTAAAACACCGAGGACTTCTAGCAAATGTATATACAAACAGTGCACGTTTTAAGTAAGGACTGGCAAATCACATAGTGTAAATTGTATTTTTTAACGATCCACTTGTAGACATGGCCAATCATATTTTGTTATTGTACGTTTTAACGATCCCCGTTTCTATTAAACTTGTAGACATGGCCAATCATATAGTGTTATTGTACGTTTTAACAATCTCCGTTTCTATTAAACTTGTAGACATGGCAAATCACATAGTATTATTGTACTTGTTAACGGTCCCCGTTGCTATCAAACTTGTAGACATGA
This sequence comes from Serripes groenlandicus, assembly GCA_031761405.1. NCBI lineage: Eukaryota > Metazoa > Mollusca > Bivalvia > Cardiida > Cardiidae > Serripes > Serripes groenlandicus. Next base: position 9,671,803 of record JASEVX010000006.1, on the reverse strand, counting down.
TAATCCACCAAATATTAATGGACATATTATGAACACTAATTGCTATGATCACGTGAATACCTCAGTCGAAACCACTACATTCGAAAACAGGTAGAAACGGTTCCTTCGTGAATGTCCGTGCCAGACTTCGGGAATAAACCGAATACTTCCGAAGTTTTACATGAATATTCACTAAGGTATTGTGTCATCCTGTTTTCGATTGCAGTCGTTTGAATAATGTATTTAGGTGTCCGAGGTCAATTCATTTTCACAAAACACTTTTTTTCAACATGGTTTATTCAAAGAACAAGTGTACTAACCGTGCCCATTTCTATTAGATTGGTAACCATGATAATCCGCCGAGAGGTTTGCTGCCACACCATTCTCCAAAAGTCATCGCGCATGGCAGGTGTCGGACCTACATTGATTGTGAACTGACAATTAACTAGATGTATGTAACCATAGCATGTACATTTCCTTTTAATTCATTGAGACGCGGATGGTCAATCCATGGGCTGTGAATTCGAACCCTAACTCGGCCAACATTTGTTCAAGGTTTGATAAAAGTAAATAAGACAAACGTTATGCGACTTTCACCAATGGGCTAACAGTCTATGTGGAAAAGCTGTTAGTTACTTGGAAGTATGTTGTGTGCAGAATTGTTACAAGAAAGCCATGCAACACTAGGTAAGATTGAACTGGTCGTCGTGATATGAATGGCAAGTTGTGTTGACAATGGCGTTTAACCACAATCAATCAATCAATTTGTTCAATAATACATATGCAAGTATAAACACATAATTGAAGAAAAGTGTACAATACTACCAAACGAATACCTTGAGTGGTTATGCTAAATGTATGATCCAGGGGAGACAATCTGAGGGTATTTAAGAAATATGCAGAAAAGGTCAGTCGTGTGTCCCAGGCATTCTGACAAAAATGCACAACGTTTGATAAAAACCCATGTGACTACTTGACGGATAGTACATATTGGAATTAATCTTCGCAGATGCGCAGGCTGATTTGAATCACATTGATCGCAAATGTTCTGTGTTTGAAATTGGTATGTACTTTGAGCATGCTGGAGATCGGGAGAATGATAATGTTAGAATCAAGACATACTAAATTTAATATGATATAACAATAACATTTTAAAAACCAATTTGATTCAATATCTTCTTCAGGATTTCCCAAATATCTCTACTTCATAATTGAGATGAACACCACATAGTCGGCAGAGATCATTTAGAAGTCCTGAAGAAGGCCTAGGGCCGAAATATTGAACAAAAGAATATCTTTTATTGTTCCATATATTTAATCCAGTACCGAATATAACTTTCAAATATATACTAAATCTTACCTTGGGATGCTATGAACTTGTTAGCCTTCTTTGAGCCCTGTAAACAGTTGTAATAAATGTGGTCGATATGTTTGTATATTCTTAATTAGTCATCCCCATTATCGTTAATAAAATGGTATCGAAACATTTAAAAGTGTGATCCAACGGATTCAAATGAATATATGTGCCAAGTCTCTGCATTTCATTTTGTTAAAGCCAATAAAAAATGTAATGTATTTAGATACATTATTTGAGAAATTGTTGGAATGTACCACCTGTAAACACCTTCGGCTTAAGAGGCCTTAATGTGTTTCGAAAATGAACTTCCCTTTTGACAAATTTGAGGACCGAGAAAGGGGTTATAAACTATCGTTTTCACTCAAATTGGAAATGCGTCGGTACGCACAGCAAATATGTTCCATATTTGTATTATATACTTAATAAACGTAACAAGTAACAAGGGAACTAAATTGCTCTGCCTATATCGTGTAAATACATCAAAGTTACATCACCTATCAGTTGGATCAATACGGTGGCATCGAACTAACTCCAACAAGGCAACAAACGAATAAATCGGTTAGTACTATCTTTTGAAAATTGTGTAGCAATATTTATGATTGTTGCTACGCTTGCTGTTCACAATAAATAAACAATTAAGTTTCAATGAATCACGAAGTTGACCATAAGAACAGCGATCACCACTGGAACTCATCTATGGCACGAAGTATCTCGTTTAGTTCCTTTCGAGTACAAGTTATCGTTTGTCCACTATATGATTTTACATGCTTCGGTTTGTTAGAACGTTTTCAATCGTTTTTCAGTTAAATCACCGTGATTACTTGGTACAGTACCTGTCAATAATCAGTATTAGCGGTAAATAATTAGACCCGACACCGATTCATTAGTACCGAGGCGTATGGATTAACATTTATAGGAATCAATTTTCCGTGGGTACACCAAAGAACTCCCTGTTTTTGAAAATAGTAAAGAGTAGAATCTACCCGCCATAAATCCACTTACATCGATGAACGAAGCATTGATGTATTCGCCTTCATTTTCTTCGGCTGCTAATTGGACACGGCTATGGTCATCTGCATAATACAACCGATATAATAATACATAACAAGTATTTAAACACTTTAAATTGAAGTCTTCTTTTAAGCATATACAAACGCGACACATTTGGATCTCGTGGCATGAATCCCGATTGTTTGGAACGTTGACACCAGAATTGTGACACCGCACTGTCTAACCAGAGTATATCGTGTGCACCATACAGTCGTCAAAACTGTTTTGTCGTAGCTAACGTTTAAAACCCCGAATGGTGGTTTTCGTGGTGTGTAGACCATGACAATATATCAGTTGGACGATTGAAGTTTTTAATTCGGTAGATCCATTTCTAAAGTTCTCCTCAGTACAAAACAAACTGGTGTTATCTTTATGAGCCTCATCTAACGATTTGAGGTCTTGTTGAATTTGTGTTGAATGAAAAGGCATACGTACAGTATCTCAAGAGTCTTAACTTTCCGCGTGCATGGAGTAAACATCCAGATTACTATTACTTCTACAATATAATGGCTACATTTAACGAGGTCAGAATTATATCAATGCTTGGACTTGATCTAGCCATTTGGCCTAAAATCCCAATATGTTTAAATCATGTATCATGCTTAAATAATAAGTTGTTTGGTAAAAGTTAACCAATGTTTATATTATAAAATACAATAGCCATTATAAGCGAATTACCCTTTCGTTACACTGTTTTCAAAAGTTGTCTGATGAAGAGGTGTTAGCAAGCATATGTATGTTGGAAAGGGTAAAAGGGTAAGTGCATGACGGTTTCACCGGCAACAGAAACGTACTTACACGCAAAAAGCCCCCTGTATCTGTTTTTAGGTTTATTTTCTTTCAACAGAGCTACTTCGTGGGGATGAATGAGCCCTGCCTTTAATAGCTGAAATAAACAGTATCTATTTTAGTAATATTGAATTTAGAGTCGACTGTTCTGGAATCAATTGATTGTTTGATTTATTGAAATTAAATTCCATATTCATCGGGATTACAGTTATATTACGGGAGTACGTTCGCCTAACCTTTTGTTTGATGGTTCTTTCACACCAGTTATGTAAACAGCGTTCTTCTTATGCAACTGGCTTCCTTCCCATATATGTATACCTCTGCATGTTCAATAGTCCGAGTAAAAGCCATTGTTTCGACCGTGATTTAGAATTGAACATAAATAAGAATAACAATTCATAGTTCCCAAAACTTCAATAATAAACTTCCTTGTCGGCCTTTTTGAATGAACATTGATAGAGTATATTATAAATAATAATACTAACAATAAGGAAAAGACACAATGAAATTTGAGCTTGAAAACCATATTTCATTGAACCTTTTGTAAAATGATATTTTATCAGCTTCGTGATACATGAATTGATGTTTTACAATCGTATGACACAGTACCGTAATGTGTGTTAATACAGTAAGTAGGTTATGCTGTAGTACCATCAGTCATTGGTTAAGGTATAGTATTTTAACGATATCATATTCGATCTCTCTCTTTTCAACACACACGAAATTTGCATATCAACATGGCCGTCAGGGGAGGTAAATATTGTAGTTCTGGTAACTGTGTATGGGCACTTAACTGTATCATTAAACACAAACAAAATATTTTGACCCGGTAAACCCTCTGAAACGTTATCGGTCTCTTAGGAAAATTGATGAAAAATTCAAAGTACTGAAAGTAATGAAGGTAGCAGAAGAGATGCAGAGGTGCATATTGAAATATGTACCTAAAGAAATCCCCACCATGACAGACAAGTAATGACATAAGTAAGAAAAGGACCGCCAGAATAACATTTCTGAGACGTTTGTTTTATTAATGTCAAGAGTAAAAGGATGAGATGTCGTATGAAGCTAAAGTTCAATCTTCCTGTTTCCGATCATGATCTTGTTTTTATGACTTTTAACCATTCAATAAGACTTTAAAACATGTAGATGGTCACTGAATGAACAGTTCTGCTAAATTATATTGAAATCAGTCAAGCACTTTCATAAGAATGTAGTTTAAAAGTGATCGCTGTGTTAACAAACCAATCAATTTGATAACATGTGTAGAGAGTCATCCACTAAACATTTCTACCACATTATATTTTTATCAGACAAAAGAATTCAGAGGAAAACATTTTTTAAACATTTGGTATAGTTCACCCTCTTTAATGTTGCAGCAAGTTCTCCGTAGAAAATAAATATACTGAGCAATTTCTTCTTTTGCCAAAATATTTCAAAAAGTCGTCTGCTGCAGAGGCGTCAAAAACGGTTTGTATGTGGGTAAAGGTTGATATCTCCGGTTTATCATACTGAATATTTCGGAAAAGAATAGTCGTACATTGTGGTAAAACGAAATATTGCTTTCTATGTTGTCAAACGTTATCTGCTGCAAATCCATCTACAAGTGGTCAAAAATGCTATTGAAATATCACAAACAAATCTACTTTGACAGAAGAAAAAGATGTTGGTCAACTATTTCTTTTACTAGAGCGACCAAAGGGATACAATTTACAAAGGATAATTTGTTCATCCAGTTTTTACAAGCTTGATTATATTGGCGTAGTGACATCCTAATACTTTATTACATTTAAATAATTACACATTCAGAGACTTAATTGACTTTTACTTATGTTTGCATTCGTAATTCGGCCAATAATTGTTTGCAATATTTCTTTGTCGTACTGCATTTGGTAGACATTGAGTCGTCAGTCATTTACATCACGTGACTTCAAAACTTTGCCTGAAACTAGGGTAGCCTTGCTATTGCAATTCTACCAAAATTCGAAGTTTCACGTATTCTGATTCTGTTCTAGTGTCTATCGAACGCAAGACTTCTGCATATCATAAACTACACTTACGTTAAATTCTTGATGAAATAACACACATCCGTCTTTCTTCATTTGAAATATATAATCCCACAACTGGCACACTTTTAACGTCTTTTTCCTTGTGATAAAGCTACAATAGTCATTGTCACTGCCTTTGATTTCTTCAGCTTTCAACGTTGTGATCATTGTCTTTGTGTCTGGAACTTTGAAAGTGATTGTATGTTCTAGACTGATGTACAGATTATTTGATACGTCCGGGTGGGGCTTAAAATTGATTTAATTCATTTGTGTTTAATGCCATTTTCAACTTCAACAAAATTCATATCAATGCGGCCAATTCATTTACTCATATGTGCCATAAACATATAAAACCAATATTCCACACAATCTTTCCTAGTAACTGACTGCTAATGCATTGCTGCATTGACTTTTGTTAAAAGTCGAAAAGAATTTTGGAAAAGCTGGAGTGACCCCTGGATTGACAGCCCATGTCGCTACTAATTGAGATATCGGGGCTTAATACAGATCTCTGCGTATCATTCTTTATGCTCGACATTTTTTTTAACGGAGCCGGTATATGAGGCGTTTCACTAAAAAAACAACAGTATGGACTCTGCGTATGAATCGACCCAAATCACCCAGCGCAGCCCGAGCGGGCTTATACGAACCGATACATTCCGTCGGGAGATAGAGGTATAGATTTATGAATCCAGAAATAGAAAATCCACAGGAAGCGGAAAGTGTCTGTCCGAGTCAGCCTGCACTGCCAACCCAAATAGCGTTTTTCTTAAATCCGTTTCAAACCCCGCCATGACATGTCAAATATTCAGAACAAACAAACTACCAGTGCATACTTATGCGTTATGATTTAAGCCCGTATATTGGAAAGGGTACAAGCTGCCTGTGTTTACAATAAAGATCAAGATTAGCCTGTATATTCCAACAGTCTGTCGAGATATACACTGGCCACATATTACTTACACACGCTTGTCCGAACAGTATGACAATTATATCACATTGACATAGCCATGATCCGTGGTTGACCGACCATCTCTAAAATATAATCATACCTGGTCTAAGGGTACTACACCATTACGTAGCTGGGACAGCTGGTCTCAATTTACATAGACTTACCCCCTGGTCATGGGTGAGTCACAAGAACATTATTTTAACGAGCACTACCAACACATGATCGACCACCTAACATACTTATGTTGCTTTAATTACACCGCATAGCAATGATGTAGTGGTTAGAACATACGCATTGGGATCCCGAGAGCAGTGTTCAAACCAAGGTCAGATCATGATAAAGAAGTTTAAATAGAAGTTATGGTTTCCCTACTCGGCGCTGAAGATTGCGGGGATAGGATTACAACTGTTTCTACGGTGCAAGTATTACTGAGAACGTTACTAGCGGTCAATTACCAAGGATACGCCGGGCAAAAAACACTGAACAAACATAGCAAGTAGCGATTGTCCGTTCGACGGTCAAATAAAGTTTGACGATAAATACGCACACACACCTTTCGCAGTTTCTTTGTTGATCGGATGTAATTGCGCTTCTTCTTCCTTCTCTAATACCACCTCAGACATGTTCGTGTTTTCTTCTACTGATTGGGATGAGTGTCTAAAATGATACTTCAAGCTCAAGTTCTTTATTTGCATAACATTTTACATGTTGTTGCAACATATACATAATAAACATTTGTAAAGAAATACATATAGTATAGTTTCAAAAGATGATACAGACAACTGAACTGCGCTCGGCTAAAGTCACACCAGTACAAGAGATTCAAGCATGATGGTGGACACTTAATCACATACAATAAAGAAATACGAGGCTAAACATTCAACACATATAAAACCAAATTGCAGTAGAAGACTTTGGAAACAGATGGACAAAAATATGGAGCATACTTATAAATGAAAGTATAATTTTGTAACGAAGTTGAACATATTGTTTTGACAAATTGCTAAATTGCATTATGAGTTTTTATTTCTTTTTGTCACATTATTTTTAAATGTGTTGGTTGCAGATGCGTCAAAACGCGTCTGCCTGTTGGAAATGGTTTTTCGACTTCAGTTTAACGCTCTCCTACATACAACAAATCCTTAGCAGACGATTTTAAATACATTTACATGTAGGTAAGAAGATGGATAATCTCTTTATTTGCACATGTGACTATTGAATAGAGCTAAAAACGTTGTGGTAAATTGAAAGATGGCTTTTCATGAGCAATTTCTACATTTGTCACAATGATTGTAAACGCGTCTGGTACATATGTGTCAAAATACGTGTGCAATCGGAAAAGGGTTAGGACACAAGAACCAAATTGTTATGTCATCTATGATACTGTTTGTGCAACTGAGCTGTCATTCGATAAAATTGAACTGATGTTGACTTTTATGCTTAGATATGTATTAATACTATGTACATGTGTTGTCTTCAAATATTTCAAACATGTCCGGTATTTATCTCTCAACTTGTGTTATTAGAAAAGAAACTCACATATTTTCTGAAAATACCATTTATGCAACCATTTATGCAAGTTTACAAGTGTATTGGCAAACTAAAGACAATACTGTCATCATGCAAATATACCTAATTTTACACAATTTAGGGTCAGTTCAAAACAGTCCAGTTATACCTTCGTTTATAGACGATTACGGCAGCTACTATAACCAAAGCCACTATTATTGGTCCACCAACAGCCCCCAACAAAATAAGTGGCGAAGGCGATTCGTCCTCTCGTTTAGAAGCTAACTCTGAAAGGATGATTTAGTGACATACGTTAACAGATGGCTAATACATAGTGAATATAGTGTTGCATTAGCGATATATCGCTTTGTATTGTACTACGAGGAGCGTGAAACAATTGCTATCTCGCGAGACTGAAGGTCTAAAGATATGTCATATTTTCAACGCTCAGAGTAGCACAATACAAAGCCACTTAATAATATTGCAGCACAATCTGGTATGGTTTAAGAATTAAGGAGCCTTTGGGTCATCCGCTCTCTGAATAAAACCATAACAAATTGTTCAAAGAAACTCAGGTGTTACACGATAGTATGACAGTAGAAGCAGATAGAGATCCACATGTGTTACCCTATACAGGCAGACAACACAAACATCTGGTTAAGGACACAGCCTACAAAGAAAGTGCAGACAATCCATTCAAGGGACGGTGTAGATTTACACTTTTACTTCAAACAATAAAACTATTTTGGACACTTCACACGCAAGCCGACCTTAGGATTTATTGGGAATATGGTATCTCCAAAAATATAACATAGTTTTATAGCCAATTTGATTGTTGTTGTCATATTCGTTCTCGTGAAGCTTCCATGGTGGTTGTATTGATATATCGTAAACAAGGAAGGTCCTTATCTGACTGAGTGGATGCGCAGACTGATTTGGTAATTTTCTTGTCGTAGGTCGGGTATCCAAGGATATAGCCAATGCCTTGTATGCATTACAGTCAAAACAATGTCACATATTCTGCATTGGTAGTGTTTGTATTTTAAACTTTGGTTCATTGTGTAGATCAATTATTTTTTAAAATAAGCTCATCTGGTTATTCTACGTCACATCTTACGGATGTGTTACCATATGTTTAAACAGCGTATTTTCGATAACATTCACTTTTACAATAATTCTGAATACATTAAGTATACTTTTTTTCCGGCGCAAATACATGCAGATTGTCTTTCGCAGTTCAGACACGATAGATTAAATTCCGTATCACACCTAGTGAAAATATGGAATTGCGACGTCAGACAGTGTGCGGACTACTTTCAGCGAGGTTCCCGTTTTGAATCTGCACTACGTTGTAAAATATGCAGACAACCAGTACTATTTAGGAAAATCGTTTATATTTTCTGTATAGAAATTCTAGCGTCAAATTTAATAAAAACCCTTAAATAAAGATTGTGTTTGGTTTTTTCCCGCAATACAGTGGACTTTTAATTTGGTGATGTTATTTGGCGGGAACTACTTATTATAATGCTTTATAGGGGTGTAGCCTTAGTATTGTAGTAAATATTCACCCGCCATTCATTTTTCATTTCACGATTACAAAATTGTTTTCCCAATAAATAATATATTGAATCTGTATATTTGTTACTTTGTTCGTTCTTCATAGATTGTAGGTATATAATAAAAGGAATATTACGTATGTATTTACTTGAAACATTGGGAGACAGTCCCTTTAAAACAGTACATTTAACAAACTAAATACTCACGTAGAATGCAGTCATGTCCCTTGTAGCCCTGACTGCATGCTGTACAAGTCCCATTCTCTTTGTTACAGGCGGTACTGTTAAAACAGTGACCACAACGATTGGCACAATCTTTCCCAAATGTCCCATCCTCACACTCTGAACAAAACATGTTAAAGAAGAAATCGTATTCAAGCGCCGTCTAGCGGAATACGGTCGTGTTGCATCTGCGCACAATAGACGCGTTTTGACGCCTTTGCAGCATACGAATTTTGAAAACAATATGACAAAATAAGAAATTACTTAAAACGAGCAATTTCTCCTTTTGTCATTATGTTTTTAACTTTCTTCAGTAATTATACCTTCATTTATGTTTTTGCCTAGATGTTTTCAAAGTTGTCTGCTGCAGATTTGTTGTATGTTGGAAAGGGTTAAACGACCAATGGCCTAGGAAACACGACCTTGGTGACCTCTGCACGTTCTAATATTTCCAGGTCGCCACCTATAAGCTACTACCCGTACAAGTATACTGAAAGGCCTCGTACTACTTTCACACGTATACAGAATCTGCAGCTGAAGACTTTGATAATCGGGATATGTATTAAAGTACATTCATTCCATCAAAACATTCTGGCATTTAGAGCAATTTCTCCTTAGCCATAATGTGTCAAAGGTCTTCTGCTGCAGTTGCCTTGAAATACATCTACATATGTGAAAGGATAAGGAACCGTTGTTACGATTAACCGGAATAACACCAATGCAAGTGGGTTGTTCAAAACCACCCGGACGTATGTGTTCGCGCGCGACTTAAACTCTGCTTCCCTACAGGCTACATGTGTTCGTGTTACGTGACTCAAACTGTACACACCTTTTTTTACAAAGAGGAAGCTGATACCCGTTATCAAATCCGGATGTATGTGTTCGTGTTATGTGACTCAAACTGTACACACCTTTTTTTACAAAGAGGAAGCTGATACCCGTTATCAAATCCGGATGTATGTGTTCGTGTTATGTGCCTCAAACTCTACACACCTTGTTTTACAATGAGGTAGCTGATACCCGTTATCACATTTGGATGTTCACAGAACTACCCAGATGTATGTGTTCGTGTTACGTGACTCAAACTCTACACACCTTTGTTTAACATAGAGGTATCTGATATTACTTATCACTTCCGGATGAACTTGGAACCACCCGGGTGTATGTGTTTGCGTCTATGTTTAATTTGCAATGTAAATGACATAGAACAAAAGTTTCTTATCCTTTTCGTCTGCAACAAAAAGGATAATATAAGAAATTCATATTTAATGAAATTGTACTATAAACGTCCTTCTAAGCACAAAATGGTTTTACTATTTCAAGGAAGAGTCCAAAATGTATTGCTTGATTTGTCCACATATATTAAACACGCTTTAGAAACAATAAATATTTTCTTCTTATTATTTTTTATTTATATATTTTTGATCTTTCTCCCATAAACGCTTTGCTTATTGTTTATTTAAAAGATGAAATGTCATGTAAATATATGTTAAAGTGGCATTTCTATCCAAAGATATTTAAAGAGGTACCTACCGAGCAGGGAAAAACAACTTTATTTAAATAATTAAAATATGAAAGCTTTCTCATACTACAGTATAATTAGAATCAAACATGTCCTCATAAAGGTTTATAAGGGAAACAATTGTTATTTTTCTTATTTTCTTTTATGAATTTCTATAAGAGTGCAACTTTAAAAAGTGTGTTATGACTAGAAGCTGTAGAAGCTTATGTAAACAAAATTTTGATTTGACTTTTGTGTTACGTGACTCAAACTGTACACACCTTTTTTACAAAGAGGTAGCTGATACCCGTTATCACACCCGGATGTACATTTACCATCGGTCTTAGTGCACGCTTTGTTTGAATCACAGTGTCCACAATCCTGTAAACACCCGTCACCATAGTTACCATATTCACAGGCTTAAATAGAATTTGAACACAAAAATAATATTGCTATAGTAAAATTATATCACAATCTAGATACATACCAACATATTCTTTCGAAATGATAATTCAAAGGAGTTCACCAGGAGTCAAGCAGTCACTACCGATATATACAACAATGTTTTCATAGTTGGAGGAGAGAAATCAGTGGGAAACTAATGTTACTTGCAAGAGAGGGGGTTCTGACTGTGCAGAACTTAAAACAAAAGTCCTCTTATTTCTGGATCACCACGTTAATGTTTTAAGTGAACCGTATTATATATTAATGTACCCAAAAACGTTTTCATAATGTTGTCAAAATAGAATGCATTACGGCACTTATTCTAATTGAACGACACAAGTCTTATATCGGGATCGTGCTATACAAATACACCCGTATGCGCAGGTTCATCTGTATCTATCCTGGGTCGCACATGTCAGAAGGATGGTCTTACCAGAGCATCGCTCACTTAAAGGTTGTTGTTAGAGCACAGTGTAAGTTCAATCGGCCATAAAGAACATACCGCGACCGAGCATCGCTCACTTAAAGGTTGTTGTTAGAGCACAGTGTAAGTTCAATCGGCCATAAAGAACATACCGTGACCGAGCATCGCTCACTTAAAGGTTGTTGTTAGAGCACAGTGTAAGTTCAATCGGCCATAAAGAACATACCGTGACCGAGCATCGCTCACTTAAAGGTTATTTTTAGAGCACAGTGTAAGTTCAATCGGCCATAAAGAACATACCGTGACTGAGCATCGCTCACTTAAAGGTTATTTTTAGAGCACAGTGTAAGTTCAATCGGCCATAAAGAACATACCGGACCGAGCATCGCTCACTTAAAGTTTTTTTTTAGAGCACAGTGTAAGTTCAATCGGCCATAAAGAATATACCGTGACCGAGCATCGTTCATTTAAAGGTTATTGTTAGAGCACAGTGTAAGTTCAATCGGCCATAAAGAATATACCGTGACCGAGCATCGCTCACTTAAAGGTTATTTTTAGAGCACAGTGTAAGTTCAATCGGCCATAAGGAATATACCGTGACCGAGCATCGCTCACTTAAAGGTTATTTTTAGAGCACAGTGTCAGTTCAATCGGCCATAAAGAACATACCGGACCGAGCATCGCTCACTTAAAGGTTATTTTTAGAGCACAGTGTAAGTTCAATCGGCCATAAAGAATATACCCTTAAAGGTTATTTTTAGAGCACAGTGTAAGTTCAATCGGCCATAAAGAATATACCGTGACCGAGCATCGCTCACTTAAAGGTTATTTTTAGAGCACAGTGTAAGTTCAATCGGCCATAAAGAACATACCGTGACCGAGCATCGCTCACTTAAAAGTTATTTTTAGAGCACAGTGTAAGTTCAATCGGCCATAAAGAATATACCGTGTGCGAGCATCGCTCACTTAAAGGTTGTTGTTAGATCACATTTTAAGTTCAATCGGCCATAAAGAATATACTCTGAACAAGCATCGCTCTCTTAAAGGTTGTTTTTAAAGCGCAGTGTAAGTTCAATCGACCATAAAGAATATACCGTGACCGAGACATAAACGTAGTACATGTATTTGATACCTGTCGTCTCAAGTGCGTCGATCGATATCTGCTCGCGCCATGCCCTGTCTTGGGCATGGCACCATTTAAGCCTAGTACGTCTCAATAATGTAAGGATCATGTTTACATGTACTTTTGCCTTGATACAACTGAATAACTGTTAAATACTGCATACAATACTAAAAAATAATCAAATGATTGGTCTTACTTCCATTACAATAATCGTTTTTATATCCAGGTGCACACCCTTTCGAGCAATATCCATTCGTCTTCTTGCATATCCTACCCTCTTTACAGTAACCGCACGTTTTCTGGCAATTTTCACCATAATATCCATCCTTGCATTCTAGTATTTTTAAGAGACAGCATATGAAAAATAAATCTGCTCATCAAATATCACAGATGACAGTTGTACCCTAATCCCACTTGAAGCGACTTTTACCCTTTACCTCATACGACAATACTGCAGCAGACGACTTTGAACATAGTTTGTCAAAAAATAGAAGATCTCTATAATTGAATGGATAACCTATGACTTAAAGTGGAAAACATTGTGGTAAAAGTTGAAATTGCTCGTTTTGAGCAATTTCTTCTTTTGTCACTTTGTTTTCAAAAAGCCGTCAGCAGCAGAGGCGTCAGAAGCGTCAATATGATATAAAGGGTTAAACAAACTTTGTATGTGCATGTAGCGTTAAGAGGCTTTACCACCATTGCGAATAATGAACAATGTATATCAGTCTGCATATTTTGTTTTCAGTACAATATATAATAAGTACATGGTTATATACAAACTTGTCGAATTCAAAAGTGATGAGATTATTTGTAAATTAATCCTTTCTCTCATGCAAACGTTTACGAACGTCTTTTGCAGCAGACTATTTTTAAAAACGTCATGTCAAAATAATAAATTGCTCATAAAGAGCAATTTTTCATTTTTGCCTCCATGTTTACAACTTAATGCATTTTTTTTTTATTTATAGACATTTTTTTATATTTTTGACAAAACGTTTTCAAAGTCGTCTGCCGATATAATTCGTTAAATTTGGTAGATGTAGAAATGTTATCTGCTGAAAATCACATCGCGAAGACATATGTATAGTGCGTTGTCCCCTTTGAGACCCATATTAGTCTAATACAAATATATCATCTTAAAATTGTTAAGTCAAAATCAAGTTTTAAACTATGTGGGAACACGAAAGAAATGATCATATTGAGCAATCTCCTTTTTACATGATTTAGTGACATACGTTAACAGATGGCAAATACATAGGGAATATAGTGTTGCATTAGCGATATATCGCTTTGTATTGTACTACGAGGAGCGTGAAACAATTGCTATCTCGCGAGACTGAAGGTCTAAAGATATGTCATATTTTCAACGCTCAGAGTAGCACAATACAAAGCCACTTAATAATATTGCAGCACAATCTGGTATGGTTTAAGAATTAAGGAGCCTTTGGGTCATCCGCTCTCTGAATAAAACCATAACAAATTGTTCAAAGAAACTCAGGTGTTACACGATAGTATGACAGTAGAAGCAGATAGAGATCCACATGTGTTACCCTATACAGGCAGACAACACAAACATCTGGTTAAGGACACAGCCTACAAAGAAAGTGCAGACAACCCATTCAAGGGACGGTGTAGATTTACACTTTTACTTCAAACAATAAAACTATTTTGGACACTTCACACGCAAGCCGACCTTAGGATTTATTGGGAATATGGTATCTCCAAAAATATAACATAGTTTTATAGTCAAGTTGATTGTTGTTGTCATATTCGTTCTCGTGAAGCTTTCATGGTGGTTGTATTGATATATCGTAAACAAGGATGGTCCTTATCTGACTGAGTGGATGCGCAGACTGATCTGGTAATTTTCTTGTCGTAGGTCGGGTATCCAAGGATGTAGCCAATGCCTTGTATGCATTACAGTCAAAACAATGTCACATATTCTGCATTGGTAGTGTTTGTATGTTAAACTTTGGTTCATTGTGTAGATCAATTATTTTTTAAAATAAGCTCATCTGGTTATTCTACGTCACATCTTACGGATGTGTTACCATATGTTTAAACAGCGTATTTTCGATAACATTCACTTTTACAATAATTCTGAATACATTAAGTATACTTTTTTTCCGGCGCAAATACATGCAGATTGTCTTTCGCAGTTCAGACACGATAGATTAAATTCCGTATCACACCTAGTGAAAATATGGAATTGCGACGTCAGACAGTGTGCGGACTACTTTCAGCGAGGTTCCCGTTTTGAATCTGCACTACGTTGTAAAATATGCAGACAACCAGTACTATTTAGGAAAATCGTTTATATTTTCTGTATAGAAATTCTAGCGTCAAATTTAATAAAAAACCTTAAATAAAGATTGTGTTTGTTTTTTTCCCGCAATACAGTGGACTTTTAATTTGGTGATGTTATTTGGCGGGAACTACTTATTATAATGCTTTATAGGGGTGTAGCCTTAGTATTGTAGTAAATATTCACCCGCCATTCATTTTTCATTTCACGATTACAAAATTGTTTTCCCAATAAATAATATATTGAATCTGTATATTTGTTACTTTGTTCGTTCTTCATAGATTGTAGGTATATAATAAAAGGAATATTACGTATGTATTTACTTGAAACATTGGGAGACAGTCCCTTTAAAACAGTACATTTAACAAACTAAATACTCACGTAGAATGCAGTCATGTCCCTTGTAGCCCTGACTGCATGCTGTACAAGTCCCATTCTCTTTGTTACAGGCGGTACTGTTAAAACAGTGACCACAACGATTGGCACAATCTTTCCCAAATGTCCCATCCTCACACTCTGAACAAAACATGTTAAAGAAGAAATCGTATTCAAGCGCCGTCTAGCGGAATACGGTCGTGTTGCATCTGCGCACCATAGACGCGTTTTGACGCCTTTGCAGCAGACGAATTTTGAAAACAATATGACAAAATAAGAAATTACTTAAAACGAGCAATTTCTCCTTTTGTCATTATGTTTTTAACTTTCTTCAGTAATTATACCTTCATTTATGTTTTTGCCTAGATGTTTTCAAAGTTGTCTGCTGCAGATTTGTTGTATGTTGGAAAGGGTTAAACGACCAATGGCACAGGAAACACGACCTTGGTGACCTCTGCACGTTCTAATATTTCCAGGTCGCCACCTATAAGCTACTACCCGTACAAGTATACTGAAAGGCCTCGTACTACTTTCACACGTATACAGAATCTGCAGCTGAAGACTTTGATAATCGGGATATGTATTAAAGTACATTCATTCCATCAAAACATTCTGGAATTTAGAGCAATTTCTCCTTAGCCATAATGTGTCAAAGGTCTTCTGCTGCAGTTGCCTTGAAATACATCTACATATGTGAAAGGATAAGGAACCGTTGTTACGATTAACCGGAATAACACCAATGCAAGTGGGTTGTTCAGAACCACCCGGACGTATGTGTTCGCGCGCGACTTAAACTCTGCTTCCCTACAGGCTACATGTGTTCGTGTTACGTGACTCAAACTGTACACACCTTTTTTTACAAAGAGGAAGCTGATACCCGTTATCAAATCCGGATGTATGTGTTCGTGTTATGTGACTCAAACTGTACACACCTTTTTTTACAAAGAGGAAGCTGATACCCGTTATCAAATCCGGATGTATGTGTTCGTGTTATGTGCCTCAAACTCTACACACCTTGTTTTACAATGAGGTAGCTGATACCCGTTATCACATTTGGATGTTCACAGAACTACCCAGATGTATGTGTTCGTGTTACGTGACTCAAACTCTACACACCTTTGTTTAACATAGAGGTATCTGATATTACTTATCACTTCCGGATGAACTTGGAACCACCCGGGTGTATGTGTTTGCGTCTATGTTTAATTTGCAATGTAAATGACATAGGACAAAAGTTTCTTATCCTTTTCGTCTGCAACAAAAAGGATAATATAAGAAATTCATATTTAATGAAATTGTACTATAAACGTCCTTCTAAGCACAAAATGGTTTTACTATTTCAAGGAAGAGTCCAAAATGTATTGCTTGATTTGTCCACATATATTAAACACGCTTTAGAAACAATAAATATTTTCTTATTATTATTTTTTATTTATATATTTTTGATCTTTCTCCCATAAACGCTTTGCTTATTGTTTATTTAAAAGATGAAATGTCATGTAAATATATGTTAAAGTGGCATTTCTATCCAAAGATATTTAAAGAGGTACCTACCGAGCAGGGAAAAACAACTTTATTTAAATAATTAAAATATGAAAGCTTTCTCATACTACAGTATAATTAGAATCAAACATGTCCTCATAAAGGTTTATAAGGGAAACAATTGTTATTTTTCTTATTTTCTTTTATGAATTTCTATAAGAGTGCAACTTTAAAAAGTGTGTTATGACTAGAAGCTGTAGAAGCTTATGTAAACAAAATTTTGATTTGACTTTTGTGTTACGTGACTCAAACTGTACACACCTTTTTTACAAAGAGGTAGCTGATACCCGTTATCACACCCGGATGTACATTTACCATCGGTCTTAGTGCACGCTTTGTTTGAATCACAGTGTCCACAATCCTGTAAACACCCGTCACCATAGTTACCATCTTCACAGGCTTAAATAGAATTTGAACACAAAAATAATATTGCTATAGTAAAATTATATCACAATCTAGATACATACCAACATATTCTTTCGAAATGATAATTCAAAGGAGTTCACCAGGAGTCAAGCAGTCACTACCGATATATACAACAATGTTTTCATAGTTGGAGGAGAGAAATCAGTGGGAAACTAATGTTACTTGCAAGAGAGGGGGTTCTGACTGTGCAGAACTTAAAACAAAAGTCCTCTTATTTCTGGATCACCACGTTAATGTTTTAAGTGAACCGCATTATATATTAATGTACCTAAACACGTTTTCATAATGTTGTCAAAATAGAATGCATTACGGCACTTATTCTAATTGAACGACACAAGTCTTATATCGGGATCGTGCTATACAAATACACCCGTATGCGCAGGTTCATCTGTATCTATCCTGGGTCGCACATGTCAGAAGGATGG
Organism: Serripes groenlandicus; assembly: GCA_031761405.1. Taxonomy (NCBI): domain Eukaryota; kingdom Metazoa; phylum Mollusca; class Bivalvia; order Cardiida; family Cardiidae; genus Serripes; species Serripes groenlandicus. Next base: position 9,653,779 of record JASEVX010000006.1, on the reverse strand, counting down.
TCTTACCAGAGCATCGCTCACTTAAAGGTTGTTGTTAGAGCACAGTGTAAGTTCAATCGGCCATAAAGAACATGCCGTGACCGAGCATCGCTCACTTAAAGGTTGTTGTTAGAGCACAGTGTAAGTTCAATCGGCCATAAAGAACATACCGTGACCGAGCATCGCTCACTTAAAGGTTATTTTTAGAGCACAGTGTAAGTTCAATCGGCCATAAAGAACATACCGTGACTGAGCATCGCTCACTGAAAGGTTATTTTTAGAGCACAGTGTAAGTTCAATCGGCCATAAAGAACATACCGGACCGAGCATCGCTCACTTAAAGTTTTTTTTTAGAGCACAGTGTAAGTTCAATCGGCCATAAAGAATATACCGTGACCGAGCATCGCTCATTTAAAGATTATTGTTAGAGCACAGTGTAAGTTCAATCGGCCATAAAGAATATACCGTGACCGAGCATCGCTCACTTAAAGGTTATTTTTAGAGCACAGTGTAAGTTCAATCGGCCATAAAGAATATACCCTTAAAGGTTACTTTTAGAGCACAGTGTAAGTTCAATCGGCCATAAAGAATATACCGTGACCGAGCATCGCTCACTTAAAGGTTATTTTTAGAGCACAGTGTAAGTTCAATCGGCCATAAAGAACATACCGTGACCGAGCATCGCTCACTTAAATGTTATTTTTAGAGCACAGTGTAAGTTCAATCGGCCATAAAGAATATACCGTGTACGAGCATCGCTCACTTAAAGGTTGTTGTTAGATCACATTTTAAGTTCAATCGGCCATAAAGAATATACTGTGAACAAGCATCGCTCTCTTAAAGGTTGTTTTTAAAGCGCAGTGTAAGGTCAATCGACCATAAAGAATATACCGTGACCGAGACATAAACGTAGTACATGTATTTGATACCTGTCGTCTCAAGTGCGTCGATCGATATCTGCTCGCGCCATGCCCTGTCTTGGGCATGGCACCATTTAAACCTAGTACGTCTCAATAATGTAAGGATCATGTTTACATGTACTTTTGCCTTGATACAACTGAATAACTGTTAAATACTGCATACAATACTAAAAAATAATCAAATGATTGGTCTTACTTCCATTACAATAATCGTTTTTATATCCAGGTGCACACCCTTTCGAGCAATATCCATTCGTCTTCTTGCATATCCTACCCTCTTTACAGTAACCGCACGTTTTCTGGCAATTTTCACCATAATATCCATCCTTGCATTCTAGTATTTTTAAGAGACAGCATATGAAAAATAAATCTGCTCATCAAATATCACAGATGACAGTTGTACCCTTATCCCACTTGAAGCGACTTTTACCCTTTACCTCATACGACAATACTGCAGCAGACGACTTTAAACATAGTTTGTCAAAACATAGAAGATCTCTATAATTGAATGGATAACCTATGACTTAAAGTGGAAAACATTGTGGTAAAAGTTGAAATTGCTCGTTTTGAGCAATTTCTTCTTTTGTCACTTTGTTTTCAAAAAGCCGTCAGCAGCAGAGGCGTCAGAAGCGTCAATATGATAGAAAGGGTTAAACAAACTTTGTATGTGCATGTAGCGTTAAGAGGCTTTACCACCATTGCGAATAATGAACAATGTATATCAGTCTGCATATTTTGTTTTCAGTATTTCGACAATATATAATAAGTACATGGTTATATACAAACTTGTCGAATTCAAAAGTGGTGAGATTATTTGTAAATTAATCCTTTCCCTCATGCAAACGTTTACGAACGTCTTTTGCAGCAGACTATTTTTAAAAACGTCATGTCAAAATAATAAATTGCTCATAAAGAGCAATTTTTCATTTTTGCCTCCATGTTTACAACTTAATGCAATTTTTTTTTTATTTATAGACATTTTTTTATATTTTTGACAAAACGTTTTCAAAGTCGTCTGCCGATATAATTCGTTAAATTTGGTAGATGTAGAATTGTTATCTGCTGAAAATCACATCGCGAAGACATATGTATAGTGCGTTGTCCCCTTTGAGACCCATATTAGTCTAATACAAATATATCATCTTAAAATTGTTAAGTCAAAATCAAGTTTTAAACTATGTGGGAACACGAAAGAAATGATCATATTGAGCAATCTCCTTTTTACCTGGAATGTTTGCAAATGACGTCTGCGTAAGCGAAATGGAAAATTGCATTTATCATTAAGAAGACTCGGATGTCACACGGTTTCATAACACCATTTGTCATATGATGAGACTGTGATCCGATCATGTATGAAAGCGAACACATGTCTTCAATGTGTGCCGGTATTCGCAATATGTCAGGAACCGATGTGTAAGGACTAGTTCCCCATATACAACACATCTGCAGCAGATGTTAATGTAAAAAGATGGAAACTTTATTATTGAATAGTGTTTTATAGTGAATAAGGTTTTAAACCTTGTGTTACAAGGACAAATTGCTCATTATGTCAGTGGGAAAGAGTCAAACAAATATGATGAATTGTGTCAGTTTGTAAATGTCTATTTATTTGCTAGTAATTAATACTACAATGTGTTCTTGTGTTTCATGAAAGAAATCGCATAATTGATGTAGTTACAAGTACTTCAAAATAACCAAATTGACTGCAGACTAGGAATGTATTATTAGATCCACTGCAAACAGAAAATATGTAGGCAATTGACGTTCGTGGATGTTTGTAATACCCATTAAAGTAACGCACGGACATTCACGAACATTCATGGTGATTACCTATTTATAGAGTGCAGTGGATCGAACAGTGTATTGCCAGTTCCCGGTCAATTAATTTTAACATTGAAATTTATTCAATAATAAACATGTGTATCGTGTACCTGTTTTGCATGTATGGCCTTGGTAGCCTGCCCTGCATCCTGTTGGACACATTCCACTTGTAAACTTACACGTGTCATCGATTTTACAATTACCACACCTCTGTGTACAGTTGATGCCATATCGGCCTTTATTGCATTCTGAAATAGTGTAAAAGTTAGTAATCGTTCATTTATTATACAATAAACTTACTCGTTCAAACCTTTTTTTATTATGTCATATTTTTTTATTCTTTACTTTTGTTTAAACTGGTGAAAAGATGATGTCATTGGATTAATCAAAACATGAAATATACCAACACAATTTTTGTTTATATGTAATATATATCAACACTATTCGAAATATTTGCATTTCAAAAGCATTTCTTTAGTATTAAACATAAACAAATTGTACTAAAAGTTTTTAAGTGATTATAATGAGAAATATTCCAGCATCGTCACAGTTTGCTATGATATAGTTGACATTACACGCCTGATTGACCTTAATTGAGGGTTTTTAATGTTTTGATAATGCAGGCAATAGCGAATTTTATCTGTATCTGCGCGTGAACAATAAAATAAGAGATTTTCTCTCTTGGAAAAAACACTTGCGACAGTACCATGTGTGGTGTTCACTTAGAGGAAATGCATTCCAGTCTTACACCGGCGTAAACAATTACCATCTATGTTCATGTAAGAAACATATCTGCTTTAAACAATCGAAAGAATTTTTTTACAGTAATACAAATCATACTATATGATTATATGGAGCCCGATTGATATGTTCTCGCACTTTGTTGATTTATGCTTAACTTAGATGAGTAGATTTTTTTTATAAATTATTTTGTTAGCTGAGAAATTAAAACAAGTCACGTAAGAAATAAAGTATGAATATTTCATCGTCGTTTGACGTATGTGTAAACAGAGGTAGCACGACTTTGTTTATTCTTATTGAGCTTAGGTTAACTTGAAGGCTATATTCATAAAGCCGTACAATAAAGACTGTAACATGAGACTGTATGTTTGCCTAAGAAGACCTGAGTGATTGATGCTATTATGCTGTCTTATTGACTCTCCGTAACGGGAGCATTGGAGAAAAACTAATTAGGATACAAGTTATTTGTCAACATGGTGCATCTTTGACTTACTGACATGTAGACGGAGAGTGGATCCGCTAGTTAGAATGTGTGGTTGTTGAGGCTAATCTGAGTCTATACTGTACGTAGATGTTGTATCAATACCCCTAATCGCTTAACGAGGATATTATCAAACTTACCACTATCACATAGTCGGCCTTGGTAACCAGCACTACAGCCATTCTCACATGTCCCAGTAGTTACATTGCAAGATTTGCTATCTAGACATTTACCGCATTTCTTTGTACAATTATGTCCATAGCTTCCTGCTACACATTCTGTAATATACAAATTATCCACAAGAATCATCAAAATCGCAAACTTAAACGGCATCTTTCGTAATTGGGTCATTAATACACCACCTTAAATGGTTCTCCTGTAATTGGGTCATTAACAAAAACACCATCAAAAATTGTTCTCTCCCAATTAGGTCATTTAAGACGCCAACTAAACTAATTCGCTTTATCGCAATTGAGAGAGAAGAAGGCTTGCAATGTATTATTAAGAAATGTATCCGTGATGAGTCAAGTGTTTTTGTTGATGTTTTATTGGCGCATTGTTCTGATTAATTTCCAGTATTTCTGGTACATACAAGTTTATCCTAACACCAGCGAGTTAGTTGTACTGCTAACACGACACTCAAACGTGCCAATAAGGAAAAGTCATTACTACCATTTTTAAAAGTTTTCAGTATAGTTCGGCCGGGTATCGAACACGCGACCTCCCACACCAACAGAGGCTCTATCATTACACTGCCGAGGCGGTGAAACACATTAACACACCGTGTCAAGCAATAATAGCGTATAGAAAATGCCTTTACTGTTATCCTTACTTTTACCCGGCTTGTTCCTCCGATTGATAAAAGCCACTTAATCCTTTCCAACATAGAACAACAAATCTGCAGCAGACGACTTTGCAATAAAAGCATGCACACAAATGGAAAATCTCTATAAATGAAAGTATAATTATTGAAAAAGTTTTAAGTAATTTCACCTTTTGTCACAATGTTTTCAAACGTCGTCTGCTGCAGATACGTCAGAATGCTTCAACACGTGAGAAAAGGTTAAGATGGCGGGCAAAGGTTCATTACTTTTTACAGGAAAGAGATAGAGAGGTGAGATATTCCATTTAATGAAAAGCTAAACTAATTATGTTAACTATTTTGATCTAATGACAAACAAGGACTTAACCCCCATGACCCAATATACAAGTATGTGTGTTCCAACATTGTTAATAAAGTGTTATAAGAAAACATAAATACCTGGATTAGTTTAGATACTAAAATATATTCACGTACTATTGAGGTATAGAATCTATTCTTGAATTTGAATATATCATAACTACTCTCCAATTTCAAATGCACCAAACAAATGTCGTATAATTGACAAACTAAAGTCAAAATGTTTATTGCAATATTCGCCTAAATAAGCACATATTGTCGACGGAATTGAACCTGTGTTGTTCAAAATGTCTTTCATGCAGTATGTTTCATGCAGTATGTTTTATGCAGTTACCTGTTTTGCACTGATCACCTCGATAGCCCGCTGAACAAGACGACGGACATTTCCCCGTCATCTTGTCACACACTGCGTTGTGGCCAAGACAATTGCCACATGTTTCCTTACATCCGGGTCCATATTGACCATCCGAGCAAACTGAAATATTGTCCGACATAAACATAAAACAAACAGTAACTCATAGTTTGTTTACGTCACGAGAGTTATACTTAATTAAAACCAAACACAAGTCTAATCGCTATAAAAGCAAGAGCAACCATGAACATATATAGAGTGAAATAAAGTTTGCTCATCATTTAAAAGTAAAATACGTACATGGTGTGTTATTCACACATAGATTACTTAATGGGCCCACAACCTCAATTGGTCAGGTTCCAGTTCAATTCAATTTCAATTTTATTCGGCAAAATCAGCATTTACACGCCTTTGGCCAATATAAATTTTAACAATGAACAAATATGGCAAAAGAAACAAGAACACATACAAACATACAAACAATATTTACGTACAAACATTTTGATAAGACTGATAATTCATTTCATGATCATATATTACAACCTGGTATAATGTTAACTGGCAGAATCTCATGTTGTAATAGCATTCTCTATATTTTCATTACGAAGACTAAATGCATCTCGTAAATACTTGGCAATTTCTGATTAGAAGACAGCATATTGACAAAAAGTTGAACAGTCGGACATGGTAATTTTCCAAAGTTATTAGTTCGTAAAGAAGAATAAAAGGAACAGCAAAGTAGGATGATATTCCGATTTCACTTGGTTACTATTACATACATTACAAATACGATTACATCTCGCATTACTAGAATATCTCTCCATTTCAATATGTAATGAATGCGAGCATAATCCAAAGCCAAGATCATCCAAAAAGGATTTTACTCTCATAGTCTAGCATTTTTCATTGTTACTATTGCATTGTTCAATACATAATATTATACATAATAGAGTTGTCATTGTTCCTAATCTTTAACCAGTATTTTAGTACTGTTTTCTTACACATAACAGATAATTGGTATCGCCTCAGCTTATCGTATACGTCCGTATTAGGTGTTTGTTGATCAAAACCAAGAATGGACTTGCACAACCTGTTATATAGTTTATCGATTTCTTTATAGTCATAAATACCCCCAAACCTCTGGAGTACAGGAGCTACCATTGACTCAAACAATGACAATTTATGGCAATTAGAGACTAAATTAAAAACCTTTACGTCCGTAACAAAGAACTTATTGTAAATACTACATATCTAAATAAACACCAACCGATCGAATTCGTTCTCTGTAACAAATCGAAATGTATTTAGCACTGATTCTCTATTCATTGCCAATACAGGCACCCTCCCCTACCACACACTCCTAAATGTAACAATGCTAATACAGTCCACCAACCCTTACATGTATCTACCACCTCTAAAGCAACAATAACAGCACAGAATAAAGCCTCACGTTTGTCGCAGTGTTGTTTATGATAACCGGGTAAACATTCTCCACTGGGACACACTCCGGTGGTTTTGTTGCAGGGATCTCCTTTACAGTGACATACGTTGTTACAGGTACCTCCGTATTCCCCATCGGCACACTCTGTAACAAAAAACAACCAGCTCGAAATCGACGGACGTAAATTTTAAAATACAATGGACTCACGATAACTCGACAATTATATAATCGAATGTATCTTTTAACCCGAAGCAATTCCTGTAGCAGATCTTTCTTTCGAAAACAGCATAGCAGCAGTTCTGATTGCTTGGACTGCTTCTGCGAAGGTATTTTTAGGATATGATTCTTACGAAGATGAAAATACATAACTTAATTTATTTTAAATCGAAGGATAACTCGAAGTAGTAGTTATCAAGATATATCCCGGACACGGAAACGGGTTGATAAATCGGAAAAGAATGTTCGTTTTATTAGCGGTCATACAATGTCAATGTGATTATCCTAGTGACTTTTGATGTTTACTCCTACGCTATTATTAAGGCCATGTTTTTCGATTGTTTGTTATCAATTATTTGCTCATCAATCTGGACGGATAAGATAGCCATGCAAATACAAATGACAAACGTTTGTAATAAAATTAAATGAAAAGTAACTGACCATGCTTTGATCGATGTTCTTAGAACGATGATGAAGGTATAACGTTCACCAAAGATATTTAGAACACACAAGTATGTATCCAATTTTTTAATTGTATTTCGTTCTAATTTTGATAGTATTTTAGTAACTGAGCATGCGTTTCTAGGGTAAATCATCAGTAACTTGTTAACAACTGGATTCGATTTCATGTAGCCTGTGTCACCAGTCAGAGTTCTAGATAAGGGGAGTTTATTACTTTTTAAAATACGTATTTTACCCTTTAACCCTATGTTGTGGGTACTCAAAAGTATCGTCTCAATGAGACAATTATTTTGAGTACACACATGATAGGGTTTGATTGGATAATAAGAGAGATATTGTGGGGAAAAGAGCCGAGTACTCCTCCTTATCAGTACAGAGCCTGCCCAATCGGCCCAGCTGCGCAGTCTGACCAGATTTTATACTGTGGGATGCTCAACTCAACATTTATTATGATGGTTTTCATAAAGTTGGCTATGGACTATTCCAATTCCAAAGCTTGATGAGTTCATATTAAAACATTCAGCATTGAAATGTTTACTTTATTATGCCACACATACATCAGTGGTAATGGTATCCTAGGCGCCAAACGAGGGAGGCCACTACTACTATTTTCAAGTTGTTGGTGTTTCGCAAAAATCAATAAAATGCAATAAACTTTAATGAAATTGAAGGCTTCATTTCCAAAAATACCATCGCATTCTACAAGAACATGAACAAATAAACAATGATACCTCCATAAACATCAAGTTCACACACTGTGAAATGTCGTCCAGTCACGTTTTTCAGTATAATGGAGACAAATCGAGTTGACTTTGAGACGTTCAAAATATAATCTGTTAAATAAACTTGACGTGTTTCCGTCATCTCTACGTTCTTCATTCCCGCGTGAATACTTTCAAAGAAAATCTGTAGGTTCTGAAAATGTTCTACAAGAAAAAACGCAGGATTGAATATGTTCTGTACGAAAAAAAATGCAGATTTGAATATGATCTGTACGAAAAAATGCAGATTTGAACATGTTCTGTAACACTTAATTAAATCTATAGCAGTAGATTGTAGTTTTCAAAATGTCCAACACAACCGTTACATATTTTCTAGCGTTGTTAAGGTATTGTTAGGCAATGCGTCGAAACCGGTTTATGTAACGGTAAGAAGTAAAATTCAAAGCCGTCACTCAATCCGGTACAAACCCGTCACCTACCTATGACATAACAAAACATGTACATGTATAACGGTCACGTTATGACAGAACACAACATGAACATGTATAACAATCACGTTATGACATAACAAAACATGAACATTTATAACGATCACGTTATGACATAACAAAACATGAACATGTATAACTGTCACGTTATGACATAACAAAACATGAACATGTATAACGGTCACGTTATGACATAACAAAACATGAACATGTATAACGGTCACGTTATGACATAACAAAACATGAACATGTATAACGGTCACGTTATGACATAACAAAACATGAACACGTATAACGATCACGTTATGACATAACACAACATGAACATGTATAACGGTCACGTTATGACATAACAAAACATGAACACGTATAACGATCACGTTATGACAGAACACAACATGAACATGTATAACGATCACGTTATGACATAACAAAACATGAACATGTATAACGGTCACGTTATAACATAACAAAACATGAACATGTATAAGGGTCACGTTATGACATAACAAAACATGAACATGTATAACGGTCACGTTATGACATAACAAAACATGAACATGTATAACGGTCACGTTATGACATAACAAAACATGAACACGTATAACGATCACGTTATGACATAACACAACATGAACATGTATAACGGTCACGTTATGACATAACAAAACATGAACATGTATAACGGTCACGTTATGACATAACAAAACATAAACATATATAACGGCCACGTTATGACATAACAAAACATGAACATGAATAACGGTCACGTTATGACATTACAAAACATGAACATGTATAACGGTCACGTTATGACATAACACAACATGAACATGGATAACGGTCACGTTATGACATAACATAACATGAACATGGATAACGATCACGTTATGACATAACAAACCATGAACATGGATAACGGTCACGCTATGACATAACAAAACAAGAATATGTATAACGGTCACGTTATGACATAACAAAACATAAACATGAATAACGGCCACGTTATGACATAACAAAACATGAACATGAATAACGGTCACGTTATGACATTACAAAACATGAACATGTATAACGGTCACGTTATGACATAACAAAACATGAACATGTATAATGGTCACGTTGGATATTTATAGACCTTCGTCTACTGTTGTAAATTAAATACAATGAGTTAGGGACAATGCAGATTTTGGAAGTGTTGTATTAGGGAAAACAACAACAGCTTATGATACAACAAGCAACTACATTCATGTGACGTAAATAATCTGTTTATCGAATAGGTGATTTTCAAATCATATAAACCCGTTTTAAGACCAGATATCACAACATTTGCGTGACTTATTTTTAATATCACACGAATGCAGTTGATCGCAATCTTTCTAATAACTTGCATAACATTCATTATAAAATTAAACTAGTATTTTATAAAACTGTAATTGTCAATCCAGTTTCTCAAGGATAAACATTGTGTTTAAAGAAGTATCAGCACTAGTAAAAGTACTCACAGATATAATAAAGAAGGAGTATCTACATAGCTAATTCAAATTAATTCATTCATAGGTATAAAATAACTTAATACTGCCTAATATGGCACGTTCTACGAAATCCGTTTCATTGCAAGTCTTGTGTTTGAGTGTTTCTTTCGTCGTTTTTGACAGTATTTCAGTTATAGCAAGGCACTAACTTACAAATTGTCTCAATGAGCACGCAAAAACAACACGGTGACGGTTATCATCGAAGGTTTTAATGTGACACTACATGGACAAGAAGGCATTTGACTATTATACTCACAACCATACTGTTTGTTTATGTCTATACTCAATGAAGACCATTACTTCTTTATATTGCTATAGTACTCACGTACTTTGTTCTATGTCACATCGTCGGTTGTGTAGTATTAGACCGTCGTCGTTCGGGTGTAGGAGTTCAAGGATTCGATCCCCGGTAGGGTCAAGCCAAACACTTTAAAAATGGTAGTAATGGCTGCCCTCCTAGAGCTGCGGGCTGGTGTCAGGATAAATGGACCAATAGTACAGGTAACTTACCCAGAAAACGCCGTGATATAACGGAACAATTGTTAAAAGCGGCGTTGAACACCATTTTCATAAATTGTTCTATGTTTACCCTTGTGTAGGGTACAGTTATAGCAAGGCACTAACTTACTAATTCTCCGAACGAACTCGCGAAAACAACCCGGCGACGGTTATCATCGAAGGTCCAATGTGACACAACATTGACGACAAGAAGGCATTTGACTATTATACTACAATCATACTGTGTGCCATAGATACCCTTGATGTAGACCCTACGTATTTTATTAACGAATGGAAGCGGTTTCATAGAATGTGTGATCAGGTTGTTTTTTTCATACCTCCATGAAAACGAAAAGAAATTTATCCATTCCTTATAATTTAGCATTAATTTGGCTATTACAGTGAGTAATAATAGCATTTTACAACTTCTTTTTCCTATATTATAGCACGTCAAACATTAGTACTATTTTTTATAGGTGGCCAGATCTCCAATAAAGAATTATATAACGCGGACGAATATAAAAGATGACGTAATTTAAAGTTTCTAGATGCCCATGTCACCCCATGTTGTTTATGTGCTTAAACCAATCAAACGGCAGTATTTGCGACACACCTACTATCTGTAAAATTACATTTAATAGGCCGTTATGTTTGAGTAAATCAACAGTAAATGGATTTATTTCGCTTTTAGAAAGGATTGTTGTTTCCATAGAACTGGATAGTGCAATTGGCAAACGAACAGTGCGACATAGTGCCAGCAGAAATCAAATTACTGCTGCTTCTATTTGGCGCCAAATGACTAGCGTTATGACGTCAAACCGCTGACGTGACGTAATTTTCCTAGTATTCGGTATCAGTATTTTTAAAATTCGTAGTATTAAACCCACTTTACATTGTAAAAAAGTAGTACCGATCGCCAATGTTAATTTTGTTATGAGGTTATGAAAAAAATATCTCACAGACAAGCAATTTATAGTGGTGAAACAAACAAAACTAAAATATATGGCTATGATACTCACAGCCACACTGTGTGTTATGTATACCCTTGATGTATACCCTGCGTACATTATACGGCTATAATACTCACGACCATACTGTGTGTAATGTCGGCCCTTGATGTAGACCCTTCTTACTTAATACGGCTATGATACTCACGACCATACTGTGTTCCATGTCTACCCTCGATGTAGATGCTGCGTACTTGATATGGCTATGATACACATGACCATACTGTGTTGCATGGCTATCTTCAATGAAAACCATTCGCACTTGATACATCTATGATACTTACGACCAAACTGTGATACACATGTATATCCTTGATGCAGACTCTGTGTACTTTATATTGCTATGATACTCACAACCACATTGTGTGTAATGTATATCCATGATGCAGACTCTGTGTACTTTATATTGCTATGATACTCACGACCACATTGTGTGTAATGTATACCCTTGATATAGACCCATCCTACTGTATACGGCTATGATACTCACGACCACATTGTGTGTAATGTATACCCTTGATATAGACCCATCGTACTTTATATCGCTATGATACTCACGACCACATTGTGTGTTATGTCTACCTTTGATGGAGATCCTGCGTACATTATACGGCTATTATACTCACGACCATGATGTGTGTTATGTCTACCTTTGATGGAGATCCTGCGTACATTATACGGCTATTTTACTCACGACCACATTGTGTGTTATGTCTACCTTTGATGGAGATCCTGCGTACATTATACGGCTATTTTACTCACGACCACATTGTGTGTTATGTCTACCTTTGATGGAGATCCTGCGTACATTATACGGCTATTTTACTCACGACCACATTGTGTGTTATGTCTACCTTTGATGGAGATCCTGCGTACATTATACGGCTATTTTACTCACGACCACATTGTGTGTTATGTCTACCTTTGATGGAGATCCTGCGTACATTATACGGCTATTATACTCACGACCACATTGTGTGTTATGTCTACCTTTGATGGAGATCCTGCGTACATTATACGGCTATTATACTCACGACCACATTGTGTGTTATGTCTACCTTTGATGGAGATCCTGCGTACATTATACGGCTATTTTACTCACGACCACATTGTGTGTTATGTCTACCTTTGATGGAGATCCTGCGTACATTATACGGCTATTATACTCACGACCACATTGTGTGTTATGTCTACCTTTGATGGAGATCCTGCGTACATTATACGGCTATTTTACTCACGACCACATTGTGTGTTATGTCTACCTTTGATGGAGATCCTGCGTACATTATACGGCTAATATACTCACGACCACATTGTGTGTTATGTCTACCTTTGATGGAGATCCTGCGTACATTATACGGCTATTATACTCACGACCACATTGTGTGTTATGTCTACCTTTGATGGAGATCCTTCGTACCTATTACGGCTATTATACTCACGACCACATTGTGTGTTATGTCTACCTTTGATGGAGATCCTTCGTACCTATTACGGCTATTATACTCACGACCACATTGTGTGTTATGTCTACCTTTGATGGAGATCCTTCGTACCTATTACGGCTATTATACTCACGACCACATTGTGTGTTATGTCTACCTTTGATGGAGATCCTTCGTACCTATTACGGCTATTATACTCACGACCACATTGTGTGTTATGTCTACCTTTGATGGAGATCCTTCGTACCTATTACGGCTATTATACTCACGACCACATTGTGTGTTATGTCTACCTTTGATGGAGATCCTTCCTACCTATTACGGCTATTATACTCACGACCACATTGTGTGTTATGTCTACCTTTGATGGAGATCCTTCGTACCTATTACGGCTATTATACTCACGACCACATTGTGTGTTATGTCTACCTTTGATGGAGATCCTTCGTACCTATTACGGCTATTATACTCACGACCACATTGTGTGTTATGTCTACCTTTGATGGAGATCCTTCGTACCTATTACGGCTATTATACTCACGACCATGATTTGTGTCACGTCTTCCCTTGATGTATACCCTTCGTACTCTATAGTGTCTTCCGAAGTCTAACTGATACCATGGATCTAATTCATTATCAGTGGCCGAACAACATCTACAGTAATCCGCGTCGTTACGATTAATATTGTCAATGATTCTTTCGGGAGCCCAATCCGCAAATTGGCTACTGGATGTAACCTTGACATTATCTTTTCCTGTAAGTTGTACTGCGGACATGTGATCTGAAATGTGACAAGCAGAAAATATTGAATGAACTTCAAAGGATGACAATTCTAAAGCTTCCTCTTAACCCTTTGCCACATATAGAAGCTTTCTGACACCTCTTCAGCAGACAGTTGAAAACCTTGTGACAAAAGAAGGCATTGTTCAAAATAAGCAATTTCTCTTTTTGTAACAATGTTTTCAACTCTTTTGAATACAATAATTTCAGTTTATAACGTTTCCGATAGTTTTGCTCAGATATTTTCAAAACCGTCTGCTGCAGATTTGCTGTACGTTGGGAAGGGTTATTACGACATACCAATATGATGTCAAGGATCTCATCTAAGAATGTGATTATATTGAGTTTACTTTTAACCCTTTCCCCCTAACAATAATTTGGAAGCAGCCAACTGAAAAATTCCTACATATTGAAATTATAATTTCATAATAAAGCTGACACGTTGAGGCAAAAAGAGAATATACTTGTGAGTTTTTCAAAAATCGTCATGTTCTCATAACTTTTGTAAAAATGGCAAATGACACACTCCTCTCCAGATTCAGACGCAATGGTACTCTCGTGGAAAATCAACCCTTTCATACATCAAATATGCAGCAGACGGATATGAAAATATCTTGGTACATTTTGAAAGTTCTCTTTACAAGAGAAATATTAATCATTGAAAAGAAATGAACAATGTTTTCAATAGTCGTCTGCTGCAGAAGCGTCTACATGTGCTAAAGGGTTATATGCTTCTTTAGATATCCTGCTATGTTACACTTGAAAGCCCATTTTCTCGCACTTTCATTTTTCTACCATTGTCATACAATTATCGAACACTCACATAGACTAGCTATGTACTTTGTCGAGCACCTTTGGCGGTGTATTGGTAAAGCGTCCGCCTCTTGTGCGGGTGGTCGCGGATTCAATCCCCGGTCGGGTCATACCAACGGCTTGTTAGAAATATGCTCGTCATTGATCCACTGGTGCCAGGGAAAAAACACTAGTATTACTGGTACCTTACCAAGGAACCACAGTGATATATTTGGAAAATGTTACAATCGGTGTAAAAATATAAATATATACTTTTACAAAATAATGTTCCCTCATACCATTTTTTGTCAGTAGTGTTTTCTTTAATCTATCGAGATATTTTACTTCCCGTATTGGAATAGTTTCAAGAAGGGCGGAACTACAACCCTTCAGAATTAACCTTTTCCTAAAATGCTACATGCAGACTTAATTTGAAGCATCTGTAGCAGGCGATATTTCAAACCAATGGCAAAAGTAGACATTGCTCAACATCATCAAGTTTAGCCTTTTCAACAATGTTACTCAGTTACAACTCTTCATCTACAATATCATTTAGATGTCTTCAAAGTCGTCGGCTGCAGAATGTACAATATATGGTAAAGGGTTATCCTAGGATAAAATTGGACACATCCGACGAACCACTTACCAATTATAAATCCCATTAACAGTAAGCAAATCATATGCAGAGTAAATACTACTGTCCTCATGTTTCTTTTCCTAAAAATGAGAAATCAAAAGTAAAATATTTTCTTGTGCGTAGAATTGCGTTTTAAAATATAAAACCCCTGTATTTCTGGAACAACCTGAACGTTTTTTAAAGGAAAACATGAATTAACTACTTTTCCACTGTTTTTATATTTTATTTGCTAAACGTGACTTTTTACAAGAGATGATTGTTTAGACTTTGCATGACTTTGAAAATATTGTAGGACGATGATGAGTTTAAGCTACAGTCACACCGAAGCCTACACGGAGCATCCCGGATTATCACGGAACACCCAGGATCAAGTGATATCTTGATCCGGGACAATCCTTGATGAAATTGAGTCGCAAAATTATCGTCACCCCGGACCAGCCCGGACCGTATCCGGCACAAACACGGATGAAAACGGATTAACAAGGAGCCAAAACGGAGCCAAAACGGAGCCAAAACTGAGTCAACACGGATCTGACCCCGATACCACCACGGACCGCCCAAAACCCAACAAGACATGTCAGATCGCCCAGGATCAACACGTCGGCTTTACGGACCTTCCCTGAGGAAACACGGTCGCTACACGGACTAACCAGGATAAGCCCTGACCCAACACGGATCCAACACGGATCCGACCCCGGATCGGCCAATTTCAGTCCGGGGACGCACCGGGACAGTCTAGGGGGTCTGTGGGACTGGGGTTTTATCTATGATATACATGTACATATTCGTTCAGATTCGTCTTAGTCTATATTTGTCGGTACTTTTTTTTCTTATATCGTTAGAATAATGCAAGAGCCTATAAAACCTTACTCAAATACAGTAAAAGTACAGCAGACCACTTTGAAATCTTTTCGGCAAAAAATATAGAAACTCTCTATACATGTAAATTTAAGAATTGAATAGGGTTGAACTGTTTGACGACAAACGAAGAAATTACTCAGTCTGAGCATTTCTTTATTTGTAACAATATCCTCAAATGTTACTGCATGTTGGAAAGACTTAAAAAAAGCACCAACAAAAACGGAGCATGTTCGTCGCTTGAATTCAGCTGGATAAAGCTTCATATAAACCAATAACACGGACATGAGCCGTTACACGAAAACACCAACAGTATGGACTCGGAGTAAAGTATCGACCCGGATAAGGCTCAGCATGCTGCACAGGCTAATCCGTGCAGACACTTTCGCCTCCTTCATGTTTTTGGAATCATTCCTCTATATCACTTTTCTCCTGAGATGGAATGCGTCGGCCCGGATAAGCCTGCACGGACTGCGCATGCTGATCTCGGTCGATACATTTCGCAGAATCCATAGTGTTTGCGCGAACAAGTGCAGTTAACAATATTTACTTATAGGATGTTTAGAAGTGACGCCCCCACACTTGAATGCTTCTAGGGTGGTAGTGGACTGGCATCTACAGACGAACAGTTGATGGGACTGTTCGCCACTGTGTGCAAACAAGCTTGGTGATATTCTTCTTTATTGTTTGAGACAGTGAAGTTTCCAAATGTGTGATGATTTTCAAATGATAAACATTATCAGTAAGTTAAAGTATGAAATAAGCATAGCAAATTGTTCACTTCATATTTTCAACAGCCTCCGCGCAGTCAAGGCTGGACCTACGCCGTTCGTTTATAAGTCAAGGTACATGTAGCAGGTAAGAAGTCACTAACAAACATTGTCCTTATGAATCAGCTAGTAACGTTGTACAATAGGATCTACGCTTATAAAAATACCGCAAGGCTGGTCTTCGTAGATTCTGACGCATACGTTTCACCGATAAAACAATGAATTAATCTTATAAATGACATAATAAGAAATTCACGTTTAACCCTTTCCAACACTCAGACGCTTTCTTGCATTTTGGCAAAAGGAAGAAACTGATTATAATCTGCCATTTCTGATTTTGCCATAATATACAACTTTATTCATAAATTGACCTTTTATTTATTTTCCAAATCTTTGACTACATGTTTTGAAAGTCGTCTGCTGCGGATTTCTTGCATGAGAGAATAGGTAAAGTGGAGTATACATGCATAATATTTCATACATTCCTTCTGTCTACTATGTTAACTATTATAGTAAATTTAGACAGTATTCTTGGAATGTTTGACCCTTTACATTATGCAGCCGACTGTGGAAACCTCTTTAGTAAACGTTTATAATAACATTGTGGGGGAAATGGAAGAAGAGAAACGGCTCAAATCGAGGAAGTTATTCTTTGTCCATAACATTTTAAAATCTGTATCAAAATATAATTGTTAGTTGTTGAGATGTAACAGTATTTATTAAAAATTCTGAAAGCACACGCCACTTGAAAACTCATAACAATCAATTGTTTAATGAAACAGCTGTTTAATAACAGATAGTGGTTTTGGTTTCCTACATCCATGTTTATGCAAAAAGAAACCTTTAAACGCCTCTCAAACGATGAGTATGGTTAACAACTTTTCGCCGATATTAAAACTAGCGTATTCTCGTTGGAGCTGTGCTACTATAGAAATATTAAAATTCAAACATCAACAGTGTATTTAGGAACACTGTAGATGAACACCGACGCTATCGGAAACGAATAGACAACCATTGCTAGAAGGTTTCTAAAATATATTTGATCCGTTTTATTGATGTTTTTCGCCGTTTTCTACATTATTTGAGTTATATCACGACAACTGTTCACTCACTCAAGGTCCCTGGGTAAAAAAACCAGTACTAGGCTAAGATATGTGTCTTGCACAATGACAATCCATCATGACCGTCGTGTCTCGACTGGGGTTCATTCGAAACCGGGACGTTCGGATTCAAATCCCCGACGCTAACCAATCGACCAAGGCGGATTCCGAAAAATTTTTTTTTTACTAATTGGCGAACTGCGTAGAACCAGATCAAGCTGTGCTTGTTATTATTATTATTATTATAAATTATTAATAATAATGATGATAAGAAGAAGAAGATTATGATGAATAATTTATAGTAGAAGAAGAATATTATAAAAAGAAAAAGAAGTTAAAGATAAAGAGGAAGAGGGAGAAGAAGAGGAAGAGGAAGAAGATAAGGAAGACAAAGAAGAAGAAGACATAGATGAAGAAGAAAAAGAAGAAAAAAAAAGAAGAAGCATATCAAAAAAATTTATTACGCATTAAATTATGAAGAAAGCAAACTTACCAGACCAGATCATGGACATCCTATGTCTTTTTCTACTTCCTTAATTACACACACTCAAGGAAAATGTCATACGTTTACAAGAATTAAAAGGGACACTCACGCGTGTGGGGGTGGGGTTGTTGCCTTTGTTATTATTGATGTTGGCATTTGTACTTTGAATCGTTTATTTATTATGTGTCTCGGCTTTAACCATATGATGTATTGTGATCATTTACCCAGTATACTTACGAAGTAACAGGGTTTTTTTGCACAGTTTCATGTCTTTACAAATTGATCTTTTTTGTACAAATACTACAACCAAATTATGGACATCCTATATCTTTTTCTACTTCCTCAATCACACACATTCAAGGAAAATCCGAGATGTGACGAATTTCATGAGTTTACAAGAGCTAAAGAAACACTTGCGCGTGATGGGGGTGGGAGGTTTGTTGCCTTTGTTATTATTGATGTTGGCATTTGTACTTTGAAACGTTTATTCATTATGTGTCTCGGCTTTAACCATATGATGTATTGTGATCATTTTCCCGGTATACTTAGGAAGTAACAGGTTTTGTTTTTTACCATTGTCATACACAGTAATTATAAAGTAGCTGTTCTCGAACACTCACATAAACTAGCTATGTACTTTGTCGACCACCTCGACGGTGTACTGATAAACACTCACATTAACTAGCTATGTACTTTGTCGACCACTTCGTTGGTGTATTGATAAAGCGCCGTCTCTTGTGCACGAGGTCGCGGGTTAGATCCCCGGCCGGATTATACCAACGACTGGGTAGTAATATGCTCATCCTACTTGGCGCAGGTATTTGGGGTTAGTATTACGACTGCTCCACTGGTGTCAGAAACAAAGACCAGTATTACTGGTTCATTACCAAGGACCCACCGTGATATAACTGGAAAATGTTACAATCGGCGTAAAACTCCAAACAATATAAATATATATACTTTTACAAAAAAATGTTCCCTCATACCATCTTTTGTCAGAAGTGTTTTCTTTAATCAATCGAGATATTTTACTCGTATTGAGATAGTTTCAAGAAGGGCGGGGATACAACCCTTCAGAATTAATTAGCCTTTTCCTAAAATGCTACATGCATACGCAATTTGAAGCATCTGTAGCAGGTGATTTTATAAACCAATAGCAGCAGTAGACATTGCTCAACATGATCAAGTTTTACATTTTCAACAATGTTACTCAGTTATAATTGTTCATTTTTAGAGAGTATTATTTAGATGTTTTCAAAGTCGTCTTCTGCATAATGTGTATAATATGGTGAAGGGTTATCCTAGGATCAAATTGGACACATCCGACGAACCACTTACCAATTATAAAAACGATCACCAATAAGCAAATCATATGCAGAGTAAATACTACTGTACTCATGTTTCTATTCCTAAAATAGAGAAATCAAAAGTAAAATATTTTCTTGTGCGTAGAATTGCCTTTTAAAAATCCGGCTAATCCGGGCAGACACTTTCGCCTCCTTCGTATTTTCTGTTTAGGAATCATTACTCTATATCACTTTTCTCCTGAGATGTAATGTGTCGGCCCGAATTAGCCTGCGCGGACTGCGCAGACTGATCTCGGTCGATATATTTCGCGGAGTCCATAGTGTTTGCGCGAACAAGTGCAGTTAACAATATTTACTTATAGGATGTTTAGAAGTGATGCCCCCACACTTGAATGCTTCTAGGGTGGTAGTGGACTGGCATCTACGGACGAACAGTCGATGGGACTGTACCGTCACTGTGTGCAAACAAGCTTGGGAATATTTTTCTTTATTGTTTTAGACAGTGAAGTTTCCAAATGTGTGATGATTTTCCAATGATAATCTTGACGTTTTAATAACCGATCTCAATACATCATCAGTAAGTTAAAGCATGACATAAGCATAGCCAATTGTTTACTTCATATGTTCAACAGCGTCCGTGCAGTCAGGTCTGGACCTACGCCGTTCGTTTATAAGTCAAGGTACATGTAGCATTCAAGAAGTCACTAACAAACATTGTCCATATGAATCAGCTTGTAACGTTGTACAATAGGATCTACGCTTATCAAAATGCCATAAGGCTTGTCTTCATCGAATAAAACAATGAATTAATCTTATAAATGACATAACAAGAAATTCACGTTTATCCCTTTCCAACACACAGACGCTTTCTTGCATTGTGGCAAAAGGAAAAACTGCTTATAATCAGACATTTCTGCTTTTGCCATAATATACAACTTTATTCATAAATTGACCTTTTATTTATTTCCCAAATCTTTAACTACATATTTTGAAAGTCGTCTGCTGCGGATTTGTTGCATGAGAGGATAGGTAAAGTGGAGTATACATGCCTAATATTTCAAAAATTCCTTCTGTCTACTATGTTAACTATTATAGTAAATTTAGATAGTATTCTTGGAATGTTTGACCCTTTACATTTTACATTCGATGAGTACTGTTAACAACTTTTACGCCGATATTATAACAAGCGTACCCTCGTTGGAGACTTGCTACTATACAAATATTGGAATTCAAACATCAACAGTGTATTTAGGAAAACTGTAGTTTAACACCGACACTATCATGAACGAATGGACAACCAGTGCTAGATTGTTACTAAAATATCTTTGATTTTTTAAATTGGTGTTTAAAACGTTTTCAACATTATTTTAATTATATCACGACAACAGTTCACTTAGTCATGCTCCCTTGGTAAACAAACCAGTACAAGGCTAGGAAATGTACCTTGCCAAAGGACACTCCGTCATGACCGTCGTGCCGCGACTCGAGATCGAACCCGGGACACCGGTTTCAATTCCTCGACGCTAACCAATCGACCACGACGGATTCCTAAAAGAAAATTGTTTTACTAATTGTGAACTGCGTAGAACCAGATCAACCTGTGCTGGTTATTATTATTATTATAAATTATCATAATAATATTGATGACGAGAAGAAGATGATTTGGATGAAACAAAAAGTAGTAGAAGAAGACTATAATATAAAGAAAAAGTAGTAGAAGAAGAATATAATATAAAGAAAAAGTAGTAGAAGAAGAAGAAGAATATTATAAAGTGATTACCATTAAATTATGAAGATATCAATAGTGACTGACCAAATCGCCTACATCCTATATCTCTTCCTTCTTTATCTTCGTTAATTGCACACACACTCAACGAAAATCCAGGATCCGGGATGTGACGAATTTCATACGTTTACAATATTTAAAGGGACACTCTCGCATGTGTGTGTGTATGGTTGGGGGGGGGGGGGGGGGGGGGGGTGGGGTGGGGGTGGGGGGGGGGTATGTTTTTATTGTTATTACTGCTGTAGCATTTGTACTTTGAATCGTTATTAACGTGAAATGATTTGCAAAATATCACATTTCAACATAGAGATACATATATATAATATATATTCTGATATAGTAAATATTTACCCTAACCGGAATTCAACATGTGTCTCGGCTTTAACCATGGGATGTATTGTAATCATTTACCCAGTATACCTACGAAGTAACATTATTTTTGCACAGTTTCATGTCTTTACAAATTGAACTTTTTGTACAATTAATACTAAAACTATTTGAATACGTATGACTTTGCTTTATATCGATTTGGAGTATGTATTGGGATAGTTCTTGCTAATTGAATAATGTGACTATCAATCTCGTGATACAGTCCCTTTAAGCTGTAGTAATTATCTCGGATAAGGCTAAACAAACCTCTTTATGTATTCTAATAGTCAATATAAATTAACTCTGTTTAGTTTTGCATTACATTGCGTATGTAATATTGACATATGTCGCGTTAATTTGGGAGCATAAACATATCAGGGAAAAACTGATCACTTCAGTTCGCAATCGTTGATGGGTGAAATGGCGTTATAGTCACTTCCTTTGAATACCGCGGATTCTTGCCATGAACACGAGTCCTATTATGTTCTTTTAGTTAGCGCATATAAACCAGAATGAGTTTCCCTGGACATGAATTACAGTAAACCTTATTTCTTATCTGCGCACGCACTTTGACTCATCCTATGCATTAGACGACGTTTAAAAACATTGTGGGAAAAAGAGAAAATAATAAAAATGATTAATTTCTCCTTAAGCTACATTTTTTCTATACAATAAATATACCCTTTAATTATCAGATTTTCAAAACGAAATGCTCAGATGTCTTGAAGGTCGTCTGTTGCTGATTTTTGATATAGGGGAAATGGTTTAGTTTGCTGTATTATGGTTTGAAATCTTGTAAAAATAGTAAAGTTCCGCGATATCATTATTATTATAAGAATTTCAAAAAAAACATGCCAATATATTTTCAAGGTCGTGTGTTGCTGATTCGTGATTTAGTGGAAAGGGATTAGTTTTCTTTATTATGGTTTGAAGACTCTTAAAAATAGTAAAGTTATACGATATTCGGATAAACCAATGATACCGACGACAGTTTTGATACGTTAAGCGGAAGACTAGTGATACCATCAAGAAAGAAGGAACAATTGATCAAAGTTAGCAGGATCTCTTTTCCCATAATGTTTTCAACTCGGTATTTACATAAATCTTCCTGTTGCTAGAAAGACACACTCACATCATGTGATCAGCGTGAATAATAGAACACCGGAAAAATGATCCAATTGAGACGTAAAACAAGTGCGTTGAAGTGATCACTTAGATTTTACGTTTTTCTTAATCCTTTCCCACATACGTCAATTCTGCAGCAATCGAAACACCTTGGTGAAAATATGGGACATCACTTTTAATGTAATGTTAACTTTTTCCCACATACAAAAGTTCTGCAGAAGACGACTTTGAAAACATCGAAGCAACAACACAGAACATATATATAGGTGACGGTACAATTGCTGACAAAAATTGAAAACACTTTTGCATAAGGAGTAATTGCTCGTTTCGATTGATTTCCTCTTTTTACTACTTTTAATTACTCATTATACGTACTCAATTGTGTCAGAGGTTTTGTACTGTAAGATTTGATAAAGTATTCACTAAAATTGCATTTAAGGAAATTAACCACCGCCCCCTGGCGGCCATATTTTTTATCGGATTGGATTTTTTAAAAGGTCTTGTTAAAAGATCTCCCAGAGTGCATGTGTGCCAAAAAATGTTTAAAATCGATACTTTGAACAAGATTGTTAAAGCGTTGTCATTTACCACACTTTCTGATGCCGCAGTTACCAAAGTTCTACATGGAATTAAGTTATTTGCACAACTTTGAAAGAGGACCACCTTATATGAAACTATATTAAAATTGGAACTTCGGATAAGGAGAAAATCTATTTTGTAAGAACATGTGATCAGACAATCAGACTACAACGACCGACGCCGGATGGTGAGTGATCACAATTACGAAAGACCGGTGGTGACTTCCAAACTTCACATTTCAAACTTCAAACTTCACACTTCACACTTCACACTTCACACTTCACACTTCGCACTTCACACTTCGGACTTCACACTTCACACTTCACACTTTACACTTCACAATTCATAGATAATATGTTTGAAGTGTGATGTTTGAAGTCTGAAGTCTGAAGTCTGAAGTCTGAGGTATGTAGTTTGAAATTCAGACTTCATACTTCACACTTCATAGATAATATGTTTGAAGTGTAAAGTGTGAAGTGTAAAGTCTGAAGTCTGAGGTTTGAAATTCAGACTTCATACTTCACACTTCATAGATAATATGTTTGAAGTGTGAAGTGTGAATTATGAAGTATGAAGTTTTGAAGTGTGAAGTATGAAGTGTGAAGTGTGAAGTATGAAGTATGAAGTTTGAAGTCTAAAGTATGAAGTATGAAGTTTGAAGTGTGAAGTGTGAAGTGTGAAGTGTGAAGTTTGAAGTGTGAAGTTTGTAGTCTGAAGTATGAAGTTTGAATTGTGAAGTATGAAATTCAGACTTCATACTTCACACTTCAAACTTCACAGTTCACAATTCACACTTCAAACATATTATC
Source organism: Serripes groenlandicus (assembly GCA_031761405.1). Taxonomy (NCBI): domain Eukaryota; kingdom Metazoa; phylum Mollusca; class Bivalvia; order Cardiida; family Cardiidae; genus Serripes; species Serripes groenlandicus. The sequence continues at coordinate 9,629,095 of JASEVX010000006.1, read as the reverse complement.
TATGAAGTATGAATTTCAAACTTCATACTTCAGACTTCAAACTTCAAACATATTATCTTTGAAGTGTGAAGTATGAAGTGTGAAGTGTGAAATGTGAAGTATGAAGTTTGGAAGTCACCACCGGTCTTTCGTACACAATAGAGTAGCCTGCACTTCGTGCTTAGAGTGCTATGGTGAGCCAAACCGGGAAATGTATCATCGGACATACATGGAAGCTGTGTTCTTCACTTACGTTTTGTGAACTTCTCTTGTGGAACTATTAGTTTTGATTTGATTGAAACGTATTGTTTTAGTTGTATAACACTTTACCAAAATCGATCTAAAAATGAATGGCCGGACAAGTTGAGTGATAAACTCAAGCAATCCCAACATATTCAAGGACTATATTTCTCGAATAACGTTTACGTTTACGACAGTTCAACTTTATAAACTCGATACACTGCATGCTCTTCAAACTGAATTGGAATATTGATTGCTACAGCTATCATATTTGCCCAAATACTAGTGTTAATTGCAAGTAACATATATTCAGATACAGCTGGCATTAATGTTTCATGTCGCTGCTATATGATAGTTTGTTTGTTCGTATGTATGATGTTTCACGCCGCTTTCAGCAGATACTCAATCAGATGACGGCGTTACCAACACTACTGGTTCATTAATCCTGACACCAGCGTGTTAGTCGTTATCCCATCCCTACAATCCTGAGGACCAAACAGGGAAAGCCATTATTACAATTTATTGTTGAAGTCTTCGGTATGACCAAGCCGGGGATCGAACTATCTGCGACCTTCTGCACCCGAAGCAGACGCTCTTTCACTACACAACCGAGGTGCTCTGTAATATGTAATACTTATAAAGTCAATCAGTCGTTAGCTATTCCAGTATTTCGGTTTTGTTGTCGACATAAGTATGTCCCTCCAATTCACATGAATGAACTGTAATCACAATATGTAGTGTTTTGGTAATATTTAATTTAGATAAAATATAAAACTGTAAAAAGAAGAAAGAATATATATACATAATAAATATTTAATTTTACCCTAATACATTGCTACCAGAAGACTTATAAACATATGTTCCTCTGGCTGGCGTCAATAGCGATTTTTATAGCTTTTTTATGATTCTATCTTTTCCCGTTAGTGTCATTCTTGCTCTTATAATGTAACGCATGTAAATGATACGTTGATCTAAGCTGCTGTTTAATCAGCTTGCTGCCCATATGTGTATATTTCGTTATTTGAATAAATGACAATTTGTTGTAATTTTTCTGCTTATTAGTAATGCCGGAAAACATAGCAGATATACAAGCGTGTTATACCAGGTTGCATATTACCAATATGTTGGTTATTGCTGGAAACACGCGTTGGACATAGAATAATATTATTTGCAAAATAATTGCATTTAGGGCGACAAGGGATACACTTGTTATGTCATACTACTTCCTGATTATCTTCTAAGCCGATGACCAATCAACTTATGAAGGCTCCGGTTATCCGCAATGATGACGGTCTCGTGACCTCATAAGCTGTGCAAACGTCCATATTTGTATATGTCCCAGTTCCGTTATGCTGTTCATGAAAGACAGAAAAGCATTCGATTCATTTAAAAAAGAAAAGATCCGCCCCCCCCCCCCCCCTTCCTTTATCCTCAATAACTGACATTAATCTGTCATTTAAATACCTAAAGGTTTAAATTCATTTCATTTCAGTGTGATGTAGTCAGAGTTATATTGTTGTATATCACTTTTTGTGGGCCTTTTTTTATGATGCTATCTTTTCACGTTAGTGTCATTCCGGCTCTTGTAAATGATAATTTGATCAGGGCTTCTGCGCATAGGTGTTTATTTCGTCATTTAAATAAAGGACAATTTTCATTCTATCCCTTTTGTCTGTAAATTATTAATGCCGGAAAACATAGCAGATATACAAGCGTGTTATACCATGTTGAACATTATCAATATGTTGGTTGTTGCTGGAAACACGCGTTGGACATAAATAAACATGAGTGAAGTGTAAACAAACTATGTTGTGGTTCATATGTTTATGTTAGATTAAATAGATCCTGTAAAATTAGGAAAATAATATACATAACAATTACTTTCATTTTATCACGGAACATGACTTACAGAAGATTAGCTTACCAATATTAAAAATATGCCACTTTAATACAAACGAATTAAAAAAAGAACACGCGTTCTTGCAAGACGACTGCTTCACCTGGAAATTGAAATTCTTTAAACACTATATTTTGTGTTCCTCAAACACAACCCTTAATCTCAGGTTATCGATACAGAACTACCACAGTGCTCTTTAACTAATTAATTCGCAGAGAACCTTTGATGTTAATAATACACGCTTTGAAGTTGTAGACACATTAAAATATCTGGGAACTGTTCTCCAAACATCGTCGTCTTGCTACTGCCAAAAAACATGTAGATCAAGCAAGGAAAAGTTTATTTAGTCTATATTTCAAAATTAGAAATCTCTATTTACCTATCGACTACCATTGTTTGATAATACTATTGTGCATAGTTAATGTTTCGTGTGCAAGGTATTGGGTCACGGTGATTTCACTATTATTGAAAAGGTACATACATGAAACACATTCATAATGTCAAGAAAAGTACTCCACATGGTATGCTCTATGGAGATCTAGGTCGCTACTCCTAGTACACCGGGTACCACACTACAATTACAAGTCGCCATTGTTGATTCATGAAAGCCCCTCTTATTTGCCATAGTACACCGGGTACCGCACTACAATTATAATTCGCCATTGTTAGTTCATGCAAGACGCACTTATTTGCTAAAGTACACCGGATACCACACTACAATTACAAGTCGCCATTGTTGGTTCATGCAAGACGGACTTATTTGCCAAAGTACACCGAACACCACACTAAAATTACAAGTCGCCATTGTTGGTTCATGTAAGACGCACTAATTAACTAAATAGTACGTCAAGTACGACACTACTCTTACAAGTCGCCATTGGTAGTTCATTCAAGACGCACGTATTTACCCTAGTACCTCGTGTACCAGAGAGGTCTGGATGAAATGAAAATTCACGCAGATATCTTATCTATTGTGATGTATTTTCGAGTCAGCAGAAGACCGGCTGTCAGAAGTCTGTGGTCTTTTTATTTTCACAATATAGTTTTTGAATGGGAGGGTCTTATAGCAAAAAATATGCATGCATGATATGTGATAAGTGCCTCTTCTGCCTACGGCTATTGGTGGGAGATTCCTGAATTCGAATCCTGGCTAGGCCGTCAAATTTTAAGAATGACTTAATTCAGTGTGAATGTCAAACTTCCATGCTACAATGCGCAAAACTATATGTGGGAAGGTTGCCAGTTGCCTGGGGTGAATGGTGTGCAGTGGAAGCCCCGTGATATAACTGAAATACTGTTAAACAAAACTCAAATAAATAAAAATACGAAGAAAACACATTGTAATGTAATCACAGTATGAACAGACGTCTCCGGTGTTTGTGCTTGAATGCCGTTGGGGACATTGTACGCCGTCAATATGTACGTATACATGTTTTGACAAGAACGTTAGACGTGGACGGGTCTCTAGATCGTTACAGTCTTATCATACTCTGTACAGATCACCAATGTACGTATACAGGTTTTGACAAGATCGTAAGACGTGGACGGGTCAGTAGATTGTCACAGTTCCATCAGACCCTGTACGGATCTTCAATGTACGTATAATAAATTCCTAGATACAGCTTTACACATGGCCCGCTTTCTTCCAAGTTAACTTGATACTCACCCAATGATCTCAAGCCCACCCATGTAAGACGATTGAGCCGGGGTTCGAAACCACGACCTCAGGATTTATAGCCCTCGTGGTTACCGACTGAGAGATAGCGACTCGACACAATGCAGTGTGAACGGAGGTTAATACTCTCATATCCCTGACGTACTGATTATTGACTCTCTTGAACTGCTGTGTCTCTTATTTGTGAACTTCGTATGTTCAGGACCACCGGGCGCACATGGTTCGATCCCCATTCACCGGCGATCATGTTTGAGAGCCCTTCAGCAAGGCATATTTCCTAGCCTAGTATTTGGTTTGTTTTCACAGAATGTTTGGATAAGTGAACTGTCGCGCCGTGATATAACTAAATAGTGTTGAAAACGACGTTAAACATCTCACAAAACAAATATTCAGAAACAGTAGACCTTAAGGCAACAATAGTTATTGCCAAGTATAATTTAATGCCATACAATGTAAAATTCGGCATTTCTGAACAGTGAAGGTACATTCAATCCGTCTTACCATACATAATATATACACGTTTACATTCAATCCGTTTTACCATACATAATATATACATGTTGACAACGTTTACATTCAATCCGTTTTACCATACATAATATATACACGTTGACATTCAATCCGTCTTACCATACATAATATATACACGTTAACATTCAATCCGTTTTACCATACATAATATATACACGTTGACAACGTTTACATTCAATCCATTTTACCATACATAATATATACACGTTGACAACGTTTACATTCAATCCGTCTTACCATACATAATATATACACGTTGACAACGTTTACATTCAATCCGTCTTACCATACATAATATATACACGTTGACAACGTTTACATTCAATCCGTTTTACCATACATAATATATACACGTTGACAACGTTTACATTCAATCCGTTTTACCATACATAATATATACAGGTTGACAACGTTTACATTCAATCCGTTTTACCATACATAATATATACACGTTGACATTCAATCCGTCTTACCATACATAATATATACACGTTAACATTCAATCCGTCTTACCATACATAATATATACACGTTGACAACGTTTACATTCAATCCGTCTTACCATACATAATATATACACGTTGACATCGTTTACATTCAATCCGTCTTACCATACATAATATATACACGTTGACAACGTTTACATTCAATCCGTTTTACCATACATAATATATACACGTTGACAACGTTTACATTCAATCCGTCTTACCATACATAATATATACACGTTGACAACGTTTACATTCAATCCGTCTTACCAAACATAATATATACACGTTGACAAACGCTTCTAACAAGCTTATGTCAGTGATACGTGAACAATGTATTTACTGATCAGACTTTATGGATGCACATGCTGATCTGGATCTACATCGTTCACAATAGCCAACTTGTACCTTTATCCATAGATGAGCATAAATTAGTATATCAACTGTCAGTCCTTCCGTTTGTTTATTAATTTACACAGTTTGCAAAGTAGCATTTATATTTTCAGCGATAGTACCACAACACATCTCGAATCAAACAAACTGGAACAAATTATTGGGCCAAGGAGGTTGCAACAGAAATGGTGCCGAAAGGACGCCCTATTCAGTTTTCTCTGTCTCCGTCGTACTGTCTCTGTACATGATAATGTAGCTTTATGGCTTCAAGAAAGTGGTAGAATAGACGTGTGTGTATTGTATCTGTTGGGGGTGAATTTAATACTAATGCCTTAACCGTTTTCACAAAGAAATAACCTGCATGGAGTGACTTTGAAAACATTAAGGCAGAATAAATGAAATAAGCATGTATATAGAAATGACAGAACATTAATTGGAGACATCTGTCAGTTATCTCCCTTTAATACTCTCTACATCTAGCTAGGTCCTATCTTTTGTTTTCCTCTGTTTTTATCATTGGTTTCTTTGCACTGGATGGGGCACTTATAATTGCATTTTCTTGGCCAACTGTTATTAGATTGACTAGTAATTCCACATTTGTTTTCTTTAAACACTGCTATGTAAATTTTCTCTTTTGAATCATCACTTTAATTAACACATTTATGATTAATGTGTACGGAGTAATTGCAATATCTCATTGCAAAATAGCGATAAAGACAAAGGATTCCAACTAAAAGGACCTACCAACTATTTGGTCTTCCTTGGTCTTTATCTGACAAGGGAGATAATATAATTATCATTAATGTCCCTCATTGAATAGGATTGAAAACATTGTTGCAAATTAAGATTTGTTTTCTTATGAGCAACTTTTCGTTCTGCCACACTGTTTTCAAAGTCGCCAGCTACGGATGCATCAACATGCGTCTTCATGTATGGGAAAGTGTTAAATCGCAAAAAAGAATTATAAATAAAATAAATATAAGTATATATATATGACATGTTTGAATGCTACCAATTGACAAGGATACAGCAAATGAGCAACATACGCCTTGCGAATTGCAATCATCAACAGACGACTTGTGAAAACATTGTGGCAAAAGGATCAATGGCTCATAATGAGCAATTTCTTCTTTTGCCACATTTGTTTGTTATCACTATTCAATAATGAAACAATTAGTTATAGAAATATTTGCTATTTTTGTCGAAATTATTTCAAAGGCGTCTGTTTCGGATTTGTAGGCTGTACTTCGAACGTTCCTGTCAAAACCTTTATCTAGGACTATATTACACGTACATTGATAATCACTACAGACTCTGATGAGACTGTGACGATCAACAGACCAGTCCGAGTCATCATTATTCGCACTGGCAACATAACTCCAAATCGCATGACGCGGCTCAAAAGAGCGGTCATCCAGGAAAGCCGAATTAACAAGTCTTCTCATATCACATCGGCCAGTTCACTTACCGATGTTTTCCCTGGTTTTCACACACCTAGTATTCCACACACCGGCCTTTCCGAGTAACTGTCATATTTTCCACATAGACGGTCAGCCTATATCTGGTAGACGGATGACGTTTGCCGCATTGGCAATGTTCAAAGATTGGAAAGTATGTTGGTTGAGCTGGTGTTCGAACTCACACCCCCTGGATTGACAACCAGCGCCGCTACCGACTGAGCTACAGAGGCTCGGCGTGATTATTAGACCCTGTCTGTGCGTTCATGCTGAGGATCCAAATATAAACTGCTGTACAGAAGTTTCTTGAATTTTGTTAAGATTAATTAATCCTTTCCCTTATATAAACGCTTTCGGACGCCTCTGCAGCAGACGGCTTTTTGAAAACATGGCGCAAAAGAAGAAATTGCTCAAAACGAGCAATTTCTCCTTTTTGCCACCATGTTTTCAACTCGATTCAATTATTGTTTTTTTTTCAATTAAAGGGAATTTCTGTGCGTTTGCCGATACTTTTTCAAAGTCGTCTGCTTCAGATTTTTTGTATGTGGGAAAGGGTTAATGAACAGTGCACAGTCAGATAAGACCAGCTGCTCTAAATCTACAATGCTCGGAAATGCATTACGAGTAGCTCTTAAATATATCGCAGATGAATGTATATATATGAAATAAATGTTGAATACATAATTGATAAAATTGCATAAATGTCTATGTAAACCAGTTAGGTTTTTTCTCCAAAATGAGTTGAAATCTGATGAAACACTTTCTAGTATCTTGACCATGTTTTCCCAATCCATCAACATAACGTTCATTTATTTTCTAACAGTTCGCATAAATTTCTCCTTTCTTAAATGTTGATAATATGACGTCGTGGATGTACATGTACTGGTCCTGCAGAAAACAAATATAACAAGTTATATATTTCGATGGAATAAAAATAGGGTAATTTTCAATGCGCTTTCAATAGTATTTCATTATAGTGTGGTGAATGAATACTCATTCAGTAATAGGCTAGGAAGTGTGCCTTACCCATGAGCACACAACTATGCCCGCCGCTAGTTGGCCAATCCCCCCCGCTCCCACCAAAACAACATTTGATAACCTAAATGACTTGCTAAAATTGAAATCCAACTGCAAGTTGCAATTTCTGATGTTCAGTGAAAAGTCAGTAAATGACAAAGTCAGTGAATGACCTCCTGCACCACGTGAACATGAGTGGTGTTCCAGGTAAAACAACCTAAACGTAGCTGTTATACATGTGAAAAAGCGCATTCTTGCTATTTATCAAATGGATAGTGCTTAACAAAATCTTAAAATCCTCTTTGACCAATATGTGAAGATAAACCTGCGCTGATGTGCTCGATGATCTGTTTCTATACGAATCACGAATGCTCCAAGGCCGCTCATATAGAGGTGAACTGCGTTCTAAGAAAACTTACCTTAACGCATATACATGTATAGGTAGTATTACGCAGTCTGATCTAAATCTGCACTTGTTGACAATTAATGATAAAAAAATCCAGAAACTTCCAGTGAAGATTAAGAACAACCATTGCATCTGCGCAATCTGACCTGGTCTGTGACTCAATTAAGATAATCACCGCATGCTCGGACTTCTCCTCCAAAAGAGCTCACCGAACACTATTTGTTTTCACCTTCATATTTACCAAGCATTATACGAGCCATATGAATACATGTATTAAGGTATCTTCTGCGTTTATCTGATATTGATATACTTACGAAGGATGGGATGATATTTTCGTTCCTCTCTTTCATTAGTTTAACGGACTGTACTATATTGATATGACCTTGATCCCTTTTCATACGTTCTAGTTCATTTAGAAGAACACATACCAAGCCACTTCTCTCATAGCCATTGCTAAATAATAATATATGAGAAAGGTTATTAAATAATGCCATGCAGCTTGACATGGACCTACAGTGCGACTCGCGTTATATTTAATTAACCCTTTCCAACATACAACCAAACTGTGGCAGACGACTTTGAAAACATATATTCAATCAAAGTACAAAGTACTGAAGGTAGAATTGCGATAGTTTAAGAAGAGATACAGAAGTGCATATATGAATATTTATTTTACCGGTTACCTTCAGGCAAAGTTTCAAGTGTGTAACCCTTTCCAGTGCTGAGATTTTGCCTCAACCTGAAACTTTAACCAACATGTTGACGAACAGACAGACGGAGAGACAGACATCGCCAATCTATAGACCGGAATTGCTAGAGCAATCCGGCCAAAAATCATCAATTTTAGCAGTAAAATCCTGCCAAGAAGTAATGAATTGAGAAAAAAATGTGCTGAGAGGTCCATAATTTCAAACTTGCTAAGATTTGGTCTGTGCAATGAATGTACAAATTGAAAAATGTATTGTTGACATGTATTTTCTACACCATCATTGTAATGTTGTTTATCATAAATAAAATTATTCCTTTTTTTAAATAAACTTTTAATCAAAATATGTGTCTCAGTGTTGTCTTCTTCAGCAGTTTGACAGAAACAAAGCCTAAATCTGAAATTGTGTCAACGTGTTATTGGCAACTCTGTCCCATAAGTTTTGCTTGTGATTTGAACTCTCATAAAAAAAGCACGGAAAGGGACAACTTTCCCAACTTTGATTAAATATGTTTTCAATTAAATTATAAAAAAATATTTTTCTTGTTTTTTGAAAGTTTTGTCATTATTATTTAAGACGGACATTATATACTAGAATAGCCAACTGACTATCATTTGAAAAAGTGTTTCTTATTTAAACCTTTCCCACTTGCATACGTAATTGCAGCCGACGACTTTTGAAAACATTGATGCAGAAGAAGAAAGTGCTCATAACAAGCTTTCTCCTTTTGCAACAATGTTTTCAACTATATTCAATGATTACACTTCCAATAAATGTGATTTTCTGTATCTTTGCTCATATTTTTTTAATTCGTCTGCTGCAGAGTTTTTATATTGTGGGGTGGGTTGTGATTTGTTAAAGGGCAAGCAGGATTGGGAATTGAGTGTTGCACTTATCCTAATGAAACACTCGCCTGCCTGTGCATGTTTTAGCTTAACTTAACTTGTTAATGTTCTTTCCATCATCAACTTAGTCATCTGTTAGTAATCAACTCTATCAGGGTGAGTATATACTCACCCTGACTCTATGAACGAAATAATCGCGTCAAAATTTTGAATCGCGTCAAAATCATAACGAACAAACTGTCAAAATCTAATTTCGAACTGTGTAATACAAATTTAGAATAAAAGGATGAATCAGTTATGTTGTAACAACCAATATCCGCGGGTCATTTACCTGATTTTGGCCAAAGGAATGATCGATTTCTTGCAAGATTTATTCGTTATTCGTTCTGCCTATTATAATCAAAGTATTCTAAACGCTTTATAAACAAGTGATTTAAAGCGCTCAAATCATTTGATGAAATTTGTTTCTTTAGACGCGGATCTTGTCGAAAGCACCTATCCAAAATGCAAGTCATCGTTAATCGTTGTCGAAGGAATAGATGGACTGAGAGAAAGAGAAAGAAAAGGCTTAGCAATTGCATACTATCTTTATGAATAAGGACATGAACGAATATGTATGGACTAGCGCCTAGAATTTCGTACTAGCCGATCCTTCATTCCACTCGCTTATGCTAGCGGGCGAGTGGATGTTTACATCTCTGCCGAGAGGGAAAAAAGGGTTACAATTTACAAAGGGTAATTGCGCGGTGCAGTGCTATATTGGCGTAGTGATATCTAAATAATTGTGTACACTTTAAATATGATATTTACACTTACAAGACTTGTTATTTTCTATTATAAGCTTGAATAATGAATAATCGGATTTTTTTTCGTTACTCTATGTTTGCTTTTGTGAGCATTCGTAAATTAGTCAAACCAAAAATTGCACTTAATTGTTGGTGGTGAAGGGCATATACATCACGTGACTTCAAACTCACTATGACTATGGCAGCCTCTGCGCATGCGCAAGTCTACCAAAAATGTGAAAAATTTCCAATAATGACAGTTTAATTATTTAATAGAATTTAAAACACTCATTATGATAAATTTCATCTTTGTCACAGTGTTTTCAAAAGTCGTCTGCTGCAGGGGCGTCTGAAAGCGTCTACATGTGTGAAAGGGTTAAAGAAACTGTCTCGCGATTGGAGGGACATGATTTTTAATCAACACAAAATTAAAAACTAACAAAGACTATATCGAATTGGTTCCGATTCAGTAGACTTTTCATGCTAAACAGGTGCACACGTATGCTAGCAGGGTTAGTCTATCATATAACATATTACCATTATCTAAATATAGTTTCATTTTTTGTATCAAGACCAAAATTGCGAGACATCCCTTGAACTATTTACCCGACATGATTTATAAAGAGTTATATATTATCTGAGTAAAATATAGTATCTTCAGCAGAAGGCTTTTGAAAACATTGTTTCAAATACATGTTTGCCCAAAGGACAGAGCCAGCTCACTGTTGTCGAGTTTTACATACCTGCAGTGTACAAGGATGGGTTGTTCACTAGTCAAACGTTGCTGCCAATCTAACACTAGTTCTAGAAAGTTTACCATGCATTGGGATTCTGGAAGTACGGACTGTTGAGTGTTCCAGTTTGTAAATTCAAATTGATGCAATGTTGTTGGTCCTTCATTCTAAAAAAAGTTATCATTTCAGTGTTAATAAATGGTGAGTTCCTTAAAGGCGTAAGTTATCTAAAAGAATACATGTGCCACTTTGAAAGTGCATGATAACATTTGAACTGATAACACCTGAAAAAACACCTGAAAAAATAATATGTTACCGATTTAAAAAAAAAAAAAAAAATATTTGACGTATGTGTTATCTTGACTCCTCGCTGCCTTTTTTCTAGGAAAATCTTTTAAATATTCATGTATAATTTAAAACAATGCTAATGTTCTCATAATGACGCACGTACATGCGTTGCAACGAGACGCTAAATCGCTAGCGAGGCTCATGTACTACAGGATTACTATGCTAGGGATGACCATATCCCATGATGGTTGGTGGCAGAAAAGATTAACATTTGACAAATCGCTAGCGAGGCTCATGTACTAAATGAATACTATGCTAGGGATGACCACATCCACCGATGATTGGTGGCGGAAAAGATTAACGTTTGACACCAGTACGGAATTAAAACAGAAAATATGCTGCTTTAAACATCGAATGAGTTCAAGCATGGTTGGTGTTATTTTACTGCACTTGAAATAGGGGTAATGTGCGGTATCTAACTACTAACAAGCAACGATGACATGAAAAAAAAGGTTAAATAAAGTAAACGAAATTGTCTTCTTCAAAAACAGAGATCTTTTTTATTCAAACAGATGGTTAAAATCCTAAATTGGGATGAGAAATACCCACCAACAAATATGATGTACATGTGATATGCGTTAATTATAAACCGATAGCTTCTTGTTCAAAGCTGAGCCCGAACTTCTAACACGACTGAATTAAACAGAGGCCATACATTTTAATGATACTTACAATTTATTTCAAAAACCTTAGAATGCGAATTTTCCTAAGAGATGGTTCAGTTAAAAAACTAGATACAACAAAACATTCTACAGCTGATGACTTAGACAACCTCTTGGTTAACACTCGAATACTTGTATAAATGAATGTATGAATATTGTAAACTTTTGTAAACATTTGCAAACATTCGGTAGAAGGATTTAATTTATGCTAAATGATGAGATACTGTGTTCTATCAGTGAAATAAAATCCATATCAGGGCTTGTGAGTTCGAATCCCTGCTCTGCACACTTTCTTTCAGACGTTTGACAAAACTCAATGCGACATGCGTCATTCGTCTTCGACCAATTGGCTAAGTCTATGTGGGAAAGCAGCCTGTTGCTTTGGAAGATTGTTGTGTGGAGTACTGGTGTGAAAAGCAGGAAACACATGAGTAGGTGAACTGGCCGACGTGATATCAATCAATCACACTGTGAGTGATATAGGTATGCCGGAACTATATTTTTACTTATAAAGGGAGGCCACTTTGTTAATATATATCCTTCCAGTATATACAAGTGACCTCCCTTTCTTTCCTTAAAAGGACTTATTGTCATTGTCTGACATTGTGTAGTACACAAATAAATCCAATAGATATGTTCACTATCTTTTCTCGTAGGAACTGTTCAATATGGTGGACTAACTGCTTTTGAATAGGACATTCACACAGATTCGTGCGCGTGTGAACAGGTACAAAGACACTAAATAGTACCATTCTTTCGTCATCAATTAGCATGAAATATGGAATATATCTCATCGGGAAGTGATACAAAACAAACAAATATCCTCTATATATTGATTCTCCTTTTGCCACAATGTGTTAAAATCTGCTGCAGATGACTCTGCTTTTGGAAAACGACACTACGTAATAAAGGGTAACGTTACGAAATAAAAGGTAAACGTTAAGTAATCAAGTGTAATAAAGGGTTTACCGTTACGTAATACTCACACTGTCATAGGTTAATCTCGTCTCTTTGAGAAGATCCGATTGCATTTCTTCTGTCAAAACTACTCTGTTTTTATGGCAAATTGTTTCATTGTTGGCACAAAGGTTTAAGCACATCTTAAATAGAGAGGAGAGGTTTATCAAGCTATGACATACTAAAACCGCCCTTTGGATGTTTGAAGATTTCTGACAATTCGTAATATTAATAATAATAAATAATAATAATTAATTTGTACTGGTCATGAAATCTTCCAATGACTGTTTTCTCAATGCAGCCATCTTTAAATCAGGAGAAAACAAACAATATACACATTTAGAATAACAAGGTATGACAAGTATGAATCAAGGTGAGCCTATATGCACACGTGTATTATTGGAATCATAATGACATGTATACATTAAAACAGAAATAAAGCGACGGAAATAATGAAAACAATTATCAATATGGGGAAAATTAAAATTTAATGACGATATTGAAGCCATATCGTTTTGCCACATAAATGATATGCTGTCGGACGGACAGACCGGGATCAGGTTTATCCTGCTGCTAGAGCAGGCTTATCTGGCCTGGTTCTGTTATGGTCGAACAGTTTGAGGAAATCAATGTCAACGTTCACAAAGTTCCCTTATAGTATGATTCAGTGTAGGCGAACGTCATGTTCACGATCTTCAGTGTCATTAAAGTGAATTGCTGGAATCCATTCACCTTTACAAGTACATGTACCACGTCACTTGCGGTATACGGAAAGTGAATTACTGGAATCCATTCCTCTTTACAAGTACCAAGTAACTTGCGGTATACGGAAATTGAAAATCATCTTTTTTTTCATAAATCGGGATCAAGCATAATTTTACTCCGAATTTGAAATGCTTGCCGATTGTTTTCAATAAGAATTCTTATCACTTTCGGTTTATATGAATTTTTCCTACTTATTCATCGCGTATCTAATTATCATTCTTAGTTCCGTTTACCGTTTCCAATCCTTTCATCTGCACCAGAAGACTTTAAAATCTTCTGAAAATATGAAAAGTGAAAATTTTAATAGTCATGGGCGATGACACATTGTGTAAAGTGGAAGGAATTATGAGCAATTATTCCTTTAGCCACAATGTCTGCTATAGATGCGTCAAAATGTGTTTGCGTGTGGGAAACGGTTATTTAAACATGAATTTAAATATTTGAGCAATTTCTCCTTTGGCCACAATGTTTTCGACTTTATTATTCAATTAAGCTATCTTTTATGAAGATTGTTCAGGTTTTTGTCACTATGTTTTCAAAGTCGTCTGCTGTAGATTTGTTGTATGTGGGAAAGGCTTAACGCAAACAGTCGATTATAACCGATCGTACTAATGAGTGCATGTTTATGATTATCGAAATTGTAAGAATATTAGGATTACCTCCGTAATAACTTATCTCTCCTAAATCTGTAGAAATCTGTATGAAGCCCTGTCCGGGCGTGTTAAATAATAAGGAATATATATAAAGAATATAGAATAAAGACGAGTTTTACCCCGTAATTGGTCGCTGACGGATCTGTAAGCATTATGACAGTTTTCACATTTTGCTCAACTATTAATGACCAAAAACCTGCGATTGTTGAGTCTGTCGGAGATTTGGTGATAATGAACGTGTTCTTTTCCTCGTAGTTCTGAAAGAGAAGGTACACAAAGCCACAGATAATTAACATCTTTTTCAAAGGATAACTCTTGTATTAGTCACTTAGACCCCTTAGAAATTCTTGTTAATACCACAATATGGGTTTTGTCAGCCATATCACGATTTTACAATGTGAAATAGGCCCGTACATTTGAAAATGAACAAGTTTGCTTTTGTGAACAATGTAGATTCAGATGAGCAAGACATAAGCACGCTTATTAGAAGATTATGTTCGCTTGTGTAGATTCGTATAAAACGGAACAGGGTGAGCCGATCATGAGCTATTAGGAAATTCTAACTTTTACCTTTTTCAAAACTTAAAAAAAATGGTAGTATATATAATGGCTTCCCTCACCCCCTTGGTCCCCAGGGCTTGGAGATAAAAAAAAGACGATACAATAACGATTCGTTCATGACCGTGCCAGAGGAACCCTGGTGTGTTATGAAACAATATAAAACATCAAACTAATTGTGTAACCGATACGAAACGCTAATCTATATCACTAACAAGGATCGTATATTAATACACAACAGTTATTCTATGTGAACAATATATATATGTATATGTATATTTACTATACTTTGGGCATGTTGCCTCTATTTACAAATAAATAATTAATGCATTTATTGCATCTTTTGCAATTTTAAAGTCAGTCATTATAGAAAGACTTTTCTGGATCGGTAGTACCCTGCTTATCTTAACCCCTCCCCGCATACAGACAACATGTGCAGCAGACGGCTTGTAAAACATATTTTCTTGCATATGGAAAACCTCTTAAAATTAAAGTGTTTTTATTAAAAAGAGGAGATGAAAACATTGTGACAAAATGAAGAACTTGTTCATTTTGAGCAATTTCTTCTTTTGAACAATGATTTCAAAAGTCGTTTTCTACAGAATGCGTCCACAAGGTGTAAATGGGTAACATCTCACCGGGAACAGAAAGATAACATACCGGAAGCAGAACTGCTCCTAAAGAAAAGGCATCTTCCATGTTCTGTAACCTGGGTAGGAATTCGTCACCTGGAGGGGAAATGGAAACGGCTTAACCATGTCCAACATGAATGTGTTTATTTTCAAGCGTCTGCAACAAACTACTTTTGAAAACATTGTAGTAAAAGAAGAAATTTCTCATAATAAGCGAATTATCCTTTTGTCACATAGTTTCATTTTTAGAGATTTTCGATATGCTTGCTTAGAACTTGTTAAAGTCATCTGCAGCAGATTTGTTGCATGTGGGAAAGGGTTAAACTTCTATTCTGTTAACTCCCAAAGCCGATCATTATCTTTGATCTTTGACAAATTCTTGTTTTTTATTGAAGAAGCATATAGAATAAGAACAATCTCGACAAAGATTAGAATGCACTTTTTATTAGGCTGATCTTGGTCGACACCTTTGTCAATTATGTTGAAAATCTCGAATCGCCTGATATATAAATGCTGTATAATGCCGTGTATAGCAGAATACGGGTCGACAGTTAGTCTAAAAAAGCTATTTTAATATTTATCTTTAAGATATATTATATATTTCAAAGTTATATTTATTGCTTTTTTTTGTAGAATAATTACACATTCTATTATGGATCATCCAGATGATCATTTATTACAAAGAAGGAACAAATATATCGCTTAAGAAACCAGTGGCCGAGAGTAAACACGGGGTATTTTAGAACGGACGTCCTGGGTTCGATTTACTGTTCCCGGTGGCCAAGCTTGTGCGCTTATGATATAGAGAAGTGTTCTATCACCCGTTTGTAACAGAAATGTTGTTGAAAACAACGTAAAGTCCGAAATTAACAATAAAGGTAAATCACTAGATAAATATTATCAACTAAATTATAATTATGTTAACGGTTGATTACACAAAAAGCTCCGCTTACTTGTAAGATTTGAAATAGACTTGCTCTTCTCTATAAATACGTTAGAATATTCCACCTCATTGTCGGCACTTCCGTCCTGCATGACCCTCTTCCGATTGTCCACACTCTCCACAATCAGCTACGTGTAACAATGAGAAAAGAAACAAGAACATGGTTTTGCTTGTTTGAATTGTGTTTTACGCCACTTACTACAGTGTTTCAGTTATATCACGGCGTTTTCTGTGTAATTTACCAGTATTACCAGTATTAGCGGTGTCATTTATCCTATATGTATCTACCCTGATCAGCATGCGCAGTCCTTGCAGGCAAATATCAGAGGGATAAAGGAACAGAGGAATGATTCCTGAAACGGAAATGGCACAGGAGGCGAAAAGTGTCTGTCCGGGTTAGCCTGCGTGGCATGCTTAGGCTGATCCGGATCGATACTTCACGAGTCCACAATGTTGGTTTTCTTGCTGGACGGCTCATATGTTTAAGTAAGTTGAACTATCATTGAGACATGACAATATATCAGGAAACATTATTGACCTTGTACACGTATAATTTGATGTATATTCGTAAATATGTACCACTGTATCTTATTATATTTGTATTATTTGACTATGAGCTATAATGCTTAATGTCTAAATAAAGTTTATGTTATGTTATGTAATGTAATCTACTCATCATGTGATAGTTCAATTTACACGGACTGTATCTGTTTTTATTAGAAAAGAAAAATCCATTTCAAATTTGACACATGAATGTACAAATAAATGAACCTAACTTGATATAAAAGTTTTAAAAATGAGTACTCTTACTCTAAATAACTATTTCTTTGAAAGTTCTAGTTTCGATACAAAGCTGTTGTTTGAATTCCTCGCTTGCTTACCATGGATTTACTTAAAATAAGTTTGTGCGATTAAATACTTACGCTGTACTGAGCTTTGATTCCTATAAGATTTTCGTCAGTGAGATATTTATATACATCTTCAAATTGACTGGACCATATATTGTGTGTACCAAAAAATAAGGTGTCAGCAACAGCCTCGTGGAGAAAGACGTACTGCTCCTGAAATGATATTTAAGATAATTTCGTAAATGTACGATATTGTTTATTAATATTATATATGCGAATCTACAAATATGAAAACAAACTTTTTACGAAATACCTCTCCCGACCAGTTAAGCCTTTAAGCCACAATAATTATAACTAACTTAGTTATCTAAAATTATACAATTACACTCCTATTCAAATTATCGTAGAAAATATTGTGAGAAAATCCAGCCATGCACATGATACACAATGCAAATTTACAACCCATGTTACCAACGTGGTACCAAATTAAACTAACTATTTATAGAATTGAAATAGCTTCCCTGGAAATAACTCGTGAACATTTGGCGATTAGGGGTCTTGTTGCATCTGCTTATAGTGACGACTCCGGTAAACCTGTACACAAGAATAGCCACAACAGAGTATTCACTGTTTGCCTGCATGTCATATAGTTCTTAAAGTTTCTTCATACAAACATTTAAGTGAACTAAGTAACCTCTGTGGAGCTTTAAGTGACGCTGCAACAAACTCTATTTTCGTATAAATAATTCCCCCGTTTCGCTTTGGCTCATAAAACATATCATTGTCCGATATGTATCCAGCCAAACATAACTTCATTTTCCTTAGACTAATTTAAATTTGTTAAAATCTAATCATGTCTTTTATTTAACTCGTCACTATCTACGAACTATTTCGGTATCAGACAGTGCATCATTCTATGACCTACATTTCTAGTCTTATAATATAAATTGGCGATAATTATAACATACATTTTATAACATGCCTACATTATATTATCACCTAAATTCCGACAACAGGTGTACATCATAATGTTCAGAGACAATACAAACAGTAATGTTAGCAAACAGTATAGTCAAGAGTGGATTAATTTTACATTTAAACAGTACCTACTGTCTTACTCTATATTTCCAACTGAAATATGTACTTCGACGATTTAGCACAACTTGTTATTAATAAAGTACATTGATATGATCCACATTTAGCTTAGAGTCGAAATTGGATTTTTGAAATCGAACTGGTGTCAAATCAAACTGGTGTGTGTCAAAATCAAACTAGTAAATCAAACTGGTGTCAAAATACAAATCAAACTGGTGTCAAAATACAAATCAAACTGGTGTCAAATCAAACTGGTATCAAATCAAACTGGTATCAAATCAAACTGGTGTCAAATCAAACTGGTATCAAATCAAACTGGTATCAAATCAAACTGGTGTCAAATCAAACTGTTGTCAAATCACCCTGGTATGTGTCAAATCAAACTGGTGTCAAATTCAAACTGAGGTCAAATCGGTGTCAAATCAAACTGGTGTCAAATTCAAACTGAGGTCAAATCGGTGTCAAATCAAAATGGTGTCAAATCAAACTGGTGTCAAATCAAACTGTTGTCAAATCAAACTGGTATCAACCTCATACCTTTGTTTGCACCAAGTTAGGTCGTTGGTCCCTTATTGACGTCACTGTATCCAACATATTAAGAGTATCATCCGATTGTGTTTGATGGTAAGCGTTGTCAAGGGCTATAAATGTCCCTGTCCTACCAATACCAGCACTGTAAAAATAGATTATTGCAAATAATTACAACATTATAAAGTTCATGTAAAAATGGATTATTTCATATAATTACAACATTCTAAAGTTCATGTAAAAATTAGATTATTGTATAACATTCTAAAGTTCATGTTAAACTAGATTATTGTATATAACTACAACATTCAATAGTTCATGTAAAAATTAGATTATTGTATAACATTGTAAAGTTCATGTAAAACTAGATTATTGTATATAACTACAACATTCTAAAGTTCATGTAAAAATTAGATTATTGTATATAACTACAACATTCTAAAGTTCATGTTAAACTAGATTATTGTATATAACTACAACATTCTAAAGTTCATGTAAAAATTAGATTATTGTATAACATTCTAAAGTTCATGTAAAACTAGATTATTGTATATAACTACAACATTCTAAAGTTCATGTAAAAATTAGATTATTGTATATAACTACAACACTCTAAAGTTCATGTTAAACTAGATTATTGTATATAACTACAACATTCAATAGTTCATGTAAAAAATAGATTATTGTATATAACTACAACATTCTAAAGTTCATGTAAAACTAGATTATTGCATATAATTACAACATTCTAAAGTCCATGTAAAAAAAGATTATTGTATATAACTACAACATTCTTAAGTTCATGTAAAAATAGACTATTGTATATACCTACAACATTCTAAAGTTCATGTAAAACTAGACTATTGTATATAACTACAACATTCTCTAGTTCATGTAAAACTAGATTATTGTATATAACTACAATATTCTAAAGTTCATGTAAATCTGTTGGAATTTTGTTTAACCTCTTTTTCAACAATGTCTTTTTAAATATGTATTCTATGCTTCAGTTGTATCGTTATCCAACAAGCATGAACGCCAATGAGAGAAGCCATTACTACCGTTTTTAAAGTCTGTGGTATGACCCGACCGGGGATCGTACCTTGGTCGCTCACACCTACGAGGACGCTAACATACCTACACCAAAGACACGGTAAATGTCATGTCAAATATGATTTGTTAATATTTATCATAACTTGACACTTTTAATCTGATCTCCAACGCTGTACAAAAATAAACATTTTGAAGACCTGCATGTATTTCCCTTGAATGTAAGTCATAGTTATATGAAACTGTGCATGAAGGTAAATATCAAGTGACTTCTACAAAGTAATAAATGTGTAAGTCTTAATATAGAAATTATATATTCATATGCTGTATATATAAACGATCCAATTGCATTAGATCCAGGGAAGAACAGAATCTTTGTGATTCTGCAAAGTTTGCCCTTTGTAAACTTAACGCTTTTAACTCAAACCTTTTTATTATGCGATATATATTTTCGTTTATATAATCTAATTAAACCAGCAAAGTGAGTCAGTTTTGTTAATTTATAGAATGATAAAGTATTTAAATGGAGTGACCTACTACATTCGATAAATCAAAACGATTACAAGGCTACATATAACTGGCATAGTGTGTAACATCACGTATTGGAGAACTGGCATAGTGTTACATCACGTATTGGTTGTATCGTGATCAGAAAGTTAACTGTACGAAACAGTAATGCTCCAGTAAATGGTTGCTTTAACTCTAGAAACCGCTTCTATAATACCCGGATAGTTATCACCAATTACTTTCGATTAACTTACCTACAATGAACAACTATTGGACTTTCATTGTAATCAACATTTTTCATCGCGGCTAGCCAGAATTTTACAAGTGACCATGTGCTGTCTGGTACATCTTTGTCCGGCCAGGCCCTGAAGTGGTATTGTGTAACAGGTCTCCATGGTTCACTGTTCTACAATAGAAAACACCAGATCAACAAGCTTATGAGCTATGCTCCAGGAAATTCAGTATTACCGTATACAAAGATTTGGCTACGCACACAGGTAATTTGATAGACATGGAATATATTTGGTTTGTCAGACGGTATTAAAATTTGCTCTGAGCACATGGCATGCTGCTTAGCTGCCAGATCATACAGTAAGATTCCATCACATGAAGGGTATATATGTAATCTTTGCTCAAATAGATGTTGTTCATTAATGCAATGTAACTGAAAGAATGATACTTTGATAATCAATTCATATGCTTTAAAGTACTTTACTTTAGATGACAATATTCTATCACCATGGATCATACAAACCCATTTGTGTGCAATTGCAATTTTCACAACCTTTTTGCATGCTGAATGTTTTATATTGATGAACTAAAACTGTGGGACTGGAATAACGAAGGTGCAAGTCGCTACCCAGATTGTCGTCAACGACGTTCACTGTCAATTCAAGTATAATCAGTTCTTTCATTGTTTCCTGTAAACAGGGTCTGTTGCCCATGAAGCATTTCACACAAAATGTGTTGCAGGCATTCCTTGGTTCGAACATGATCACGTTTGGCGAGAATGTTCGGATTCAACCTTTTGCTTAAACATGGGTTGGAGCCCCGGGCAGTTTCTACAATTAATGTCTCTCCCAGTTAAACGTTCCATTAGCGTTGGAGTCTTGTCCTGTTGTTACTTTTAAAAACATCTAAAATTTCAAAATCGCTTACACACATTATCTCCAGGCGAAACATGTTTGAATTGCTATTTGTTATAAAGATCATTTCGAGAAATCAATCTATGGTATATTCAAAATTGAAAATTTCTTAAAACCTTTCTTATGTTCAGGTAACGTATAACAAAATCTGGTTCGGCTACAGTAGATTGTAACTGTATTGATATATTTCCATAGGTGACATTCTCGTCCTTTGTTTCTGGCCAGTATATCAGACACTTATCCTGTAGAAGATTTTAAAACAGAGGAATATATGACAACGTTCATAAACACGTGCTATCACTGTTATTAAAACGTGCATCATAGATGAATGAATCTGATGAGAATAATTAGGTTAAAAACAAAGATAAATTAGAGAAGAATTTTATACACTCTCCAACTTGCAGACAGATTTTAGCGCATCTGCGACAGATGAATTTTAGAAACTATTATGAAAAAGGAGGCAATTGGTCATAATGCGCAAAATGTTATTTTTCTACTTAATTGTACTTTCATTTATGGAGATTTCCTGAATGTTTAGCCTAGATGTTCTCATTGTCTTCTGTTATTTTTCCACTTAATTGTACTTTCATTTATGGAGATTTTCTGAATGTTTAGCCTAGATGTTCTCATTGTCTTCTGCAGCATATGTGTTGTATGATTGATAAGTCACGATAGAATTATATTTCAGTTAAGGTATGCAGGTTAACAACTGTATGTTTATCACGTTTGATGTTGATATCTTGCATACTGAGAAGGACAATATGACAAAAATAATTAAAAGAAAAAAGATGCAAATCAGTCGTGAAAGAGTAAAATAATTGTTTATAATCATTATCAGCACCTATCTATATACCAAGTTTGAGGTTGCTAAATTGAATTATACATCAAAAAAAAAAAAAAGAAGAAAAAGTGACAAAGGAACTAATTCCAAGATATATAAAATAGTTATTCTGTCTCCAAAATAACATGTATCTTGTTTTTTGGAAAGTTTCTGGATTAAGTTACTGTGTGGGAGAAAATTAATGCACTGCTTCAAACAGTTCCCTGCTCCTTATAACTTCCACATTGCGAGTTTCTACTGAACATGAAAATACTAAGAAATGTATAACACCAACCGGTAATACTGCTAGCAAATGTATATACAAACAGTGCACGTTTTAAGTAAACGTGTAGACATGGCAAATCACATAGTGTTATTGTATTTTTTAACGTCCCCGTTTCTATAAAACTTGTAGACATGGCAAATCACATAGTGTTATTGTATTTTTTAACGTCCCCGTTTCTATAAAACTTGTAGACATGGCAAATCACATAGTGTTATTGTACATTTTAACGGTCACCGTTTCTATTAAACTTGTAGAAATGATAATCCACCAAATATTAACGTATATATTGTGATCATTAATTGACCACGATCACGTGAATACCTCACTCGAGACCACTGTACTCGAAAACAGGTAGAAACGGTACCTTCGTTCTTGTCCGTGCAAGACTTCGAGAATAAACCACGAATATATATTTTTTTACACGAACATTTACTAAGGTATCGTATCATCCTATTTTCGAGTACAGTGGTTCGAATAATGTATTTAGGTGATCGAGGTCAATTCATTTTCACAGCACACTTTTTTTTAAACATGGTTTCTTCAAAGAACAAGTGTACTAACCGTGCCCATTTCTATTAGATTGGTCACCATAATAATCCGCCGAGAGGTTTGCTGCCACACCATTCTCCAAAAGTCATCGCGCATGGCAGGTGTCGGACCTACATTGATTGTGAACTGACAATTAACTAGATGTATGTAACTATATCATGTACATTTCCTTTTTATCTGTAAAGACGCGGACTATCCATCCAGGGGCTGTGAGTTCGAACCCTAACTCGGCAAAAATGTATTCAAATGTTTGACAAAAGTAAATACGACAAGCGTTATGCGACTTTCATCAATGATCTAACAGTCTATGTGGACAAACTGGCAATTTCTTGGAAAGTATGTTGTGTGCAGAATTGGTATGAGAAAGCCGTGAGCACGAGGGAACCTAGAACTGGATATTTGAGAAATGAGCAGATAAAGGTCAGTCGTACGTCCTAGGCATTCTGATAAAAATGCACACCGTTTGATAAAAACCCATGTAACTACTTGGCGAACAGTACATATTGGAATTAATCTTCGCAGATGCGCAGGCTAATTTGAATCTACACTGGTCGCAAATGTCCTGTGTTTGAAATCGGTATGTTGATTTTGATACTTTTATCATGCTGGAGATCAGGAGAATTATATTGTTAGAATCAAAACATACTAAATTTAATTTGATATAACAATAACATTTAAAAACACAATTTGAATCAATATCTTCCCAAAGATCTCTACTTTATAATTGATATGGACACCACATAGTCGGCAGAGATCGTTTAGAAGTCATGAAGAAGGCCTAAGGCCGAACTATTGAATTATATGGTATTTTTTATTGTTCCATATATTTAATCCAGTACCGAATAGAACTTTCAAATATGTACTAAATCTTACCTTGGGATGCTATGAACTTGTTAGCCTTCTTTGAGCCCTGTAAAGAGTTGTAATAAATGTGGTCGATATATTTGTACATTCTTGATTATTCATCCCCAGCATCGTTCATGAAAGGGTATCGAAACATTTGAAAGTGTTATCCATTGGAACATTCGTTCCAGAATCCTTCGAATGAATACAACTGAATACAACATCGGAGAACCTTGTTATAAACATTTTTGTATTCCTCCAGGTTTGAACATTTTAGAGAGCATTTGCAAATATATTTTCAAAAGAATACATGTGCCAAGTCTCTGCATTTCATTTTGTTAAAGTCAATATATATGTTATGTATTTAGATACATTATTTGAGAAATTGTTGGAATGTACCATCCGTAAACACCTTCGGCTTAAAGGGCCTTAATAAGTTTCGAAAATGAACTTCCCTTTTGGCAAATTTGAGGACCGAGAAAGGGGTTATAAACTATCGTTTTCACTCAAATTGGAAATGCGTCGGTACGCACAGCAAATATGTTCCATATTTGTATTATATAATTAATAAACGTAACAAGTAACAAGGGAGCTAAATTGCTTTGACTATATCTTGTAAATACATCAAAGTTACATCACCTACCAGTTGGATCAATACGGTGGCATCGAGCTTACTCGAACATGGCAACAAACGAATAAATCGGTTAGTTCTAAGTTCTAACCTTTTCCTGGATCGGATATCTTTTGAAAATTGTGTAGCAGTATTTATGAATGTTGCTACGATTTGTTCAAGGCTTGCTGTTCACAATAAATAAACAATTAAGTTTCAATGAATCACGAAGTTGACAATAAGAACAGCGATCACCACTGGAACTCATCTATGGCACGAAGTATCTCGTTTAGTTCCCTTCGAGTACAAGTTATCGTTTGTCCACTATATGATTTTACATGCTTCGGGTTGTTAGAACGTTTTTAATCGTATTTCAGTTAAATCACCGTGATTACTTGGTACAGTACCTGTGAATAACCAGTATTACCGGTAAATAATTAGACCCGACACCGATTCATTAGTACCGAGACGTATGGATTAACATTCATGGGAATTAATTTAACGTGGGTACACCAACAAAACTCCCTGTTTTTGAAAATAGTAAAGACTGGCAGAGTAGACTCTACCCGCCATGAATCCACTTACATCGATGAACGAAGCATTGATGTATTCACTTTCATTTTCTTCGGCTGCTAATTGGACACGACTATGGTCATCTGCATAATAAAACCGATAGAATAATACATAACAAGTATTTAAACACTTTAAATTGAAGTCTTCTTTTAAGCATATAAGAACGTGGCACTAATCCCAATTGTTTGGAACGTTGACACCAGATTTGTGACACAGCGCTGTCTAAACAGAGTATATTATGTGCACCATCCAGTCGTCAAAACTGTTTAGTCGTAGTTACCGTGAAGTTAAAAACTCCGAATGGTGGTTTTTGTATGGCGTAGATCATGACATATATCAGTTGGTCGATTGAAGTTTTTAAGTCGGTAGATCCATTTCTAAAGTTCTCCTCAGTACAAAACAAACTGGTGTTATTTTTATGAGCCTCATCTAACGATTTGAGGTTTTGTTGAATTTGTGTTGAATGAAAAGGCATACGTACAGTTTCACCAGAGTCTTAACTTTCCGCGTGCATGGAGTAAACATCCAGATTACTATTACTTCTATAATATAATGGCTACATTTAACAAGGTCAGAATTATATCAATGCTTGGACTTGATCTAACCATTTGTTCTAAAATCCAAATATGTTTAAATTATGTATCATGCTTTAATAATAAGTTGTTTGGTAATAGTTAACCAATGTTTATATTATAAAATACAATAGCCATTCTTGGCGAATTATCTTTTGTCACACTATTTTCAACAGTTGTCTGATGCAGGGGCATTAGCAAGCACATGTATGTTGGAAAGGGTTAAAGAATAAGTTCATTACAGTTTCACCGGCAACAGAAACGTACTTACACGCAAAAAGCCCCCTGTATCTGTTTTTAGGTTTATTTTCTTTCAACAGAGCTACTTCGTGGGGATGAATGAGCCCTGCCTTTAATAGCTGAAATAAACAGTATCTATTTTAGTAATATTGAATTTAGAGTCGACTGTTCTGGAAACAATTTATTGTTTGATTTATTGAAATTAAATTCCATATTCGACGGGATTACAGTTATAATACGGTAGTACGTTCGCCTAACCTTTTGTTTGGTGGTTCTTTCACACCAGTTATGTAAACAGCATTCTTCTTATGCAACTGGCTTCCTTCCCATATATGTATATCTCTGCATGTTCAATAGTCCAAATATAGCCATTGTTTCGACCGTGATTTAGAATTGAACATAAATAAGAATAACAATTCATAGTTCCAAGAACTGCAATAACGACCTCCCTTGTCGGCCATTTTGAATGAACATTAATAGAGTATATTATAAATAATATTACTTACAAGAAGGAAAAGACACAATGAAATTTGAGTTTGAAATCCATATTTCATTGAACCTTTTGTAAAATGTTATTTTATCAGCTTCGTGATATATGAATTGATGTTTTTCAATCGTATGACACATTACCGTAATGTTTGTTCATACAGTAAGTAGGTTATGTTGTTGTACCATCAGTCCGTGGTTAAGGTAAAGTATTTTTATGATATCGTATTTGATCTCTCTCTTTTCAACATACACGAAATTTGCATATCAAAATGGCCGTCATGGGAGGTAAATATTGTAGTTCTGGTAACTGTGTATGGACACTTAACTGTATAATTAAACACATACAACAAAATTTTGACCCTGTAAAACGTAACCCTATGAAACGTTATCGGTCTCAGGAAAATTGATGACGTTTGTTTTATTAATGTCAAGAGTGAATGGATGAGATGTCGTATGAAGCTAAGGTTCAATCTTCCTGTTTCCGATCATGATCTTGTTTTTATGACTTTTAACTATTCAATAAGACTTAAAAACATGTAGATGCTCACTGAATGAACAGTTCTGCTAAATTATATTGATATCAGTCAAGCACTTTCATAAGAATGTATTCAAAAGTGATCGCTGTGTTAACAAACCAATCAATTTGATAACATGTGTAGAGAGTCATCCACTAAACATTGCTACCATATTATATTTTTATCAGACAAAATAATTCAGAGGAAAACGTTTTTAAACATTTGGTATAGTTCACCCTCTTTAATGTTGCAGCAAGTTCTCCGTAGAAAATAAATATACTGAGCAATTTCTCTTTTTGCCAAAATATTTCAAAAAGTCGTCTGCTGCAGAGGCGTCAAAAACGGTCTGTATGTAGGTAAAAGTTGATATCTCAGGTTTACCATACTGAATATTTCAGAAAAGAATAGTGTCAAAGGTTATCTGCTGCAAATCCATCTACAAGTGGTCAAACATGCTATTAAAATATCACAAACAAATCTACTTTGACAGAAGAAAAAGATGTTGCTCAACTATTTCTTTTACTAGAGCGAACAAAGGGATACAATTTACAAAGGATAATTTGTTCATCCAGTTTTTACAAGCTTGATTATATTGGCGTAGTGACATCCTAATACTTTATTACATTTAAATAATTACACATTCAAAAACTTATCTGACTTTTACTTATGTACGCATTCGTTATTCGGCTAATAATTGTTTGCACTATTTCTTTGGCGTACTGCATTTGGTAGACATTGTGTCCTCAGTCATTTACATCATGTGACTTCAAAACTTTGCCTGAAACTATGGTAGCCTTGCTATTGCAATTCTACCAAAATTTGAAGTTTCACGTAATCGGATTCTGTTCTAGTGTCTATCGAACGCAAGACTTCTGCATATCATAAACTACACTTACGTTAAATTCTTGATGAAATAACACACATCCGTCTTTCTTCTTTTGAAATATATAATCCCACAACTGGCACACTTTTAACGTCTTTTTCCTTGCGATAAAGCTGCAATAGTCATCGTCATTGCCTTTGATTTCTTCAGGTTTCAACGTTGTGATCCTTGTCTTTGTGTCTGGAACTTTGAAAGTGATTGTATGTTCTAGACTGATGTGCATATTATTTGAAACGTCCGGGTGGGCCTTAAAATTGATTTAATTCATTTGTGTTTAATGCCATTTTCAACTTCAACAAAAGTCATATCAAGGCAGCCAATTCATTTACTCATATGTGCCATAAACATATCAAACCAAATTTCCACACAGTCTTTCCTAGTAACTGACTGCTAATGCATTGCATTTTGTTAAAAGTCGAAAATAATATGTGTCGCTGTAAACACGGTCAACTGCCAACCCAAATAGCGTTTTTCTTAAATCCGTTTCAAACCCCGCCATGACATGTCAAATATTCAGAACAAACCAACTACCAGTGCATACTTATGCGTTATGATTTGAGCCCGTATATTGGAAAGGGTACAAGCTGCCTGTTTTTACAATACATATCCAGATTAGCCTGTATATTCCAACAGTCTGTCGAGATATACACTGGCCACATATTACTTACACACGCTTGTTTGAACAGTATGACAGTTATATCACATTGACATAGCCATGATCCGTGGTTGACCGACCATCTCTAAAATATAATCATACCTGGTCTAAGGGTACTACACCATTACGTACCCGGGACAGCTGGTC
This sequence comes from Serripes groenlandicus, assembly GCA_031761405.1. Lineage (NCBI taxonomy): Eukaryota > Metazoa > Mollusca > Bivalvia > Cardiida > Cardiidae > Serripes > Serripes groenlandicus. The sequence goes on along the minus strand of JASEVX010000006.1, from coordinate 9,600,068 downwards.
TCAAATTACATAGACTTACCACCTGGTCATGGGTGAGTCACAAGAACATTATTTTAACGAGCACTACCAACACATGATTGACCACCTAACATACTTATGTTGCTTTAATTACACCGCGTCTCAATGATGTAGTGGTTAGAATATACGCATTGGGATCCCGAGAGCAGTGTTCTAACCAAGGTCAGGTCATGATAAATAAGTTTAAATAGAAGTTATGGTTTCCCTACTCGGCGCTGAAGATTGCGGGGATAGGATTACAACTGTTTCTACGGTGCATGTATTACTGAGAACGGTACTAGCGGTCAATTACCAAGGATACGCCGGGGCGAAAAACACCGAACAAACATAGCAAGTAGCGATTGTCCGTTCGACGATCAAATAAAGTTTGACGATAAATACGTACACACCTTTCGCAGTTTCTATGTTGATCTGATCTAATTGCGCTTCTTCTTCCCTCTCTAATACCACCTCAGACATGTTTGTCTTTTCTTCTACTGATTGGGGTGAGTGTCTAAAATGATACTTCAAGCTCAAGTTCTTTATTTGCATAACATTTTACATGTTACATTTACACTTAATCACATACAATAAAGAAATACGAGGCTAAACATTCACCACATATAAAACCAAATTGCAGTAGAAGACTTTGGAAACAGATGGACAAAAATATGGAACATACTTATAAATGAAAATATAATTTTGTAATGAAGTTGAACATATTGTTTTGACAAAATACTAAATTGCATTATGAGTTTTTTTTCTTTTTGTCACATTATCTTTAAATTTGTTGGTTGCAGATGCGTCAAAACGCGTCTGCCTGTTGGAAATTGTTTTTCGACTTCATTTTAACGCTCTCCTACATACAACAAATCTTTAGCAGACGATTTTAAATACATTTACATGTAGGTAAGAAGATGGATAATCTCTTTATTTGCATATGTGACTATTGAATAGATCTAAAACACGTTGTGGTAAATTGAAAGATGGCTTTTCATGAGCTTTTCATGAGCAATTTCTACATTTGTCACAATGATTTTAAATGCGTCTGGTGCATATGTGTCAAAATACGTGTGCAATCGGAAAAGGGTTAGGACACAAGAACCAAATTGTTATGTCATCTGTTTGTGCAACTGAGCTGTCATTCGATAAAATTGAACTGATGTTGACTTTTATGCTTAGATATGTATTAATAATATGTACATGTGTTGTCTTCAAATATTTCAAACATGTCCGGCATTTATCTCTCAACTTGTGTTTTTAGAAAAGAAACTCACATATTTTCTGAAAATACCATTTATGCAACCATACTATGCAAGTTTACAAGTGTATTGGCAAACTAAAGACAATACTGTCATCATGCAAATATACCTAATTTTACACAATTTAGGGTCAGTTCAAAACAGTCCAGTTATACCTCCGTTTATAGACGATTACGGCAGCTACTATAACCAAAGCCACTAGTAATAGTCCACCAACAGCCCCCAACAAAATAAGTGGCGAAGTCGATTCGTCCTCTCGTTTCGAAGCTAACGCTGAAAGCATGATTTAGTGACATACGTTAACAGATGGCAAATACATAGGAAATACAGTGTTGCATTAGCGATATATCGCTTTGTATTGTACTACGAGGAGAGTGAAACAATTGCTATCTCGCGAGACTGAAGGTCTAAAGATATGTCATATTTTCCACGCTCAGAGTAGCACAATACAAAGCCACTTAATACTATTGCAGCACAATCTGGTATGGTTTAAGAATTAAGGAGCCTTTGGGTCATCCGCTCTCTGAATAAAACCATAACAAATTGTTCAAAGAAACTCAGGTGTTTCACGGTAGTATGACAGTAGAAGCATATAGAGATCCACATGTGTTACCCTATACAGGCAGACAACACAAACATCTGGTTAAGGACACAGCCTACACAGAAAGTGCAGACAACCACCCATTCAAGGGACGGTGTAGATTCACACTTTTACTTCAAACAATAAAACTATTTTTGACACGTCACACGCAAGCCGACCTTAGGATTTATTGGGAATATGGTATCTCCAAAAAAATAACATAGTTTTATAGTCAATTTGATTGTTGTTGTCATATTCGTTCTCGTGAAGCTTCCATGGTGGTTGTATTGATATATCATAAACAAGGATGGTCCTTATCTGACTGAGTGGACACGCAGACTGATCTGGTAATTTTCTTGTCACAGGTCGGGTATCCAAGGATGTAGCCAGTGCCTTGTATGCATTACAGTCAAAACAATGTCACATATTCTGCATTGGTAGTGTTTGTATTTTAAACTTTGGTTCATTGTGTAGACCAATTATTTTTTAAAATAAGCTCATCTGGTTATTCTACCGGGCAACTTATAACAAAAAGATTAAGACAATACGTCACATCTTACGGATGTGTTACCATATGTTTAAACAGCATATTTTCGATAACATTCACTTTTACAATAATTCTGAATACATTAAGTATACTTTTTTTCCGGCGCAAATACATGCAGATTGTCTTTCGCAGTTCAGACACGATAGATTAAATTCCGTATCACACCTAGTGAAAATATGGAATTGCGACGTCAGACAGTGTGCGGACTACTTTCAGCGAGGTTCCCGTTTTTAATCTGCACTACGTTGTAAAATATGCAGACAACCAGTACTATTTAGGAAAATCGTTTATATTTTATGTATAGAAATTCTAGCGTCAAATTTAATAAAAACCCTCAAATAAAGATTGTGTTTGTTTTTTTCCTGCAATACAGTGGACATTTAATTTGGTGATGTTATTTGGCGGGAACTACTTATTATAATTCTTTATAGGGGTGTGGCCTTAGTATTGTAGTAAATATTCATCCGCCATTCATTTTTTCATTTCACGATTACAAAATTGTTTTCCCAATAAATAATATATTGAATCTGTATATTTGTTACTTTGTTCGTTCTTCATAGATTGTAGGTATATAATAAAAGGAATATTACGTATGTATTTACTTGAAACATTGGGAGACAGTCCCTTTAAAACAGTACATTTAAAAAACTGAATACTCACGTAGAATGCATTCATGCCCCCTGTAGCCCTGACTGCATGCTGGACAAGTCCCATTCTCTTTGTTACAGGCGGTACTGTTAAAACAGTGACCACAACGTTTGGCACAATCTTTCCCAAATGTCCCATTCTCACACTCTGAACAAAAAATGTTAAAGAAGAAAACTTATTCAAGCGCCGTCTAGCGGAATACAGTCGTGTTGCATCTGCGCACAATAGACGCGTTTTGACGCATTTGCAGCAGACGACTTTTGAAAACAATATGACAAAATAAGAAATTGCTTAAAACGAGCAATGTCTCCTTTTGTCATTATGTTTTCAACTTTCTTCAGTAATTATACCTTCATTTATGTTTTTGCCTGGATGTTTTCAAAGTTGTCTGCTGCAGATTTGTTGTATGTTGGAAAGGGTTAAACGATCAATGGCACAGGAAACACGACCTTGGTAACCTCTGCACGTTCTGATATTTTCAGGTCGCCACCTATAAGCTACTACCCGTACAAGTATACTGAAAGGCCTCGTACTGCTTTTACACGTATACAGAATCTGCTGCTGAAGACTTTGATAATCGGGATATGTATTAAAGTACATTCATTCCATTAAAACATTCTGGCATTTAGAGCAATTTCTCCTTAGCCATAATGTGTCAAAGGTCTTCTGCTGCAGTTGCCTTGAAATACATCTACATATGAGAAAGGATAAGGAACCGTTGTTACGATTAACCGGAATAACACCAATGCAAGTGGGTTGTTCAGAACCACCCGGACGTATGTATTCGCGCGCGACTTAAACTCTGCTCCCCTACAGGCTATATGTGTTCGTGTTACGTGACTCAAACTGTACACACCTTCTTTTACAAAGAGGAAACTGATCCCCGTTATCAAATCCGGATGTATTTGTTCGTGATACGTGACTCAAACTCTACACACCTTTTTTTAACATAGAGGTAGCTGATACCCGTTATCAAATCCGGATGTATTTGTTCGGGATACGTGACTCAAACTCTACACACCTTTTTTTAACATAGAGGTATCTGATATTACTTATCACTTCCGGATGTACTCGGAACCTCCCGGGTGTATGTGTTTGCGTCTATGTTTAATTTGCAATGTAAATGACATAGACAAAAAGTTTCATATCCTTTTCGTCTGCAACAAATAAGATAATATGAGAAATTCATATTTAATGAAATTGTACTATAAACATCCTTCTAAGCACAAAATGGTTTTACTGTTTCAAGGAAGAGTCCAAAATGTATTGCTTGATTTGTCCAAATATATTAAACACGCTTTAGAAACAATAAATATTTTCTTCTTATTATTTTTTATTTATATATTTTCGATCTTTCTCCCATAAACGCTTTGCTTATTGTTTATTTAAAAGATGAAATGTCATGTAAATATATGTTAAAGTGGCATTTCTATCCAAAGATATTTAAAGAGGTACCTACCGAGCAGGGAAAAACAACTTTATTTAAATAATTAAAATATGAAAGCTTTCTCATACTACAGTATAATTAGAATCAAACATGTCCTCATAAAGGTTTATAAGGGAAACAATTGTTATTTTTCTTATTTTCTTTTATGAATTTCTATAAGAGTGCAACTTTAAATTGTGTGTAATGACTAGAAGCTGTAGAAGCTTATGTAAACAAAATTTTGATTTGACTTTTGTGTTACGTGACTCAAACTGTACACACCTTTTTTACAAAGAGGTAGCTGATACCCGTTATCACACCCGGATGTACATTTACCATCGGTCTTAGTGCACGCTTTGTTTGAATCACAGTGTCCACAATCCTGTAAACACCCGTCACCATAGTTACCATCTTCACAGGCTTAAATAGAATTTGAACACAAAAATAATATTGCTATAGTAAAATTATATCACAATCTAGATACATACCAACATATTCTTTCGAAATGATAATTCAAAGGAGTTCACCAGGAGTCAAGCAGTCACTACCGATATATACAACAATGTTTTCATAGTTGGAGGAGAGAAATCAGTGGGAAACTAATGTTACTTGCAAGAGAGGGGGTTCTGACTGTGCAGAACTTAAAACAAAAGTCATCTTATTTCTGGATCACCACGTTAATGTTTTAAGTGAACCGTATTAGATATTAATGTACCTAAATACGTTTTTATAATTTTGTCAAAATGGAATGCAATAAGGCACTTATTCTAATTGAATAACACACGTCTTATATCGGAATCGTGCTATACAAATACACCCGTATGCGCAGGTTCATCTGTATATATCCTGGGTCGCACATGTCATAAGGATGGTCTTACCAGAGCATCGCTTACTTGAAGGTTATTGTTAGAGCACAGTTTAAGTTTAAGCGGCCATAACGAATCTACCGTGTGCGAGGATCGCTAATTTAAAGGTTGTTTTTAGAGCACAGTTTAAGTTCAATCGGCCATAAAGAATCTACCGTGAACGAGAGATAAACGTTGTACGTGTAGTTGATACCGGGCGTCTCAATTGCGTCGATAGATCTCTGCTCGTGGCAAGCATCTGGATTGGCACCATTAAGCCTAGTACGTCTCAATAATGCAGGGATCATGTATCCGTGTACATTCGCCTTGATACAACTGAATAAATGTTGAAAACTGCATACAATACTAAAAATTAATCAAATAATTGGTCTTACTTCCATTACAATGATCGTTTTTATATCCAGGTGCACACCCTTTCAAGCAATAGCCATTCGTCTTATTGCATATACTACCCTCTTTACAGTATCCGCACGTTTTCTGGCAATTTTCACCATAATATCCATCATTGCATTCTAGTATTTTTAAGAGAAAGCATAATAAATCTGCTCATCAAATATCACAGATGACAGTTTTACCCTAATCCCACTTGAAGCGACTTTTACCCTTTACCTCATACGACAGTACTGCAGCAAACGACTTTGAACATAGTTTGTCAAAAAATAGAAGATCTCTATAATTGAATGGATAACCTATGACAAAAAGTTGAAGACATTGTGGCAAAAGGAGAAATTGCTCGTTTTGAGCAATTTCTTCTTTTGTCACTTTGTTTTCAAAAAGCCGTCAGCAGCAGAGGCGTCAGAAGCGTCAATATGATAGAAAGGGTTAAACAAACTTTGTATGTGCATGTAGCGTTAAGCAAGAGGCGTTACCATCATTGCGAATAATGAACAATGTATATCAGTCTGCATATTTGGTTTTCAGTATTTCGACAATATATAATAAGTAATGAGATTATTTGTAAATTAATCCTTTCCCTCATGCAAACGTTTACGAACGCCTTTTGCAGCAGACTATTTTTAAAAACGTCATGTCAAAATAAGAAATTGCTCATAAAGAGCAATTTTTCATTTTTTCGTTCATGTTTATAACTTAATGCAATGATTATTTTTTATTTATAGACATTTTTTTTACATTTTTGACACGTTTTCAAAATCGTCTACCGATATAATTCGTTAAATTTGGTAGATTTAGAAATGTTATCTGCTAAAAAACCCACATCGCGAAGACATATGTATAGTGCGTTGTCCCCTTTGAGACCGATATTAGTCTAATACAAATATATCATCTTAAAATTGTTAAGTCAAAATCGAGTTTTAAACTATGTGGGAACACGAAAGAAATGATCATATTGAGCAATCTCCTTTTTACCTGGAATGTTTGCAAATGACGTCTGCGTAAGCGAAATGGAAAATTGCATTTATCATTAAGAAGACTCGGATGTCACACGGTTTCATAACACCATTTGTCATATGATGAGACTGTTATCAGGTCATGTATGAAAGCGAACACATGTCTTCAATGTGTGCCGGTATTCGCAATATGTCAGGAACCGATGTGTAAGGACTAGTTCCCCATATACAACACATCTGCAGCAGATGTTAATGTAAAAAGATGGAAACTTTATTATTGAATAGTGTTTTATAGTGAATAAGGTTTTAAACATTGTGTTACAAGGACAAATTGCTCATTATGTCAGTGGGAAAGAGTCAAACAAATATGATGAATTGTGTCAGTTTGAAAATGTCTATTTATTTGCGAGTAATTAATACTACAATGTGTTCTTGTGTTTCTTGAAAGAAATCGCAAATTTTATGTAGATACAAGTACTTCAAAATAACCAAATTGACTGCAGACTAGGAATGTATTATTAGATCCACTGCAAACAGAAAATATGTAGGCAATTGACGTTCGTGGATGTTTGTAATACCCATTAAAGTAACGCACGGACATTCACGAACATTCATGGTGATTACCTATTTATAGAGTGCAGTGGATCGAACGGTGTATTGCCAGTTCCCGGTCAATTAATTTTAACATTGAAATTTATTCAATAATAAACATGTGTATCGTGTACCTGTTTTGCATTTATGGCCTTGGTACCCTGCCCTGCATCCTGTAGGACAATTTCCACTTGTAGACATACACGAATCATTGTTTTTACAATTACCACATGTCTTTGTACAGTTGATGCCATATCGGCCTTTATTGCATTCTGAAATAGTGTACAAGTTTGTAATCGTTCATTTATTATACAATAAACTTACTCGTTCAAACATTTTTTTATTATGTCATATTTTGTTATTCTTTACTTTCGTGTAAATTGGTAAAAAGATGTCATTGGATTAATTAAAGCATGAAATATACCAAAAAAATATTTGTTTATATGTAACATTAAAATATATATCAACACTATTCGAAATGGTTGCATTTCAAAAGCATGTCTTTAGTATTAAACATAGAAAAATTGTACTAAAGTTTTTAAGTGATTATAAAAAGAAATATTCCAGCTCATCGTCACAGTTTGCTATGATTAAGTTGACATTACACGTCTGATTGTCCTTAGTTGTGTGAATTTTGTGTTTATATAATGCAAGCAATAGCGAAGTTTTATCTGTATGTGCGCGTGAACACTAAAATAAGTTATTTTCTCTCTTGCAAAAAACACTTGCGACAGTACCATTTGTGGTGTTCACTTAGAGGAAATATATTCCAGTCTTATACTGGCGCAAACAATTACCATCTATGTTCATGTGGTATAAGAAACATCTATCCTTTGAAACAATCGGAAGAATATTTTACAGTAATACACATTATACTGTATGATTATATGCAGCTCGATTGATAAGGTCTCGCACTTTGTTGATTAATGCTTAACTTAGATGAGTAGGTTTTTTTTTTAAATTATTTTGTTTGCTGAGAAATTAAAGCAAGTCGTGTAAGAAGAAATAAAGTATGAATATTTCATCGGCGTTTGACGTATGTGTAAACAGAGGTAGCACGACTTGGTTTATTGTTATTGAGCTTGTGTTAACTTGAAGGCTATATTCATAAAGCCGTACAATAAAGACTGTAACATGAGACTGTATGTTTGCCTAAGAACACCTGAGTGATCGATGCTATTATGGTTTCTTATTGACTCTCCGTAACGGGATCATTGGAGGAAAACTAATTAGGATACAAGTTATTTGTCAACATGATGCATCTTTGACTTACTGACATGTCGACGGACAGTGAAGCCTCTAGTTAAAATGTCAGATTGTTCAGTTTAATCTGAGTCTATACTGTACGCAGATGATGTATCAATACCCTAAATCGCAAAACGCGGATATTATCAAACTTACCACGATCACATAGTAGGCCAAGGTATCCAGCACTACAGCCATTCTCACATGTCCCAGTAGTTACATTGCAAGGTTTGTTATCCAGACATTTACCGCATTTCTTTGTACAATTCTGACCATAGCTTTCTGCTACACATTCTGTAAAATACAAATTATCCTAAAGAATCATTCAAATCGAAAACTTAAACGACATCTTTCGTAATGGGGTCATTAAAACACCACCTTAAATGGTTTCCCTGTAATTGGGTCATTAACAAACACGCCGATTACAATTGTTCTATCCCAATTGGGTCATTTAAAACGCCAACTAAAACTCGCTCTCTCGCAATTGAGAGAGCAGAACGCTTGCAATGTATTATTAACAAATGTATCCCTGATTACTCGAGTGTTTCTGTTAATGTTTTATTGGCGCATTGTCTGTATTAATTTCAAGTACTTTTGGTCAATACAAGTTTATCCTAACACCAGCGAGTTAGTCGTACTGTTAACCCAACACTCATAAGCACCAAGAAGGAAAAGTCATTACTACCAACTTTAGAGTCTTTAGTGTGTGTGACTCGGCCGGGTATCGAACACGCGACCTCCCACACCCGTGGCAGAGGCTCTATCATAACACTGCCGAGGCGGTGAAGCACATTAACACTCTATGTCAAGCAGTGATAGCGTGTAGAAAATACCTTTACTGTGTATCGTTACTTTTACCCGGCTTGGTCCTCCGATTGATAACAGCCACTTAACTCTTTCCCACAAACAACAACATGTAACAAATGTACAGCAGACGACTTTGAAAAAAAAAATCATGCAGAAAAATGGAAATTCTCTTTAAAAGAAATTATAATTATTGAAAAAAGTTTTTGGCAATTTCTCCTTTTGTCATAATATTTTCAAAAGTCGTCTGCTGCAGATACGTCATAATGCTTCTACAAGTGGGAAAGGGTTAAGATAGCGGGCAAAGATTCAGTACTTGTCACAGGAAAGAGAAAGAGAGGTGAGATATTCCATTTAATGAAGAGCTTAACTAATTATGTTAACTATTTTGATTTAATGACAAAAAGGGACTTAGCCCCCATGTAAATATAGTGTTATAAGAAAACATAGATACCTGGATTAGTTTAGATACTAAAACAATTCACGTACTGTTGAGTTATATAATGTATTCTTGAATTTGAATATATCATAATTACTCTCCAATTTCAAATGCATCAAACAAATGTCGTTTAATTGGCAAACTACTGTCAGGGTTCTTATTGTATTATTCGCCTATATAAGCACATATTGTCGACGTAATTGAACCTATCTTGCTCAACATGTATTTCATGCAGTATGTTTTATGCAGTATGTTTCATGAAGTATGTTTTACCTGTTTTACACTGATCACCTCGATAGCCCGCTGAACATGACGACGGACATTTTCCCGTCATCTTCTCACACACTGCGTTGTTGCCAAGACAATTGCCACATGTATCTTTACATCCGGGTCCATATTTACCATCCGAGCAAACTGAAATATTGTCCGAAATAAAAATCAAATAAACAGTAACGCATAGTTTGTTTACGTTCGCGAGAACTATACTTAATTCAAACCAAACAGAAGCCTAGTCGCTATAAAAGCAAGAGCAACCTTAGACACATATATAGTGAAATAAGTATGCTCGTCATTTAAAAGTAAAACAAATGGTTTGTAATTCACACAGAAATAACTTAATGGGCCCACAACCTCAATTGGTCAGGTTGTATTATCGCAATTGGAGTCTAAATTAAGACCCTTTACGTCGGTAAATTACTTATTGTAAATACTACATATCTAAATATACACGCATCAATTGAATCTGTATCAAATCGAAACTTATATGGCATTATTTCTCCATTCATTGCCAATACAGCCACCATCCCCTACCCCTACCCCTAAAAGTAACAATGCTAATGCAGTACACCAACTCCTACATGTACCACCCACCCCTAAAACAACAATAACAGCACACACAAAAGCCTCACGTTTGTCGCATCGTTGTCCATGATAACCGGATAAACATTCGCCACTGGAACACACTCCGGTGGTTTTGTCGCAGGGATCTCCTTTACAGTGACATTCGTTGTTACAGGTACCTCCGTATTCCCCATCGGCACACTCTGTAACAAAATACAACCAGCTCGAAATCGACGGACGTTAAAATACAATGGACTCACGATAGATAACTCGAACATTTATATATTCGAATGTATCGTTTAACTCGAAGCAATTCATGGAGCAGACCTTTCTTTTGAAAACAGCATAGCAGAAGTTCTGATTGCTTGGATAGGATTCAATCACTAGTTTCATTTTCATAAATCACATTAAAGTATAAATAAGTTACAAAGATGAAAATACATAGCTTAATTTATCTTAAATCGAAGGATCCCTCGCACGCTTCGATAGCTCCAAGTAATTTATGAGACTATTTCGACTCTCAATTTCGTCGGACTACTGTATAATCGAGACCAAGTATTTGAACGTCAGAAAGAAAGAAAATGAAATTGGTTAACCAATGTATAATTCCCAAATTGCTTGTCCAATGTCACAGGGCCACAACTCTGTAGATAAATGCCGAATCTGAAAAAGCAAATGCAATGCGCATGGCCTATTGGTATTGAATGTTGGCTATGGACTATTTCAAATACAAATCTTGATGTGTCCATTTCAAAACATACAGCATTGAAAGTTTTAATTTATTATGAAACAAATACATCAGCGGTAATGGTATCCAAACACAACCTAGGCGCCAAACGAGGAAAGCCACTACTACCATTTTCAAGTTTTTGGTGTTTAATGAATAACAATAAAATACAATAACCTTTAATGAAGGCTTCATGCACCAAAATACCATCGCATTCTACAAGGACATGACAAAATAAACAAAGATACCTCCATAAACATCAAGTTCACACACTGTGAAATGTCGAGTCACGTTTTTAAGCATGATGGAGACAAATCGAGTTGACTTTGGGACGTTAAGAATATAATCTGTTAGGTAAACTTGACTTGCTTCCGTCTTCTCTACTTTCTTCATTACCGTGTGAATACTTTCAAAGAAAATCTGTAGGTTCTGAAAATGTTCTACAAGAAAAAACGCAGATTAGAAAATGTTTTGTTAAAAATAAATGCAGATTTGAACATGTTTTGCAACACTGTATTCAATATACAGCGGTAGATTGTAGGTTCGAAAATGTTCAACATAACCGTTACATATTGTCTATCGTTGTTACGGTATTAGTAGGCATGAAACCGGTTTATGTAACTGTAAGAAGTAAAATTCCAAGCTGTCACTCAATCCGGTCCAAAGCCGCCACCTACCTAACATAACATGAACATAAACATGTATAACGGTCACGTTATTAATTTACAAAACATGAACATGTATAACGGTCACGTTATGACATAACAAAACAGGAACATGTATAACGGTCACGTTATGAATTTACAAAACATGAACATGTATAACGGTCACGTTATGACATAACAAAACATGAACATGTATAACGGTCACGTTATGAATTTACAAAACATGAACATGTATAACGGTCACGTTACGACATAAGAAAACATGAACATGTATAACGGTCACGTTATGACATAATAAAACATGAACATGTATAACGGTCACGTCATGACATAACAAAACATGAACATGTATTACGCTCACGTTATGATATAACAAAACATGAACATGTATAACGGTCACGTTATGACATAACAAAACATGAACATGTATAACGGTCACGTTATGACATAGCAAAACATGAACATGTATAACGGTCACGTCATGACATAACAAAACATGAACATGTATAACGGTCACGTTATGACATAGCAAAACATGAACATGTATAACGGTCACGTTATGACATAATAAAACATGAACATGTATAACGGTCACGTCATGACATAACAAAACATGAACATGTATTACGCTCACGTTATGATATAACAAAACATGAACATGTATAACGGTCACGTTATGACATAACAAAACATGAACATGTATAACGGTCACGTTATGACATAACAAAACATGAACATATATAACGGTCACGTTATGACATAACAAAACATGAACATGTATAACGCTCACGTTATGACATAACAAAACATGAACATGTATAACGCTCACGTTATGACATAACAAAACATGAACATGTATAACGGTCACGAGTAAGGGACAATGCAGATTTTGGAAATGTTATATTGGGGGAAATTAAACTAGAATTTTATAAAACTGTAATTGTCAATCCAGTTTGTCAAGGATATACATTTTGTTAAAAGAAGTATCACGACTAGTAAAAATATTCACAGATATAATAACGAAAGAGTATCTACATTGATTATACCAATTACTTCATTCATAGGTATAAAATAACTTAATACTGCCTAGTATTGCACGTTTTACGAAATCCGTTTCATTGCAAAACTTTTGTTGGAGTGTTTCTTTCGTCGTTTTTGACTGTATTTCAGTCATAGCAAGGCACTAACTTACCAATTGTCTCAATGAGCACGCGAAAACAACACGATGACGGTTATCATCTAAGGTCCAATGTGAAACAACATGGACAAGAAGACATTTGACTATTATACTCACGACCATACTGTTTGTTAATGTCTATACTCGATGAAGACCATTCGTACTTTATATTGCTATAGTACAAACGTACTTTGTTATATATGTCACCTCGTCGGTTGTGTAGTATTAGACCGTCAACCTCGGGTGTAGGAGTTCACGGGTTCGATCCCTGGCAGGATCAAACCAAAAACTTTAAAAATAGTAGTAGTTGCTGCCCTCCTTGAGCTGCGAGCTTGTGTCAGGATGAATGGACCAAAAGTACAGGTACCTTACCCAGAAAACGCCGTGATATAACTGAACACTTGTCAAAAGCGGCGTTGAACACCATTTAATCAATTGTTTTATGTTTGCCCTTGATGTAGACTACAGTTATAGCAAGGCACTAACTTACAAATTCTCCGAACGAACACGCGAAAATAATCCGGCGACGGTTATCATCGGAGATCCAATGTGACACAGCATGGACAAGAAGGCATTTGACTATTATACTCACAACCATACTGTGTGTCATGTATACCCTTGATGTAGACATTACGTATTTTAGATGGCTATGATACTGACGGACATACTGTGTGCCATGTATACCCTTGATGTAGACATTACGTATTTTATATGGCTATGATACTGACGGACATACTGTGTGCCATGTATACCCTTGATGTAGACATTACGTATTTTATATGGCTATGATACTGACGGACATACTGTGTGCCATGTATACCCTTGATGTAGACATTACGTATTTTATATGGCTATGATACTGACGGACATACTGTGTGCCATGTATACCCTTGATGTAGACATTACGTATTTTATATGGCTATGATACTCACGGCCACACTGTGTGTTATGTATACCCTTGATGTATACGCTGCATACATTATACGGCTATAATACTCACGACCACATTGTGTGTTATGTATACCATTGATGTAGACCCTGCGAACTTTATTTGGCTATGATACTCACGACCACCCGGTGTGTCATGTATAACATTGATGGAGATCCTTCGTACTTAATAAGGCTATTATACTCACGACCATGATGTGTGTCACGTCTTCCCTTGATGTAGACCCTTCGTACTCTATAGTGTTTTCCGAAGTCTAACTGATACCATGGATCTAATTCCTTATGAGTGGCCGAACAACATCTACAGAAATCCGCGTCGTTACGATCATTGTTGTCAATGATTCTTTCGGGAGCCCAATCCGAAAATTGGCTACTGGATGTAACCTTGACCTTATCTTTTCCTGTAATTTGTGCTGCGGACAAAGTTTGATCTGAAATGTGACAAGCAGAAGATATTGAATGAACTTCAAAGGATGACAATTCTAAAGCTTCCTCTTAACCCTTTGCCACATATAGAAGCTTTCTGACACCTCTTCAGCAGACAGTTGAAATCCTTGTGACAAAAGAAGGCATTGTTCAAAATAAGCAATTTCTCTTTTTGTAACAATGTTTTCAACTCTTTTGAATACAATAATTTCAGTTTATAACGTTTCCGATAGTTTTGCTCAGATATTTTCAAAACCGTCTGCTGCAGATTTGCTGTACGTTGGGAAGGGTTATTACGACATACCAATATGATGTCAAGGATCTCATCTAAGAATGTAATTATATTTAGTTTACTTTTAACCCTTTCCCACTAACAATAATTTGGAAGCAGACAACTGAAAAATTCCTACATATTGAAACTCTTTATAAGTATAATTTCATAATAAAGCTGACACGTTGAGGCAAAAAGAGAATATACTTGTGAGTTTTTCAAAAATCGTCATGTTCTCATTACTTTCGTAAAAATGGCAAATGACACACTCCTCTCCTGATTCAGACGCAATGGTACACTCGTGGAAAATCAACCCTTTCTTACATCAAATTCGCAGCAGATGGATATGATAATATCTTGGTACATTTTGAAAGTTCTCTTTACAAGGGAAATATTAATCATTGAAAAGAAATAAACAATGTTTTCAATAGTCGTCTGCTGCAGAAGCGTCTACATGTGCTAAAGGGTTATATGCTTCTTTAGATGTCCTGCTATGTTACACTTGAAAGCCCATTTACTCGCACTTCCATTTTTCTACCATTGTCATACAATTCTCGAACACTCACATAAACTAGCTATGTACTTTGTCGAGCACCTTTGGCGGTGTATTGGTAAAGCGTCCGCCTCTTGTGCGGGTGGTCGCGGATTCAATCCCCGGTCGGGTCATACCAACAGCTTGTTAGAAATATGCTCGTCATTGATCCACTGGTGCCAGGGAAAAAAGACTAGTATTACTGGTACCTTACCAAGGAACCACAGTGATATATTTGGAAAATGTTACAATCGGTGTAAAAATATAAATATATATACTTTTACAAAATAATGTTCCCTCATACCATTTTTTGTCAGTAGTGTTTTCTTTAATCTATCGAGATATTTTACTTCCCGTATTGGGATAGTTTCAAGAAGGGCGGAACTACAACCCTTCAGAATTAACCTTTTTCTAAAATGCTACATGCAGACTTAAATTGAAGCGTCTGTAGCAGGCGATATTTCAAACCAATGGCAAAAGTAGACATTGCTCAACATCATCAAGTTTAGCCTTTTCAACAATGTTACTCAGTTACAACTCTTCATCTACAATATCATTTAGATGTCTTCAAAGTCGTCTGCTGCAGAATGTACAATATATGGTAAAGGGTTATCCTAGGATAAAATTGGACACATCCGACGAACCACTTACCAATTATAAATCCCATTAACAATAAGCAAACCATATGCAGAGTAAATACTACTGTCCTCATGTTTCTTTTCCTAAAAATGAGAAATCAAAAGTAAAATATTTTCTTGTGCGTAGAATTGCGTTTTAAAATATAAAACCCCTGTATTTCTGGAACAACCTGAACGTTTTTTAAAGGAAAACATGAATTAACTACTTTTCCACTGTTTTTATATTTTATTTGCTAAACGTGACTTTTTACAAGCGATGATTGTTTAGACTTTGCATGACTTTGAAAATATTGTAGGACGATGATGAGTTTAAGCTACAGTCACACCGAAGCCTACACGTAGCATCCCGGATTATCACGGAACACCCAGGATCAAGTGATATCTTGATCCGGGACAATCCTTGATGAAATTGAGTCGCAAAATTATCGTCACCCCGGACCAGCCCGGACCGTACCCGGCACAAACACGGATGAAAACGGATTAACAAGGAGCCAAAACGGAGCCAAAACGGAGCCAAAACTGAGTCAACACGGATCTGACCCCGATACCACCACGGACCGCCCAAAACCCAACAAGACATGTCAGATCGCCCAGGATCAACACGTCGGCTTTACGGACCTTCCCTGAGGAAACACGGTCGCTACACGGACTAACCAGGATAAGCCCTGACCCAACACGGATCCAACACGGATCCGACCCCGGATCGGCCAATTTCAGTCCGGGGACGCACCGGGACAGTCTAGGGGGTCTGTGGGACTGGGGTTTTATCTATGATATACATGTACATATTCGTTCAGATTCGTCTTAGTCTATATTTGTCGGTACTTTTTTTCTTATATCGTTAGAATAATGCAAGAGCCTGTAAAACCTTACTCAAATACAGTAAAAGTACAGCAGACCACTTTGAAATCTTTTCGGCAAAAAATATAGAAACTCTCTATACATGTAAATTTAAGAATTGAATAGGGTTGAACTGTTTGACGACAAACGAAGAAATTACTCAGTCTGAGCATTTCTTTATTTGTAACAATATCCTCAAATGTTACTGCATGTTGGAAAGACTTAAAAAAACCACCAACAAATACGGAGCATGTTCGTCGCTTGAATTCAGCTGGATAAAGCTTCATATAAACCAATAACACGGACATGAGCCGTTACACGAAAACACCAACAGTATGGACTCTGAGTAAAGTATCGACCCGGATAAGGCTCAGCATGCTGCACAGGCTAATCCGTGCAGACACTTTCGCCTCCTTCATGTTTTAGGAATCATTCCTCTATATCACTTTTCTCCTGAGATGGAATGCGTCGGCCCGGATAAGCCTGCACGGACTGCGCATGCTGATCTCGGTCGATACATTTCGCAGAGTCCATAGTGTTTGCGCGAACAAGTGCAGTTAACAATATTTACTTATAGGATGTTTAGAAGTGACGCCCCCACACTTGAATGCTTCTATAGTGGTAGTGGACTGGCATCTACAGACGAAAAGTTGATGGGACTGTTCGCCACTGTGTGCAAACAAGCTTGGTGATATTCTTCTTTATTGTTTGAGACAGTGAAGTTTCCAAATGTGTGATGATTTTCAAATGATAAACATTATCAGTAAGTTAAAGTATGAAATAAGCATAGCAAATTGTTCACTTCATATGTTCAACAGCGTCCGCGCAGTCAGGGCTGGACCTACGCCGTTCGTTTATAAGTCAAGGTACATGTAGCAGTTAAGAAGTCACTAACAAACATTGTCCATATGAATCAGCTAGTAACGTTGTACAATAGGATCTACGCTTATCAAAATACCGCAAGGCTGGTCTTCGTAGATTCTGACTCATACGTTTCACCAATAAAACAATGAATTAATCTTATAAATGACATAACAAGAAATTCACGTTTAACCCTTTCCAACACTCAGACGCTTTCTTGCATTTTGGCAAAAGGAAGAAACTGATTATAATCTGCCATTTCTGATTTTGCCATGATATACAACTTTATTCATAAATTGACCTTTTATTTATTTTCCAAATCTTTGACTACATGTTTTGAAAGTCGTCTGCTGCGGATTTGTTGCATGAGAGAATAGGTAAAGTGGAGTATACATGCATAATATTTCATACATTCCTTCTGTCTACTATGTTAACTATTATAGTAAATTTAGATAGTATTCTTGGAATGTTTGACCCTTTACATTATGCAGCCGACTGTGGAAACCTCTTTAGTAAACGTTTATAATAACATTGTGGGGGAAATGGAAGAAGAGAAACGGCTCAAATCGAGGAAGTTATTCTTTGTCCATAACATTTTAAAATCTGTATCAAAATATAATTGTTAGTTGTTGAGATGTAACAGTATTTATTAAAAATTCTGAAAGCACACGCCACTTGAAAACTCATAACAATCAATTGTTTAATCAAACAGCTGTTTAATAACAGATAGTGGTTTTGGTTTCCTACATCCATGTTTATGCAAAAAGAAACCTTTAAACGCCTCTCAAACGATGAGTATGGTTAACAACTTTTCCGCCGATATTAAAACTAGCGTATTCTCGTTGGAGCTGTGCTATTATAGAAATATTGAAATTCAAACATCAACAGTGTATTTAGGAACACTGTTGATGAACACCGACGCTATCGGAAACGAATAGACAACCATTGCTAGAAGGTTTCTAAAATATATTTGATCCGTTTTATTGATGTTTTACGCCGTTTTCTACATTATTTGAGTTATATCACGACAACCGTTCACTCACTCAAGGTCCCTGGGTAAACAAACCAGTACTAGGCTAAGATATGTGTCTTGCACAATGACACTCCATCATGACCGTCGTGTCTCGACTGGGGTTCGTTCGAAACCGGGACGTTCGGATTCAAATCCCCGACGCTAACCAATCGACCAAGGCGGATTCCGAAAAAAAATTTTTTTTACTAATTGGCGAACTGCGTAGAACCAGATCAAGCTGTGCTTGTTATTATTATTATTATTATAAATTATTAATAATAATGATGATAAGAAGAAGAAGATTATGATGAATAATTTATAGTAGAAGAAGAATATCATAAAAAGAAAAAGAAGTTAAAGATAAAGAGGAAGGAGGAGAAGAAGAGGAAGAGGAAGAAGATAAGGAAGACAAAGAAGAAGAAGACTTAGATGAAGAAGA
This sequence comes from Serripes groenlandicus, assembly GCA_031761405.1. NCBI lineage: Eukaryota > Metazoa > Mollusca > Bivalvia > Cardiida > Cardiidae > Serripes > Serripes groenlandicus. The sequence goes on along the minus strand of JASEVX010000006.1, from coordinate 9,580,938 downwards.
AAAAGAAGAAAAAGAAGAAGAAGCATATCAATTTTTTTTATTACGCATTAAATTATGAAGAAAGCAAACTTACCAGACCAGATCATGGACATCCTATGTCTTTTTCTACTTCCTTAATTACACACACTCAAGGAAAATGTCATACGTTTACAAGAGTTAAAAGGGACACTCACGCGTGTGGGGGTGGAGTTGTTGCCTTTGTTATTATTGATATTGGCATTTGTACTTTGAATCGTTTATTTATTATGTGTCTCGGCTTTAACCATATGATGTATTGTGATCATTTACCCAGTATACTTACGAAGTAACAGGTTTTTTTTGCACAGTTTCATGTCTTTACAAATTGATCTTTTTTGTACAAATACTACAACCAAATTATGGACATCCTATGTCTTTTTCTACTTCCTCAATCACACACATTCAAGGAAAATCCGAGATGTGACGAATTTCATAAGTTTACAAGAGTTAAAGAAACACTCGCGCGTGATGGGGGTGGGAGGTTTGTTGCCTTTGTTATTATTGATGTTGGCATTTGTACTTTGAAACGTTTATTCATTATGTGTCTCGGCTTTAACCATATGATGTATTGTGATCATTTTCCCGGTATACTTAGGAAGTAACAGGTTTTGTTTTTTACCATTGTCATACACAGTAATTATAAAGTAACTGTTCTCGAACACTCACATAAACTAGCTATGTACTTTGTCGACCACCTCGTTGGTGTATTGATAAACACTCACATAAACTAGCTATGTACTTTGTCGACCACCTCGTTGGTGTATTGATAAACACTCACATAAACTAGCTATGTACTTTGTCGACCACCTCGTTGGTGTATTGATAAACAGTCACATAAACTAGCTATGTACTTTGTCGACCACCTCGTTGGTGTATTGATAAACACTCACATAAACTAGCTATGTACTTTATCAAAAGTTTATAAAAAAGAGTTCCAAAGTCATCTACAAAATAAATCTATAATTTACCCTTTACAAGGCCCCCTAATTCCCCGATACACTTTAAGTCGAGTAGGCGTTCAACAATAAGCAAATCATATTTATTTATTTATTTATTTAAGTCTCATCCATGTACAAACAAAGTCAAATACAAACATATACACTGTACAAAACAATTCACGACAAATATTATACATGGCCATTCTAACTAGAAATATATGCAGAGTAAATACTACTGTACTCATGTTTCTATTTCTAAAATAGAGAAATCAAAAGTAAAATATTTTCTTGTGCGTAGAATTGCCTTTTAAAAATCCGGCTAATCCGGGCAGACACTTTCGCCTCCTTCGTATTTTCTGTTTAGGAATCATTACTCTATATCACTTTTCTCCTGAGATGTAATGTGTCGGCCCGAATTAGCCTGCTCGGACTGCGCAGACTGATCTCGGTCGATATATTTCGCGGAGTCCATAGTGTTTGCGCGAACAAGTGCAGTTAACAATATTTACTTATAGGATGTTTAGAAGTGACGCCCCCACACTTGAATGCTTTTAGGGCGGTAGTGGGCTGGCATCGTTTTCTACAGACGAACAGTTGATGAGACTGTACCGTCACTGTGTGCAAATAAGCTTGAGAATATTCTTCTTTATTGTTAGGGACAGTGAAGTCTTCAAATGTGTGATGATTTTCCAATGATAATCTTGACTTTTTGTTAACCGATCTCAATACATCACCAGTAAGTTAAATCATGAAATAAGCATAGCAAATTGTTCACTTCATATGTCCAACAACGGCCGTGCAGTCAGGGATGGACCTACGCCGTTCGTTTAAAGGTCAACGTACATGTAGCATTCAAGAAGTCACTAACAAACATTGTCCATATGAATCAGCTAGTAACGTTGTACAATAGGATCTACGCTTATCAAAATACCGCAAGGCTGGTCTTCTTAGAGTTTGACTCATACGTATCATCGAATAAAACAATGAATTAATCTTATAAATGACATCACAAGAAATTCACGTTTAACCCTTTCCAACACAGAGACGCTTTCTTGCATTGTGGCAAAAGGAAAAACTGTTATAATCTGCCATTTCTGCTTTTCCAAATCTTTGACTACATATTTTGAAAGTCGTCTGCTGCGGATTTATTGCATGAGAGGATAGGTGAAGTGGAGTATACATACATCCTTATATATGTTCAAGGTCGTCTGTTGCTGATTCGTGATTTAGTGGAAAGGGATTAGTTTTCTTTATTATGGTTTGAAGACTCTTAAAAATAGTAAAGTTATACGATATTCGGATAAACTAATGATACCGACGATAGTTTTGATACGTTAAGCGGAAGACTAGTGATAACATCAAGAAAGAAAGAACAATTGATCAAAATTAGCAGGATCTCTTTTGCCACAATGTTTTCAACTCGGTATTTACATAAAGCTTCTTGTTGCTAGAAAGACACGTTCAGATAATGTGATCAGCGTGAATAATAGAACACCGGAAAATGATCAAATTGAGACGTAAAACAAGTGCGTTGAAGTGATCACTTAGATTTTACATTTTCCTTAATCCTTTCCCACATACGTCAATTCTGCAGCAATCGAAACACCGATGTGAAAATATGGGACATCACTTTAATGTAATTTTAACTCTTTCCCACATACAACAGTTCTGCAGGAGACGACTTTGAAAACATCTAAGCAACAACACAGAACATATCTATAGGTGAAGGTACAATTGCTGACAAAAATTGAAAACACTTTTGCATAAGGAGTAATTGCTCGTTTCGATTGATTTCCTCTTTTTACTACTTTTAATTACTCATTATACGTACTCAATTGTGTCAGAGGTTTTGTACTGTAAGATTTGATAGAGTATTCACTAAAATCGCATTTAAGGAAATTAACCACCGCCCCCTGGCGGCCATATTTTTCATCGGATTGGATTTTTTAAAAAGTCTTGTTAAAAGATCTCCCACAGTGCATGTGTGCCAAATAATGTTTAAAATCGATACTTTGAACAATATTGTTAAAGCGTTTACCACACTTTCTGATGCCGCAGTTACCAAAGTTCTACATGGAATTAAGTTATTTGCACAACTTTGAAAAGAGGACCACCTGATATGAAACTATTTTAAAATTGAAACTTCGAATAAGGAGAAAATCTATTTTGTAAGAACATGTGATCAGACAATCAGACTACAACGACCGACGCCGGATGGTGAGTGATCACAATTACGAAAGACCGGTGGTGACTTCCAAACTTCACATTTCAAACTTCAAACTTCACACTTCACACTTCACATTCACTTCACACTTCGCACTTCACACTTCGGACTTCACACTTCACAATTCATAGATAATATGTTTGAAGTGTGATGTTTGAAGTCTGAAGTCTGAAGTCTGAAGTATGTAGTTTGAAATTCAGACTTCATACTTCACACTTCATAGATAATATGTTTGATTTGAAATACAGACTTCGTACTTCACACTTCATAGATAATATGTTTGAAGTGTGAAGTGTGAAGTGTGAAGTATGAATTTTGAAGTTTTGAAGTCTGAAGTATGAAGTTTGAAGTGTGAAGTGTGAAGTATGAAGTGTGAAGTGTGAAGTATGAAGTATAAGTATGAAGTTTGAAGTCTGAAGTCTGAAGTCTGAAGTATGAAGTTTGAAGTGTGAAGTGTGAAGTGTGAAGTTTGAAGTGTGAAGTGTGAAGTTTGTAGTCTGAAGTATGAAGTTTGAATTGTGAAGTATGAAATTCAGACTTCATACTTCACACTTCAAACTTCACAGTTCACAATTCACACTTCAAACATATTATCTATGAAGTCTTAATTTCAAACTTCATGTGTGAAGTGTAAAAAATGTGAAGTATGAAGTTTGGAAGTCACCACCGGTCTTTCGTACACAATAGAGTAGCCTGCACTTCGTGCTTAGAGTGCCAAGGTGAGCCAAACCGGGAAATTTATCATCGGACATACATGGAAGCTGTGTTCTGCACTTACGTTTTGTGAACTTCTCTTTTGGAACTATTAGTTTTGATTTGATTGAAACGTATTGTTTTAGTTGTATAACACTTTACCAAAATCGATCTAAAAATGAATGGCCGAGTTGAGTGATAAACTCAAGCAATCCCAACATATTCAAGGAATATAATTCTCGAATAACATTTACGTTTACGATAGTTCAACTGTATAAACTCGATACACTGCATGCTCTTCAAACTGAATTAGAATAATGATTGCTACAGCTATCATATTTGCCCGAATACTAGTGTTAATTGCAAGCACGAAACATTCAGAAAAAGCTGGCATTAATGCTTTCATGTCGTTGCTACATGTACATGTATATATAGTTTGTGTGGTTTTATGATGTTTCACGCGGCTTTCAGCAGATTCTCAGTCAGATCACGGCGTTACCACTACTGGTTCATCTATCCTGACACCAGCGTGTTAGTCGTTATCCCATCCCTACAATCCTGAGGACCAAACAGGGAAAGCCATTATTACAATTTATGTTGAAGTCTTCGGTATGACCCAGCCGGGGATCGAACAATCTGCGACCTTCTGCACCGGAAGCAGACGCTCTTTCACTACACAACCGAGGTGCTCTGTAATATGTAATACTTATAAAGTCAATCAGTCGTTAGCTATTCCAGTATTTCGGTTGTGTTGTCGACATAAGTATGTCCCTCCAATTCACATGAATGAACTGTAATCACAATATGTAGTGTTTTGGTAATATTTAATTTAGATAAAATATAAAACTGTAAAAAGAAGAAAGAATATACATAATAAATATTTAATTTTACCCTAATACATTGCTACCAGAAGACTAATAAACATATGTTCCTCTGGCTGGCGTCAATAGCACTGTCGTGCGATTTTTATGGCTTTTTTATGATTCCATTTTTTCCCGTTAGTGTCATTCTTGCTCTTATAATGTAAAACATGTAACTGATACGTTGATCTAGGCTGCTGGTTAATCAGTCTGCTGCACATATGTGTATATTTCGTTATTTGAATAAATGACAATTTTTGTTCTATCCTGAGTTATTTTTCTGCTTATTATTAATGCCGGAAAACATAGCAGATATACAAGCGTGTTATACCAGGTTGAACATTACCAATATGTTGGTTATTGCTGGAAACACGCGTTGGACATAGAATAATATTATTTGCAAAATAATTGCATTTAGGGCGACAAGGGATACACTTGTTATGTCATACTACTTCCTGATTATCTTCTAAGCCGATGACCAATCAACTTATCAAGGCTCCGGTTATCCGCAATGCTGACGGTCTCGTGACGTCATAAGCTGTGCAAACGTCCGTATTTGTATATGTTCCAGTTCCGTTATGCTGTTCATGAAAGACAGACAAGCATTCGATTCATTTAAAAAAGAAAAGATCCGCCCCCCCCCCCCCCCTCCCCCTCATTTCTCCTCAATAACTGACATTAATCTGTCATTTAAATACCTAAAGGTTTAAATTCATTTCATTTCAGTGTGATGTAGTCAGAGTTATATTGTTGTATATCACTTTTTGTGGGCCTTTTTTTATGATGCTATCTTTTCACGTTAGTGTCATTCCGGCTCTTTTAATGTAAAACATGTAAATGATAATTCGATCAGGGCTTCTGCGCATAGGTGTTTATTTCGTCATTTAAATAAAGGACAATTTTCATTCTATCCCTTTTGTCTGTAAATTATTAATGCCGGAAAACATAGCAGATATACAAGCGTGCTATACCATGTTGAACATTATCAATATGTTGGTTGTTGCTGGAAACACGCGTTGGACATAAATAAACATGAGTGAAGTGTAAACATACTATGTTGTGGTTCATATGTTTATGTTAGATTAAATAGATCCAGTAAAATTAAGAAAACAATTACTTTCACTTTATCACGAAACATGACTTACAGAAGATTAGCTTACCAATATCAAAAATATGTCACTTTAATACAAACGAATGAAGTGTAAACACAATATGTTTTGGTGCATATATTTATGTTTGATTTAAATATAGTTTGTACAATTAGAAAATAAATATACATATAATTTTTTTAAACTAATTCTAAAATATACATAACATTTAATAAACTTTATCATAAAACATAGCTAACAGAGGATTACTCTTAGTAGGAATTGTGTTATGACAAAATATAATCATCATATGTGGTATGGCCTGTGCGACAGTTGACTATCATTTGTGGTAAGGCCTGTGCGACAGTTGACTATCATTTGTGGTAAGGCCGGTGCGACAGTTGACTATCATTTGTGGTAAGGCCTGTGCGACAGTTGACTATCATTTGTGATATGGCCTGTGCGACAGTTGACTATCATTTGTGGTAAGGCCTGTGCGACAGTTGACTATCATTTGTGGTAAGGCCTGTGCGACAGTTGACTTTCATTTGTGGTAAGGCCGGTGCGACAGTTGACCATCATTTGTGGTAAGGCCTGTGCGACAGTTGACTATCATTTGTGGTATGGCCTGTGCGACAGTTGACTATCATTTGTGGTAAGGCCTGTGCGACAGTTGACTATCATTTGTGGTATGACCTGCGCGAGAGGTGACTATCATTTTTTGGTAAGGCCTGTGCGACAGTTGACTATCATTTGTGGTAAGGCCTGTGCGACAGTTGACTTTCATTTGTGGTATGGACTGTGCGACAGTTTACTATCATTTGTGGTATGGCCTGTGCGACAGTTGACTATCATTTGTGGTATAGCCTGTGCGACAGTTCACTTTCATTTGTGGTAAGGCCTGTGCGACAGTTGACTATCATTTGTGGTATGACCTGCGCGAGAGTTGACTATCATTTTTTGGTAAGGCCTGTGCGACAGTTGACTATCATTTGTGGTAAGGCCTGTGCGACAGTTGACTTTCATTTGTGGTATGGACTGTGCGACAGTTTACTATCATTTGTGGTATGGCCTGTGCGACAGTTGACTATCATTTGTGGTATGGCATGTGCGACAGTTGACTATCATTTGTGGTAAGGCCTGTGCGACAGTTGACTATGATTTGTGGTATCGCCTGTGCGACAGTTGACTCTCAAACTAAGAGTAAAAAGAGATGAAATGAGCCGGTCGATGGGATTAAAGTAGAGGTTGACATATGGGTGCAGGGTCGCTTCCGTTGATCTTGTCCATTTCCTCACCCTTTCTATATATTCTCCACAAGTTCATGGACTAGTCTATTCGTGTGATAGTAATACGGGAACAGTGTAAAGCCTGATCAGACTGTGCGGATGATAAAGCTGATCTCGATCTACACTGTTAACAGAAACCAACGTTTACCATTTCCATTGGCTCTCATTACAATACAAGTTCAACTATATACACGTAAAAGCATCTTTGTACATTATAATTGACATATTCTTTTAGTTGTTAACGTTTCATTGTTATTTGGGAGTGATGGATTACTGCCGCTTTCACTTCTTTGGTTTGCATTTGTATTGGTCCATGACAAATAAATTATACACTTTTTTAACAATTAGCATACACGTCGTCTTTGTAAAATGTGCTGTGTATGGCATCGTATATGTATTTGTACTGCTCCTGAAGGAAAATGAAATGAGAAATTTAGTTTAGAACTGTTCATAACCATTTCCCACATGTAACAAATATTCAGCTGATGTTAAGTTAAGTTATAATTATTGAATACAATTGAAAACAGTGGAGTCAATGGAGATATTTCTAATTATGAGCAATTTATCCGTTTTTCAAATTGTTTTCAAAAGCCATCTGCAGTATAGGTGTATGAAAGAGTAAAATTGGTATGTATAAGAAGCTAAAGGTCTATAAGTTAAGTTATAATTATTGAATACAATTGAAAACAGTGGAGTCAATGGAGATATTTCTAATTATGAGCAATTTATCCGTTTTTCAAATTGTTTTCAAAAGCCATCTGCAGTATAGGTGTATGAAAGAGTAAAATTGGTATGTATAAGAAGCTAAAGGTCGAAACGCATTCCATGTGATCATGATGAGCGCCAGTAGGTGGAAAATACAATTTGAAAGTCTCTATCTTAATAAGGATAAATTCGATATTGTTTTGTTATTTACACAGTTTGCAATGGTATTTTCGTTTCATAAGTGATGAATATGATATTGTTTTGTTATTAAATTTTACAATGATATTTTCGTTTAATGAATGATGAATTCGATATTTTTTTGTTATGTACAAAGTTTGCAATGATATCTTAGTTTCATGAGTGGTACTTTCGTTATTTTTTGTTTTGTATTGACACATCTTTGATTGATATTTTCGTTTCTTTATTAAAATATACGATATTGTTTTACGCGCAAAGTTAGGCATGATCGTTATGTGTCTATGGTAATAGATACGATATTGTTTACGCACAAAGCTATACATGAGCGTCGTGTCTATAGTGAAAATACGCTATTGTTTCGTGTTCAACGTTAAGCATGATAGTTTCGTGTCTTTAGTGCTGACTTCGAAATTGTTTTACATACGAAATTTTGGGGAAAATATTTTTGTTTCTGAAGTGATAGATACGATATTGTTTTACTTAAACAATTTGGAATGATATTTTCGTTTCTAAAGTAATAGATACGATATTGCTTTACTTACAAAGTTGGGAATGATAGTTTCGTTTCTCTCCTTCATCATTTTGACTGACTGTATAATGTTTATATGCCCTTCATCTCTTTTCATTCGTTCTAATTCAGCCAGGAGAACACATACCAAACCACTCCTATCGAAATCATCGCTAAAATATACACAAAACAAATATATATTTCGCGGTTAACGGCGAATACTAGTAACACTTTTTCCTGGTACACATCACTTACATCTGTGTAAGTGTTGTGCAGGAAATGACTTTAGCAAACTTTATAAACATTTTCTCATTTTCCAACAATGTTTCCTTAACTTTATTAAAGCTTAACTTATCTTAATATCACAAATACTTCCTTTATAATTATACAAATTAGAGGACTCTAAGGTTATCATATTAGGTAAATGGTTAACGCGTCCACTTTGTTTGATGCAAAAGTACTTCAGTGATCAGTCCGCCTGTTCGTGGGTTCAACCCCCGGCCGGAGTTTACCAAATACATTTTAAATGGTAGTAATGGCTGACCTCCTTGGTACTCAGGGTTGCATGGTTAGCATTACGACTGACTGGCTGCTGTCAGGATAAATGGAAAGCGGCTTAAAGCACCAAAACATCTACCAATCAGTGGAACAGTTACTCAGTTATCGATTGCCAATTTACAAATCAAACTGCAGCTACTTTAAAGAAACAGAAAGTTCATTGCTGGAATGACAACTTTAAAGTAGCTGTTGTTTGATTGGTGAATTGACAACGCGAGCAACCAAGCGTTTTTCTGAACGGATGGCTTATTTGCTGCAGAAGTATAATTCAGATTGCGAATCGTCGGAAACAGCATGACCGAATCTGTAAGTCTTTAAAATCATTTTTTCCAAATAAATATTCATTGCTTAAAATCATCAATCTATAATATGTACTTTTGCCATGTCTGTCTTTGCAATCCAACCCACGTACAATCATGAACGTACCTAGGCTGCACTTGTTCGAGTGCATTGAACCGAAGGAATTACTATGAGTTCGCGGCCAATTAATTTCCATAGTTGTCAAACACTGGAATGCTTGTTTAGTGTTTCAAATATACAACAGAAGCCGGAGATTTAGATTTGCAAAACATAGCCGTAATCAGTGATCTGCCGGATTTAAAATACTATGTGACTTGCTGCTTTCTACCTTTTGAAAATTGTTTTGAAATGATCATTTGTAACGTTTAATCAAATTTTCAGAATAAAGTAAACCCTAAATATGAAAATATAGCAATATAACTATAGCGGTCGTGTTGGACCTATACAAAACTGCATTGTCCGTTGTAGTTTGACTACAAGGTACATGATAAATGCTAAATAAAGCTTACCCGCAGTGTATTAGAACCGGTTGTGTTGGGGTCAGACGTTTCTCTCTGTTTAGAACTACTTCGAGAAAATCTATCATGGATTTGGAATCCTTCGGAACAGTTGTGTTGTTATCCCAGGATTTATATGCAAATTGTGATACATTGACTGGACCGTCAGTCTGTCAGACAAAACACAAGTATCACAATTATTGATACAGTGAAACTTTATACAAGACAATTAGGTCTAGACGAGACATGCTTGAGGGATTTGTGTTCGTTGTTTTCATTTGTTTATCAATTTAATCCATATCAATCGGAGTCAAGTTTCTGGCGGCTGATCAAATATTTCGACCGCCTCTGTGGTGTATTGGTAGAGCGTCCGCCTCGAATGCGAGAGATCGTGGCTTTGGTGCCCGGTCGGTTCATACCAAAGACTTTAAAAATGGTAGTGATGACTGCCCTCTTTGGCGCTTAAGGTTGCGGGGTTAGCATTACAACTGACTGACTGGTTTCAGGATAAATGTACCAGTGGAACTGGTAACTTACCCAGGAAACGCCGTGATATAACTGAAAATGTGTTGATAGCGACTTAAAACACCATACAATCAATCATTCACAACTACAATCTGTAGAAGGAGAATGTGAGAACATTTTGTTAAAATATGAACAGTCTCCATAAATGAAGTTGTAATTCAAGACTAAATATATCGTGGCAATATGAGACATTGTTTAATATAGACATTTTCCTTTGGCTGCATGTACATTGTTTTCAAAGATCGTCTTCTATAGATGTGTCAAAATTCTTCCGCACGTTGGAAAAAGTTAAAGGTGTCCAAAAAATCGTTTCGTTTCAAATCAAGATATAACCGATACATAATAAAACATATAAAACAAATAAAACAGCTTGTCGTTAAGGAAAACTGTTTGAAATGTTTCTCGATAGAACTGTTACTAAATGTTGACATTATTTTTCTTTTGTCGCTATCACCAAACAATATTTGGATATTTTCATGTCTTTCAATTCAACCATAACATACAAAAAGTCTTAAACTGTCGTATGTGAGCTACTTTTGACAATAAGTTTCATTCTTCAACTCTACCACACGGAGAATTCCGAATGGCGATTTGATACCGTGGTCTGTTACCCCGAGATTGAACGATGTCTGAAATTAAAAGAACAATCTGATTGATTTAGTCTTTCCAAGCAACTGGCTGTTTCCCCACATACATGTCTAGCCCATACTCACAATGATAATTTAAGTGCACATGACTTTTTATGTGAAAAGCTAACATTGGTAACGGAGTTATGCTCCGGACAAAGAAATATTTACATAAAAGGGGAAGATAAATAAAAAAAGAGTGTTTAAATTACCTTGTCATGGTCTGATGAAGAATCCTGTATGGCGACAACGGTTTTAATATTTTGTTCAGCAATGAGAGACCAAACCCCTTCAAGTGTGACTTTCGTCGGAGACTTTGTCACTATGAACACGTTCTTTCCCTCATAGTTCTGTTGACAAATAAGAAGGAGAAAATAATGTTTTGTCAATAACTTCCATGAAATAGAAGTTAGTTACATTAGAAAATAAAAAGTTAATAGTTCCTTTTTGGATACATTAGGAACATACCATGTTATTGTGTTTGAATAAGCGAAGTAGTTCATACACACTTGATCCATATTCATTTACACGTCATATTCAACATGACCCTTCATTGTATTGGGCCACGTCAAACAAAACCGAACTTCTGGAACATTATTACTGATCTGGATTCGTAATGTATGTACTCAACATTAAACATTTGGAGTACGGATGGTACATCGTCTATACATGCGTGTACTAATGACTGATTAGTTGGTTACGTGAGACGTTATTCCATGACATGTGAATGTTTTCGTTTCGCAATATGCGATTATACTGTCTATATTTGAACCAGCAACTATTTAGCTACAATATCAAATCAGTGGAATGAATGTTATCACAGAAGTAAGCAGTGGTGTGTGTTGTCAAAGATTATTTTTTATATTAACAGTCAAACAATTTGTGATATTGCATATCTTAGATTATTACCCATTTCCTACATACAACAAGTCTGCATCAGACGACTATGAAAACATCTCGGTAAAAATATGAAATATATCTATATATTGAAAAACATTGTGGGAAAAGAAGAAAAGAAATGTCTCATGATGTCTTCAAAAAAATCCGTCTGCTGCAGAGGCGTCGGAAAGTGTATTTAAGTGGGAAAGTTTAACTATCAATTTGTCAACCAAATTGACACCTTATCGTTCATTTGATGTATCATTTAAATTTTCATAATGACAATACCAAAGAAATACGTACTGGTAGCAAGACAGCACCAAGCTCCTTCACCTGAACAATACTATTCAATTTCAGCATGTATTCATCAACTAAGATGTAAAAAAAAACCCGATAATATAATTACAATTACAGGTAACGTAATTCATAGATGTTTATTGATATCTTTTGTTGCTCTTACATCTTAACCGACCTCGATTTCTACTTCCTTGATACTCAGCAAGTTCTGATTCGAAGTGTGGGAAAAGTTCAAAGAATTTAACCATTTAGCACTGGAATCAGACCTGGGATTTTCGGATCACGAAGCAGGTATTCTACCTCTGAGCAACAGTTTCCGATTGACTTAAGTTTAGTTTTTGGAATGTCCTTTTCACCTAACTTCGGAAGAGTAAGCTATATGTAACTGACCAAAACACAACATAGTAACGGTCTTCGTTGACACGTTGACACGGGTACAACAGAAACAAATTATTCATATTATTTTAAGCTAACAGTGTTCAAACCTTGGTACTCAGAACTCTAGATAATGGGGTCTTATTAACCTTAAAATTCTATGTTCTGGAACAGGCGTCTGATATTTCGTTTGAGATCATTTAGAATGACAGTATGGTACCTTTGAAAACATTTGGGAAAACCCAAACAGGACAGTGTTACTATAATTAGTTTCTCTATTTGGTTAATATACTATGATAATAATGGCTTTTTATATAATACCACATAGAGCGGGGGTATTTACATGCCCATGTTCTGAGATATAGCAAACCCACTTACATGTTATTACTGTCTCGCTTTTGATATTGTGAACAAATACTTTTGTATACACTTGATCATTCGTCTCATGGTTTACGATTTCCAATTTATTGCGGTCTTCTATACTCTCTTCAACAAACTGTGAATGAAATACTATTGATACACTACGGAATCCAATAATTAAAATGTATTGTCATGCTGATAATGCAAGCCAGAATAGAGTGAAGGTAGTCGTGTGGTTTGTACATGATAAACATAATTATTTAACAATCTCTCACGTGTATGCAGAGCTATATGTGTCATTGCCATTGAATCATGTGCAGTTTATGCACTGGATAATTGTTCTTGCTTCATGTTTCATCCTTGTTTTGAATCAGGACCTGTCACATAGTCCCACTAAGGACTATCGCGACAGGTCATTTGTTGTCGCTTTCTCGCATCGTACTGTCAGGTTTATTTCCTGGTTGGTCAGTTGAAAATTATATTTATATTTGAACATTGGATTCCAGTTTAGAAGAAAACAAATGACAATTTCATTTTGACTCGGGTATCATTTACTATATGTTTCTTACATTAAAATGAGTTTGTAATCTTTGTCCCGTCGTATCCGGATCGATTTACATCATGTTATCATATATTTCCAAATAATCTCTTGACCATATTCAATGGGTACCAAAGCACCGAGCGTCTGCCAGAGCCTCATTCAGGAAAACATACTGGTCCTGGAATATCAATGTACAACAAAAGTCTGATAACTACCTAAAATAAACACAACATTCCCCGGATTATCATGTTTAATTACCTGAGAAATATACCTTTAAATGTATTGTAATGTGTTCATTTATTTCATTTTAAAAGGACATTTATCACATACTGTGTTTAAATATTATGACATATATCCAAGGTTATGAGAAGTATGATATTTTAAAAGCAGATATTCATTTTTGTCTTGATTAAATTAAATATACAGAACAGAACAGATTTGTTTTTCAACTTAAGCATAAACAGCTCATGGTTGATATTCACAAATATACATACAGAAATGGTTAAGACAATAAAATAGTAGAGAAATAGTACTTAACTAAGTTTAAATTAAATAAGTTTAAAATCAAGTTTATATGCATATGTATAAATACACACATATACACACGCAATTGTACATACACGCACACACTACCCATACACATACTTACATTATATATATATATATATATTAATTTCAATATGAAATTAATTATATCAAGAAAGAAAGTGGGACTGTTAACGCCCGTCTAATAAGGATGCTTTTTATTTTCAAATAGAGAGTTTTCTCATCTCAAAAACCTTGAGACAAAATGACGCCAGATTACATAAATATTTTTTTCTTTCTGTGTTTAAGAGTTCTATGAACTTGTACATACTTGGACGTTGTGCGTAATAGCGCGTTATGAGTTGTTTTCTTAATGTTTCATAGAACGGACAAACTAATACAAAATGGAACTCATCCTCCAAATCATTCAAATTACATAAGGTACAAATTCTTTGATTTCTTTCAATGTTTTCATGACGACCAGTTTCAATTCTTAATTTATGGGATGTCAACCTTAGCTTAGATATAATGTTTCTATACTTTGGAAAAGTTAAAATGTCCAAATAGCTAGACCGTTCAAATATTATTTTAAACTGTCTAAAAAGTGAAAGTGATGAGTAATATTTGATATTTTCTTGCCATGTACATATATACATACATGTATCCCTTAATCTTTGCCGTAGCAGAGGTACAAATACATTAGTATTTACAGACTCTGGATACAACCAAATCTCGCGAAATCCTGCATTTTGCATGATATCGCGAACTTTGGATGACCAGTTAACACTATTTACATCCCTTTCTGCTAAATATCTTTGATCCAGTGTCAACGTTCTGAGGACCCGGCCGGGTAGCTCAATTTGTAGCGTATCTGACTCGTGATCTGGAGGTCACGGGTTCGATACCCGGTTGCGGCGACATTCTTTCGGGCGATGTTTTCCATTGCCTCTCACCTCTGATCTATGTGAAAAAGTAGTCAGTGGCTTCGAAAGAATGTTGTGTAAGTACTGGTGTGGGAAAGCCAGGAAAACATGGGTAGGTGCACTGACCGCCGTGATATGACCCAAGCTGTTGAAAGCGGCGTTAAACTCCAAACAAACAAACAACGTTCTGAGGATACAATTATTTGACTTTTCCTGGTATAATTTTAGCCAGTACTTAACAATACGTATATATCTAGATATTTGTAGAGGATAACGTCCAAGTTCAGCGTATATAGCCAGAGTCGAAGTGCTGTTTTTAACATTTAGTATCCATTTACAGAACTTTTTATGCACTAATTCTAGGTTTTCAGCAGATAAATGTCCCCAGACCTCACAACTATAATTCAAAACAGACTGGACATGCGAATCAAATAAATCTAGCATAATATCGATAGGCACGTCAGCAAATAACAATAAATATATAGATAGTTGATCAATGGTCACTGCAATATTATTAGGATGTTGAAAAGCATTTTCAATATCATCTAGAAAAAGGGAAAACATCATCGGGGAAGTTATTTCCCCTTGGAATAAACCGATCTCGCTGCTGAAATAATCAGAAAATGAATTCAAATGACTAACGCATAATTTGACCTCGTCATACATTGAACGAATAACGGAAAAAAGTTTTCCATCAACTCCTAATTGAAGCAATTTATACCAGAGAGAATACCTATCAATAAAATCATACGCCTTCTTAAAGTCGATAAAACAACAATACAATTTACCCTTTGCTTGAAATTGTCGTTCGATTAAAGCGTTAAGGCAATAAATAGCATCTACTGTACAGTGGTTAGGTCTAAACCCAAATTGAGCGTCTGTCAAAATATCGTTATTTAATGCCCAATTCTTCAAACGTTCGTTCAATATGACCTTGAAAAACTTAGCAAAACAGCTTGTTATTGTAATGCCACGGTAATTATTGGTATTCGTGCTATCACCCTTTTGATATAAGGGCTTAATCGAACCTGTAGACCAGCTGCGAGGAAATGATTTACTATCAAGTATATAATTAAACAATAATTTCAAAGGGTAACATAAACTATCTTTATTTTCCTTAAAATACTCATACAGAATGTTATCATTTGAACATGTTTTATTATTGCCTAATTGTCGACTAGCTTTTTTCATTTCTTCAAATGATATAGTCTGATCTAATTCCTCAAATGTTGGTAAATTTTCCTGGTCTATGTTTTCAAAGTTGTGTACATATTGTTCACTGCCATTGTCGAAGTTTTCGTCTTTAGGATTGGCCAGGCTTTTGAAATACTTGAAAAATTCTTCGTTCGATATTATATCACCAGTACTGGATTTTGTCCTTTTCCTGAAAATGGACAAAAATTCCTTTGGCCTTTTCCTTCTCACCTCGTTTAATTGTTTACATTGGCTTTGTCTAAAGGTGTTTCTAACTTTCCTACTGCAGTATTTATAATCCTTTTTCTTTTCATATAAAATGCGCCTGTTTTCATCCTTTTGTGTGCAGTTAAACAATTTCACAGCTTCTTTGAACGCTTTATATTTCAGTTTACATTCATCATTGTACCATTTTTGTTTAAATTTATCAGATGATGTAAATTCACATATACTATGTTTAACATTTTTATAAAAATATTTATTACCCTTTTCATTTAAAAACATCAATTATTGTATCAGTATTCGACTCTTTCGCTATTTCGGACTTCAACTTCTCCTCTAGTATATGGATTTCTGAGTTTACGTCTTCAATAAATGAAGTATTTTTTTCAGGATTCCATCTACAGTAGTTTATGTTTGGATAATTAGTTGCGTTTTTTTCATGCAGAATTTTGAAAGAAAAAGCAATGGGAGCATGGTTGGAAAATGTATTAAATTGTTCTACATTAAAGTATACAAGTTGATTCATATCCCTCTCATTTGTCAAAAGATAATCTACTACACTGTTACCGTTATACATAGTACACGTGTATTTACCTATAGCCGCGTCATCGTATAATCTACCATTTAAAATACAGACATCTGAAGATTTACATAAATCAATCAATAAATCCCCGAATCGGTTTGATTTGTGGTCCCGTGTGGCACGCAGAAGTTCTCCATTTTGTCTATTGTCTATGTTTTCAAAGATTGAATTGTTGGTTATGAAGTCTATTTGTTTCCAGTACGTGCATTCATATCTCCTGTAATAAATACTTTTCCTAATTCTTTATAAATACCTATATCGGTTTCTATGACTCGAAACGGGTCTTCGTCGTGTATTTTATGCATAGGGGAATTTTCTGGTGCCACATAGGTAACGGCTAGGTAAACATCACTCGTCATTCGAAAGTGATGTTTATCTAACTTTAACCAGACTAACCAATCATACCGGTTTTTTATTACTTTAATTCCATTTCTAAACGTGTCCCATATATAAATAATTAGTCCGCCACTACTACGTTTTGCTCTCTTATGCTGATATCTTCTATACGAGTGTACCGGCTTACTGTAACCTTTTAAGGTCAATATTTGAGGATTTATTTGTCCATGTCTCGGACATACACACTAGGTCATACTGATTAATTATTGTTGTAAATTCCTCCGATGATTTTTTAGCTAGAGTCAGCCCTTCTATATTCCACGACAGACACTTTAATACACCCCCACTATATCCCTATTGCTTTTCACCATATAGCGTATTTTCTATATACAGTTTATCTACGTTTAAATATGCGGATTTTCCTTCATCCCGTGCTTTCTTCATGATTGGTATCAATGTTTTCCGTCTTTCGACTATTTCCTTCGGAAACTGCTCGCTTACACCGTATGTTGTGTTCTTGAGGTTTATCGCAGACTTTCTCGTTTTCTCTCTATCTGGGAAGAAAACAAATTTTGCCACTATAGGTCTAATTTTTTTCACTCCTATATTTACCTAATCTATGGGCCCTATGTAACTTTATATCCGTTTTTGCATTTTACACTTTCATTTCTGTTTCTATGAAATGTAACACTTTTTCAACACAGTATATGCCAACATACTTGACAGCTTCATATAGACTAACATTATTTAACAGTTGGTTTAAGATTTCAAGATGCTCTAAATCCAATTATTTATACCAGCTATTGATTGTTAATGGTCTAAATCGTATAAGATTAAATTTTAAGTAGTACATGTAGCTCAGTCGGTAACGGCTGAGGATATCAATCCGGGGATATGGAGTTCGAATCCCCGGCTCGGTCTTGTGAGAATATTATGGCGTATACTAGTGCGGGATAGTCATGAAACAAACACAAAATCAAAATCCTGAACCTTTCATACATAAGAATTGAAGTTGACTGTTATGGAATGACTCTGTTCATAAGTGAAACGTTTATAGATATGAATGGTACATATGAAGACCTCTTATAATCAGAAAGTGTACAAATATGAACCAGTACTTGAGTGGACCTTCCATAGATTGGAATTGAATTAGACATCTCATAATAAGAAATTGTACAAAAGTCGACCTTTTATGAAATAGTATTGTACATAAGTGAACCTTTTATGGATAAAAATTGTTATGAAATGGAATTGTACACAAGAATACCTCTTATAAAATGGAATTATACATAAGTGGACCTATCATATAATGGAATGACTACTTTCTGCAATTCTAAGCGAACGGAACAATATAAAAGTATGCACAAACCTACAATATATAAACCGGAATCTAGGATTGATTGGGTGTTTATGCCGTTTTCAACATTATTGGTGTATCTCAAACCACGACATCTGTGCTGAAGGACGACTTCAAGACCCGTGATGGACACTAGCACTTTGGGTGTATAAAATATGCGGAAAAAAAAAAGAAAATTGTTAAAAATTGCTATTACCTTGATGTATTTGCATGTAAGGCATTGAGATTTGCTGACTGATGTACTACAATATATGCACCCAATTAATATTGCGGAAATTTTTCGTTATTTTGCATTGTAAAATCTACTGGGTTAGTAACCCAGTAAATCTAAAAATATCGCTGTATATTTATCACGTGATCACTACAACCGAATTGACAATCTCCTTCGTAGAGTTGTCGTTCCTTACACTCACGCATACATGAATGTAATGAGTCGATAGTGTTAGAGAATGCCGAATTGAATCCACAAATTCAAATGAGCAAGAGGAAATTCCACGGTATTTTTAAACGGGAAAACACGGAGCGGACGGTTTTTTAACTGCTTATTTCCTATGAAATAATGAAAAACAAGACTTGTACGGCATTCTACAACATTCCGTTACATATATATCGACGGACTTTGGATTAATCAGAATAAGTATAAAATATAACAATTTTGGACCATTATGGTGTTCAGTCCCTTTAATTGTTAAAACGGATCAGATCATTGGAGCAAGATGAACGTGATATCTTAATATAGAAATATCTTCAAACAACACGGGATTTGAGACCGGGCGTCTCGGGTTTGGTCTATACTCGTGTCGATCATGGTGGAGTGCCTTTGATCAAGACACATTTCCTAGCGTAGTATTGGGGTTTCACCCAGGAATCATGAATAAGTTCAAACAGTTCTGCATCATTGCACAAGATTGTCGGTAGAGTAAACATTAGGTAAATACTCAATCAAAATATTCAATTAAATATTTGCTTAAATTCAAAAAGAAAATAACACAAATTGTAGAAGTCTGTTTTTATTCACTGCACGCAATGAGAACCAGTTTATACAATTGTAAAAAAACAACTTGTTATTAAATGGCATCTTCTCAAATGACCCAAAATAAATTCTCTAATAATGACCCTGTAACAAAGTTCAAACTGTTCTGCATCGCATTGCAAGACGACTGCTTCACCTGGAAATTGAAATTCTTTAAACACTATATTTTGTGTTCCTCAAACACAACCCTTAATCTCAGGTTATCGATACAGAACTACCACAGTGCTCTTTAACTAATTAATTCGCAGAGAACCTTTGATGTTAATAATACACGCTTTGAAGTTGTAGACACATTAAAATATCTGGGAACTGTTCTCCAAACATCGTCGTCTTGCTACTGCCAAAAAACATGTAGATCAAGCAAGGAAAAGTTTATTTAGTCTATATTTCAAAATTAGAAATCTCTATTTACCTATCGACTACCATTGTTTGATAATACTATTGTGCATAGTTAATGTTTCGTGTGCAAGGTATTGGGTCACGGTGATTTCATTATTATTGAAAAGGTGCATACATGAAACACATTCATAATGTCAAGAAAAGTACTCCACATGGTATGCTCTATGGAGATCTAGGTTGCTACTCCTAGTACACCGGGTACCACACTACAATTACAAGTCGCCATTGTTGATTCATGCAAGCCCCTCTTATTTGCCATAGTACACCGGGTACCGCACTACAATTACAATTAGCCATTGTTAGTTCATGCAAGACGCACTTATTTGCTAAAGTACACCGGATACCACACTACAATTACAAGTCGCCATTGTTGGTTCATGCAAGACGGACTTATTTGCCAAAGTACACCGAACACCACACTACAATTACAAGTCGCCATTGTTGGTTCATGTAAGACGCACTAATTAACTAAATAGTACGTCAAGTACGACACTACTCTTACAAGTCGCCATTGGTAGTTCATTCAA
Organism: Serripes groenlandicus; assembly: GCA_031761405.1. Lineage (NCBI taxonomy): Eukaryota > Metazoa > Mollusca > Bivalvia > Cardiida > Cardiidae > Serripes > Serripes groenlandicus. The sequence continues at coordinate 9,560,360 of JASEVX010000006.1, read as the reverse complement.
GACGCACGTATTTACCCTAGTACCTCGTGTACCAGAGAGGTCTGGATGAAATGAAAATTCACGCAGATATCTTATCTATTGTGATGTATTTTCGAGTCAGCAGAAGACCGGCTGTCACAAGTCTGTGGTCTTTTTATTTTCACAATATAGTTTTTGAATGGGAGGGTCTTATAGCAAAAAATATGCATGCATGATATGTGATAAGTGCCTCTTCTGCCTACGGCTATTGGTGGGAGATTCCTGAATTCGAATCCTGGCTAGGCCGTCAAATTTTAAGAATGACTTAATTCAGTGTGAATGTAAAACTTCCATGCTACAATGCGCAAAACTATATGTGGGAAGGTTGCCAGTTGCCTGGGGTGAATGGTGTGCAGTGGAAGCCCCGTGATATAACTGAAATACTGTTAAACAAAACTCAAATAAATAAAAAAAATACCAAGAAAACACATTGTAATGTAATCACAGTATGAACAGACGTCTCCGGTGTTTTTGCTTGAATGCCGTTGGGGACATTGTACGCCGTCAATATGTACGTATACATGTTTTGACAAGAACGTTAGACGTGGACGGGTCTGTAGATCGTTACAGTCTTATCATACTCTGTACATATCACCAATGTACGTATACAGGTTTTGACAAGATCGTAAGACGTGGACGGGTCAGTAGATTGTCACAGTTCCATCAGACCCTGTACGGACTTCAATGTACGTATAATAAATTCCTAGATACAGCTTTACACATGGCCCGCTTTCTTCCAAGTTAACTTGATACTCACCCAATGATCTCAAGCCCATCCATGTAAGACGATTGAGCCGGGGTTCGAAACCACGACCTCAGGATTTATAGCCCTCGTGGTTACCGACTGAGAGATAGCGACTCGACACAATGCAGTGTGAACGGAGGTTAATACTCTCATATCCCTGACGTACTGATTATTGACTCTCTTGAACTGCTGTGTCTCTTATTTGTGAACTTCGTATGTTCAGGACCACCGGGCGCACATGGTTCGATCCCCATTCACCGGCGGTCATGTTTGAGAGCCCTTTGGCAAGGCATATTTCCTAGCCTAGTATTTGGTTTGTTTTCACAGAATGTTTTGATAAGTGAACTGTCGCGCCGTGATATAACTAAATAGTGTTGAAAACGACGTTAAACATCTCACAAAACAAATATTCAGAAACAGTAGACCTTAAGGCGACAATAGTTATTGCCAAGTATAATTTAATCCCATACAATGTAAAATTCGGCATTTCTGAACAGTGAAGGTACATTCAATCCGACTTACCATACATAATATATACACGTTTACATTCAATCCGTTTTACCATACATAATATATACATGTTGACAACGTTTACATTCAATCCGTTTTACCATACATAATATATACACGTTGACATTCAATCCGTCTTACCATACATAATATATACACGTTAACATTCAATCCGTTTTACCATACATAATATATACACGTTGACAACGTTTACATTCAATCCGTTTTACTATACATAATATATACACGTTGACAACGTTTACATTCAATCCGTCTTACCATACATAATATATACACGTTGACAACGTTTACATTCAATCCGTTTTACCATACATAATATATACACGTTGACAACGTTTACATTCAATCCGTTTTACCATACATAATATATACACGTTGACAACGTTTACATTCAATCCGTTTTACCATACATAATATATACACGTTGACAACGTTTACATTCAATCCGTTTTACCATACATAATATATACACGTTGACATTCAATCCGTCTTACCATACATAACATATACACGTTAACATTCAATCCGTCTTACCATACATAATATATACACGTTGACAACGTTTACATTCAATCCGTCTTACCATACATCATATATACACGTTGACAACGTTTACATTCAATCCGTCTTACCATACATAATATATACACGTTGACAACGTTTACGTTCAATCCGTTTTACCATACATAATATATACACGTTGACAACGTTTACATTCAATCCGTCTTACCATACATAATATATACACGTTGACAACGTTTACATTCAATCCGTCTTACCAAACATAATATATACACGTTGACAAACGCTTCTAACAAGCTTATGTCAGTGATACGTGAACAATGTATTTACTGATCAGACTTTATGGATGCACATGCTGATCTGGATCTACATCGTTCACAATAGCTAACTTGTACCTTTATCCATAGATGAGCATAAATTAGTATATCAACTGTCAGTCCTTCCGTTAGTTTATTAATTTACACAGTTTGCAAAGTAGCATTTATATTTTCAGCGATAGTACCACAACACATCTCGAATCAAACAAACTGGAACAAATTATTGGGCCAAGGAGGTTGCAACAGAAATGGTGCCGAAAGGACGCCCTATTCAGTTTTCTCTGACGCCGTCGTACTGTCTCTGTACATGATAATGTAGCTTTATGGCTTCAAGAAAGTGGTAGAATAGACGTGTGTGTATTGTATCTGTTGGGGGTGAATTTAATACTAATGCCTTAACCGTTTTCACAAAGAAATAACCTGCATGGAGTGACTTTGAAAACATTAAGGCAGAATAAATGAAATAAGCATGTATATAGAAATGACAGAACATTAATTGGAGACATCTGTCAGTTATCTCCCTTTAATACTCTCTACATCTAGCTAGGTCCTATCTTTTGTTTTCCTCTGTTTTTATCATTGGTTTCTTTGCACTGGATGGGGCACTTATAATTGCATTTTCTTGGCCAACTGTTATTAGATTGACTAGTAATTCCACATTTGTTTTCTTTAAACACTGCTATGTAAATTTTCTCTTTTGAATCATCACTTTAATTAACACATTTATGATTAATGTGTACGGAGTAATTGCAATATCTCATTGCAAAATAGCGATAAAGACAAAGGATTCCAACTAAAAGGACCTACCAACTATTTGGTCTTCCTTGGTCTTTATCTGACAAGGGAGATAATATAATTATCATTAATGTCCCTCATTGAATAGGATTGAAAACATTGTTGCAAATTAAGATTTGTTTTCTTATGAGCAACTTTTCGTTCTGCCACACTGTTTTCAAAGTCGCCAGCTACGGATGCATCAACATGCGTCTTCATGTATGGGAAAGTGTTAAATCGCAAAAAAGAATTATAAATAAAATAAATATAAGTATATATATATGACATGTTTGAATGCTACCAATTGACAAGGATACAGCAAATGAGCAACATACGCCTGGCGAATTGCAATCATCAACAGACGACTTGTGAAAACATTGTGGCAAAAGGATCAATGGCTCATAATGAGCAATTTCTTCTTTTGCCACATTTTTTTGTTATCACTATTCAATAATGAAACAATTAGTTATAGAAATATTTGCTATTTTTGTCGAAATTATTTCAAAGGCGTCTGTTTCGGATTTGTAGGCTGTACTTCGAACGTTCCTGTCAAAACCTTTATCTAGGACTATATTACACGTACATTGATAATCAGTACAGACTCTGATGAGACTGTGACGATCAACAGACCAGTCCGAGTCATCATTATTCGCACTGGCAACATAACTCCAAATCGCATGACGCGGCTCAAAAGAGCGGTCATCCAGGAAAGCCGAATTAACAAGTCTTCTCATATCACATCGGCCAGTTCACTTACCGATGTTTTCCCTGGTTTTCACACACCTAGTACTCCACACACCGGCCTTTCCGAGTAACTGTCATATTTTCCACATAGACGGTCAGCCTATATCTGGTAGACGGATGACGTTTGCCGCATTGGCATTGTTCAAAGATTGGAAAGTATGTTGGTTGAGCTGGTGTTCGAACTCACACCCCCTGGATTGACAACCAGCGCCGCTACCGACTGAGCTACAGAGGCTCGGCGTGATTATTAGACCCTGTTTGTGCGTTCATGCTGAGGATCCAAATATAAACTGCTGTACAGAAGTTTCTTGAATTTTGTTAAGATTAATTAATCCTTTCCCTTATATAAACGCTTTCGGACGCCTCTGCAGCAGACGGCTTTTTGAAAACATGGCGCAAAAGAAGAAATTGCTCAAGACGAGCAATTTCTCCTTTTTGCCACCATGTTTTCAACTCGATTCAATTATTGTTTTTTTTTCAATTAAAGGGAATTTCTGTGCGTTTGCCGATACTTTTACAAAGTCGTCTGCTTCAGATTTTTTTGTATGTGGGAAAGGGTTAATGAACAGTGCACAGTCAGATAAGACCAGCTGCTCTAAATCTACAATGCTCGGAAATGCATTACGAGTAGCTCTTAAATATATCGCAGATGAATGTATATATATGAAATAAATGTTGAATACATAATTGATAAAATTGCATAAATGTCTATGTAAACCAGTTAGGTTTTTTCTCCAAAATGAGTTGAAATCTGATGAAACACTTTCTAGTATCTTGACCATTTTTTCCCAATCCATCAACATAACGTTCATTTTTTTCTAACAGTTCGCATAAATTTCTCCTTTCTTAAATGTTGATAAGATGACGTCGTGGATGTACATGTACTGGTCCTGCAGAAAACAAATATAACAAGTTATATATTTCGATGGAATCAAAATAGGGTAATTTTCAATGCGCTTTCAATAGTATTTCATTATAGTGTGGTGAATGAATACTCATTCAGTAATAGGCTAGGAAGTGTGCCTTACCCATGAGCACACAACTATGCCCGCCGCTAGTTGGCCAATCCCCCCCGCTCCCACCAAAACAACATTTGATAACCTAAATGACTTGCTAAAATTGAAATCCAATTGCAAGTTGCAATTTCTGATGTTCAGTGAAAAGTCAGTAAATGACAAAGTCAGTGAATGACTTCCTGCACCACGTGAACATGAGTGGTGTTCCAGGTAAAACAACCTAAACGTAGCTGTTATACATGTGAAAAAGCGCATTCTTGCTATTTATCAAATGGATAGTGCTTAACAAAATCTTAAAATCCTCTTTGACCAATATGTGAAGATAAACCTGCGCTGATGTGCTCGATGATCTGTTTCTATACGAGTCACGAATGCTCCAAGGCCGCTCATATAGAGGTGAACTGCGTTCTAAGAAAACTTACCTTAACGCATATACATGTATAGGTAGTATTACGCAGTCTGATCTAAATCTGCACTTGTTGACAATTAATGATAAAAAAATCCAGAAACTTCCAGTGAAGATTAAGAACAACCATCGCATCTGCGCAATCTGACCTGGTCTGTGACTCAATTAAGATAAGCACCGCATGCTCGGACTTCTCCTCCAAAAGAGCTCACCGAACACTATTTGTTTTCACCTTCATATTTACCAAGCATTATACGAGCCATATGAATACATGTATTAAGGTATCTTCTGCGTTTATCTGATATTGATATACTTACGAAGGATGGGATGATATTTTCGTTCCTCTCTTTCATTAGTTTAACGGACTGTACTATATTGATATGACCTTGATCCCTTTTCATACGTTCTAGTTCGTTTAGAAGAACACATACCAAGCCACTTCTCTCATAGCCATTGCTAAATAATAATATATGAGAAAGGTTATTAAATAATGCCATGCAGCTTGACATGGACCTACAGTGCGACTCGCGTTATATTTAATTAACCCTTTCCAACATACAACCAAACTGTGGCAGACGACTTTGAAAACATATATTCAAAAATGTGAAAAATTTCCAATAATGACAGTTTAATTATTTAATAGAATTTAAAACACTCATTATGATAAATTTCATCTTTGTCACAGTGTGTTCAAAAGTCGTCTGCTGCAGGGGCATCTGAAAGCGTCTACATGTGTGAAAGGGTTAAAGAAACTGTCTCGCGATTGGAGGGACATGATTTTTAATCAACACAAAATTAAAAACTAACAAAGACTATATCGAATTGGTTCCGATTCAGTAGACTTTTCATGCTAAACAGGTGCACACGTATGCTAGCAGGGTTAGTCTAACATATTACCATTATCTAAATATATTTTCATTTTTTGTATCAAGACCAAAATTGCGAGACATCCCTTGAACTATTTACCCGACATGATTTATAAAGAGTTATATATTATCTGAGAAAAATATTGTATCTTCAGCAGAAGGCTTTTGAAAACATTGTTTCAAATACATGTTTGCCCAAAGGACAGAGCCAGCTCACTGTTGTCGAGTTTTACATACATGCAGTGTACAAGGATGGGTTGTTCACTAGTCAAACGTTGCTGCCAATCTAACACTAGTTCTAGAAAGTTTACCATGCATTGGGATTCTGGAAGTACGGACTGTTGAGTGTTCCAGTTTGTAAATTCAAATTGATGCAATGTTGTTGGTCCTTCATTCTAAAAAAAGTTATCATTTCAGTGTTATTAAATGGTGAGTTCCTTAAAGGCGTAAGTTATCTAAAAGAATACATGTGCCACTTTGAAAGTACATGATAACATTTGAACTGATAACACCTGAAAAAACACCTGAAAAAATAATATGTTACCGATTTAAAAAAAAAAAAAAAAATATTTGACGTATGTGTTATCTTGACTCCTCGCTGCCTTTTTTCTAGGAAAATCTTTTAAATATTCATGTATAATTTAAAACAATGCTAATGTTCTCATAATGACGCACGTAAATGAGTTGCAACGAGACGCTAAATCGCTAGCGAGGCTCATGTACTACCGGATTACTATGCTAGGGATGACCATATCCCATGATGGTTGGTGGCAGAAAAGATTAACATTTGACAAATCGCTAGCGAGGCTCATGTACTAAATGAATACTATGCTAGGGATGACCACATCCACCGATGATTGGTCGCGGAAAAGATTAACGTTTGACACCAGTACGGAATTAAAACAGAAAATATGCTGCTTTAAACATCGAATGAGTTCAAGCATGGTTGGTGTTATTTTAATGCACTTGAAATAGGGGTAATGTGCGGTATCTAACTACTAACAAGCAACGATGACATGAAAAAAAAGGTTAAATAAAGTAAACGAAATTGTCTTCTTCAAAAACAGGGATCTTTGTTATTCAAACAGATGGTTAAAACCCTAAATTGGGATGAGAAATACCCACCAACAAATATGATGTACATGTGATATACGTTAATTATAAACCGATAGCTTCTTTTTCAAAGCTGAGCCCGAACTTCTAACACGACTGAATTAAACAGAGGCCATACATTTTAATGATACTTACAATTTATTTCAAAAACCTTAGAATGCGAATTTTCCTAAGAGATGGTTCAGTTAAAAAACTAGATACAACAAAACATTCTACAGCTGATGACTTAGACAACCTCTTGGTTAACACTCGAATACTTGTATAAATGAATGTATGAATATATATTGTAAACTTTTGTAAACATTTGCAAACATTCGGTAGAAGGATTTAATTTATGCTAAATGATGAGATACTGTGTTCTATCAGTGAAATAAAATCCATATCAGGGCTTGTGAGTTCGAATCCCTGCTCTGCACACTTTCTTTCAGACGTTTGACAAAAGTCAATGCGACATGCGTCATTCGTCTTCGACCAATTGGCTAAGTCTATGTGGGAAAGCAGCCTGTTGCTTTGGAAGATTGTTGTGTGGAGTACTGGTGTAAAAAGCAGGAAACACATGAGTAGGTGAACTGGCCGACGTGATATCAATCAATCACACTGTGAGTGATATAGGTATGCCGGAACTATATTTTTACTTATAAAGGGAGGCCACTTTGTTAATATATATCCTTCCAGTATATACAAGTGACCTCCCTTTCTTTCCTTAAAAGGACTTATTGTCATTGTCTGACATTGTGTAGTACACAAATAAATCCAATAGATATGTTCACTATCTTTTCTCGTTGGAACTGTTCAATATGGTGGACTAACTGCTTTTGAATAGGACATTCACACAGATTCGTGCGCGTGTGAACAGGTACAAAGACACTAAATAGTACAATTCTTTCGTCATCAATTAGCATGAAATATGGAATATATCTCATCGGGAAGTGATACAAAACAAACAAATATCCTCTATATATTGATTCTCCTTTTGCCACAATGTGTTAAAAGCATCATCTGCTGCAGATGACTCTGCTTTTGGAAAACGACACTACGTAATAAAGGGTAACGTTACGAAATAAAGGGTAAACGTTAAGTAATAAAGTGTAATAAAGGGTTTACCGTTACGTAATACTCACACTGTCATAGGTTAATCTCGTCTCTTTGAGAAGATCCGATTGCATTTCTTCTGTCAAAACTACTCTGTTTTTATGGCAAATTGTTTCATTGTTGGCACAAAGGTTTGAGCACATCTTAAATAGAGAGGAGAGGTTTATCAAGCTACGACATACCAAAACCGCCCTTTGGATGTTTGAAGATTTCTGACAATTCGTAATATTAATAATAATAAATAATAATAATTAATTTGTACTGGTCATGAAATCTTCCAATGATTGTTTTCTCAATGCAGCCATCTTTAAATCAGTAGAAAACAAACAATATACACATTTAGAATAACAAGGTATGACAAGTATGAATCAAGGTGAGCCTATATGCACACGTGTATTATTGGAATCATAATGACATGTATACATTAAAACAGAAATAAAGCGACGGAAATAATGAAAACAATTATCAATATGGGGAAAATTAAAATTTAATGACGATATTGAAGCCATATCGTTTTGCCACATAAATGTTATGCTGTCGGACGGACAGACCAGGATCAGGTTTATCCTGCTGCTAGAGCAGGCTTATCTGGCCTGGTTCTGTTATGGTCGAACAGTTTGAGGAAATCAATGTCAACGTTCACAAAGTTCCCTTATAGTATGATTCAGTGTAGGCGAACGTCATGTTCACGATCTTCAGTGTCATTAAAGTGAATTGCTGGAATCCATTCACCTTTACAAGTACATGTACCACGTCACTTGCGGTATACGGAAAGTGAATTACTGGAATCCATTCCTCTTTACAAGTACCAAGTAACTTGCGGTATACGGAAATTGAAAATCATCTTTTTTTTCATAAATCGGGATCAAGCTTAATTTTACTCCGAATTTGAAATGCTTGCCGATTGTTTTCAATAAGAATTCTTATCACTTTCGGTTTATATGAATTTTTCCTACTTATTCTTCGCGTATCTAATTATCATTCTTAGTTCCGTTTACTGTTTCCAATCCTTTAATCTGCACCAGAAGACTTTAAAATCTTCTGGAAATATGAAAAGTGAAAGTTTTAATAGTCATGGGCGATGACACATTGTGTAAAGTGGAAGGAATTATGAGCAATTATTCCTTTAGCCACAATGTCTGCTATAGATGCGTCAAAATGTGTTTGCGTGTGGGAAACGGTTATTTAAACATGAATTTAAATATTTGAGCAATTTCTCCTTTGGCCACAATGTTTTCGACTTTCTTATTCAATTAAGCTATCTTTTATGAAGATTGTTCAGGTTTTTGTCACTATGTTTTCAAAGCCGTCTGCTGCAGATTTGTTGTATGTGGGAAAGACTTAACGCAAACAGTCGATTATAACCGATCGTACTAATGAGTGCATGTTTATGATTATCGAAATTGTAAGAATATTAGGATTACCTCCGTAATAACTTATCTCTCCTAAATCTGTAGAAATCTGTATGAAGCCCTGTCCGGGCGTGTTAAATAATAAGGAATATATATAAAGAATATAGAATAAAGACGAGTTTTACCCCGTAATTGGTCGCTGACGGATCTGTAAGCATTATGACAGTTTTCACATTTTGCTCAACTATTAATGACCAAAAACCTGCGATTGTTGAGTCTGTCGGAGATTTGGTGATAATGAACGTGTTCTTTTCCTCGTAGTTCTGAAAGAGAAGGTACACAAAGCCACAGATAATTAACATCTTTTTCAAAGGATAACTCTTGTATTAATCACTTAGACCCCTTAGAAATTCTTGTTAATACCACAATATGGGTTTTGTCAGCCATATCACGATTTTACAATGTGAAATAGGCCCGTACATTTGAAAATGAACAAGTTTGCTTTTGTGAACAATGTAGATTCAGATGAGCAAGACATAAGCACGCTTATTAGAAGATTATGTTCGTTTTTGTAGATTCGTATAAAACGGAACAGGGTGAGCCGAGCATAAGCTATTAGGAAATTCTAACTTTTACCTTTTTCAAAACTTAAAAAAAATGGTAGTATATATAATGGCTTCCCTCACCCCCTTGGTCCACAGGGCTTGGAGATAAAAAAAAAGACGATACAATAACGATTCGTTCATGACCGTGCCAGAGGAACCCTGGTGTGTTATGAAACAATATAAAACATCAAACTAATTGTGTAACCGATACGAAACGCTAATCTATATCACTAACAAGGATCGTATATTAATACACAACAGTTATTCTATGTGAACAATATATATGTATATGTATATTTACTGTACTCTGGGCATGTTGCCTCTATTTACAAATAAATAATTAATGCATTTATTGCATCTTTTGCAATTGAAAACCTGTCATTATAGAAATACTTTTCTGGATCGGTAGTACCCTGCTTTGAAAACATATTTTCTTGCATATGGAAAACTTCTTAAAATTAAAGTGTTATCATTAAAAAGAGATGAAAACATTGTGACAAAATGAAGAACTTGTTCATTTTGAACAATTTCTTCTTTTGAACAATGATTTCAAAAGTCGTTTTCTACAGAATGCGTCCACAAGGTGTAAATTAGTAACATCTCAACGGGAACAGAAAGATAACATACCGGAAGTAGAACTGCTCCTAAAGAAAATGCATCTTCCATGTTCTGTAACCTGGGTAGGAATTCGTCACCTGGAGAGGAAATGGAAACGGCTTAACCATGTCCAACATGAATATGTTTATTTTCAAGCATCTGCAACAAACTACTTTTGAAAACATTGTGGTAAAAGAAGAAATTGCTCATTATAAGCGATTTATCCTTTTGTCACATAGTTTCATATATTTAATAAGAACAATCTCGACAAAGATTAGAATGCACGTTTATTAGGCTGATCTTGGTCGACACCTTTGTCAATTATGTGGAAAATCTCGAATCGCCTGATATATAAATGCTGTATAATGCCGTGTATAGCAGAATACGGGTCGACAGTTAGTCTAAAAAAGCTATTTTAATATTTATCTTTAAGATATATAACATATTTCAAAGTCATATTTATTGTAGAATAATTACACATTCTATTATGGATCATCCAGATGATCATTTAATACAAGGAAGGAACAAATATATCGCTTAAGAAACCAGTGGCCGAGAGTAAACATGGTGTATTTTAGAACGGACGTCCTGGGTTCGATTTACTGTTCCCGGTGCCCAAGCTTGTGCGCTTATGGTATAGAGAAGTGTTCTATCCCCCGTGTGTAACAGAAATGTTGTTGAAAACAACGTAAAATCCGAAATTAACAATAAAGGTAAACTACCAGATAAATATTATCAACTAAATTATAATTATGTTAACGGTTGATTACACAAAAAGCTCCGCTTACTTGTAATATTTGAAATAGACTTGCTCTTCTCTATAAATACGTTAGAATATTCCACCTCATTGTCGGCTCTTCCGTCCTGCATGACCCTCTTCCGATCTTCCACACTCTCCACAATCAGCTACGTGTAACAATGACAAAAGAAACAAGAACATGGTTTTGCTTGTTTGAATTGTGTTTTACGCCACTTACTACAGTGTTTCAGTTATATCACGGCGTTTTCTGTGTAATTTACAAGTATTACCAGTTTACCGGTGTCATTTATCCTATATGTATCGACCCTGATCAGCATGCGCAGTCCTTGCAGGCTTATCTGGGCCAATACATTCTGTTTTAGAGGGATAAAGGAACAGAGGAATGATTCCTGAAACGGAAATGGCACAGGAGGCGAAAAGTGTGTGTCCGGGTTAGCCTGCGTGGCATGTTTAGGCTGGTCCGGATCGATACTTAACGAGTCCACAATGTTGGTTTTCTTGCTGGACGGCTCATATGTTTAAGTAAGTTGAAATATCATGGAGACATGACAATATATCAGGAAACATTATTGACCTTGTACACGTATAATTTGATGTATATTCGTAAATATGTACCACTGTATGTTATTATATTTGTATTATTTGACTATGAGCTATAATGCTTAATGTCTAAATAAAGTTTATGTTATGTTATGTAATGTAATCTACTCATCATGTGATAGTTCAATTTACACGGACTGTATCTGTTTTTATTAGAAAAGAAAAATCCATTTCAAATTTGACACATGAATGTACAAATAAATGAACCTAACTTGATATAAAAGTACTTTCTATTTTTTTAAAAATGAGTACTCTTACTCTAAATTACCATTTCTTTGAAAGTTCTAGTTTCGATACAAAGATGTTGTTTGAATTCCTCGCTTGCTTACCATGGATTTACTTAAAATAAGTTTGTGCGATTAAATGCTTACGCTGTACTGAGCTTTGATTCCTATAAGATTTTCGTCAGTGAGATATTTATATACATCTTCAAATTGACTGGACCATATATTGTGTGTACCAAAAAATAAGGTGTCAGCAACAGCCTCGTGGAGAAAGACGTACTGCTCCTGAAATGATATTTAAGATAATTTCGTAAATGTACGATATTGTTTATTGATATTATATATGCGAATCTACAAATATGAAAACAAACTTTTTACGAAATACCTCTCCCGACCAGTTAAGCCTTTAAGCCACACTAAATTATAACTAACTTAGTTATCTAAAATTATACAATTACACTCCTAATCAAATTATCGTAGAAAATATTGTGAGAAAATCCAGCCATGCACATGATACACAATGCAAATTTACAACCCATGTTACCAACGTGGTACCAAATTAAACTAACTATTTATAGAATTGAAATAGCTTCCCTGGAAATAACTCGTGAACATTTGGCGATTAGGGGTCTTGTTGCATCTGCTTATAGTGACGACTCCGGTAAACCTGTACACAAGAATAGCCACAACAGAGTCTTCACTGTTTGCCTGCATGTCATATAGTTCTTAAAGTTTCTTCATACAAACATTTAAGTGAACTAAGTAACCTCTGTGGAGCTTTAAGTGACGCTGCAACAAACTCTATTTTCGTATAAATAATTCCCCCGTTTCGCTTTGGCTCATAAAACATATCATTGTCCGATATGTATCCAGCCAAACATAACTTCATTTTCCTTAGACTAATTTAAATTTGTTAAAATCTAATCATGTCTTTTATTTAACTCGTCACTATCTACGAACTATTTCGGTATCAGACAGTGTATCATTCTATGACCTACATTTCTAGTCTTATAATATAAATTGGCGATAATTATAACATACATTTTATAACATGCCTACATTATATTATCACCTAAATTCCGACAACAGGTGTACATCATAATGTTCAGAGACAACACAAACAGTAATGTTAGCAAACAGTATAGTCAAGAGTGGATTAATTTGACATTTAAACAGTACCTACTGTCTTACTCTATATTTCAAACTGAAATATGTACTTCGACGATTTAGCACAACTTGTTATTAATAAAGTACATTGATATGATCCACATTTAGCTTAGAGTCGAAATTGGATTTTTGAAATCGAACTGGTGTCAAATCAAACTGGTGTGTGTCAAAATCAAACTAGTAAATCAAACTGGTGTCAAAATACAAATCAAACTGGTGTCAAAATACAAATCAAACTGGTGTCAAATCAAACTGGTATCAAATCAAACTGGTGTCAAATCAAACTGGTATCAAATCAAACTGGTATCAAATCAAACTGGTGTCAAATCAAACTGTTGTCAAATCACCCTGGTATGTGTCAAATCAAACTGGTGTCAAATTCAAACTGAGGTCAAATCGGTGTCAAAATCAAACTGGTGTCAAATTCAAACTGAGGTCAAATCGGTGTCAAATCAAAATGGTGTCAAATCAAACTGGTGTCAAATCAAACTGTTGTCAAATCAAACTGGTATCAACCTCATACCTTTGTTTGCACCAAGTTAGGTCGTTGGTCCCTTATTGACGTCACTGTATCCAACATATTAAGAGTATCATCCGATTGTGCTTGATGGTAAGCGTTGTCAAGGGCTATAAATGTCCCTGTCCTACCAATACCAGCACTGTAAAAATAGATTATTGCATATAATTACAACATTATAAAGTTCATGTAAAAATGGATTATTTCATATAATTACAACATTCTAAAGTTCATGTACAAATTAGATTATTGTATAACATTCTAAAGTTCATGTTAAACTAGATTATTGTATATAAATACAACATTCTAAAGTTCATGTAAAAAATAGATTATTGTATATAACTACAACACTCTAAAGTTCATGTTAAACTAGATTATTGTATATAACTACAACATTCTAAAGTTCATGTAAAAATTAGATTATTGTATAACATTCTAAAGTTCATGTAAAACTAGATTATTGTATATAACTACAACATTCAATAGTTCATGTACAAATTAGATTATTGTATAACATTCTAAAGTTCATGTAAAACTAGATTATTGTATATAACTACAACATTCTAAAGTTCATGTTAAACTAGATTATTGTATATAACTACAACATTCAATAGTTCATGTACAAATTAGATTATTGTATAACATTCTAAAGTTCATGTAAAACTAGATTATTGTATATAACTACAACATTCAATAGTTCATGTACAAATTAGATTATTGTATAACATTCTAAAGTTCATGTAAAACTAGATTATTTCATATAACTACAACATTCAATAGTTCATGTACAAATTAGATTATTGTATAACATTCTAAAGTTCATGTTAAACTAGATTATTGTATATAACTACAACATTCAATAGTTCATGTACAAATTAGATTATTGTATATAACTACAACATTCAATAGTTCATGTACAAATTAGATTATTGTATATAACTACAACATTCAATAGTTCATGTACAAATTAGATTATTGTATATAACTACAACATTCAATAGTTCATGTACAAATTAGATTATTGTATAACATTCTAAAGTTCATGTAAAACTAGATTATTGTATATAACTACAACATTCAATAGTTCATGTACAAATTAGATTATTGTATAACATTCTAAAGTTCATGTAAAACTAGATTATTGTATATAACTACAACATTCAATAGTTCATGTACAAATTAGATTATTGTATAACATTCTAAAGTTCATGTAAAACTAGATTATTGTATATAACTACAACATTCAATAGTTCATGTACAAATTAGATTATTGTATAACATTCTAAAGTTCATGTAAAACTAGATTATTGTATATAACTACAACATTCAATAGTTCATGTACAAATTAGATTATTGTATAACATTCTAAATTTCATGTTAAACTAGATTATTGTATATAACTACAACATTCAATAGTTCATGTACAAATTAGATTATTGTATAACATTCTAAAGTTCGTGTAAAACTAGATTATTGTATATAACTACAACATTCTAAAGTTCATGTAAAAATTAGATTATTGTATATAACTACAACACTCTAAAGTTCATGTTAAACTAGATTATTGTATATAACTACAACATTCAATAGTTCATGTAAAAAATAGATTATTGTACATAACTACAACATTCTAAAGTTCATGTAAAACTAGATTATTGCATATAATTACAACATTCTAAAGTTCATGTAAAAAAAGATTATTGTATATAACTACAACATTCTTAAGTTCATGTAAAATTAGACTATTGTATATACCTACAACATTCTAAAGTTCATGTAAAACTAGATTATTGTATATAACTACAACATTCTCTAGTTCATGTAAAACTAGATTATTGTATATAACTAGAATATTCTAAAGTTCATGTAAATCTGTTGGAATTTTGTTTAACCTCTTTTTCAACAATGTCTTTTTAAATATGTATTCTATGCTGCAGTTGTATCGTTATCCAACAAGCATGAACGCCAATGAGAGAAGCCATTACTACCGTTTTTAAAGTCTGTGGTATGACCCGACCGGGGATCGTACCTTGGTCGCTCACACCTACGAGGACGCTAACATACCTACACCAAAGACACGGTAAATGTCATGTCAAATATGATTTGTTAATATTTATCATAACTTGACACTTTTAATCTGATCTCCAACGCTGTACAAAAATGAACATTTTGAAGACCTGCATGTATTTCCCTTGAATGTAAGTCATAGTTATATGAAACTGTGCATGAAGGTAAATATCAAGTGACTTCTACAAAGTAATAAATGTGTAAGTCTTAATATAGAAATTATATATTCATATGCTGTATATATAAACGATCCAATTGCATTAGATCCAGGGAAGAACAGAATCTTTGTGATTCTGCAAAGTTTGCCCTTTGTAAACTTAACGCTTTTAACTCAAACCTTTTTATTATGCGATATATATTTTCGTTTATATAATCTAATTAAACCAACAAAGTTAGTCAGTTTTGTTAATTTATAGAATGATAAAGTATTTAAATGGAGTGACCTACTACATTCGATAAATCAAAACGATTACAAGGCTACATATAACTGGCATAGTGTGTAACATCACGTATTGGAGAACTGGCATAGTGTTACATCACGTATTGGTTGTATCGTGATCAGAAAGTTAACTGTACGAAACAGTAATGCTCCAGTAAATGGTTGCTTTAACTCTAGAAACCGCTTCTATACAACCCGGATAGTTATCACCAATTACTTTCGATTAACTTACCTACAATGAACAACTATTGGACTTTCATTGTAATCAACATTTTTCATCGCGGCTAGCCAGAATTTTACAAGTGACCATGTGCTGTCTGGTACATCTTTGTCCGGCCAGGCCCTGAAGTGGTATTGTGTAACAGGTCTCCATGGTTCACTGTTCTACAATAGAAAACACCAGATCAACAAGCTTATGAGCTATGCTCCAGGAAATTCAGTCTTACCGTATACAAAGATTTGGCTACGCACACAGGTAATTTGATAGACATGGAATATATTTAGTTTGTCAGACGGTATTAAAATTTGCTCTGAGCACATGGCATGCTGCTTAGCTGCCAGATCATACAGTAAGATTCCATCACATGAAGGGTATATATGTAATCTTTGCTCAAATAGATGTTGTTCATTAATGCAATGTAACTGAAAGAATGATACTTTGATAATCAATTCATATGCTTTAAAGTACTTTACTTTAGATGACAATATTCTATCACCATGGATCATACAAACCCATTTGTGTGCAATTGCAATTTTCACAACCTTTTTGCTTGCTGAATGTTTTATATTGATGAACTAAAACTGTGGGACTGGAATAACGAAGGTGCAAGTCGCTACCCAGATTGTCGACAACGACGTTCACTGTCAATTCAAGTATAATCAGTTCTTTCATTGTTTCCTGTAAACAGGGTCTGTTGCCCATGAAGCATTTCAAACAAAATGTGTTGCAGGCATTCCTTGGTTCGAACATGATCACGTTTGGCGAGAATGTTCGGAGTCAACCTTTTGCTTAAACATGGGTTGGAGCCCCGGGCAGTTTCTACAATTAATGTCTCTCCCAGTTAAACGTTCCATTAGCGTTGGAGTCTTGTCCTGTTGTTACTTGTAAAAACATCTAAACATTTCAAGATCGCTTACACACATTATCTCCAGGCGAAACATGTTTGAATTGCTATTTGTTATAAAGATCATTTCGAGAAATCAATCTATGGTATATTCAAAATTGAAAATTTCTTAAAACCTTTCTTATGTTCAGGTAACGTATAACAAAATCTGGTTCGGCTACAGTAGATTGTAACTGTATTGATATATTTCCATAGGTGACATTCTCGTCCTTTGTTTCTGGCCAGTATATCAGACACTTATCCTGTAGAAGATTTTAAAACAGAGGAATATATGACAACGTTCATAAACACGTGCTATCACTGTTATTAAAACGTGCATCATAGATGAATGAATCTGATGAGAATAATAAGGTTAAAAACAAAGATAAATTAGAGAAGAATGTTATACACTCTCCAACTTGCAGACAGATTTTAGCGCATCTGCGACAGATGAATTTTAGAAACTATTATGAAAAAGGAGGCAATTGGTCATAATGCGCAAAATGTTATTTTTCTACTTAATTGTATTTTCATTTATGGAGATTTCCTGAATGTTTAGCCTAGATGTTCTCATTGTCTTCTGTTATTTTTCCACTTAATTGTACTTTCATTTATGGAGATTTTCTGAATGTTTAGCCTAGATGTTCTCATTGTCTTCTGCAGCATATGTGTTGTATGATTGATAAGTCACGATAGAATTATATTTCAGTTAAGGTATGCAGGTTAACAACTGTATATTTATCACGTTTGATGTTGATATCTTGCATACTGAGAAGGACAATATGACAAAAATAATTAAAAGAAAAAAGATGCAAATCAGTCGTGAAAGAGTAAAATAATTGTTTATAATCATTATCAGCACCTATCTATATACCAAGTTTGAGGTTGCTAAATTGAATTATACATCAAAAAAAAAAAAAGAAGAAGAAAAAGTGACAAAGGAACTAATTCCAAGATATATAAAATAGTTATTCTGTCTCCAAAATAACATGTATCTTGTTTTTTGGAAAGTTTCTGGATTAAGTTACTGTGTGGGAGAAAATTAATGCACTGCTTCAAACAGTTCCCTGCTCCTTATAACTTCCACATTGCGAGTTTCTACTGAACATGAAAATACTAAGAAATGTATAACACCAGCCGGTAATACTGCATGTGTGTATTTCAAACACATTATATTTCTAGGTTAAACACCGAGGACTTCTAGCAAATGTATATACAAACAGTGCACGTTTTAAGTAAACGTGTAGACATGGCAAATCACATAGTGTTATTGTATTTTTTAACGTCCCCGTTTCTATAAAACTTGTAGACATGGCAAATCACATAGTGTTATTGTATTTTTTAACGTCCCCGTTTCTATAAAACTTGTAGACATGGCAAATCACATAGTGTTATTGTACATTTTAACGGTCACCGTTTCTATTAAACTTGTAGAAATGATAATCCACCAAATATTAACGTATATATTGTGATCATTAATTGACCACGATCACGTGAATACCTCACTCGAGACCACTGTACTCGAAAACAGGTAGAAACGGTACCTTCGAATACATATTTTTTTACACGAACATTTACTAAGGTATCGTATCATCCTATTTTCGAGTACAGTGGTTCGAATAATGTATTAAGGTGATCGAGGTCAATTCATTTTCACAGCACACTTTTTTTTAAAACATGGTTTCTTCAAAGAACAAGTGTACTAACCGTGCCCATTTCTATTAGATTGGTCACCATAATAATCCGCCGAGAGGTTTGCTGCCACACCATTCTCCAAAAGTCATCGCGCATGGCAGGTGTCGGACCTACATTGATTGTGAACTGACAATTAACTAGATGTATGTAACTATATCATGTACATTTCCTTTTTATCTGTAAAGACGCGGACTATCCATCCAGGGGCTGTGAGTTCGAACCCTAACTCGGCAAAAATGTATTCAAACGTTTGACAAAAGTAAATACGACAAGCGTTATGCGACTTTCATCAATGATCTAACAGTCTATGTGGACAAACTGGCAATTTCTTGGAAAGTATGTTGTGTGCAGAATTAGTATGAGAAAGCCGTGAGCACGAGGGAACCTAAAACTGGTCGCCGTGATATACATGAAATTCTTTGTTAAAAAATGGCGTTTAACCACAATCAATCATTCAATCTTTTCAATCGTGTATATGCAAGTATAAATAAATTGGTGAAGAAAAGTGTACAATACTACCAAACACATAGCTAGGGGAGACAATCTGAGGGTATTTGAGAAATGAGCAGATAAAGGTCAGTCGTACGTCCTAGGCATTCTGATAAAAATGCACACCGTTTGATAAAAACCCATGTAACTACTTGGCGAACAGTACATATTGGAATTAATCTTCGCAGATGCGCAGGCTAATTTGAATCTACACTGGTCGCAAATGTCCTGTGTTTGAAATCGGTATGTTGATTTTGATACTTTTATCATGCTGGAGATCAGGAGAATTATATTGTTAGAATCAAAACATACTAAATTTAATTTGATATAACAATAACCTTTAAAAACACAATTTGAATCAATATCTTCCCAAAGATCTCTACTTTATAATTGATATGGACACCACATAGTCGGCAGAGATCGTTTAGAAGTCATGAAGAAGGCCTAAGGCCGAACTATTGAATTATATGGTATTTTTTATTGTTCCATATATTTAATCCAGTACCGAATAGAACTTTCAAATATGTACTAAATCTTACCTTGGGATGCTATGAACTTGTTAGCCTTCTTTGAGCCCTGTAAAGAGTTGTAATAAATGTGATCGATATATTTGTACATTCTTGATTATTCATCCCCAGCATCGTTCATGAAATGGTATCGAAACATTTGAAAGTGTTATCCATTGGAACATTCGTTCCAGAATCCTTCGAATGAATACAACTGAATACAACATCGGAGAACCTTATTATAAACATTTTTGTATTCCTCCAGGTTTGAACATTTTAGAGAGCATTTGCAAATATATTTTCAAAAGAATACATGTGCCAAGTCTCTGCATTTTATTTTGTTAAAGTCAATATATATGTTATGTATTTAGATACATTATTTGAGAAATTGTTGGAATGTACCATCCGTAAACACCTTCGGCTTAAAGGGCCTTAATAAGTTTCGAAAATGAACTTCCCTTTTTGGCAAATTTGAGGACCGAGAAAGAGGTTATAAACTATCGTTTTCATTCAAATTGGAAATGCGTCGGTACGCACAGCAAATATGTTCCATATTTGTATTATATAATTAATAAACGTAACAAGTAACAAGGGAGCTAAATTGCTTTGACTATATATTGTAAATACATCAAAGTTACATCACCTACCAGTTGGATCAATACGGTGGCATCGAGCTTACTCGAACATGGCAACAAACGAATAAATCGGTTAGTTCTAAGTTCTAACCTTTTCCTGGATCGGATATCTTTTGAAAATTGTGTAGCAGTATTTATGAATGTTGCTACGATTTGTTCAAGGCTTGCTGTTCACAATAAATAAACAATTAAGTTTCAATGAATCACGAAGTTGACAATAAGAACAGCGATCACCACTGGAACTCATCTATGGCACGAAGTATCTCGTTTAGTTCCCTTCGAGTACAAGTTATCGTTTGTCCACTATATGATTTTACATGCTTCGGTTTGTTAGAACGTTTTTAATCGTATTTCAGTTAAATCACCGTGATTACTTGGTACAGTACCTGTGAATAACCAGTATTACCGGTAAATAATTAGACCCGACACCGATTCATTAGTACCGAGACGTATGGATTAACATTCATGGGAATTAATTTAACGTGGGTACACCAACAAAACTCCCTGTTTTTGAAAATAGTAAAGACGGGCAGAGTAGACTCTACCCGCCATGAATCCACTTACATCGATGAACGAAGCATTGATGTATTCACTTTCATTTTCTTCGGCTGCTAATTGGACACGACTATGGTCATCTGCATAATAAAACCGATAGAATAATACATAACAAGTATTTAAACACTTTAAATTGAAGTCTTCTTTTAAGCATATAAGAACGAGACAAATTTGGAAATTATGTATCATGCTTTAATAATAAGTTGTTTGGTAATAGTTAACCAATGTTTATATTATAAAATACAATAGCCATTATTGGCGAATTATCTTTTGTCACACTGTTTTCAACAGTTGTCTGATGCAGGGGCGTTAGCAAGCACATGTATGTTGGAAAGGGTTAAAGAATAAGTTCATTACAGTTTCACCGGCAACAGAAACGTACTTACACGCAAAAAGCCCCCTGTATCTGTTTTTAGGTTTATTTTCTTTCAACAGAGCTACTTCGTGGGGATGAATGAGCCCTGCCTTTAATAGCTGAAATAAAATTCCATATTCGACGGGATTACAGTTATAATACGGTAGTACGTTCGCCTAACCTTTTGTTTGGTGGTTCTTTCACACCAGTTATGTAAACAGCATTCTTCTTATGCAACTGGCTTCCTTCCCATATATGTATATCTCTGCATGTTCAATAGTCCAAGTATAGCCATTGTTTCGACCGTGATTTAGAATTGAACATAAATAAGAATAACAATTCATAGTTCCAAGAACTGCAATAACGACCTCCCTTGTCGGCCATTTTGAATGAACATTAATAGAGTATATTATAAATAATATTACTTACAAGAAGGAAAAGACACAATGAAATTTGAGTTTGAAATCCATATTTCATTGAACCTTTTGTAAAATGTTATTTTATCAGCTTCGTGATATATGAATTGATGTTTTTCAATCGTATGACACATTACCGTAATGTTTGTTCATACAGTAAGTAGGTTATGTTGTTGTACCATCAGTCCGTGGTTAAGGTATAGTATTTTTATGATATCGTATTTGATCTCTCTCTTTTCAACATACACGAAATTTGCATATCAAAATGGCCGTCATGGGAGGTAAATATTGTAGTTCTGGTAACTGTGTATGGACACTTAACTGTATCATTAAACACATACAACAAAATTTTGACCCGGTAAAACGTAACCCTATGAAACGTTATCGGTCTCAGGAAAATTGATAACGTTTGTTTTATTAATGTCAAGAGTGAATGGATGAGATGTCGTATGAAGCTAAGGTTCAATCTTCCTGTTTCCGATCATGATCTTGTTTTTATGACTTTTAACCATTCAATAAGACTTAAAAACATGTAGATGCTCACTGAATGAACAGTTCTGCTAAATTATATTGATATCAGTCAAGCACTTTCATAAGAATGTAGTTAAAAAGTGATCGCTGTGTTAACAAACCAATCAATTTGATAACATGTGTAGAGAGTCATCCACTAAACAGTTCTACCACATTATATTTTTATCAGACAAAAGAATTCAGAGGAAAACGTTTTTAAACATTTGGTATAGTTCACCCTCTTTAATGTTGCAGCAAGTTCTCCGTAGAAAATAAATATACTGAGCAATTTCTCTTTTTGCCAAAATATTTCAAAAAGTCGGCTGCTGCAGAGGCGTCAAAAACGGTCTGTATGTAGGTAAAAGTTGATATCTCAGGTTTACCATACTGAATATTTCAGAAAAGAATAGTGTCAAAGGTTATCTGCTGCAAATCCATCTACAAGTGGTCAAACATGCTATTAAAATATCACAAACAAATCTAGTTTGACAGAAGAAAAAGATGTTGCTCAACTATTTCTTTTACTAGAGCGAACAAAGGGATACAATTTACAAAGGATAATTTGTTCATCCAGTTTTTACAAGCTTGATTATATTGGCGTAGTGACATCCTAATACTTTATTACATTTAAATAATTACACATTCAAAAACTTATCTGACTTTTACTTATGTACGCATTCGTTATTCGGCTAATAATTGTTTGCACTATTTCTTTGGCGTACTGCATTTGGTAGACATTGTGTCCTCAGTCATTTACATCATGTGACTTCAAAACTTTGCCTGAAACTATGGTAGCCTTGCTATTGCAATTCTACCAAAATTTGAAGTTTCACGTAATCTGATTCTGTTCTAGTGTCTATCGAACGCAAGACTTCTGCATATCATAAACTACACTTACGTTAAATTCTTGATGAAATAACACACATCCGTCTTTCTTCTTTTGAAATATATAATCCCACAACTGGCACACTTTTAACGTCTTTTTCCTTGTGATAAAGCTGCAATAGTCATCGTCATTGCCTTTGATTTCTTCAGGTTTCAACGTTGTGATCCTTGTCTTTGTGTCTGGAACTTTGAAAGTGATTGTATGTTCTAGACTGATGTACATATTATTTGAAACGTCCGGGTGGGCCTTTAAATTGATTTAATTCATTTGTGTTTAATGCCATTTTCAACTTCAACAAAAGTCATATCAAGGCAGCCAATTCATTTACTCATATGTGCCATAAACATATCAAACCAATATTCCACACAGTCTTTCCTAGTAACTGACTGCTAATGCATTGCTGCATTGACTTTTGTTAAAAGTCGAAAATAATATGTGTCGCTGTAAAAACTGTCAACTGCCAACCCAAATAGCGTTTTTCTTAAATCTGTTTCAAACCCCGCCATGACATGTCAAATATTCAGAACAAACCAACTACCAGTGCATACTTATGCGTTATGATTTGAGCCCGTATATTGGAAAGGGTACAAGCTACCTGTGTTTACAATACATATCCAGATTAGCCTGTATATTCCAACAGTCTGTCGAGATATACACTGGCCACATATTACTTACACACGCTCGTTTGAACAGTATGACAGTTATATCACATTGACATAGCCATGATCCGTGGTTGACCGACCATCTCTAAAATATAATCATACCTGGTCTAAGGGTACTACACCATTACGTACCCGGGACAGCTGGTCTCAAATTACATAGACTTACCACCTGGACTACCAGTGCATACTTATGCGTTATGATTTAAGCCCGTATATTGGAAAGGGTACAAGCTGCCTGTGTTTACAATACATAACCAGATTAGCCTGTATATTGCAACAGTCTGTCGAGCTATACACTGGCCACATATTACTTACACACGCTTGTTTGAAAAGTATGACAGTTATATCACATTGACATAGCCATGATCCGTGGTTGACCGACCATCTCTAAAATATAATCATACCTGGTCTAAGGGTACTACACCATTACGTACCCGGGACAGCTGGTCTCAAATTACATAGACTTACCACCTGGTCATGGGTGAGTCACAAGAACATTATTTTAACGAGCACTACTAACACATGATCGACCACCTAACATACTTATGTTGCTTTAATTACACCGCGTATCAATGATGTAGTGGTTAGAATATACGCATTGGGATCCCGAGAGCAGTGTTCTAACCAAGGTCAGGTCATGATAAATAAGTTTAAATAGAAGTTATGGTTTCCCTACTCGGCGCTGAAGATTGCGGGGATAGGATTACAAATGTTTCTACGGTGCAAGTATTACTGAAAACGGTACTAGCGGTCAATTACCAAGGATAAGCCGGGGCGAAAAACACCGAACAAATATAGCAAGTAGCGATTGTCCGTTCGACGGTTAAATACAGTTTGACGATAAATACGTACACACCTTTCGCAGTTTCTATGTTGATCTGATCTAATTGCGCTTCTTCTTCCCTCTCTAATACCACATCAGACCTGTTTGTGTTTTCTTCTACTGATTGGGGTGAGTGTCTAAAATGATACTTCAAGCTCTAGTTCTTTATTTGCATAACATTTTACATGTTGTTGCAACATATACATAATAAACATTTGTAAAGCCATATATATAGTATAGTTTCAATAGATGATACAGACAACTGAACTGCGCTCGGCTAAAGTCACACCAGTACAAGAGATTCAAGCATGATGGTGGACACTTAATCACATAATAAAGAAATACGAGCCTAAACATTCACCACATATAAAACCAAATTGCAGTAGAAGACTTTGGAAACAGATGGACAAAAATATGGAACATACTTATAAATGAAAGTATAATTTTGTAACGAAGTTGAACATATTGTTTTGACAAAATGCTAAATTGCATTATGAGTTTTGTTCTTTTTGTCGCATTATCTTTAAATTTGTTGGTTGCAGATGCGTCAAAACGCGTCTGCCTGTTGGAAATGGTTTTTCGATTTCATTTTAACGCTCTCCTACATGCAACAAATCTTTAGCAATGACATGTAGGTAAGAAGATGGATAATCTCTTTATTTGCACATGTGACTATTGAATAGAGCTAAAAACGTTGTGGTAAATTGAAAGATGGCTTTTCATGAGCAATTTCTACATTTGTCACAATGATTGTAAACGCGTCTGGTGCATATGTGTCAAAATACGTGTGCAATCGGAAAAGGGTTAGGACACAAGAACCAAATTGTTATGTCATCTGTGATACTGTTTGTGCAACTGAGCTGTCATTCGATAAAATTGAACTGATGTTGGCTTTTATGCTTAGATATGTATTAATACTATGTACATGTGTTGTCTTCAAATATTTCAAACATGTCCGGCATTTATCTCTCAACTTGTGTTTTTAGAAAAGAAACTCACATATTTTCTGAAAATACCATTTATGCAACCATTTATGCAAGTTTACAAGTGTATTGGCAAACTAAAGACAATACTGTCATCATGCAAATATACCTAATTTTACATAATTTAGGGTCAGTTCAAAACAGTCCAGTTATACCTCCGTTTATAGACGATTACGGCAGCTACTATAACCAAAGCCACTATTAATAGTCCACCAACAGCCCCCAACAAAATAAGTGGCAAAGGCGATTCGTCCTCTCGTTTCGAAGCTAACGCTGAAAGCATGATTTAGTGACATACGTTAACAGATGGTAAATACATAGAGAATATAGTGTTGCATTAGCGATATATCGCTTTGTATTGTACTACGAGGAGCGTGAAACAATTGCTATCTCGCGAGACTGAAGGTCTAAAGAGATGTCATATTTTCAACGCTCAGAGTAGTACAATACAAAGCCACTTAATAATATTGCAGCACAATCTGGTATGGTTTAAGAATTAAGGAGCCTTTGGGTCATCCGCTCTCTGAATAAAACCATAACAAATTGTTCAAAGAAACTCAGGTGTTACACGGTAGTATGACAGTAGAAGCAGATAGAGATCCACATGTGTTACCCTATACAGGCAGACAACACAAACATCTGGTTAAGGACACAGCCTACAAAGAAAGTGCAGACAACCCATTCAAGGGACGTTGTAGATTCACACTTTTACTTCAAACAATAAAACTATTTTGGACACGTCACACGCAAGCCGACCTTAGGATTTATTGGGAATATGGTTTATCACATAAATACCCTTATATTCAAGTTGAGAACAAATCACGGAACAACGTTATCATACACGTGTGATAACAAAAACACGTCATACACGCGACTACTGATGACGTCATTTTGACCTTTATCTTTATTATGTTTATTGTTAAGTTGTTAAATTTTACACATTAAAAAATGCAATAATACGTTATTTTGAATAAATAACGAGTCTCAATTGTTTAAAACATTGGTTTTTTTTTTCTTCTTATTGAAAAATGATGAGGACTACTTTTTTATGCGGTGAATCACAAGTTCTTATGAAGAATATGTTATTCTGTCTTTGTTTTGATGTTGTCAATATTTTTCATTAAAACACACTGTTTAGGTGATAAAGAGAATCCATCACTCGTTTTTCTTTGGAGAAGATTTCTTAAATTCGTCTCGAAAAAGAGAGTTATTAACCTCGCCAAGAGGCTCGGTTAATAACCGTCTTTTTCTAGACTCATTTAAGAAATCTTGATCTCCAAAGAAAACTCATGATGGATCCTATATATCTCCAAAAAAATAACGTAGTTTTATAGTCAATTTGATTGTTGTTGTCATATTTGTTCTCGTGAAGCTTCCATGGTGGTTGTATTTATATATCGTAAACAAGGATGGTCCTTATCTGACTGAGTGGACACGCAGACTGATCTGGTAATTTTCTTGTCGCAGGTCGGGTGTCCAAAGATGTAGCCAATTCCTTGTATGCATTACAGTCAAAACAATGTCACATATTCTGCATTGGTAGTGTTCGTACTTTAAACTTTGGTTCATTGTGCAGACCAATTCTTTTTTAAAATAAGCTCAACTGGTTATTCTACCGGGCAACTTATAACAACAAGATTAAGACAATACGTCACATCTTACGGATATGTTAACATATGTTTAAACAGCGTATTTTCGATAACATTCACTTTTACAATAATTCTGAATACATTAAGTATACTTTTTTTCCGGCGCAAATACATGCAGATTGTCTTTCGCAGTTCAGACACGATAGATTAAATTCCGTATCACACCTAGTGAAAATATGGAGTTGCGACGTCAGACAGTGTGCGGACTACTTTCAGCGAGGTTCCCGTTTTGAATCTGCATTACGTTGTAAAATATGCAGACAACCAGTACTATTTAGGAAAATCGTTTATATTTTATGTATAGAAATTCTAGCGTCAAATTTAATAAAAACCCTTAAATAAAGATTGTGGTTTTTTTTTTCCTGCAATACAGTGGACATTTAATTTGGTGATGTTATTTGGCGGGAACTCCTTATTATAATTCTTTATAGGGGTGTGGCCTTATTATTGTAGTAAATATTCATCCGCCATTCATTCTTTCATTTCACGATTACAAAATTGTTTTCCCAATAAATAATATATTGAATCTGTATATTTGTTACTTTGTTCGTTCTTCATAGATTGTAGGAATATAATAAAAGGAATATTACGTATGTATTTACTTGAAACATTGGGAGACAGTCCCTTTAAAACAGTACATTTAACAAACTGAATACTCACGTAGAATGCAGTCATGCCCCCTGTAGCCCTGACTGCATGATGTACAAGTCCCATTCTCTTTGTTACAGGCGGTACTGTTAAAACAGTGACCACAACGATTGGCACAATCTTTCCCAAATGTCCCATCCTCACACTCTGAACAAAACATGATAAAGAAAAAATCTTATTCAAGCGCCGTCTAGCGGAATACGGTCGTGTTGCATCTGCGCACAATATACGCGTTTTGACGCCTTTGCAACAGACGACTTTTGAAAACAATATGACAAAATAAGAAATTGCTTAAAACGAGCAATGTCTCCTTTTGTCATTATGTTTTCAACTTTCTTCAGTAATTATACCTTCATTTATGTTTTTGCCTGGATGTTTTCAAAGTTGTCTGCTGCAGATTTGTTGTATGTTGGAAAGTGTTAAACGATCAATGGCACAGGAAACACGACCTTGGTAACCTCTGCACGTTCTGATATTTTCAGGTCACCACCTATAAGCTACTACCCGTACAAGTATACTGAAAGGCCTCGTACTACTTTCATACGTATACAGAATATGCAGCTAAATACTTTGATATTCGGGATATGTATTAAAGTACATTCATTCCATTAAAACATTCTGGCATTTAGAGCAATTTCTCCTTAGCCATAATGTGTCAAAGGTCTTCTGCTGCAGTTGCCTTGAAATACATCTACATATGTGAAAGGATAAGGAACCGTTGTTACGATTAACCGGACTAACACCAATGCAAGTGGGTTGCTCAGAACCACCCGGACGTATGTGTTCGCGTCACGCGACTTAAACTCTGCTCCCCTACAGGCTATATGTGTTCGTGTTACGTGACTCAAACTGTACACACTCTTTTTTTACAAAGAGGTAGCTGATCCCCGTTATCAAATCCGGATGTGTGTGTTCGTGTCATGTGACTCAAACTCTACACACTGTTTTTTACAATGAGGTAGCTGATACCCGTTATCACATTTGGATGTTCACAGAACCATCCGGATGTATTTGTTCGTGATACGTGACTCAAACTCTACACACCTTTGTTTAACATAGAGGTATCTGATATTACTTATCACTTCCGGATGTACTCGGAACCACCCGGATGTATGTGTTTGCGTCTATGTTTAATTTGCAATGTAAATGACATAGAAAAAGAGTTTCATATCTTTTTCGTCTGCAACAAATAGGATAATATAAGAAATTCATATTTAATGAAATTGTACTATAAACATCCTTCTAAGCACAAACTGGTTTTACTGTTTCAAGGAAGAGTCCAAAATGTATTGCATGATTTGTCCAAATATATTAAACACGCTTTAGAAACAATAAATATTTTCTTATTATTATTTTTTATTTATATATTTTCGATCTTTCTCCCATAAACGCTTTGCTTATTGTTTATTTAAAAGATGAAATGTCATGTAAATATATGTTAAAGTGGCATTTCTATCCAAAGATATTTAAAGAGGTACCTACCGAGCAGGGAAAAACAACTTTATTTAAATAATTAAAATATGAAAGCTTTCTCATACTACAGTATAATTAGAATCAAACATGTCCTCATAAGGTTTATAAGGGAAACAATTGTTATTTTTCTTATTTTCTTTTATGAATTTCTATAAGAGTGCAACTTTAAATTGTGTGTAATGACTAGAAGCTGTAGAAGCTTATATAAACAAAATTTTGATTTGACTTTTGTGTTACGTGACTCAAACTGTACACACCTTTTTTACAAAGAGGTAGCTGATACCCGTTATCACACCCGGATGTACATTTACCATCGGTCTTAGTGCACGCTTTGTTTGAATCACAGTGTCCACAATCCTGTAAACACCCGTCACCATAGTTACCATCTTCACAGGCTTAAATAGAATTTGAACACAAAAATAATATTGCTATAGTAAAATTATATCACAATCTAGATACATACCAACATATTCTTTCGAAATGATTATTCAAAGGAGTTCACCAGGAGTCAAGCAGTCACTACCGATATATACAACAATGTTTTCATAGTTGGAGGAGAGAAATCAGTGGGAAACTAATGTTACTTGCAAGAGAGGGGGTTCTGACTGTGCAGAACTTAAAACAAAAGTCATCTTATTTCTGGATCACCACGTTAATGTTTTAAGTGAACCGTATTAGATATTAATGTACCTAAATACGTTTTAATAATTTTGTCAAAATGGAATGCAATAAGGCACTTATTCTAATTGAACAACACAACAAGTCTTATATCGGAATCGTGCTATACAAATACACCCGTATGCGCAGGTTCATCTGTATATATCCTGGGTAGCACATGTCATAAGGATGGTCTTACCAGAGCATTGCTTACTTGAAGGTTGTTGTTAGAGCACAGTTTAAGTTTAAGCGGCCATAACGAATCTACCGTGTGCGAGGATCGCTAATTTAAAGGTTGTTTTAGAGCACAGTTTAAGTTCAATCGGCCATAAAGAATCTACCGTGAACGAGAGTTAAACGTTGTACGTGTAGTTCATACCGGGCGTCTCAATTGCGTCGATAGATCTCTGCTCGTGGCAAGCATCTGGATTGGCACCATTAAGCCTAGTACGTCTCAATAATGCAGGGATCATGTATCCGTGTACATTCGCCTTGATACAACTGAATAAATGTTGAAAACTGCATACAATACTAAAAAATAATCAAATGATTGGTCTTACTTTCATTACAATAATCGTTTTCATATCCAGGTGCACACCCTTTCGAGCAATATCCATTCGTCTTCTTGCATATCCTACCCTCTTTACAGTAACCGCACGTTTTCTGGCAATTTTCACCATAATATCCATCCTTGCATTCTAGTATTTTTTAAGAGAAAGCATATGAAAAATAAATCTGTTCATCAAATATCAAATATGACAGTTTTAATCTAATCCCACTTGACGCGACTTTATACAATCTTTGTATGCGCATGTAGTGTTAAACAAAAGGCTTTACCACCATTGCGAATAATGAACAATGTATATCAGTCTGCAAATTTGGTTTTCAGTATTTCGACAATATATAATAAGTACATGGTTATGTAAAAACTTGTCGAATTCAAGACTGGTGAGATTATTTGTAAATTAATCCTTTCTCTCAAGCAGACGCTTTCTGGCGCCTCTGCAGCAGACGTTTATTTGAAAACGTAATGACAAAATAAGAAATTGCTTATTATTAGTCATTTCTCCTTTTTTCCATCATGTTTTCAACTTAATACATTTATTATTCTTTCATTTATAGACAGTTCTTCATATTTTTGACAAAACGTTTCAAATTCGTCTGCTGTTGATTTTTTTTAAAGGGATAATGTAGCATAGCCGATATTATTTGTTGAATTTGGTGGACGATATAAGTCGTTGAATTTTGTAGACGTATGAATGTTATCTGTTGAAGATTACAGCTCGAAGACTTATGTAAGATTCGATGTTCTCTTTGACTCACATATTGGCAAGAATGCAGCAGAAAAATAAATAATAATATTCGTCTAATAAAAATGTAACATCGAGTTTTAAACTATGTGGGAAAATGAAAGCAATGCTCATATTGAGCAATTTCCTTTTTACCTGCAATGTTTGCAAATGACGTCTGCGTCAGCGGAACGAAACATTGCATTTATCATTAAAAAGACTCAGATATCACACGGTTTCATAACAACATTTGTCATATGATGAGACTGTGATCAGGTCATGTATGAAAGCTAACATATGTCTTCAATGTGTGGCGGTATTCGCAATATGTCAGGAACCGATATGTAAGGACCCATTCCCCCTATATACATTTGCAGCAGATGTTAATGCAAAGAGATGGAAACTTTATTATTGGATAGTGTGTTATAGTGAATAAGGTTGTAAACATTGTGGTGAAAGGACAAATTGCTCATTATGTCAGTGGGAAAGAGTAAAACAAATATGTTGAAATGTGTCAGTTTGTAAATGTCTATTTATTTGCGAGTAATTAATACTAAAAGTGTTCTTGTGTTTCATAAAAGAAATCACATATTTGATCTAGATACAAGTACGTCAAAATAACCAAATTGACTGCAGAATATGAATGTATTATTAGATCCACTGCAAACAGAAAATATGTAGGCAATTGACGTTCGTGGATGTTTGTAATACCCATTAAAGTAACGCAGGGACATTCACAAACATTCATGGTGATTACCTATTTATAGAGTGTAGTGGATCGAACAGTGTATCGCCAGTTCCCGGTCAATTAATTTTAACATTGAAATTTATTCAATAATAAACATGTGTATCGTGTACCTGTTTTACATTTATGGCCTTGGTACCCTGCCCTGCATCCTGTAGGACACTTTCCAATTATAGACATACACGTCTCATTGTTTTTACAATTACCACATGTCTTTGTACAGTTGATGCCATATAGGCCTTTATTGCATTCTGAAATAGTGTAAAAGTTTGTAATCGTTCATTTATTATATGATAAACTTACTCGTGCAAACACTTTTTTATAATGTGAGATTGTTTTATTCTTTACTTTCGTGTAAACTGGTAAAAAGATGTCATTGGATTAATTAAAACATGAAATATACCAACAAAATATTTGTTTATATGTAATGTTGAAATATATATCAACACTATTCGAAATGGTTGCATTTCAAAAGCATTTCTTTAGTATTAAACATAGAAAAATTGTACTAAAGTTTTTAAATGATTATAATAAGAAATATTCCAGCTCATCGTCACAGTTTGCTA
Organism: Serripes groenlandicus; assembly: GCA_031761405.1. Classification (NCBI taxonomy): domain Eukaryota; kingdom Metazoa; phylum Mollusca; class Bivalvia; order Cardiida; family Cardiidae; genus Serripes; species Serripes groenlandicus. The sequence continues at coordinate 9,527,243 of JASEVX010000006.1, read as the reverse complement.
TGATATAGTTGACATTACACGCCTAATTGACCTTAATTGAGGGTTTAATGTTTTGATAATGCAGGTAATAGAGAATTGTATCTGTATCTGCGCGTGAACAATAATATAAGAGATTTTCTCTCTTGGAAAAAACACTTGCGACAGTACCATGTGTGGTGTTCACTTAGAGGAAATGCATTCCAGTCTTACACCGGCGTAAACAATTACCATCTATGTTCATGTAAGAAACATATCTGCTTTAAACAATCGAAAGAAAATTTTACAGTAATACAAATCATACTATATGATTATATGGAGCCCGATTGATATGTTCTCGCACTTTGTTGATTTATGCTTAACTTAGATGAGTAGATTTTTTTAATAAATTATTTTGTTAGCTGAGAAATTAAAACAAGTCACGTAAGAAATAAAGTATGAATATTTCATCGTCGTTTGACGTATGTGTAAACAGAGGTAGCACGACTTTGTTTATTCTTATTGAGCTTAGGTTAACTTGAAGGCTATATTCATAAAGCCGTACAATAAAGACTGTAACATGAGACTGTATGTTTGCCTAAGAAACACCAAGTGATCGATGCTGTTATGGTGTCTTATTGACTCTCCGTAACGGGAGCATTGGAGAAAAACTAATTAGGATACAAGTTATTTGTCAACATGGTGCATCTTTGACTTACTGACATGTAGACGGAGAGTGGAGCCGCTAGTTAGAATATGTGGTTGTTGAGGCTAATCTGAGTCTATACTGTACGTAGATGTTGTATCAATACCCCTAATCGCTTAACGAGGATATTATCAAACTTACCACTATCACATAGTCGGCCTTGGTAACCAGCACTACAGCCATTCTCACATGTCCCAGTAGTTACATTGCAAGATTTGCTATCTAGACATTTACCGCATTTCTTTGTACAATTATGTCCATAGCTTCCTGCTACACATTCTGTAATATACAAATTATCCACAAGAATCATCAAAATCGCAAACTTAAACGGCATCTTTCGTAATTGGGTCATTAATACACCACCTTAAATGGTTCTCCTGTAATTGGGTCATTAACAAAAACACCATCAAAAATTGTTCTCTCCCAATTAGGTCATTTAAGACGCCAACTAAAATAATTCGCTTTATCGCAATTGAGAGAGAAGAAGGCTTGCAATGTATTATTAAGAAATGTATCCGTGATGAGTCAAGTGTTTTTGTTGATGTTTTATTGGCGCATTGTTCTGATTAATTTCCAGTATTTCTGGTACATACAAGTTTATCCTAACACCAGCGAGTTAGTTGTACTGCTAACACGACACTCAAACGCGCCAATAAGGAAAAGTCATTACTACCATTTTTAAAAGTTTTCAGTATAACTCGGCCGGGTATCGAACACGCGACCTCCTACACCCACAGAGGCTCTATCATTACACTGCCGAGGCGGTGAAACACATTAACACACCGTGTCAAACAACGATAGCATATAGAAAATTCCTTTACTGTTATCCTTACTTTTACCCGGCTTGTTCCTCCGATTGATAAAAGCCACTTAATCCTTTCCAACATAGAACAACAAATCTGCAGCAGACGACTTTGCAATAAAATCATGCACACAAATGGAAAATCTCTATAAATGAAAGTATAATTATTGAAAAAGTTTTGAGTAATTTCACCTTTTGTCACAATGTTTTCAAACGTCGTCTGCTGCAGATACGTCAGAATGCTTCTACACGTGAGAAAAGGTTAAGATGGCGGGCAAATGTTCATTACTTTTTACAGGAAAGAGATAGAGAGGTGAGATATTCCATTTAATGAAAAGCTAAACTAATTATGTTAACTATTTTGATCTAATGACAAACAAGGACTTAACCCCCATGACCCAATATACAAGTATGTGTATTCCAACATTGTTAATAAAGTGTTATAAGAAAACATAAATACCTGGATTAGTTTAGATACTAAAATATATTCACGTACTATTGAGGTATAGAATCTATTCTTGAATTTGAATATATCATAACTACTCTCCAATTTCAAATGCACCAAACAAATGTCGTATAATTGACAAACTAAAGTCAAAATGTTTATTGCAATATTCGCCTAAATAAGCACATATTGTCGACGGAATTGAACCTGTGTTGTTCAAAATGTCTTTCATGCAGTATGTTTCATGCAGTATGTTTCATGCAGTATGTTTTATGCAGTTACCTGTTTTGCACTGATCACCTCGATAGCCCGCTGAACAAGACGACGGACATTTCCCCGTCATCTTGTCACACACTGTGTTGTGGCCAAGACAATTGCCACATGTTTCCTTACATCCGGGTCCATATTGACCATCCGAGCAAACTGAAATATTGTCCGACATAAACATAAAACAAACAGTAACTCATAGTTTGTTTACGTCACGAGATTTATACTTAATTAAAACCAAACACAAGTCTAATCGCTATAAAAGCAAGAGCAACCATGAACACATATAGAGTGAAATAAAGTTTGCTCATCATTTAAAAGTAAAATACGTACATGGTGTGTTATTCACACATAGATTACTTAATGGGCCCACAACCTCAATTGGTCAGGTTCCAGTTCAATTCAATTTCAATTTTATTCGGCAAAATCAGCATTTACACGCCTTTGGCCAATATAAATTTTAACAATGAACAAATATGGCAAAAGAAACAAGAACACATACAAACATACAAACAATATTTACGTACAAACATTTTGATAAGATAATTCATTTCATGATCATATATTACAACCTGGTATAATGTTAACTGGCAGAATCTCATGTTGTAATAGCATTCTCTATATTTTCATTACGAAGATTAAATGCATCTCGTAAATACTTGGCAATTTCTGATTAGAAGACAGCATATTGACAAAAAGTTGAACAGTCGGACATGGTAATTTTCCAAAGTTATTAGTTCGTAAAGAAGAATAAAAGGAACAGCAAAGTAGGAGGATATTCCGATTTCACTTGGTTACTATTACATACATTACAAATACGATTACATCTCGCATTACTAGAATATCTCTCCATTTCAATATGTAATGAATGCGAGCATAATCCAAAGCCAAGATCATCCAATAAGGATTTTACTCTCATAGTCCAGCATCTTTCATTGTTACTACTGCATTGTTCAATACATAATATTATACATAATAGAGTTGTTATTGTTCCTAATCTTTAACCAGTATTTTAGTACTGTTTTCTTACACATAACAGATAATTGGTATCGCCTCAGCTCATCGTATACGTCCGTATTAGGTGTTTGTTGACCAAAACCAAGAATGGACTTGCACAACCTGTTATATAGTTTATCGATTTCTTTATAGTCATAAATACCCCCAAACCTCTGGAGTACAGGAGCTACCATTGACTCAAACAATGACAATTTATGGCAATTAGAGACTAAATTAAAAACCTTTACGTCCGTAACAAAGAACTTATTGTAAATACTACATATCTAAATAAACACCAACCGATCGAATTCGTTCTCTGTAACAAATCGAAATGTATTTAGCACTGATTCTCTATTCATTGCCAATACAGGCACCCTCCCCTACCACACACTCCTAAATGTAACAATGCTAATACAGTCCACCAACCCTTACATGTATCTACCACCTCTAAAGCAACAATAACAGCACAGAATAAAGCCTCACGTTTGTCGCAGTGTTGTTTATGATAACCGGGTAAACATTCTCCACTGGGACACACTCCGGTGGTTTTGTTGCAGGGATCTCCTTTACAGTGACACACGTTGTTACAGGTACCTCCGTATTCCCCATCGGCACACTCTGTAACAAAAAACAACCAGCTCGAAATCGACGGACGTAAATTTTAAAATACAATGGACTCACGATAACTCGACATTTATATAATCGAATGTATCGTTTAACCCGAAGCAATTCCTGTAGCAGATCTTTCTTTTGAAAACGGCATAGCAGCAGTTCTGATTATTTGGACTGCTTCTGCGATGTTTTTTTTTAGATATTATTCAATCACTTGTTTGCTTTTCATAAAACACATTAAAGTAAAAATGAATTACGAAGATGAAAATACATAACTTAATTTATCTTAAATCGAAGGTTCCCTCGCTCGTTTCGATAACTCGAAGTAGTAGTTATCGGGATATATCCCGGACACGAAAACGGGTTGATAAATCGGAAAAGAATGTTCGTTTTATTAGCGGTCATACAATGTCAATGTGTTTATCCTAGTGACTTTTGATGTGAACTCTTACGCTAGTATTAAGGCCATGTTTTTCTATTGTTTGTTATCAATTACTTGCTCAACAATCTGGACGGATAAGTTAGCCATGCAAATACAAATGACACACATTTGTAGAACAATTAAATGAAAAGTATCTGACCATGCTTTGATCGATGTTCTTAGAACGATGATGAAGGTATAGCGTTCACCAAAGATATTTCGAACACACAAGTATGTACCCCATATATGAATTGTATTTCGTTCTACTTTTGATAGTATTTAAGTAACTGAGCATTGCGTTTCCAGGGTAAATCATCAGTAACTTGTTAACAACTGGAATCGATTTCATGTAGCCTGTTTCACCAGTCAGAGTTCTAGATAAGGGGAGTTTATTACTTTTTAAAATACGTATTTTACCCTTTAACCCTATGTTGTGGGTACTCAAAAGTATCGTCTCAATGAGACAATTATTTTGAGTACACACATGATAGGGTTTGATTGGATAATAAGAGAGATATTGTGGGGAAAAGAGCCGAGTAATCCTCCTTATCAGTACAGAGCCTGCCCAATCGGCCCAGCTGCGCAGTCTGACCATATTTTATACTGTGGGATGCTCAACTCAACATTTATTATGATGGTTTTCATAAAGTTGGCTATGGACTATTCCAATTCCAAAGCTTGATGAGTCCATATTAAAACATTCAGCATTGAAATGTTTACTTTATTATGCCACACATACATCAGTGGTAATGGTATCCTAGGCGCCAAACGAGGGAAGCCACTACTACTATTTTCAAGTTGTTGGTGTTTCGCAAAAATCAATAAAATGCAATAAACTTTAATGAAATTGAAGGCTTCATTTCCAAAAATACCATCGCATTCTACAAGAACATGAACAAATAAACAATGATACCTCCATAAACATCAAGTTCACACACTGTGAAATGTCGTTCAGTCACGTTTTTCAGTATAATGGAGACAAATCGAGTTGACTTTGGGACGTTAAGATTATAATCTGTCACATAGACTGGATGTGCTTCCGTCTTCTCAACGTTCTTCATTCCCGCGTGAATACTTTCAAAGAATATCTGTAGGTTCTGAAAATGTTCTACAAGAAAAAACGCAGTATTGAATATGTTCTGTACGAAAAGAATTGCAGATTTGAATATGATCTGTACGAAAAAATGCAGATTTGAACATGTTCTGTAACACTTAATTAAATCTATAGCAGTAGATTGTAGTTTTTAAAACGTCCAACACAACCGTTACATATTTTCTAGCGTTGTTATGGTATTGTTAGGCAATGCGTCGAAACCGGTTTATGTAACGGTAAGAAGTAAAATTCAAAGCCGTCACTCAATCCGGTACAAACCCGTCACCTACCTATGACATAACAAAACATGTACATGTATAACGGTCACGTTATGACAGAACACAACATGAACATGTATAACGATCACGTTATGACATAACAAAACATGAACATGTATAACGGTCACGTTATGACATAACAAAACATGAACATGTATAACGGTCACGTTATGACATAACAAAACATGAACATGTATAACGGTCACGTTATGACAGAACAAAACATGAACATGTATAACGGTCACGTTATGACATAACAAAACATGAACACGTATAACGATCACGTTATGACATAACACAACATGAACATGTATAACGGTCACGTTATGACATAACAAAACATGAACATATATAACGGTCACGTTATGACATAACAAAAAACATGATCATGTATAACGGTCACGTTATGACATAACAAAACATGAACATGTATAACGGTCACGTTATGACATAACAAAATATAAACATGAATAACGGCCACGTTATGACATAAAAAAACATGAACATGAATAACGGTCACGTTATGACATTACAAAACATGAACATGTATAACGGTCACGTTATGACAGAACACAACATGAACATGGATAACGGTCACGTTATGACATAACATAACATGAACATGGATAACGATCACGTTATGACATAACAAACCATGAACATGGATAACGGTCACGCTATGACATAACAAAACATGAATATGTATAACGGTCACATTATGACATAACAAAACATAAACATGAATAACGGCCACGTTATGACATAACAAAACATGAACATGAATAACGGTCACGTTATGACATTACAAAACATGAACATGTATAATGGTCACGTTATGACATAACAAAACATGAACATGTATAATGGTCACGTTGGATATTTCTAGACCTTCGTCTACTGTTGTAAATTAAATACAATGAGTTAGGGACAATGCAGATTTTGGAAGTGTTGTATTAGGGAAAACAACAACAGCTTATAATACAACAAGCAACTACATTCATGTGACGTAAATAATCTGTCTATCGAATAGGTGATTTTCAAATCATATAAACCCGTTTTAATACCAGATATCACAACATTTGCGTGACTTATTTTTAATATCACACGAATGCAGTTGATCGCAATCTTTCTAATAACTTGCATAACATTCATTATAAAATTAAACTAGAATTTTATAAAACTGTAATTGTCAATCCAGTTTCTCAAGGATAAACATTGTGTTTAAAGAAGTATCAGCACTAGTAAAAGTACTCACAGATATAATAAAGAAAGAGTATCTACATAGCTAATTCAAATTAATTAATTCATAGGTATAAAATAACTTAATACTGCCTAATATGGCACGTTCTACGAAATCCGTTTCATTGCAAGTCTTGTGTTTGAGTGTTTCTTTCGTCGTTTTTGACAGTATTTCAGTTATAGCAAGGCACTAACTTACAAATTGTCTCAATGAGCACGCAAAAACAACACGGTGACGGTTATCATCGAAGGTTTTAATGTGACACTACATGGACAAGAAGGCATTTGACTATTATACTCACAACCATACTGTTTGTTTATGTCTATACTCGATGAAGACCATTACTTCTTTATATTGCTATAGTACTCACGTACTTTGTTCTATGTCACATCGTCGGTTGTGTAGTATTAGACCGTCGTCGTTCGGGTGTAGGAGTTCAAGGATTCGATCCCCGGTAGGGTCAAGCCAAAAACTTTAAAAATGGTAGTAATAGCTGCCCTCCTAGAGCTGCGGGCTGGTGTCAGGATAAATGGACCAATAGTACAGGTAACTTACCCAGAAAACGCCGTGATATAACGGAACAATTGTTAAAAGCGGCGTTGACACCATTTTCATAAATTGTTCTATGTTTACCCTTGTGTAGGGTACAGTTATAGCAAGGCACTAACTTACTAATTCTCCGAACGAACACGCGAAAACAACCCGGCGACGGTTATCATCGAAGGTCCAATGTGACACAACATTGACGACAAGAAGGCATTTGACTATTATACTACAATCATACTGTGTGCCATAGATACCCTTGATGTAGACCCTACGTATTTTATTAACGAATGGAAGCGGTTTCATAGAATGTGTGATCAGGTTGTTTTTTTCATACCTCCATGAAAACGAAAAGAAATTTATCCATTCCTTATAATTTAGCATTAATTTGGCTATTACAGTGAGTAATAATAGCATTTTACAACTTCTTTTTCCTATAATATAGCACGTCAAACATTAGTACTATTTTTTATAGGTGGCCAGATCTCCAATAAAGAATTATATAACGCGGACGAATATAAAAGATGACGTAATTTAAAGTTTCTAGATGCCCATGTCACCCCATGTTGTTTATGGCTTAAACCAATCAAACGGCAGTATTTGCGACACACCTACTATCTGTAAAATTACATTTAATAGGCCGTTATGTTTGAGTAAATCAACAGTAAATGGATTTATTTCGCTTTTAGAAAGGATTGTTGTTTCCATAAAACTGGATAGTGCAATTGGCAAACGAACAGTGCGACATAGTGCCAGCAGAAATCAAAATACTGCTGCTTCTATTTGGCGCCAAATGACTAGCGTTATGACGTCAAACCGCTGACGTGACGTACTTTTCCTAGTATTCGGTATCAGTATTTTTAAAATTCGTAGTATTAAACCCACTTTACATTGTAAAAAAGTAGTACCGATCGCCAATGTTAATTTTGTTATGAGGTTATGAAAAAAAAATCTCAGCCAATCACAGACAAGCAATTTATAGTGGTGAAACAAACAAAACTAAAATATATGGCTATGATACTCACGGCCACACTGTGTGTTATGTATACCCTTGATGTATACCCTGCGTACATTATACGGCTATAATACTCACGACCATACTGTGTGTAATGTCGGCCCTTGATGTAGACCCTTCGTACTTAATACGGCTATGATACTCACGACCATACTGTGTTCCATGTCTACCCTCGATATAGATGCTGCGTACTTGATATGGCTATGATACACATGACCATACTGTGTTGCATGGCTATCTTCAATGAAAACCATTCGCACTTGATACATCTATGATACTTACGACCAAACTGTGATACACATGTATATCCTTGATGCAGACTCTGTGTACTTTATATTGCTATGATACTCACGACCACATTGTGTGTAATGCATATCCTTGATGCAGACTCTGTGTACTTTATATTGCTATGATACTCACAACCACATCGTGTGTAATGTATATCCTTGATGCAGACTCTGTGTACTTTATATTGCTATGATACTCACAACCACATTGTGTGTAATGTATATCCATGATGCAGACTCTGTGTACTTTATATTGCTATGATACTCACGACCACATTGTGTGTAATGCATATCCTTGATGCAGACTCTGTGTACTTTATAATGCTATGATACTCACGACCACATTGTGTGTAATGTATATCCTTGATGCAGACTCTGTGTACTTTATATTGCTATGATACTCACGACCACATTGTGTGTAATGCATATCCTTGATGCAGACTCTGTGTACTTTATATTGCTATGATACTCACGACCACATCGTGTGTAATGTATATCCTTGATGCAGACTCTGTGTACTTTATATTGCTATGATACTCACGACCACATTGTGTGTAATGTATACCCTTGATATAGACCCATCCTACTGTATACGGCTATGATACTCACGACCACATTGTGTGTAATGTATACCCTTGATATCGACCCATCGTACTTTATATTGCTATGATACTCACGACCACATTGTGTGTTATGTCTACCTTTGATGGAGATCCTGCGTACATTATACGGCTATTATACTCACGACCATGATGTTTGTCACGTCTTCCCTTGATGTAGACCCTTCGTACTCTATAGTGTCTTCCGAAGTCTAACTGATACCATGGATTTAATTCACTATTAGTGGTTGAACAGCATCTACAGCCATCTGCGTCGTTACGATCATTGTTGTCAATGACTCTTTCGGGAGCCCAATCCGACCATTCGCTACTGGATGTAACCTTGACATTATCTTTTCCTGTAAGTCGTGCTGCGTACAAAGATTGATCTGAAATGTGACAAGCAGAACATATTGAATGAAATTCAAAGGATAACAATTCTAAAGCATCCTCTTAACCCTTCGCCACATATAGACACTTTCTGACACCTCTGCAGCGGACAACTTTTGAAAACATTGTGACAAAAGAAGAAATTGCTAAAAATAAGCAATTTCTTCTTTTATTATAATGTTTTCAACTCTTTTGAATAAAGTAAACTTCAGTTTAAAACGTTTTCAATAGTTTTGCTGAGATATATCAAAAAAACATCTGCTGTAGATTGGCTGTACGTTGGAAAGGGTTATTACGACATACCTATATGATGTCAAGGAACTCATCTAAGAATATGATTATATTTACTTTGCTTTAACCCTTTCCTAATACAATAATTTGGCAGCAGATAACGTTAACATTCCTACATATTTAAACTCTTTATAAGTATTAATTTCAAAACAGAGCTGAAAACGTTGTGGCAAAACGAAAACCAATCTCTCATTTGAATATGCTTGTGAGTGTTTCTAAAATCGTTATGTTCTCATAACTTTCGTAAACATGGCAAATGACACCCTTGTTTATTGTTCCCAGATTCAGATACAATGGTACTCTTGTGGAAATTCAATCCTTTCTTACATCAAATATGCAGCAGACGGATATGAAAACATCTTGGAAGTTCTCTTTACAAGGGAAATATTAATCATTGAACAGAACTCAACATATGAGAAATATGAGAAATACAAAATGAGAAATTGCTCATTGTGGGCAATGTTTACATTTGCCACAATGTTTTCAATAGTCGTCTGCTGTGGAAGCGTAACAAACGCGTCTACATGTGTTAAAGGGATATATACTTCTTCAGATATACACCATCCTGCTATGTTACACTTGAAAGCCCATTAACTCGCACTTCCATTTGTAACCATTGTCATGCAAAGTTATTATAAAATAACTGTTCTCGAACACTCACATTAACTAGCTATGTACTTTGTCGAACACCTCGGCGGTGTATTGGTAAAGCGTCCGCCTCTTGTACGGAAGGTCGCGGGTTTGATCCCCGGCCGGGTCATACCCAATACTTTAACATTGGTAGTACCGGGTCATACCAACGACTTGGTAGAAATGTGCTCGTCACCCTTGGCGCTAAAGAATATTGGGTTAGTATTACGATTGATCCACTGGTGTCAGAAAAATAAGACCAGTAGTACTGTACCTTACCAATTAACCACCGTGATATGACTGGAAAATGTTACAATCGGCGTAAAACTCCAAATAATATGAATATATATACTTTTACTAAATAATGTTCCCTCATACCATCTTTTGTCAGTAATTTTTTGTTTAATCTATCGATATATTTTACTTCCCGTATTGAGATAGTTTCAAGAGGGGCAGGGCAACAACCCGTCACAATGAGCCTTTTCCTAAAATGCTACATACAGACTTAATTTGAAGCATCTGTAGCAGGCGATATTTCAAACCAATGGCAAAAGTAGACATTGCTCAACATGATCATGTTTTACCTCTTCATCAATGTTACTCAGTTACAATTGTTCATTTTTAGAGAGTATTATTTAGATGTTTTTAAAGTCGTCTGCTGCAGAATGTATAATATATGGTAAAGGGTTATCCTAGGATCGAATTGGACACATCCGACGAACCACTTACCAATTATAAATCCCATTAACAATAAGCAAATCATATGCAGAGTAAATACTACTGTCCTCATGTTTCTTTTCCTAAAAAAGAGAAATCAAACGTAAAATATTTTCTTGTGCGTAGAATTGCCTTTTAAAATATAAAACCCCTGTATTTCTGGAACAACCTGAACGTTTTTTAAAGGAAAACATGAATTTACTACTTTTCCATTGTTTTTATATTTTATTTGCTAAACGTGACTTTTTACAAGAGATGATTGTTTATACTTTGCATGACTTTGAAAACATTATCGGACGATGATGAGTTTTAGCTACAGTCACACCGAAGCCGGACCCTACACGGAGCATCCCGGATTATCACGGAACACCCAGGATCAAGTGATATCTTGATCCGGGACAATCCTTGATGAAATTGAGTCGCAAAATTATCGTCACCCCGGACCAGCCCGGACCAAACCCGGCACAAACACTGATGAAAACGGATTAACAGGGAGCCAAAACGGAGCCAAAACGGAGCAAAAACAGAGTCAACACGGATCTGACCCCAATACCACCACGGACCGTCCAAAACACAACAAGAAATGCCAGATCGCCCAGGATCAACACGGCGCCTTTACGGACCTTCCCTGAGGAAACACGGTCGCTACACGGACTATCCCGGATAAGCCCGGACCCAACGCGGATCCAACACGGATCTGACCCCGGATCGGCCAAATGTCAGTCCAGGAAGCTCCGGGACAGTCTGGGAGGTCGGTGGGACTGGGGTTTTAACTATGATATACATGTACATATTCGTTCAGACTAGTCTTAGTCTATATTTGTTGCTACTTTTTTCTTATATCGTTAGAAAAACCTACCTGGTAATAATGCAAGAACGTGTAAAACCTTACCCAAATACAGTAAAATATGCAGCAGACCACTTTGAAATCTTCTCCGCAAAAATATAGAAACTCTGTATACATGTTAATTGAAGAATTGAATAGGGATAAACATTTTGACGACAATCGAAGAAATTACTCAGTCTGAGCACTTCTTCATTTGTAACAATATCATCAAATGTTACTGCTTGTTGGAAGGACTTAAAAAACACCAACAAATACGGAGCATGTTCGTCGCTTGAAGTCTGCTAGATAAAGCTTCATATAAACCAATAACACGGACATATGAGCCGTTACACGAGAAAACCAACAGTGTGGACTCTGAGTAAAGTATCGATCCGGATCAGGCTCAGCATGCCGCACAGGCTAATCCGGGCAGACACTTTCGCCTCCTTTCTGTTTTAGGAATCATTACTCTATATCACTTTTCTACTGAGATGGAATGTGTCGGCCCGGATTAGCCGGAACGGACTGCGCAGACTGATCTCGGTCGATACATTTCGCAGATTTCATAGTGTTTTCGCGAACAAGTGTTAGTTAGAAGTGACGTCCCCACACTTGAAGGGTAGTGGACTGGCATCTTATTATACAGACGAACAGTTGATGGAACTGTACCGTCGCTGTGTGCAAACAAGCTTGGGAATATTCTTCTTTATTGTTTGAAACAGTGAAGTTACCAAATGTGTGATGATTTTCCGATGATAATCTTGACTTTTTGTTAACCGATCTCAATACATCATCAGTAAGTTAAAGCATGACATAAGGATAGCATATTGTTCACTTCATACATGTATGTTCAACAGCGGCCGCGCAGTCAGGCCTGGACCTACGCCGTGCGTTTATAAGTCAACGTACATGTAGCATTCAAGAAGTCAGTAACAAACATTGTCCATATGAATCAGCTAGTAACATTGTACAATAGGATCTACGCTTATCAAAATACCTCAAGGCCGGTCTTCGTAGAGTCTGACTCATACGTTTCATCGAATAAAACAATGAATTAATCTTATAAATGACATAACAAGAAATTCACGATTAACCCTTTCCAACAAACAGACGCTTTCTTGCATTGTGGCAAAAGGAAAACTGCTTATAATCAGACATTTCTGCATTTGCCATAATATACAACTTTATTCATAAATTCACCTTTTATTTATTTTCCAAATCTTTGACTTCATGTTTTGAAAGTCGTCTGCTGCGGATTTGTTGCATGAGAGAATAGGTAAAGTGGAGTATACATGCATAATATTTCATACATTCCTTCTGTCTACTATGTTAACTATTATAGTAAATTTAGATAGTATTCTTGGAATGTTTGACCTTTTACATTATGCAGCCGACTGTGGAAACCTCTTTAGTAAACGTTTATAATAACATTGTGAGGGAAATGGAAGAAGAGAAACGGCTCAAATCGAGGAAGTTATTCTTTGTCCATAACATTTTAAAATCTGTATCAAAATATAATTGTTAGTTGTTGAGATGTAACAGTATTTATTAAAAATTCTGAAAGCACAAAAAGTAGTAGAAGAAGAATATAATATAAAGAAAAAGCAGGAGAAGAAGAAGAAGAATATTATAAAGTGATTACCTTTAAATTATGAAGATATCAATAGTGACTGACTAAATCGCCTACATCCTATATCTCCTCCTTCTTTATCTTCGTTAATTACACACACAATCAACGAAAATCCAGGATCCGGGATGTGACGAATTTCATACGTTTACAATATTTAAAGAGACACTCTCGCATGTGTGTGTGTGGTTTGGGGGGGGGGGGGGGTGTATGTTTTTGTTGTTATTATTGCTGTAGCATTTGTACTTTGAATCGTTATTAACGTGAAATTATTTGCAAAATATCACATTTCAACATAGAGATACATATATATAATATATATTCTGATATAGTAAATATTTACCCTAACCAGAATTCAACATGTGTCTCGGCTTTAACCATGTGATGTATTGTAATCATTTACCCAGTATACCTACGAAGTAACATTATTTTTGCACAGTTTCATGTCTTTACAAATTGAACTTTTCGTACAATTAATACTAAAACTATTTGAATACGTATGACTTTGCTTTATATCGACTTTGAGTATGTATTGGGATAGTTCTTGCTAATTGAATAGTGTGACGATCAATCTCGTGATACTGTACCTTTAAGCTGTAGTAATTATCTCGGATAAGGCTAAAAAACCTCTTTATGTATTCTAATGGTCAATATAAGTTAACACTGTTTAGTTTTGCATTACATTGAGTATGTAATATTGACATATGTTGCGTTAATTTGGGATCTAAGACATATCAGGGAAAAACTGACCACTTCAGTGCGTAACCGTTGATGGGTGAAATGGCGTTATAGTCACTTCCTTTGAATATCGCGGATTCTTGCCATGAACACGAGTCTAATTTTAGTTAGCGTATATAAACCAGAATGAGTTTCCCTGGACATGATTTACAGTAAACCTTATTTCTTATCTGCGCACGCACTTTGACTCATCCTATGCATTAGACGACGTTTGAAAACATTATGGGAAAAAGAGAAAATAATAAAAATGATTAATTTCTCCTTAAGCTACATTTTTTCTTTACAATAAATTTACCCTTTATTTATAAGATTTTCAAAAAATACATGCCAAGATATTTTTAAGTTCGTCTGTTGCTGATTCGAAATTTATAGGAAATGGATTAGTTTGCTGTATTATGATTTGCAAACTTTTAAAAATAGTACAGTTATGCGATATTCGGATTAACCAATGATACCGACGACAGTTTGTATACGTTAAGCGGAAGACTAGTGATAACATCAAGAAAGAAAGAACAAAGTTAGCAGGATCTCTTTTACCACAATGTTTTCAACTCGGTATTTACATAAAGCTTCCTGTTGCCCAAAAGACACATTCACATCCTGTGATCAGCGTGAATAACCGTACACCGGAAAAAGGATCCTATTGAGATATACAACACGTGCGTTGAAGTGTTCACTTAGATTTTACATTTTCCTTAATCCTTTCCCACATACGTCAATTTTGCAGCAATCGGAATTTAAAACACCTTGGTTAAGATATGAAACATCTCTTTTAACGTAATTTTAACTCTTTCCCACATACAACAGTTCTGCAGGAGACGACTTTGAGAACATCTAAGCAACAACACAGAACATATATATAGGTGAAGGTACAATTACTAACACAAATTGAAAACACTTTTGCATAAGAAGTAATTGCTCATTTCGATTAATTTCTTCTTTTAACTACTGTTAATTACTCATTAGAAGTATTTAATCGAGTCAGAGGTTTTGTACTGTAAGATTTTATAAAGTTTTCATTAAACATAATTATAAGGAAAATAACCACCGCTCCCTGGCGGCCATTTTCTTCATCAGGATCAGATTGTTTAACACGTTTGGTAGAGCATCGCCAAAAGAACATGTGTACCGAATAATTTTCAAATAGGTACTTTTGAACAACATTTTAAAGCTTTGTCATTTCCTCCTCTTTCTGATGCCACAGCTACCAGATTTCTACATGGAATTAAGCTGTTTGAACAACTTTGAAAGAAGATCACCGTATGCACAATATATGAAACTATTTTAAAATTTGTACATCGGTTTTATGTATGAAAATGTGATCGGAAAATCGGACTGCAACGACCGACGCCGGATGGTGAGTGATCACAATAGAATAATCTGCACTTCGTGCTTAAAGTTCTTAGGTGAGCTAAACCGGGCAATTTATCATCGGTCATACATGGCAACTTTTGCTTTTGTATTATTAAGTTCGATTTTAATGCAACGTATCGTTTTAGTTGTATAGCACCTTGCCAAATCTAGCTAATAATAAATGGCCGGACAAGTTGAATGATAAATTAAAGCAATCCCAACATATTCAAGGAATATAATTCTGGTAAAACGTTTGCGTTTACGATAGTTCAACTTTATAAACTCGATTTACTGCAGGCTTTTCAAACTGAAAGGCAATATTGATTGCTACAGCTCTCATATATGCCCAAATAATAGTGTTAATTGCAATCACCATATATTCAGATACAGCTGGCGTTAATGCTTTCATGTCTTTGCTACATTAACATACAGTTGTTTGTTTTAATGATGTTTCACGCCGCTTTCAGCAGATACTCAGTCAGATCACGGCGTTACCACTACTACTGGTTCATCAATCCTGACACCAGCGTGTTAGTCGTTATCCCATCCCCAAAATACTGAGCACCAACAAAGAAAAGCCATTATTACAATTTACTTTTGAAGTCTTTGGTATGACCCAGTCGGGGATCGAACAACCTGCGACTTTCTGCACCCAGGGGAGACGCTCTACCACTACACAACCGAGGTGCTATGTTATATGTAATAATATGTTGTTCAATCAGTCGTTAGCATTTCCAGTACTTCGGTTTTATTGTAAACATAATTATGTCTGTTCAATCAACATGAATGAACTATAATCACAATATGTAGTGTTTTAATGATATTAATTTTAGATAAAATAGAAAACTGTAAAATAAGGAAACATATACATAACAATTATTTAATGTTGTCCCGATACATTGCTTACAGAAGATTAACTTACTACTAATAAACATATTTTCCTCTGGATGGCGTCAATAACACTGTCGTGCGATTTTTTGGGGCCTTTTTATGATGCCATCTTTTCTCGTTAGTGTAATTCTTGCTCTTATTATGTAAAACATGTAAATGATACTTTGATCTGGGCTTCTATCCATAGGTGTAAATTTCGTTATTTGAATAAATGACAATTTTTATTCAATCCAGGTTTTTTTCCTGTTAATTATTAATGCCGGAAAACATAGCAGATAGACAAGCGTATTATACCATTGTGTTGGTTGTTGCTGGGAACACGCGGTTGACATACAATAATATTTTTTGCAAAATAAAAGCATTTAAAACGACAAGGGTTAAACTTGCTATGTCATAATACTTTCTGATTATCTTCTAAGCGTCCAATTAACTTACCAAAGGTCCGGTTATCTGCAATGCTATCGGTCACATGACCTCTTTAGCTGTCCAAACGTCTGTATTTGTGCCTGTCCCAGTTCTTTTATGCTTTTCATGAAAGACAGACAAGCGCTCAATTTTTTAAAAAAGAAAAGTTTCGTTTCCCGCCACCACCCCTTTCTCCTCAATAACTGACATTAATATGTCATGTAAATACCTAAAGGTTTTAATTCATTTATGTTCAGTGTGATGTAGTCATAGTTATATTGTTGTATATATCTTTTTGTTGGCCTTTTTATGATGCCATTTTTTCCCGTCAGTTCTGGCTCTTTTTATGTAAAACATGTATATAATACTTTGATCTGGGCTTCTGTCCATAAATGTTTATTTCTTCATTTGAATAAATGACAGTTTTCATTCTATCCTATTTTATTTAAGTTTAGTTTTTATGCCGGCAAACATAGCAGAGAGACAAGCGTATTATACAAGGTTGAGCATTATCAATATGTTAGATGTTGGTAGGAACAAGCGTTTGACATGAATACACATGAGTCAAGTGTAAACACATTATGTTGTGGTTCATATATTTATGTTAGATTAAATATAATCTGTAAGATTATGAACACAATATACATAACAATTATTTTAATTTTTGAGTGAAAGATTGCTTACAGAAATTAAACTCTTTCAGCGCCAATCGTAATATAGAGTGTATTGCAAACAATACAGATTCAGGTGAGTTATTACATGAAGATGGGGTCGTCCGACTTTGAGCATGGAAGAGTATGTTTTAGTAATTTCGGCGCTGAAAGAGTTTAATTACAAATAATGAAACATAAGTTCATTCAATACACACGAATGAAGTGTAAACACAATATTCTCATACATTTATGTTAGATAAAATATAATCTGTAAAATTAGGAAAAAAATATACACAACAAATACCTAATTTTAAAATATACATAACACTTTATCATGAAACATAACATAACAGAGGTATACTCTAAGTAGGAATTGTGATTTGACAAAATATGATTATCATTTGTGGTATGGCATGTGCGACAGTTGACTATCATTTGTGGTATGGCCTGTGCGACAGTTGACTATCATTTGTGGTATGGACTGTACGACAGTTTACTATCATTTGTGTAATGGCATATGTGACAGTTGACTATCATTTGTGACATGTCCTGTGCGCCAGTTGACTATTAAACTACGAGTAAAACAGAGACGAAATGAGCCGGTCAATGAGAAAAGTACAGGTTGGAATCGCTTCCGATCATCTTGTCCCTCTCTATCACTTTTTAGAGTGATAGTAATACGGGAACAGTTTTAATCCTGATCAGAGTGTGCGAATGCTAAGGCTGATCTGGTTCTACACTGTTCACAAAAACCAACGTGTACCCTTTCCATTGGATCACATTACAATACAAGTTCAACTATTTACACGTAAAAACATTCAAATGGACATATTATTTTGTGTTTTTAACGTTTAACTATTAATTGGGAGGGATGGATTAATGGGACCAGCCGTCGTTCGCTTCTTTGGTTTGCATTTGTATTTGTCCATGGCGAATACAACACACACTTTCTTTTAACAATTAGCATACACGTCGTCTTTGTAAAGTGTGGTGTGTATGACATCGTATATGTATTTGTACTGCTCCTGAAGGGAAATAAAATGAGACATTTAGATTAGAAAACTCTTTTCCATATGCAACACATTTTTAGCTGATGACTTTGAAGACATTTAGACCAAAATAGGAAATATCTATATAAGTTAAAGTATAATTATTGAATTGAATTGAAATCGGTTTGGCCAATGGAGAAATTTCTCATGATGAGCAATTTCTCTGTTTTTTCATATTGTTTTCAAAAGTCATCTGCAGCAGAGGCGTCCGAAAGCGACTGTATGTAGAAAAGAGTAAACTGGGATAGCATAAGAAGCTAGAGGTCGAAACGAATTCCCTGTGATCTAGAGCGCCAATTAATGGGCGGAAATCACAATTTGAAAGTCTCTATTTTAATAAGAATCAAATCGATATCGTTTTGTTATTTACAAAGTTTGCAATTATAATTACGTTTCATATGTGGTACATTCGTTATATTTTGTTTTGTATTAGCAAACCTTTGATTAATATTTTCGTTTCTTAATTAAAATATACGATATTATTTAACGCACACAGATGTAGGCATGATAGTGTTGTGTCTATGGTGATAGATACGATATTGTTTTAAGTACAAAGCTATACATGATAGCTTCGTGTCTATATTGAATATACGATATTGTTTCATGTACAACGTTAAGCTTGATAGCGTCGTGTCTATAGCGATGACTTCGAAATTGTTTAACTTACGAAATTGGGAAAACTGTTTCGTTTCTAAAGTGATAGATACGATATTGTTTTACTTAAAAAGTTTGGAATGCTATTTTAGTTTCTAAAGTAATAGATACGATATTGTTTTAATGTTTATAATTCTTGCAATGATATTCTCATTTCTAACGTGATAGGTACGCTATTATTTTACTTACAAAGTTGGGAATGATAGTTTCGTTTCTCTCCTTCATCATTTTAACTGACTGTATAATGTTTATATGCCCTTCATCTCTTTTCATGCGTTCTAATTCAGCCAGGAGAACACATACCAAACCACTCCTCTCAAAATCATCGCTAAAATATACACAAAACAAATATGTATTTCGTGGTTAACGGCGAATACTAGAAACACTTTTTCCTGGTACACACCACTTAAAACTGTGTGAGTGTTGTGCAGGAGATGAATTTAGCAAATTTTATAAAATATTTCTCATTTTCCAACAATGTTTCCTTAACTTAATGAAAGCTTAACTTATCTTAATATCACAAATACTTCCTTTATAATTATACAAGTTAGAGGACTCTAAGGTGATCATATCAGGTATATGGTTAACGCATCCACTTTGTTTCATGCAAAAGTACTTCAGTGACCAGTCTGTCCGTTCGTGGGTTCAATCCCCGGCCGGATCTTACCAAATACTTTTTAAATGGTAGTAATAGCTGCCCTTCTTGGCGCTAAGGGTTGCAGGGTTAGCATTACGACTGACTGGCTGGTGTCAGGATAAATGGAAAGCGGCTTAAAGCACAAAATAATATACCAATCAGTGGAATAGTTACTCAGTTATCGGTTGCCAATTTATCAATCAAACTGCAGCTACTTTAAAGAAACAGAAAGTTTATGGCTGGAATGACAACTTTAAAGTAGCTGTTATTTGATTGGTGAATTGACAACGCGAGCAACCAACCGTTTTCCTGAACGCATGGCTTATATGTTACAGAAGTATAATTCAGATTGCAAATCGTCGGAAACAGCATGACCGAATCTATAAGTCTTTAAAATCAATTTTTCCAATTAAATATTCATTGCTTAATAACATCCATCTATAATGTACTTTTGCCATGTCTGTCTTTGCAATCCAACCCACGTACAATCATGAACGTACCTAGGCTGCACTTTTTCGAGTGCATTGAACCGAAGGAATTACTACGAGTTCGCGGCCAATTAATTTCCATAGTTGTCAAACACTGGAATGCTTGTTTAGTGTTTCCGATATACAACAGAAGCCGGAGATTTAGATTTGCAAAACATAGCCGTAATCAGTGATCTGCCGGATTTAAAATACTATGTGACTTGGTGCTTTCTACCTTTTGAAAATTGTTTTGAAATGATCATTTGTAACGTTTAATCAAATTTTCAGAAATAAAGTAAACCCTAAATATGACAATATAGCAATATAACTATAGCGGTCGTGTTGGACCTATCCAAAACTGCATTGTCCGTTGCAGTTTGACTACAAGGTACATGATAAATGCTAAATAAAGCTTACCCGCAGTGAATTAGAACCGGTTGTGTTGGGGTCAGACGTTTCTCTCTGTTTAGAACTACTTCGAGAAAATCTATCATGGATTTGGAATCCTTCGGAACAGTTGTGTTGTTATCCCAGGATTTGTATGCAAATTGTGATACATTGACTGGACCGTCAGTCTGTCAGACAAAACACAAGTATCGCAATTATTGATACGGTGAAACTTTATACAAGACAATTATGACTAGACGAAACATACTTGAGGGATTTGTGTTCGTTGTTTTCATTTGTCTTTCAATTTAATCCATATCAATTAAAGTCAAGTTTCTGGCGGCCGATCAAATATTTCGACCGCCTCTGTGGTGTATTGGTAGAGCGTCTGCTTCGAGTGCGGGATGTCGTGGCTTTGATGCCAGGTCGGTTCATACCAAATACTTTAGAAATGGTAGTGATGACTGCCCTCCTTGGCGCTCACGGTTGCGGGGTTAGCATTACGACTGACTGACTGGTTTCGGGATATTTGTACCAGTAGAACTGGTAACTTACCCAGGAAACGCCGTTATATAACTGAAAATGTGTTGATAGCGGCGACTTAATACCATACAATCATTCATTCCAAACTACAATTTGTTGCAGAAGAATGTGAGAACATTTTGTTGAAATATGAACAGTCTCCATAAATGAAGTTGTATTTAAAGAATAAATATATCGTGGCAATATGAGACATTGTTTAATATAGGCATTTTCCTTTGGCGTTGTTTTCAAAGGTCGTCTTCTATAGATGTGTCAAAATTCGTCCGCAGGTTGGAAAGAGTTAAAGGTGTCCAAACAATCTTTTCGTTTGAAATCAAGATATAACCAATACGTAATAAAACATATAAAATAAATAAAACAGTTTGTCGTTAAGGTTAAAAATGTTTCTCGATAGAACTGTTTCTAAATTTTGATAATCTTTTTCTTTTGACGAAATATTATCAATATTATTCTAAAAATGTATAATCTTTTCCCTGTTTTGCAAACATGGTTTCGTTATCACCACACAATATTCTGATATTTTCATGTCTTTTATTTCAACCATAACATAACAATAGTCTTACAGTGTCGTATGTAAGTTGTTTTTGACAATAACATTCATTGTTCAACTCTTCCACAAGGTGAACTCCGAATGGCGATTTGATACCCTTGTCTGTTACCCCGAGATTGAACGATGTCTGAAATTAGAAGGACAATCTGTTTGATTCAGTCTTTTAAAGCAATTGGCGGCTTCTCCACATATATGTATAGCCCATAAGCGCAAGGATTTTTTTAGTAGACATAGCTTTTTATGTGAAAACCTAACATTTACAACGGAGTTATGCTTCGGACAAAGAAATATTTACCTTAAAGAGGGAAATAACTAAATAACGAGTGTTTAAATTACCTGTTCATGGTCCGATGGGGAACCCTGTATGGTGACAACGGTTTTAATATTTTGTTCAGCAATGAGAGACCAAACCCCTTCAAGTGTGGCTTGCGTCGGCGACTTTGTTACTATAAACACGTGCTTACCCTCATAGTTCTGTTGGCAAATAAGAAGACGAAAACAAAATTACAATAAATTCGATGAAATAGAAGTTAAATACATTACAAAAAAAAATGTTAATAGTTCCTTTTTGGAAAAATTAGGAAATCCCATTTTATTGTTTTTGAAGAAGCGAATTTTAAGTTCATCCACACTTGATCAATACACAATTACATGTCATATGCAACAAGACCCTTCATTGACTTGGGTCACGTCAAACGAAAACTGAACATTTGGAACATTATTACTGATCTGGATTTGTAATGTATATACGCAACTTTAAACCTTTGTAGTTCGGATTGACGTCGTCTATACACGTGTGTTATTGTATTTTGAATCTGTTGTTGATCTCAAAATGTCTCATTGTTGGCTAACGTGACACGAGACTCCATTATGAGTGAATGTTTTCGCCTCATTATATGTGAGTTTTGTGTCTACATGTGATCGAGTCGAATACATTTTATAACAGATGTATACAGTGTTGTTTGTTGCCTGCGATAATATTTATATTTACATTTAAACATTGTGTGATATTGCATATCTTAGATTATTAACATTTAAATCAAATTGACACTTTATTGTTCATTTAAATTTCCATGATGATAGTAACAAAGAAATACTTACTGGTAGCAAGACAGCACCAAGCTCCTTCACCTGAACCATACTCTTCGATTTCGGCATGTATTCATCAACTAAGATGTCAAAAAAACACCTATTAATATAATTACAATTACAGGTAACGCAATTCATAGTTGTTTATTCATATCTTATGTTGATCTTACAACTAACACCGCCCTCGATCTCTACTTCCTGGATACTCAGCCAGTTCTGGTGCCAAGTGTAGGAAAAAGTTCGAAGAATTTTAGCCTTTAGCACTGGAATCTGATCTGGAATTTTCGGGTCACGAAGCAGTTGCTCTACCTCTGAGCAACAGTTTCTGAATAACTTAAGTTTAGTTTTTGAAATGTCCTTTTCACCTTACTTCCGGAGAGTCAGCTATATGTAACTGATCAAAACACAGCATCCGTGGAGTATGAAAATAGAGGTAAATACTAGGGATGGGAACGAATATTGAAAACGATATTCGAATATTCGTTTTTCGAATCAGAAATCGATATCCGATTTCAGGTTTATCCGAATACTGGTATTTTCCATTTCCTTTTTCAAATAATGGCAATTTTACAAGCATAAGTATCAGCCATTGTTTACGTATATATTGCATGTTTTCAACTGAACTTACACTCTCTTTTTTTCTCAACAGATATATTTTAATTTCAAGAAAATAAATCCCTGGTAACGATATACCGAATCACAAAGTTTTCTGAGCCGTATATTCATTCAGGTGTCGCTTGTTTACCGAATTTAATATTTAACCGAATCAAATAGTTGGGGGATATTTCGTTCATTGATTTTTACCGATTTCATCTGGTCAATTTAACCGCAGGTTGAAAAAAAAAAAAATGGCGGACGATTCAATTTATTCATTTGTTCGCTGATGTAAGTTCGAATTTGAAGAGGTAAAAAGGAAAGCTGCATACTTTTGAGACGTAATGCGATGTTAAATATGATTTATTCAATTGGTTCGAATATTCGTTCCAATCCCTAGTAAATACTGATATGTAAACTGTGTTGTCTGATTGTTGATATCGGAAATGGACCTTATGATAAACGAGTAAGCGTTTAGAGCCTTGTCCTGAACTGATATCATAATAACGGTCTCCGTTGACACGGGTGCAACAGAGACATCGGAATTATATTCATATAAGCTAACAGTGGTCAATTATTGGTACTCAGAGGTATTTAATTAACCTAAAATCTCTATGTTCTGGAACAGGCGTCTGAGATTACGTTTGGGAGCGGTATTGTTTTCCTTTGAAAACAATTTTTGAAAACCCCACACAGGACCGTGTTACTATGAATAGTCTTTATTTGGTTCATATTCTATAATAACAATGGCTTTTTATATAATAACACATAGAGAGGGTATTTATATGCCTAATTCCTGTGATAAAGCAAACCCACTTACTTGTAATTACTGTCTCGCTTTTGATATTATGAACAAATATATTTGAATACACTTGATCATTCGTGTCATGATTTTCGTTTTCCAATTTCTTGCGATCTTCTATGCTCTGTTCAATAAACTGTGAATGAAATAATATTGATTGATAAAGTACGCAATGCAATAAATTAAAATGTATTGTCATGCTGATAGTGCAAGCCAGCATAGAGTGAAGGAACTCGTTTGGTTTGTACATGATATGCACTATTTTGTTACAACCCCTCACCTTTATGCAGAGCTATATTCCTCACTGCTATTTATTCATGTGTAGTTTATGCATTGGATAATGGTTCTTGTTTCATGTGTCATCCTAGTATGAAAAAGAACCTGTCACATAGTCTCATTGAGGTATATCGTGATAGGTCAATTGCTGTCGCTTTCTAACATCTTACCGTCGGGGTTTGTTGCCTGGTTGGCCAGTTGAAAACTGTATTTATATTTGAAAACTAGATTCCAGTTTAGAAGATATTTAATAATAATTATATTTTGGTTCTTGTATGTTTCTTACATTGAACTGAGTTTGTAATCTTTGTTCCCTCGTATCCGGATCGATTTTCACCATGTAATCATATATTTCCAAATAATCTCTTGACCATATAAAATGGGTACCAAAGCACAGAGCGTCCGCCACAGCCTCGTGTAGAAATACATACTGGTCCTGGAATCACGATGTACAACCAAGTCTTATAACCACTTAATATAGTGTCAATATTCCCTGTAATATCTTTAAATTATCATTGTAAAAATCATGTTTTATTCCTTGGGATATGTACCTCTAATATGAGGTAGTTTGATATCTGCCACAAGAGAAATAAACATATGGGAGGTTTTATAAGAACAGGCGTTAAAATGGGCGAATATAAAAGACCGGTCATTAAATTATGTGTTTGGATTAAGATTTTAAAGGCAAGCATCATGGAAATGTTGAAAAAGTCTATGGTGAGCCTGCAGTTAAGAATACACCAGTCTATGAGTGGTATACACGTTTCGAGGAGGGAAGAGAAAACATCGGGGATGTTATGCGTAGCGGTCGTCCACCCGAAATAAGAAAACATACTGGACTATAGAGTTGTCAATATAAGCATTACCTTTGTTTGCACCATGTTCACCCTTTGATATCTCAGTTTTTCTAAGATTTCTAACATCTTCAACACGCCGCTAGACATCGTCTTATGAAATGCGTTGTCAAGAGCTATGAATGTACCTGTTCGACCCACACCTGCACTGTGATATGGTAAGCAAATATGATTAGTTTAATTAAACACATTTATGTTACATCTAATTTGAAACAAGTTATACTAAGTTATATAATTAATTCTTGGTGTCTGCTTCTTTGATATTCAAACAAAACTCGCGCCGTGTGAGTAGGGTACAGTTAAGAACATCATGAAATTGACAATCTGAGCGGAACGTGATTGGATCGTGAGCGTGATTGGAACGAAGTTGGAACGCTTTATGAGCGGAACGGAATTTTGCGCTCTGAACGAAACAATCATAATGAATGCAAAAATCCAATCATTCGCTCGTTGAACGGTTGCAACAACTATCCGATAATTATTTTACGAAATTATTTTATTAACCCTTTACTGGCCCAACTGCCCATTTACCTATATTATCTCCATATATAGGCATCTATTTGATAAACCAATAGTCAATAAACTACTGATAAAAGCCTGTACACTATTTCCATACAGGGTATTGGGAAAATCATAAGAATTTGACACCTGTCCTAATTAAACCCAACTATCTGTATAAAATATTGTAACTACCTTTTATATGTCAGCAGGGCAATTTTATTTTTTATTTTTTCTTGAAAATGATGAATGTATTTTGCTCATGTCTACCTTTTCAAATATTGTTATTGCGGAAAAAAAACAAGTGAAATTACTCCAGAATATAACAACAGCAATTTCAAGTTTAATTTTTTAAAACCAGATACTCCGTAAAGGAAATATGCCTTAATTTCTACGAAGTTTTCAAAAGTCAACTCTGTGACATACAGGAGTAAAATTAGTAAAACTTAATGGAGAAATCACCCATCTTCCTGTCATGATTCAAAGTCGATTTCACGAGAATAAATGTTAAAACATCCCATATAAATATTTTGAATGTCTAATGTCCTTACGTTTTCATTTCTAACTATTTCCTTTTTGAAGAAATAGATCGGCAATAGAAAATTGTTAACCCCAAAAAAGTCGAATGTAAACACATGTTTGCGTATTTTCCCGTATTCACAAAGGACAATTTAGTTCTTTGTTTACTTACCCTTGGTTGTTAAAACTCATTATTCCACGCTCCTATAGAGAAAAGATTGTTGTCGGAAGAAGAACAATCATCGGAAACAACTTCCAGATCAGAAATATCTGATTGAATGTCAGACGGGGTAAAGCCAAAAAAAAAAAATACAGCTTCAGTTTTGCGGAAGTGTCATAACTGCACCCGTAAATGACCCATTTTATTGCCCTTCTGATTTACTAGATCAATCAATCAAAGACCCGCCGGTATTGTGTAGATGAAAACAATAACCACTTATGTCAGCTGTTCATCCCTTTCCCCATTACAACAAATCACAGCAAACGATTGTGAAAATGTCGAGACAAAAATAAAGAAAATCTATAAAAAAGGAAAGTATAATTACTGAATTAATTCAAATCATTGTGGCAAAAGTTATCTATTAAATTTAATGCATTTCGGCTTTCTCCTTTTGCTGCAATGTTTACTCGTCAGCTTTAGTTGCGTCAATATGAATCTACATCTGTGAAAGAGGTATTTCCCAGTAGCTTACTTGATTGTCAAAACTGGTATACACCGGAAATGTGATCGGTCAAACAAAGAACCGACTTTGCACGTGTGAGTAAACCCTTTCCTCTTTCAATAATTATGCCGACGAAATTAAAAACATCTTGACAAAAAATTCAAACTATTTAACCCTTTCTCACGTATAGACAATTTCTACAGTAGAAGAATAGATTTATACAGGGTTGCTTCATTGTGTTTGCATGGGATCATAACATTGTGAGCAATTTTTTCTCGTTTTAAATGTCATCTGCTCCAGATTTATTTAATATGAAGAAAGGGAGAAATGAAGCCCTGTTGTCAAGGTCATGTTTACTGCATGCGTCAGTAATTTTCCATTTGATCTGGGTTGCACGTGGTTTACACATAATAATACCGTGTCAAATGAAAACCCGCCTTCCGATAGTTGGGAATATTCAGATCAATATGCTCTTCTGTTAAGACTGATTAGGATCATCACTGTTCGTAAATCGTCTCATAACAATTATCGAAGTCTTTTGAGAACAGTTATGATCAAACGCCGGCATTACAATTAAATAAATTGATACCAGCTGTTATAAGATTTGAAACAAAACTGATTGCCTATTTGTATGTGTCGCGACTCAATCTGTATATGGTGCATAATGGTAATTTTAGAAAACCCTTGTGAAATAATTAAAATTTACAATTACAAATGGAAACGGATATTATCATATGGATATTTTTCATAGGAACAAGGTATTTTCAAGCTTATCATTTCCCAACGCATTTCATTCAAACTGGGTACTGAATTTTTAAACACTATACATGTTTGGACGCTTTTTAATTAACTTTATATAGTAACACTATGATTTAAAGTATGAGATCCCTTTGTAAATAAACAAATTGTATTGTGATACACTTTTGGAGGACCTATTCACACGATAAATATACTTTTGAAGCATTCAAACTCCAAAGGTGTCGAAAAGCGTTCACATTGAAATCGATTAGAATCGATTAGGGTCGTCGAAAACCGTTTATATTGAAATCGATTAGGGTTTTCGAAAATCGTTTATATTGAGATCGTGTATGAAAGCGTTTATATCCGGTGAAGGGTTAAAAGTCATATTTGTATACTAAACTTTTATTTTATAAGACACTCAAGTATCCGATTGAATTAGAATGTAACAAATATTATTAATATGATCATTTTCGTAATACGATTTGTTGTTGATATTTAGGGTTAAGTAAAAAAAAATATAAACGAAACGAAATTAATTTAAGCCAATCAAATCGTTGAACGGATTTTGATCGAAAAAAAGCGTTCCGAGTGAGCGTTAAAAAGCGCTCAATCTGAACGGAACGGAAAAAAGCAATCACAATGTTATGAATGAGTGAACGCTTTGAGAGCGGATTGGAACGTGAGCGGAGCGGAACGGAACGGAACGGAGCGGAGCGTGAACGGTTAATTTGTCAATTTCAAGATGTTCTTAACTGTAAGTCCAACAGTTTGATTCTGCTTTCACAGGAATCGAGCAAGCAATTTATATCTGAGCCAAAGTCTCCCACGAAACTCAACCAGGCTAAGTAAGTCATATAATAAGGTTAGGTTGGCATCAAAATATGATAGACTCCCTCGAGGTTTTCTTTCAACCAAACAACCAAAATTGAAAATGTTATAACTTTTACAATACACAACGGGGCAGCTGTTCTTGTAAACTTTGACACTTATTGTCAGAGCCATGTTTTTTTTTATTTGACGAAACGACATGCTAGGAAAATATGGTGGAATTAAAGAGTACCCAAATCGAAAGGTTCTGTTGGTATCACAATATGACAGACTCAATCGTGGTTTTCTTTCATCCAAACTTGAAAATAGTCGAACCTTTGCAATACACAACGGTACATCTGTTCTTGTAAATTGTGACACACACTGTCAGAGCAATGCTTTTAAGTTTGACTAAACGACATGCTAGAAAATGATGCTGGATCGAATATATGTCCACCAGGCTTGAACATACGTAACCCGTCATACATCAAGTTCGTAGAGATAAGTCAGTCTCCTACGTATACCTGCAATGAACTAGGATTGGTCCATCCTGATCACGTGTGTCCTCCATTACCTTCCTCCAGAACTTTAATAATGCCCATGTACTGTCAGGAACATCTTTGTCAGGCCAGGATTTAAAATGGTATTGTGTTACATCCCTCAATGGATCGGAATTCTGTAAAACAAATGTTTTGTTTGGCTAGGATTTTAAAAGGATTGTTTTACATTCTCCTATGGGTCTGAATGCTGTCAGAGGTAAGTAATGTCGACGACTATAACCGAGACAAACACAATTGACTTATCTAAATTTATAAGAAAACATAAACAAGAACAAATAAAAATGTTTACTAAAATGATAAACCTACAATTATAAAAACTCAGGGATATGCTGAAATACCTCTTTGAAAACCCATACATAACAAATTAGCCATAAAGATTGTATAACATCTTTCGTCTTTTACCTTTCTGATTTGTAAATGTCTGATAACGTAATCAGTTGTTATGTCCTCCGATACTAGTTTAACTGTATTATTTCCGTATGTTTCGTCTTCGTCTTTGTTTTCGGGCCAATATATCAGACATTTTTCCTAATAAGATACGGAAAAGATGTTAGAAAAAGAGCATAAATAATTATTAGCATATGTCATCCTCTAAATATTTATGTGAGTAAAAGAA
Source organism: Serripes groenlandicus (assembly GCA_031761405.1). Taxonomy (NCBI): domain Eukaryota; kingdom Metazoa; phylum Mollusca; class Bivalvia; order Cardiida; family Cardiidae; genus Serripes; species Serripes groenlandicus. The sequence continues at coordinate 9,497,158 of JASEVX010000006.1, read as the reverse complement.
AAGGGATTTGTTTGCAATTTCATATAATTATTACTAATAACTAAAGTTCCAAGTAAAAAACGAAGGTAAAAAATAAAACAGTGTAAAACTTTTAAGAAAAACATTCTTTTTCTAGTAATAACTATTCAACTGAGTATTGAGGTAGAAAAAATGGATCTTAAGGCATCTGACCCTTGGGTACATTAAAATACACCTACAATATAGTCAGATTTAAAAAAAAAATGATTGAAAGAAGATTCAATTGTCCATCGATGTTTAAACAAACGAACGATATTTCCTGTTTAGACTATGCAAAGGTACAGTGTTTTCAGGTCTTTGCAGCTAAAACATGTCCAAATACCCAGGTTCTTTTACTGGTGGTAAAATCCGCTGACTTACTGTTCCTTGCTCCATTAGATTCGTCAACATCACCACCTGTGTTATATTTTGTTGCCTGATCATCCTTAAAAAGTCCTTTCGCATTTTTTCAGTGGGACCTGTAAAATGTTTCGATAAAATATCAGGATATATTCGAAATGGAAGCAAAAGTAATAAGAACCGTTTTGTTATCATTAGGTGTCGAAGATTGTTTGTTGTTTGATAAGTTTGAAAAAAAGTTACTTTTAATTCTTGTTCAATTTACCTTTATGTATAAGTCTTCTAATTGTCGTGATAGCTAATTTGAGAAAATTGCCATATTCTCAGAGGCTACCCGACAGACAAAAACGAACATTATTTAAATAGGTCAGTTAAGTTTAAACTGTTTTTATTTGACATCGATTTCGAAACAAATCAAGCTGAATTAACGTAGAATAAACACGCTCATATTAACATTTAACATATATGCAGACAATTTGAGGCAGATATGTCTCATCTTTGTATTTGAGATTTATCTTTTCATCTGTTCAAAATGCGTGAATGAAGACAATTCTTATTTGAACGTGAGTAAGCATGTACATATTTATTAGTTACATGGGTTGATTTTAACCTATGTAGAACAAAATATGTATTAAATAGCTAGAACATGATATAGTGAAATGAAACATGTATTGAAAGAGCTAGCCGGTCTTTCAAATTAGATCCCAAGTGTTGGAAAAGTTGAGCATCCAGACCATGCAATAGCGCATATATTGAAATATATGGACATTCAGTCTTTGAAATAACATAACATATATTTAAATAGCTAGACAGATTGCCTTTGAAGAATCACGACATTTATTGAAATTTCAGATAGCCAGACATTGGTTTGATACATTTTTGAAAAAGTCAGAAAGCTTAGCTTTGAATTGTAACGACCAGTATTAAAACAGATAGATATCGAAAATTAACATGTATTGAAATATCTAAACATTCGAACAAATGTTTCGAAATATCTAGAAAACCAGACTTTGTAATAACACATGTATTTAAGTAACTAGACAGTCATCTTCAAATAACTAGACAGTCATCTTCAAATAACCTAGACAGTCATCTTCAAATAACTAGACAGTCCTCTTCAAATAACTAGACAGTCATCTTCAAATAACACATCTCGCATTGAAAAAAATATGGTCAGACATTGAAATGACACATGTTTTAGCTAGTAAAACAGTTACGTGAGACAGCTTGGACATAAAGGGACATCAAACTTACCTTGCGATGCGATGAATTTCCGAGGTTTGGTCACGCCCTGTAAAAAACATTAATTAATATAGATTTTAGCTATTTAAGGACACAAAAGAACATTATCGTGTTCAAATCGTGTGTGGTTCGAATAAGGATGTTATTACATCGGCAACGGTTTCACAATAAAGTGTGAAGATGATGGGATTCGTTTGACATATTCACATAGAACCTAATGATTACATTGAACTTTATCAGAATCAATATAAATTGGTTAGTTTGAATGCGAATTTCTGAAATTACATTAGATTTATACTCCTACAAATGTGTTTAGCGAGTTCTCTATTATTTCATCCGTTTATTGAAAATGGAGTAATATTATTTTCTGACATTTGAAATATGTTAAACAAAATGCACTTACATCAATAAACGAGGCATTTATATATTCACTTTCATCAATTTCCTCTGCTTCAAGAGGAACACGGCTATGATCATCTGTAACGTTAAAGAATATTGAACATCTACTATGAAACAGTTTCTTTTATACCATCAGCAGGGTCATATCTGTGTTATCATTGCCACTGAGATAAACGACATTTGACAGAAAATTAATGAAAGGAATCTTAGTGAAATGACGCTCTCCAGTAAAAGAGTGGTTTCATTTACATACCGTGCTTTTCCTGAATAAGAGTTACCATTCAATTTCTTAAGCCACTAAGATAAAGTTAAATGAAAAGAGATAGCATTGTTATGGTATATAGTGCTCATTGCTTATGTTAAATATAGTAATGTTTAAGGATGAAAATGGACTGTCCAAAGATTTTTAACAAAAATGAAATATTAACAGCGCGAAAATGCGGTGGTGGGGTTGGACGAGATGAAGATAAAAACAGATTAAATACAAAGATAAGTAGATCAAATACATAGTTGGATAATATACTGAGGAATAATCTAGAGTCTATTGTAAAATGTGTTTCCACGAAGTTAAATTATACCTACATGCACAAATTGCTCTATATCTGTTCTTTGGTCTATGTTTTGAAACCATCGCTACATCGTGAGGATGCTGTAACCCGGAAGTAAGCAGCTGGTAATAAAAAATGGGAAAATGTGGATAAGTCTGACCGGTGCTCCATGAGATCCAATCTTATCGTAATTATTACAAGTTTTATTAGTGATCTACTTGCGCATCGATGCTATAGGATCAAACAAAACATTATTATTTTTCAGAGGCATCAACAGTGAATTGCATGAACATCCCAAATTCCATCAGGTTGGGTTTTCGTAAAGCATTGTTCAAATGTAATTTTCGAACTATAAGTATTCGATCATGTTCGTTCGAATATAAATATCTGTTTAAACTTGATTTGTTCTCATAACTGGAACACATTGTAATCATTTGAAGTGCATTTATTTATACCATTACTTACATTAAATTCCTGATAAAACAGTACATTTTCGTCTCTCATTTTCTGATTGATATAATCCCATAGTTGACATATCTTCAGATCCGACTTGCTCATAAGAAATCCGTAATACACGTCTTCAGTAGGCTTGTCCGCAGCATCATTTTCCGTGTTTGAAGTGGTTTTACTGTTATTCTCTGTGTGAAAAATAAAAATACTGTATCAATTATTTGGACATTTATCTTTCAATATCAAATACAAAAATATTGATAGATAGGGGTTTAACGCGATTTTCAAAAAGTGTTCAGTCATATCATGGAATCAAGTTTACCTACCAATATGTTTCCTGGTTTTTACACAACAGTCCTTCCAAGCATCTGGCTGCTTTACTGCTAAATATACTGTTATCCATTGGTGGTGCGCAAATGACGCTTGTCGCATGGACTTTTATCAAACGTCGAAAAGAATATTGGGGTTCGAACTAACACCCCCTGGATTGACAAGCCGCGTCGTTACTGGGACTCAGCGAATACAAAATAATGACTTGACATAAATACATACAATGACATAACGTTCCAACGAAACAAATTACGTTCATACAAACTGGTATAAAATGAATATATAAACTACTATATTTTATTTAAATTTGGGATGTCTTGAATTGACGGAAATCAACATTATGATAAATATAGAATGTTATATACAGCATGAATTCATATGGCGATTTAAAATGGCGACATTTAGATTTTGCGAAAACGATCGGTACCGCCAATATTGCCACAAACATGAAATAAAAAATCGTACACATAGTATCCTTTTCATTCCTGTAACGGGTTCCGGAACGCACCAAATCGATAGCAGACGATATTGAACATTTCTTAAAATATCCTAATATCGAAGTATGGTTATTGAATATAGTTAAAAACATTGTGGCAAAAGGAGAAATTGATCATCATTAGCAAGTTAATCATTTTAAACAATGTTTTAGAATCTCCTGCTGCCGACACGTCTCAAAATGTATCTGATTGTGGGAAAACTTTAATTTCCTTCTTCCGCTCGAGCCTTTTTGCGAACAAAAGTTAAGGGAATAAACAAATACTTACTCTTAGATATGACTGATTTCGCTTTGGCAATACTTCTCCTTATTGGTTTTGTATCTTTTTCAGTCTCGTTATTGAGCTGTATCGCTGTAAAATTATTACTTCCCCTTTCCTCATGCTTTTTTCCTTTTCTAAAACAAACAAAACCAAAACGCGTCACAGACAATCTTCATACCTTCATCATCATTATAAATAATTATTGAAATTTAGATACATTGTAAACACTTTCGTTTACTTTCATTAGGTAAATAATTCATCAATTAAAGTTGTGTTTTTTAAGGCAATGCTGCAAGGAGTTATCAAAATAGAAGTTATGAATGAAGTAACATGTGAACGGACAATTTCAGTCAAATGGTGAAATGCAATGCTAATTAATTCCAAAATTGTTTTAATGTTACTGTGTTCTTGATATATTTCAGATTTCAAAGTATGAACACATTTTAATCATTCTAAAAGTGTTTTGCGCTTCGTGCTTTCCTGATAGTTTTAAATGCATAAAATCTTTTTAATATGACCATTTTTCAAACATAGGGAACAATGTTCGTAACGCAAGGTTGCATACACGAGTCTGGTGCATCGTCATACTCCCATTTTTAACATGCACTTGTGCTGGGGCTTAAACTTTAAAAAAGCATAGTTATTTGAACTGATAGCCATGCTAAAACAAAACTACTATTGAAACGACCTTCAATACCTAGCAAGTCAACTGGCACATTCAATTTTGGTTTTTGTCTTACCTACTCTTCAGGAAGACAATGATGCCGAAAATGGCAGCGGCAATCAAAACGAATCCACCTACTGCACCGCCTATAGCTGCACTTGGAATATCGTTAGAAGTCTGGCTCTCAGCTAAAGCTGTTGATAAATATAGGAAATAATTGAGCCATCAAAGGTAGAAAGCGTTCTAATGAAATGCAAGTGTAAGAGCGTTATACTTCCATACACACAGTGTTGGCTTATTTAAATATCAATGTAGGCATAAACAATCGACTAGATACGTTTGCTTGTGAAACGAGTTTAAAGTGCTATTATACAAAACAAAGGCTCACATTATTACAAAGGTATTGTAGTACGTAAAATAGTTTTAACCCTTTGATTGTCTGAACAGATCTTTTGAATAGTGTATCACCAATAAAGAGTCAAGACAGTCGGCGTATCCGTAATATCTGACCAGGCTTTCGATTTCTATTTTGCTATTTCTAAAACTGGCTAAAATTGCCAAATTCAGGTCCATTTAAAAAATTCAATCTTGAAACGGTCAATTATTTGATTCCCAAAACAAGTTATTTGTTTATAAACAATCGATCAGCTGCGATATACTGTTCGGGTTATAGAAGGGCTACAATTACATATTGTTGACAGAAGATGTAAACATGTCTAAATCACTTTTACGCCGACAGACAGTGACGGATGTGATGAAGGTGTGCCAGCTAATCCAAATTTACACTGTTCGAACATGCAATAAGACACAAAATAAATTAACGTAGCTCCAGTAGTTAAGATCTATTCAATAACTGTAATTACAAACACGTGATCATGTTATTAATAAGAAAATAATCCAAAAATGTGATCGCTATCCAACGAATTGTGTGGACATTCAGATCGCTAGACTTCCTTAATTAAGTGGGGGCATACACTGTATATTTGCATATTGATATCGTTGCTTATATATCTGAAATTGCGATCCTGATCAGTCTATGCGGAGGCCTGATGGTAGGTTTTCCTGAAACACTGCCCGAATGAGCAACATTTTTATAAACATACATACACTGATTACAGTACGATCCATTGTATCCTGGACTGCATCCGTGTCCGCATAACCCTGATACTTTGTTACACGCTGTACCATTAGCACAGTTACCACAATTAACTTTGCATCCATAACCGTAAAAACCATCGTCACATTCTATTTATTAAAAACAAAGTGTAAAAAGCATAAATATTATATCAAAAATAAAAATATTAAATGATATTTTAGTTAAGATCTATTCAATAACTGTAATAACAAACACGTGATCATTTTATTAATAAGAAAATAATCCGAAACCTGGATTTGTATCCTTTTTAAAAGCCTTTGATTCTTAAACATTTGAATGGTATGATTAAAACCGTGAATACGCCTTTACTAATTTCATACATTATTTCAGTCATATCAAGCCGGTAAGTTGTCATTAACATTGGTTTCACGGCGTGTCCCTATCAGTACGCATGTGTATTTATTTCAAACAGCAATGGTTTGTTCTATTTCTTAATCAAGTTTCAAGTTTAAAGATTCAAGTTTATTTATTCACCACATTAAGTTATTTTACATTGCCGTAAACATACATATGAAAGTTGAACACATATACATTGACGAGAAAAACACATACAATTTAACAATTGACATATACTGCACATGGCAAAGATGTAAAAACCATCAATTTAATGTACACTACATAACAACCAATCAAAAAGGTTAATTCGTGAGTGTCTATCAAATTCCCCTTCGAGTATTTGATGACAAAATATTAGGCTGTGGATCCGAAATATATTAATCATATTGATCACAAATCCCCTTTTGTTTTTGTTAGACTCTAATTCAATGATATTGACCTGTTCTGCATAAATCGCGCTGATATCCAGATAAACATCCTGATGGACAAGTTCCGTTTGTGTTTATACATACAGTTCCCTGTCGACAGTGTCCACAACCTTTGTCACAGTTCTTCCCGTAGTTACCCGGATTGCATGCTGGAAGAGACACAATCTAAAAATCAAAGCATTAGATACTAATTGGTTTAATGTCTTGACGTCGTCTATGGTGACCTTTCGTTTTAAGTTGATCATTTGCAGTTCAACGTTTAATTTGCCATTATAATAAAAACATTGTAATTGTATTTACTAATTGTGATTTTTGGACATAATCATTATGTACATTCAAAGTCGTTAGTATGGATACATACGAGGGTTGATCCAGAAGGAATAGAGCTTCTGTTATAATTTCGACACAAATCAAACTCGTAGAAAATAAATATGATGTTATCAAAAGTCTACATTTCTCTTACATACATTTTTGATAAGTGGTTGAAAAAGAAGATTTGAAAACTGCAAGTACCATTGGAAGCCATTCTCACGGCACCTTTTGAAGCAAAACAAGTTGGTTTGAGAACATGGATAACACTTTAAATAACAGTTATATCAACACAATTGTTGCATTACCTTCTCCAGTAACCATTGATTCAAAAGGTATTACATTATCACTGTCCATCGAAATGCGTAAGATATGATGTAGCAAACGACAATTCGTCTGGCATACGACACTGGCAATGTTCCTTTCAACGTCAGAACTTGCTCTCTTGCAAATTACATTTATTTTTCACATATGTCTCTCCTCCAACCATGCAAAAGGTTGTATGTATTCGTCGCTAACTGCTTGACTTCAGGTGACTCCACTTAATTTTCATTTCCAATGATTATTTTGTTTTTTGTCTCCCTTGTGCTATAATTTACTATAAAGCATTTTTTCCATCTTTATTTGACGTAATTTTGTATTTGACGTTCTTGCATGTTGCTTATCAACTTTACTATTCTGAAGGCAATCATGAAATAACAACATTAAACTTTTATAATTAGAACAACATAACAACAAGTTAATGTCATTTAGATATTATGTTGGTGTATATTTGATATATACACAGCTTATATTTGTACTTCCTTGTAAAAATACGATGTGGTCCACCTATGCCTCATCTCGTTTCTATGACAACGATTTATAACTTATCTGAATATAACATTAGAAATATTAAGTCGCCATAAAGTAGATCGAAAACAAATGTACATATGGTATGGCATTCATAAATGTATATCAAATAATAGAAAAATTATTTAGAAAGTCCTATTACTACACCCCTTGTATGCTCCATACATATTGTAGTACACAGTCCTTTCAAATCCAATCCGATAGTTTTGAAGTGGTTTAAAGGATGTGCCTTTATAATAAATAGAATACCCTTTCCCGTTGATTTTATCAAGCCTTTTTTCATTGTATGAGATATTTGTGTTTACATCATATTTAAAGTAAGTAATTACTCAAAGACATGTCTTAGGCTTGCCAGTGTTTATGCTGAGTGCTGGAATGGCGTGATCCCCAACTATACCTAGTCTGAAGTGTTGTTTAAGTTTTACTGGCAACAACTTAAGAACTAGAAATTAAACGGGAAAATTGCGGCTCAATCCTATCGGTTCAACCCCTGCAAGACTAGCATTTTATGGAATGTTTTATTATAATTGGCTTATGAGAATATGTAGAGTTTGAGGCATTTTATAGGGTATTCCAGGTATTCTATGAGAAGTAATCTAGTGTTATCCTCATTCCCACAGACATATAATGGACTGAAAATAGACATTGCAATAGTCAATCTTATATCGTCTATTCTTCTATTTTCAAGAACTTTTTCAGAAATTTCTATTTTGCTGGAAATACTTCTTTTGGTTGTTGCAAACTATGATGTCCTTACATCAGAGAAAGCAGAGCTGCACCAACTCAGTAATTAATAAGTTGAAGTATAGTTTAACATTAAGAGCCTTTATCTAACAGTTAATACCATAAATGAAACACACAAATACATATCCAGATCGAAGTAGCTATTTCGATCCTGATTGCAGTTGACACAGCCACATGCTCAAATCTCTGCAACATTATTACATGTTCCTCCGTTTATGCTATGTTTAAATTTGCATATTTAAACGTAAATATTCTATATAAAAAAAGGGCCTTGTAGCAAACGTCAGGCAATGGTAAACTTCATGACATAGATGAAACATACAAATACATACGCAGATCGCAGATACCATGTCCATCCTGATAACCGTCGGCACAGCCATTCGTACAACTTCCTGTCACATGATTACATGTTTCTCCGTTTAAACAGGATCCACATTGGGAAGCACAATCCTGCCCATAGTAGTTTGTATAACATTCTGAAACACATAGACAGTTAATAAGTAGCCCTTATCCTGCTGAACTTCCGCGGCTCGTATAAGTCATTGTTTTATTTTAAGAGCGTAGTGCTGTATACTACAAATAACAAATAATTCAGAGAGAGAGAGGGAGAAAGAAACCAAGTTTAGACATATATGAAGTTACCAATAAAAGATCCACACGGTTTGTAATTTGTAAGGTAATGCATAACATGATACTCAAATTATGTTCCAAATGAAAGGCAGTATAGATGAATCTCCCTAAGTCTGTAACTGGTTATTTGTATAAGTTGAGTAAATAGTAATATATTTTTCGTGTGCCGCGTGTTGCAGTTTCGACAGAGTCTTCACTGTCCGTCTGAACGTGATATAACTAGATATGTATCGTTTAACAAACACTTACAAGTGTAGCCCTACAATCATAACGTGCATGCATCTGTTATCGATATGGTAATGGGCGCAGCTCATATACAATCATGCGTAGCCGTGAATAGAGTTAAGTTGTGCTCTGCGAAAAACAATCATATGTTAATAGCGGGTGTATATCTACACTGATTCCGCAAATATTTACAGAAACTTCCGAAATACATTTTACATTCGGATCAGAAGAAATGACTTAACATACGAGATCTTTATCTTCTGGTATTGTAATTAAGTTAATATTGTTATGTCGACCACAATTGTAACAAACGAAGGTCAACCAAAGTTGTGGGTGGTAATGTGTTTTTATATACCTTGTTTACAAATATCTCCTTGGTACCCTGCTGAACATTTTTCCGGACAGTTTCCAATTGCTGTGTCACATTCAACATTGTTTAGACAGTTACCGCATTGTTGGGTACAACCCGAACCGTAAGTTCTTTTCTGACATTCTGGAATATTAAAGGGACTGTTTCAAGTCTGTGTTAGGTAAAACAAAATAGTCCCTTAAAATCATTAAATATTAACAAGCCTAATAGTAACTACTGCGCTCACATACTGAACTATTGAAGGGAAGGGAACGTCTCACGTCTTAGGGTAAAACATCCTTGAATTTCCTTAAACACTAAGTACATGTGTAATGAGGGATGTTGTTGTTAAACAAGTTATTTGTTTTTCAAAATGAAATAAATCCTAAACATTTGAAGGAATATGTTAAGGTGAGATTAATGGTTATATGTTTTACTGATAGACTAACCCTGTAAAGTTATTAATCACGCCATAAGCTCTTGAAAATAGTTAATTTTACAGTAGTAAATATGGCCTTATCTACCTTCTCTACCAAGTAACAAGCTACGATAATTCACATGATTAAAACGTTACTTCACATCTTACGGATAAAGAGGTATGCTTTGATCGAACATATTTCATACATTATGATTAATTAAATAAATCGCTTGACACATAAACTTTTTCATTTCTAAGCAAGGCATTTACCGTATTCACAACACTGATTACGATCATATGTTTTGTTATAATGTAGTATTTCAATTTAAATAAGATATTTACATTTTATTACAAACTTATTGATAACAGGTGGAGTAAAATATCCCATATATTATCGAAGTTTTAATGTGTTAAATCAAGTCGTTTCCAAAGGTGTACACAATAAAAGCATAACACTTCATATACCATTAAGCAGTCATGACATGTACGTGTTTATTTTGATCCGTGTCTGGCGTATTGGATCTGATGGCATCGCTAGTTCAGCTTAATATACAGGGGTATGATAATAGACCCAGAGGAGTTATAACTTCCTGTGTATCAGAGGTAAAATCATTATATTTTTAAGCGTACGCATGGACTCACCTGAGCCTTTAATATATACGGGTACAACAAGATCATAAATCAATCGCCAGCTCCGGCTCTTTTCAATTATTGTTAACTAACGAAAGCATATTACCAGCATCACAATTTTTACCAGAGTACCCTGGTAAACATTTCCCACTCGGACAAATACCAGTAACTTTATCACACGGGTCTCCATCGCAGTGACATTTGTTCCAACAGTAGTCGCCGAATTCTCCATTATTGCAATCTGAATTCAAGAATGGTTGCATATATTTGACTTTCGACAATTTGAACGGGTGATACATGTGTGTATTATCTTATTTGGAGAGTATGAGACATTACCTTTAGAAGACTTTTTGAGAACTCAGAAACCTGTCTATATATACACACGAATGGGCAGGTACATGCGACCACCTACCACCAATACCAACCGCTTTCTAGTCTCGGTCTACGAAGCAAATGTCCGAATTACTGGTATTAGTGACCTACGTCTTAAGATGTGAATTAGAAATATGACAATTTTAAGAAAACAATTAAACTTGTTACTTCATATTTGGAATTGACTTTATACAAAATGACTCGTTTTTTTTTCTTCGTGTGAACATGAGTAGGGGTCCTATTCAGCATTGCATGAGCACATTATTTCAACAAGGGTTGTAAGTAAAAAGTCGTTTGTTAATATAATGATAAATGCAGTTTGAACGGGGCTTGAGGTTGACCTTGTATCTGTTTTGGGTTCCTAACTTTAATTAAGAATATAGCTCACAATGTTGTAATAGAATGTTGATATGCTATTCTTATCTGACCCTAATTGTAACAGTTTCCAACTGTCTTTACCGTTACTTTGATAACAGTCAGGGTTCGCATGCACCACTACTTTAATATTCCATAGATGACGGCGGCTTTTCTGATTGATTCAGTAACATAACTACTGAATTCAACTTTGTAATAACTGAATTTAGTCCTAAAGTAGCGAGATGAACAATGCTATAGCTCAGTCGCTAACCACGAGAACTATCGATGTCTGAGTCATGTTTTGAACCCCAACTCGGCCATTTCCTATGATTGACAGAAGGCATTGCGTTCACACATGTGTGTGTGTGTGTGTGTGTCGGGGGGGGGGGGGGGGGGGGGTAGGCTTATGTCCGGCGTACCGGAATACACGTGCGAGAAAGTCAGGAATACACACAGTTAAATGTAGATAAACTGGTCGCCGTGTTAAAACCGAAATGCTGTTGAACACGGCGTTAACAGTAAAGAAAATGCTATAAATAATACAAGCTCACCTCCATAAACAGTAAGCTCACAAATTGTGAAATGTCGGGTCACATATCGAAGAACTAAAGAGATGTATCTGGTATATTTGTGTACTGGCAACTCATACGTAACGTTTACAGTAGTTTCCGTTATTTTTGTCTCTGGACTGTCCGTAAATCCGTCGCTTACTTGTCTAAACATAATCTGCATGTCCTTGAAGTGTTCTGGTAATAGAGTGTTAACGGAATAACATAAATGGTTATGTACATGTAAGTTAGACCAGTGCGACTACATACATGTATCAAGGTTTTCGTAAGAAGGTATTTCTATGCATCTTCGAAAGTAAGGCGATCATTTTAGATTCTAGTGTAACTGAAGCTTATTCTCAGACTCACGTCAGTCTTCATTGTTCACATGTAAGCATTAAGAGTACTTCAATGTGCTACTCATGAATTGGTAGAGACAACCTTCGGGAAAACCAAGTCAGTGTTCATTGGACATATATGCCAGGAATTTTGTCTATTCCATATATCCAAAGTTGGCGCACTTTATATAATACAATAAATTATCCCACACGAATAAAAACACATTAATGGAAATTTCAAGATTCTGACCATCCTATATGGATAAAAAGTAATGCATTGCAACCCATAAAATGACAAAACTTGTTTTTTTAGTTTCTGTAAAAGAAAACCACCATTTTGTTGTAAAAGTAGCAAAAATATATTTAATACTCTCTTAGTAGCTCTTTAGATGAGAGAAGACCAAATGATTTCCATCTTTATATAAATATAAATCATCAAATGTCAGCTCTCAATGATAACACTTAAACACATTTATCCAGCTGACAAATATATACCTGATAAAAGTCGCTTTGAAAGGGATTTAGGGTCATGCATTATAAAAGATAAAACGTGTCACATAAAGGGATTTGGGGTCATGCATTATAAAAGATAAAACGTGTCACATAAAGGGATTTGGGGTCATGCATTATAAAAGATAAAACGTGTCACATAAAAGTGGACACTGTTTTTGGCAACGGATATTGGGAGTTACTACGTTCCAAATAATACTGTCGCCTCCGCCGAAACAAATAGTTCTAAGCAGAGAAGTTTTCACGTCAAACAGATAATGTGACCTATATCGAGTGAACAAACTACGCTCAGATTGCTGCGGGATATTTTTCTCTTAATGATTGTGTCTGTTTCCAATACAATTAGGTAGAATGTTTCTTAATCGACATGTTACAACAATTGTTCAATCCATATTGGTTGTTTAGAAATCAAGAAAATGTGCAAGATGACAAAACATTATAATTCCATTGTTCAAGATAATTTAGCAGAAGTGTTGCTTCAGAGACTATCTGTATAAATCGTACAACGCTCAAGCAACATTGATTGTTCAAAACATAGCCTTCAGGGGACATAAGAAAATAGGTAAAAACTATTAGTTTCAAACGACATCTCCTAAACCACTGTAGCAATATCAACTTAACTTTACAGAAATGTTTCTTTGGTGGTCCTCTTTCAAATTATTCGAAGAGTCAATGCCTTATTCTAAACGTTCTTACTGGTAAGCTACTTTATTTTACATTGCAGTTTCATTTAACCCTTAATCAAATTTCAACTGATATTATAATATACACATTCGTTACAATTCCATCATTCAGGCAATCGATTAAGGACCATCGTGGTTTGTTATTGTGATCACCTGGTGTCCTGCGTCTGTCCACCCTTAACCTTGTTTACGCACTTGAGGCTGCATTTTTCCCTGGATCAGAATAACTGGTGGATGGAATTTAGTTCGAATAGTTCCAAAGCCAACTGACGTCAAAGGGGTACAACAATTTCATGCCACATTTGTGAGAGGCCTGTTACCCATTTAGAAGGTTAACAACAAAAGGTACAAAATGGTATTGGAAAACGCAGCTGGAAAAAGCTATTTCTACTATGAAGAGACTAGTTGCAGAACAAAGTTCTTAGATACTATGATTTGGACGAAGAAGTAACACAACAATGTGACGCGAGCGAAGCCGTGCTAGGCGCATCTTTACTTCAGAAAGGTCAACCAGACGCATTTGCTTCTAAAGCATTGACAACTGCAGAGGAACATTACGCTAAAGAATGCCTTGCCATAGCTTTCGCTTGTGAAGGTTTCGATCATTACATATATGGCCGTTCGCTTGTTACTGTACAGAGAGATCAAAAACCTCTTGAAATAATATAAAAAAACACATTTTGACATGCACCTAAGAGATTACATCGTATGCTCTTAAGGCTTCAGAAATTCAGCTTAGATCTCAAATATACAAAGGGGAAGGACATGTATATAGCTCATACATTGTTTAGAGAACGCATACCAATGAGAAAAAGAGACAAAGAGATCAATGCTCAAGTATTCAGCATCAGAGAGCAGACAATTCAGGAAGATTTTGCAGCAATTCTTTTCATGAAAAAGTAAATGTTACGGAACAACGTCTTATACAAATGCAAGTGCATACAGGCCAAGATGAAGCGCTGCAAACACTGAAATCAGTTATACTTTCGGGATGGCCAGAAACGAAGGCAGAAGTATGAGTGTTATATGGGAATCTTACTAGACACAACATCAGATACTGTAATAATCTTTCTAAAGCGACACTTTAGCAGACATGGTATTCCAGACAATGTTGTAACAGACAATGGACCGCAATTTAGCAGTGCAGAGTTCAGTAAATTCTCACAACAATTGGAATTTGAACTTGTCATTTCTTCTCCGTCTCACAGTCAGTCAAACGGAAAGGCAGAATCTGCTGTCAAAATGGCAAAAGAATAGGTTAAGAAAGCTATCAGAAGCAATAGTAACGTCTAGAAAATAATTATGGACTTGAGAAACACGCCGACGGAAGAAATGGACAGTAGTCCAGTACAACGTTTTATGTAAAGGCGAAAAAGGCACACATGACCACATTGCCGATGAGTTACAAAAACCACAAGTAGTAGAACATGTACAGGAGAAAATAAAATTGAAACACATAAACGCAAAGTTTTAAAATGATAGAACGGCCAAAGACTTGCCATAGTTGGTAATTGGACAACCAGTGCCTTAGGCACCTATACCAAATGATCGAGACAAACACTGGAGGCTAGGAACCTGTTTTCAACAGCACTCGCCATGATATTATGTTGTCAACGTTGAAGGGCATCTATATCGGCGCAACAAAACAAATCATCAGATCCACTTCTGAAAACATTCCAGAGTCGATTTTAAGTGATCAAAGTGTTGTTTCTAATCAGTCTAATAGGGATACGCCATCAAGTAATAAAGCATATCAAAGTGTTGGTGAAGTAATGTTTGTGAAAAACCTGCCACAAGTGAAAAAGTTAAAATGAGTGGCACAAATTCAGAGGGAAAAGATAATACGACTGTTCATATGGATTCACGGAAACTAGAAACGACAAACAAACGCGCTACAACAGCTGAAGACAATCCATTTAGATCAACAAGAACAAGAGAAATTAAGCATCCAAAGAGATATGATGATTGTTATAATTAAACATTGTACTTTTAAGCAATACTAAAAGTTGAAGTGGCTAGTTAAGATTTCTAGTGAAACAATTAAAATACAGTTGTATTTTTGTAACTACATGTATTATGTTCTATGTACAAAGAATTCTTAGGTAAAGAACTATTGCAATGACGATTTCTTTTCCACAATGTTTTATTGTTTGGAATCTGGAGTCCAGCATATAGATATACCATATGCGTATTGATTTATACTGTTTTTAGTTTGTATATATATATATTTGTGTTCAAAAGAAAGGGAGTCGTTATGATATACCATTCAGATCATGTTTAGATTAACACATTTCTCAAATGATAACAAGCCGACAGAGGTCAGCACTGAGCTAATAAATATCTTGAAATAAGATATATGTTACAAAACTACTCTTAAATTCTGATATAGATTTATCGTATTACAAACAGAAAAATGCATGTTTTTATTTCTTTTTGTTTTCTACTTTTATTGTGTGTTTGTTTGTCTGTTGTTTTTTGTTTAGCCTCTTTTTCCCATCATATATATGTATAACTTTATTAACACTTGTGAAACTTGTAAAACCTTTTTAAGTTCAACCCCAGGTGCAGCGGTCATGGTTGATTGATTCATAAAATAAACCTTATATACTTGATTGGTTCATACAATAAACCTTATATACTAACATAGATCTACTAAAACATATTTATCGTAAGGTATGAGGGAGGATAGCCACGATCGTCTTAAATGTTGATGCTTCTTAAACACATTGTTGAACTCGGATAATGTTAATATATCTTTGTCGTATCTACAAGCAATTTATATGATTTGCTTATCGAAAGTTCGACAAAATAGCATCTGTTCGATAAAGTGACCATGTATTTATATTACTTATAATCGGTAATCTTTCATAATGTTGTTGCAAAATATAGACTGTGTACAATTAGATGCATTAGAGAGGCATTTCGGGAAGGCAACTCTTTCTTAGAAAAAACATGATGACTCAAGTTTATTCCACGTCAAACTTTGTGCGCGGGGGTATAGAAATAACACTTACGTCCATTTCTTTTATATGCCGTTCCCCCTTTGACATCAATCGTGTGTATCCAATGACTTTTACCAAGGTCAAGTTCGTACCAGGGGTTCAGTTCGTTATTAGTTGCAGAACAACATTGGCAAACATCAGCGTCTGTTCTAATATCACCATCCAACACTCTCGATGGTACCCATTTATTGTCATATGCGCTACTGGATTTTACTGCTTTGTTTCTTGACAATATTGCCGAATGGATTTTACCTGAAAGCATTTATTTATTATGTTAAACCTTTTTCTGGATATCTAGATGTAACGCATGGTGATAATCTGTTGGAATTGCTCTATGAAAGAGGAATCCTTTGGTAGACCAGACTGTTCATGAACCTTTTATCTTTGTAGAAAACAGACTGATGATAAAACTTCAACATTTGTCGTTTATCGTGGATGCAGTTTAGTGTAACTATATGAACACATCATGAGGGATAAAACAGGTATATGTATGCTACATGTTCAAAAAAGAAAAACAGTTCATTAAGTAAGACTTTTAAAACATGTAGATTCAGTGTGATTTATATAACAATATTCCTTTCTGTAATTCGTATTTGCATTGTTAAAATATGCTGAAATGTAAATAAAACTAAATAATTCAATTTCATCTTTTTATTGTGTTTGTGTATTGAATCATTGCTGTGATGGCTATACAGATAGTTATTTAGAAAAGAAGTTCCGGCGATTACGTCATTTCTAAACATTAAGTATACATGTAAACAGAAAAAGTTTATCATACCAGTGTTATATATCCCATTATCTTCACATTGCAAGATAAAAGTATAAGCCGAAAAGGGTATATTGGCTGATAAAAATATATTTGTAAACATAAATTTTCAACCCGATAGTCGACAGAAAGTGTTCATGAAACATTATTTAACATTTATTATATACAACTCAGTAGACGGTGAAAATACTGAGTTGTGGGAAAAGTGATTTTGCTGTAAGTGAAATACATACGGAATATTACGTTGCGGGAGCGATAAAAGGGTTTGTATTGCACTACAAATAGCGTGGAAAAATCGATATTTTACGAGACCGAAGGTCGAGTAAGATATGGATTTTCCCACGCTAAGAGTCATGCAATACGAACACATTTATCGCTCCCGCAACGTAATATTCCTTTTATTATATACCTACAATCTATGAGCAGCGAAAATTTATTTAGTTTACATTTTATTAACCGTAAAATTAAGATTATGAAGGGCGGATGAATATCGCTTCAATGATTACGCCACGCCCCATTATGCATTACAATACGTATGACCCGCCCAATATCATCATCAAACCGGTCACGTCACTGTATGACGTCACAATCTTGTATTTACACCGCATATAGATACGGAATTTGAATCTGTCGTGGTGTATTTGCGCATGTCAATCTGTGTATATTTCCACCGGAAAATAAACAGGCATATAATAAAGTTCATTATATTACAGAATTTAATTACCAAAACGAAATAACTTGTTTATCAACAATCGATCAGTCAACATATCGCGTCCATGGTATTATTCAGTCAGTACTGAATACGAAATGTTCTGCTACACAAATACATACCTTTAACCACTTATTGCTGTAAAATAAAGTACTTGCAAACTGTGTTTCGTTATCTTTCCAGGTACTTGTATATCACATCTCATGATTTTAGGGGTAATTAACAAAATATATTTACGTTATGTCGTAGAATTCAACTAACGGACTAGAGCGATTTACGTATGACGTCAATATTTATTAACAGTAAATAGGCTCGGCAATTTCCGTCCAAAGTCGTAACATATTCGTGAGCATAGTCCTTTCCGGTAGGAGAAAAAATACAAGTACACAACAAAAACGATCTCTTACGTCTTCATATAAAAATCACGAGGCCAATGAGGGACAATCTAACCTTAATAAATATTTATAGAAATGATCAATATTTCAAATACATGAGTCACAATTGGCAAAAACGAGTCTTGTTGCATCTCCGTAACGGGCTGACATACAGCGTGCTATGGGGATACAAATAGAGCAGTTTTGCCAGAAGTTGTATCTTTTGGAATATGCTTTATAAAATATGTGAAGGTTTTGGCATGATTGTTAGAGAGCACAGACCAATGAATTGAGCGTTATAATAGTTGTCTAACCTATACGCATTACACTTACCAAAATGGCATGCCAGCATGAAGAAAATCAGATTGTCAAAACCTCGAACCATTTTCATAACTGGAATAAACAATAATTGTGTAAGTGCATAACATTGAGTATACATTGAATTATTTCAATCGCTTTTGGTATTGCATTACATTGAATGTACATTGAATAATTGAAGTCGCTATTGTGAATGCTTTACATTGAATGTATATTGAATTACTTCAGTCACGTGACGGGTATATCAGTGAATTTTAGGTATTTCTATTTCAACTGACCTTGTTATGTATTTAAACAATTGACAGGTCTATTTACACGGATTATAAACGTATAATTAAGATATTAATATCGATCGCGCCATACACATAGAGCATACTGAATAATGATTAAAGCATGGGGATTGTCACGGATAGCACAGGATCGGTACGGATGGCTTTAGAACAAGTTGCGGATCTATCATGCATACAAAGATGTCCCTATTTATCCCAATACATATCCTTGCAAAGGCAGTTGACATAAAACAACATGGAGAAAGATAACACCTGTTACTTAAGTCTGACCCATGAATATTCTATAACAGTTTAGTTTTCATTTCCTTTCATAGAGTTCCCGCATACCAGGCATTCAAATGTTAACATTAAAACACTAAATTACCTTGTGCATGAAAACGTTTACAAAACGCATTTCTTTTGTTCACGAGGTTTAACAACTTTCCCATTACCGATCATGTTACACCATATCTTATATATTCAAGTGAGACTTAAAAGATATTATAACCCTTGAAGCATAAAGACACAAGACGTATGAACGTGAGATACCATTTTGGTCATGCAATGCGAAAAACAAACATAATGGAATGTTCTACCAGCGAGGACAAAAATCAGCCTTCGTCACCACACACTCTTAAAGCTTTTCCCGTTATGTGCCCGTAACCGGTAACATAACCACTTATGTTTAATACGAAAAAAAAACATGAATGGGTTTTTTCGCTTATAGTTAACGGGCGTGAGAATTTTTTTTCTTTTTTTTTTCTGATAACCCATGAAGCTTTCTGAAATGAAACTGGCAAATTCCATGGGGGCCGCCATTTTGGATGTTTAAAATGCGGCCGGTCCGACGTATAAACACAGATTGAAAATTATTGTTATCAGTCTTTTTTTAAATTCTAAATCGACACTTAAGGTAATAAAAGTGCTTTATTATTTTCGTGTGAACTAACTTTTGTACAAAAAGGTTAAAAATAAATGGAAATGTACACGAAATATTTACTTGCCGTTCTTTACTGAATAGTCTCAATCAAGGTTATTTGGACGCACGTCATTCAACAATAAAGCGCTTACAGAACTGTCGTCTGCTAAGATAGACAACCATTACAAGACTCGCCATGGTACAACGACACAGTAATCTTTCTTAAAGTTGTATTATCTGGTTTAACAGTTCCTGTTATATTCATTGTATTTATACTTTCTTTTATTTGGAGGAGAATTAATTTTAAAACACTGGTTTAGTTCATTGTATTTATTTGTAATGCTAGCACATTCAAAACGTTAAAAATGCCAGGAGCTAGGCTAAACGAAAACTCGTACACCTTGAATCCAAACAAAACTGAACATGTTAAACAAAATCACGTTTACAACGGAAGTGACAATAAACTTGAACATAATTTGAAAAGACCCATTTCGTTTGATCATGCTTACACAGGCATTCCCAAAAAACTGGCCAAAAAAACGTCAATAGCATCTGGCAAACAAAAAAACATAAAATCGAAAGCTAATCAAACAAGCACTGAAAAATTAAAAAACTCGTTTTCGGTGTGTGATCTCAACAGTTATACAGACAGTTTCAGCATTATCACACTTGATAATCAGACGTACAAAAGGTTCAATGTGCCACCAGATAGATGGAAACTGTTTCTTTAATTGTCTAAGTCTGGCTTTTCAATGCACATATTTTAATGGTCAAAACTTTAGAACAAACATATGTACATTCATATTACAAAATTGGGAGAACTGGAGTAATAGCATTGCACTTTCTCACGGTACAAATACAAACACTGACAATTTGTACTGGCTGCATATGCTGAACCAGAATGGCTGGGCAACTTTTACTGAAATTAGTGCTGCAAGTAAGATCTTCAACATAAATATAACTGTGTTTTTAAAGGGGACAGCATTTGACAAGAATACACGTTGTTTTGTTACAAAATACACAGAACAAAATTTCGTTTCTTCAAATGACAGTGAAACAGTTTCACTGATTCTAGAAAACTCTCATTACAATCTCCTGCATCCTACCACATCCAACTGTGAAATTGAACCTGTAGTTGAAATTACTGTTTCAAATGACATTCAAGCTTCAGCTAAATTACCTCTATCAGTTGTAGAGTCATTAGACCCAAGTTTAAAATCTGCAAATCCTTGTGGATCAAATAAGAGAAAGCTTTTGAATGAATCAAAAAAAGAGTATCCACCTAAAAGGAAAAGTATCTTTATAACAGAATCTAGTATGTTCATTCCTAGTGACCTCATAGAGCATTTTACTGCAATGGAGGCCGACACATTTCAAAAGTGTCGAAAGCTTGGTATTTTCTACCAATATCCAGCTAAAACAGACAATTCCTCAAACAGTAAATGCATACTACAAAAAAACAAAAGGCACATACATTCAATTGAATCCAAACTTGGTTTAAAGGCTGCTGAGCTTCCACCACCACCTCCATTAAGCAATGACTTACATTTCAATAAAGTAATGGACTGTATACGTGCATTTGAGGTCACCCAAATGTCATTGCAATTTAAATGGTGCAACATATGTCATGAAAGGAGACTTGATATGAAAATGTCATCTGAAAATGTCTGTTTTAGATGTCACAATGATAAACATCAAATAAAAATGTTTTCAAAAGAAAACAAAATGTACCCAATGCAAGCCCCAGAAGAACTTAAAAACCTAACATTAGTTGAACAACAATTAATTAGTCGCATTGCACCACTTATTCATGTTCATATGTTAAAACATGGCGGTGTTGCAGCAAATGGTCATTGTGTTACTTTTCCGCAAAATGTAAATGAACCTGCCAGAATTTTGCCAAAGCTTCCTGAAGAAATTAAAATAATTAGAGTACGAAAAAAGGGCTCTAATGAAACTTGCAAAGAGTTCAATGTTCGCAGGTCAGTCATTGAAAATGCTCTGAATTGGCTTAAAAACAACAATCCTGCATATTCAGATATAATTATTAGCTCTGAAAGACTTAATAAACTTCCAGAAGATTCTTGTCTTGAAACAGAACTGGTTGAAACAAACAAAGTATCTTCCAAGACACTGAATAGTGATGATGGTCCAGCACCATTACAGGTAGATCCTGGAGTGGTTGATGGAGTTTCCGATTCTGCCGTTCCTCTTTCAGATATGCCTGTAAATATACGGGATCAGGTTGAAGACATTGTTCGAGAAGTCGTTGGGCTATCGCATGGTCCCGTCACCTCAAAGAAAAAGTATGTCTGCATCCCATGGCCAACTCAAAATGATCAACCTTTGTCTGAATTTACCACCCAGTATTTCTTTACTTTAGCCTTTCCGTGTTTATTTCCATATGGCTCGGGGGATTTCCATATCAATCGACCAAGAACATGTTCATCAATGGCGGATTGGGCAGAGCATTTGATGTGGTGTGAAGATGCAAGATTTGCCCATCATCAGTATTTTAAATTCATTGTGCATAACATCATCAGCCGCAAAAAGACTCTTGAACAAAGCACATACATAGTAAAGCAGCAACTTGGTGAAAACCCTCTTTCTCTTTCTGACCTGAAAGAACAGTTGCAAAATGGTAATGATTCATTAGCCAAAAGAATTCTCTACTTTGGTGCCAGTTTGAGAGGGACTTCTCAATACTGGTCACAAAGAAATAGAGAATTGCGTTCTCTGATCCAATATCAAATTAATGAGGGAAAAGGTCTCCCTTCATTTTTCACTACAGGAAGTTGTGCAGAGTACTATTTCAAAACTTTGAAAACTTTGTTGGAAAATTATATGCTTTCTTCTACTGGCCAAAACTTTGATTTGGCTGACAGAAACACTCTATTTACTGTGCTACAAAAAAACACCCATGTCATTTCACACTATTTTGATTTAAGAACAAAGTCATACTTTGATTTAGTCATGAGCCCAGCTTTTGGTGTAGACAGTTATTGGTACAGAATGGAGTTTGCAAAATCCAGGGGTATGATCCACTGGCATGGGCTTTGCTGGAGATCCGATAGAGAGCCACATAACCTACTTTATGAAGCAATTCAAAAAGGTTTAAACTCGGATCAGTCAGCAGAGCAACTGTCACACTGGGCAAAAAATATTTTTGGAATGACAGCTTTGCACCCAGCTGGAACAGATGAGACTGGTAGTCCCAGGAAAGACTTGTGGCCTCCCCCTGAAGGAACAGCTCCAATACATTCTGATGATGATGGAAATCCCCTGTTCAAACTTTTAATTGATGTAAGTGCTTCACAACAATCACTTCTGGAAGACCACCTGCAATTAACAAACAAAATTAACATACACAGATGCTCTGACTATTGTCTTAGGCAAAAAGGTAAACAAAAAATGTGTCGGATGGAATTTGGAACCGACTTGAAACCAGGTAAAATGATAAGGGATACTCCAGCGATAGGTACGGACAGAAATGGATCAATGCGTTTGGAAATGGCCCGTGACCATCCCATGATGGTGCAACATTCAAGGTATCATACTCAAGGATGGAGAGCAAATGGAGATATTTCCTTAATGTTATCACAAAGTTCCCCGGAAAACCCATCAGTAAATGAAATCATTGCAGCAGAAAAATATGTTTCAGGCTATGCCTGTAAAGGCAATGAAGGGACTGGTGCAATGGTAGATCTTTTCAAGGACATTGTTGAAAATACTGACGACAATGAAAATAGTACAAAGTCTGCTTGCAACAAACTTCTAATGAATTCTGTCAAAAGGGATATTTCAAGCATGGAAGCAGCCTATGAACTCCTTTCTCTCCCTCTCTATCGCTGCAGTCATCAATTTCAATCTATTAGTTTATCTGGATCTAGAGTTTTAGAAAAGTCTGGCAAGACATTTACTAAAAGTACTCCATTAGACAGGTATTTATCAAGGCCTCACGATCAAAAATGTTCGTGGTATAAATTTATCTGTGATCAAGGCAAAGTCCCTGTAATTAATGCAACATCTGTGTATGCCACGTGGCCTTTAAATGAAGAGTATTGTAGGACGATGCTACTGCTCCACTGGCCCTCTTGGAGATCATTACTTGACATAAAACCACCAGAGCAAAAGTGGATAGAGATCATGAATGCCTTTTTGAAATCTAATGAATGCCCTAATTTTGTCAAGGCAGACATTGAAAGGGCAAAAAGACATGAATCTGAGGATATCATTGCAGAAAATGACTCAGATTATGATAGCGAAAATGAAAACCAACCTGACTGGATGAATATATTGAAGCCAAATATCCAGTTCAGTGATCCCGAGGAGTTTGTCTTTGACGATGGTGGCCCGTATCATGACTGGAGTGCTACCAGTGGAATATATCCTCTCGGGTTTGGGAAGAAATGGCTTGAAAATCTTGACAAAAGCAGGACTTCAAATGTTACTGAAATGTCAAATGATACAATCAAATCTTTGAATTCAGAGCAACAATTTGCCTTTAACATAATTCTCAATACATTAATAAGATATCAGTCAAATGATAGTTTTGAACCTCTGAGACTGGTTGTTTCTGGAACAGCGGGTTCAGGAAAATCTTTTTTAATCAAGTGTGTGGTTCATGCCATACACAAATTATTTAGAAAGGAAAATGCTGTGCAAGTTCTCTGTCCAACTGGAAACAGTGCAAATTTAATTTCTGGGAAGACAATACATGATTTTTTAAAAATACCAACAAACAAACAGGCAACAAAAGAAATGACTCCTCCTCATGGGGCTAAAGGAGAGCAATTACAGGAAAATTGTACTAACTTAGTTGCTTTGATTGTTGATGAAAGATCACTTGTGGGCTGCAACACTCTTGGATGGATGGAATTTCACACAAGATTTGGTCTCCGTGGGGCACAAACATGGGGTGGTCTTCCCGTGGTTGTGTTTCTTGGAGATGATGTGCAATTACCACCTGTTTGTGATAGCCCAGTGTTTAGCTCTGTTGTCAAATCCCAAGCTTCCATACATGGTTCTTTAACCTGGAAAGAATTTGACAGAGTTGTTGAATTAAAAACCATTATAAGACAAGACTCTGATCAGGAAAGGCTAAAAAATGTCCTTCTGTCACTTCGTGAGTACAAGACAACTAGAGATGATTGTACTTGGCTCCAAAGTTTTCAATGGAACAATTTAAAACTAAGTCATGGTACCAATCTTTTAAAAGATATGTCTGACAACGGATTGTTTGTCTTCCCAACCCACAGGGCAGAGCACAAGCACAATATGGAAAAGCTTATTGCTCACAATGTTAATGCTCCAGTGGCAAAAGTAGCTGCAACAAACAATGGACCACATGCTAAGAAAGCAACACATGA
Organism: Serripes groenlandicus; assembly: GCA_031761405.1. Taxonomy (NCBI): domain Eukaryota; kingdom Metazoa; phylum Mollusca; class Bivalvia; order Cardiida; family Cardiidae; genus Serripes; species Serripes groenlandicus. The sequence goes on along the minus strand of JASEVX010000006.1, from coordinate 9,471,802 downwards.
TAAAGCTGGTGGTCTCCTGCATACCTTGCATCTGTGTGTAGGTGCCAAAGTCATGCTGACCTGCAACCTTGCTGTGCAATATGGTCTTTACAATGGTTCTATAGGGTTCATCAGAGATATCATTTTTTTAATATGGAAGACGTCCAGAAAATAACTTACCTGATGTTGTCATGGTACTATTCCCACAGTATACCGGACCAGCATTTCTACATTTGAATCCAACTCTCATTCCTATAATACCAGTGGAACGACGGATAGATTGTTTTTGCAAAGGTTGCAGTCGGAAACAATTACCCCTTCGTCTAGGCTGGGGAAGCACGATACATCGTTGCCAAGGTATGACAATAGGTTCAGGACAGCCAAATCGATATATTGTCATTGACCCTGGATCTACAGCATTTGAAAGTAAAAGCCCGGGTGCATTGTTTGTTGCATTGTCAAGAGCAAAAACTGCAGGCGACCAAAAACAACCTCCTGATTTTGCATGGAATCCCAATGTTCTGATAAATGAGGATAGATTATGCCATGTTGTCAACACTGCCACCACACAGGCTCGAAAGAAGGAAATGTCAAGGCTCCATTTCCTGTCAATAGAAACGAAACATATCTTCAATTTCCTCTATAATAAACAGGCTTTTGAAAGAATTTTACATACCGTAAATACTCGAATAAATTTAGAAGAATAACATGTTTCGGTTGGGGCATGTCAGCTACTCACTGAAGCATAGATTCACAAATATTTAATGTTATTACAAAGTCTATATCACGCATAATCACAGTAGACCTTTCATATATATATCTATGTGTAGCATGGCATAAGTTCTATAAAAAAAATCTATGCATTCTTTCAAGACAACTTGCTAATTTCTGAAAAGCAACTGTTTGTTTGAATGGTGTTTTACATTGCTTTCAACACTATTTCAGTAGTATTTCAGTTTTTACTGTGTAAATTACCAGTACTAATATCTGTAGTATTTATTCTGACACTGAATAACTTGTTTTAATGCAATTATTGAGTCTCAACCTTGAGCAACCATTACTTCCATATTTGAAGTATTTGGTATGGCCAGACCAGAGATTAAAACCTGCTCCCGCTCAACCACTGAGACAGTTTCTGTTAGTAATGACTAAACGTAAAATTTACATAATATGACATTGATAAATTTATAGTCTGTGTTTAATTACAATTTCAATAATATTTCATGCATACCACTTAACATGTATACAAGAATTTCAAGCAACTGGCAGCTTTTTCATTATTAGTCTGTTTGTAGAAGTTTAACAACTGTTTTAGTTACTTTTGTCAAATGATGGAAAGAATATAAGCCCACCTGGGATTTGGACTCAAAGTCCCTGGGTTGACAGCCTATGAAAAATGTTTCTACCACAGCTCCTTAATACGAGACATACAATGTAATATCTTTGTTAATGTCAGTGGTTTGTTGTCAAGTAATGATCTCCAAAGTTGTTAACTAAATTGTAGACTTACAGGTACATATGTAAAACTATGCGGTGTGTGGCATGTCAGCTACTAACTGCTCATTTCAATACAGTACCCTACATACTACCTAAACATGAATACCATTTTTTAAAGTAAAATCCACAGTGACCATTTGCTGACAATATACTAGTAACTAACATCCACTGAATTATTTTCCCTTCAATCAAATGTAACTACATGTTAAATTTTCTACAATATCAGGCTTGATGTATAAGTAAGAGGAACAGGTTAGCTATAGATATATTTAGTTTACCTTTCAATAGAACTTTAAAGGAATTCCACGTTTCTTTCTCAAGACATACATGTATATCATGAAATCCCGCCCTTGTTTGGCAGCCATATTTTCCCAACAGATCAGACCAAAGGAATTTGAAAACGTGCCTAAACTTTTTAACAAGATGTTTAGATAAATCATTTTACTAAAATTTCATCAACAGTCTTTCTTGGATCTCAAAATCTTTATTTTGATTTTCAGATGTGTGCTGTAATAGTTACTGACTCGAGAGGTGCTGGTATGCCGCAGTTTCTGCAACAACTAACACCTACTTATTTAAGAATTTTACCAGGTGGTAAAATTAACGCATGTGCTTCTGCAGTTGACCATTGTCTGTCTTTAACAGCATCTGAAAATATCAAACAAAAGACAATCGTTATTGCAGCAGGTATTTGTAATTTAACGAGAAAATTTAAATCAAATAATGGAGTTGAAGTCATTTATGACAGAGATGACACAAATTTACAAAATCTTAAATTTGAAATAGAAACTCTTTATCAAAAATATAATAATGAATCAACAAAATTTAAAATAGTCCATATTGCCCCTGTGTCACTTCTCAAAAGTCAGGAGTTCAACATAAGTAAATCAAAACTTAAATCTAGTGCTTATAGCAAAGAACAAACATTAGAACAACAACACAAATTAGAGGAAGATATAATAATGATCAATGGTCATATTTCCAAACTTAATCTGGAGTACCAAGTCTTATCTATCCGCTGGGACAGAGACCTGCTCTCATGCAAAAAAAGAAAAAGGGGAAGATCTGGTACAATTGCCCATAGTTCAGTAAAACTATCATTCAAAAATCTTTATGATGGAGTTCATGCAGATAATAATCTGAAGAAGAAATGGTTTTATTTCTTGGAAAAATCAATCTTGTCAGAACTGAATGAAAATTTCCATGAAAATTCTTCTCATCAGGAAATTCAGAACAATGTTTCTGACAATGATGAAGAGGATAATTGCATTGAAAAAACATGGGATTTCAAAAGATTAAAATGAGCTCAAAATTTATATTCATAAAGTCAAATAATAAAGGGCAATAATTCAGTTATCTCACTTAAATACATAGGAGGGCTGTATCAAACTTCAATGCAATGCATCAAGTAGTAACCGAGACATGGACTCTTAATGTAGTTGCATGCATAACTTTAACCAGAATTTATAATTAAAAAAAGATCATAATTTCAATTATGAATATAATATTATATATGCAGAATAGAGTTATCTAACTTGTGGTTTGCATTGGTGTGATGTTTGGGAAAGGTTGTATAAAATTTCAATGCAATGCATCAAGTTATTACTGAGATAAGGTTTTAATGTAGTTGCATGCAAAACTTTAATCAGAATTTCTAAGTTGAAAAGGGCCATAACTTGCATTATATGTAGGATGAGTTATCTAACTTAATTATTTACATATGTGTAATGGTTGGGGAGGGTTGTATACAGTTTCAAAGCAATTTGCATAAAGTAGTAACTGAGATATGGACTCTATAATGTAGTTGCGGGCAAAACTTTAATCAGAATTTCTAAGTAAAAAAAAGGGCCATAACTTGCATAATATGCAGGAAAGTCTTTTATAATTGGATGCATCAAGTCAAAATATATCATTGCATTCGAAAAAAGATATCTGAATAAATGAGATTCATGACCTATTTCTTAACAGCTTAGCTCATATTGGGTGATGCATATATCTATATTACAAATTAACAGTGATACAGGGGCATTTAACATAAGTTTCTATAAAAAAGAGTTCATACACATGTATATTATGTCTCTGATTGTAGATAATGTACAGAATAGCTTCACCAAGGACAAAGATAAGAAGAACAAAAATCTAAAAATATCACCTGTCACAACATTTGTAGCAAGTACAACTGAAAGTCTATTAAACATATGACAATAAAATGGATATTTTTTATAAAACCGATCATATACCTAATTATAATCCAGGTTTTGAATTTATGTGTCTTTCATGAAACACCAAAATACACCAACGTACAGATAAAAAACACCTTAAAAAGTTAAATGTAATAACAATGTTTCTTTGTCAATTAGCAAGGAAACACCGGTTCTCGAACCTCTTAACATTTATCAGGGCTTATAGGAAAAATTGTAAATACATGTCAAAACCCAACAATACTGACGAATAAATTCAACAATTTATTTGTAAGTAAACCAAGCACCGGTTTACATAAAATTTATAATGTAAAATGCGTTTTTGGAAATACATAAACAGTCCTTGAACTAAAGGTTCGAAAATAGGTACGGTTCGAGAACAGGGACCTGTACGATAATAACCATATTATTAAAAAAATGTAGTGTTTAATTTCAAAAGAATGACTAGTTTTCAATGTTTTTATATTTGATAATCCAGAGTACAATGGGATTCAAACATTTGTAAAATATTTATTTGATGCTAGTAAGGTAGTGTTCATTACAAGACCAGAAATATAGGGGCCTGTCTAAATTGCCTGTGTATGAGATTGTTCATTATAGTACGGATTTGATACAACCTCATACACAGGGATGCATATCAAAGGTCATAGACTGTTATATGAATAACAGATTTTTGTATACTAAAGATACATATAAATACAGAGATTCTAATCTTATCAGAGCGAAATATAGCATTCTATCGCGGATAGTTGAGTCTTGCATATCCGATTCTTTGTCCTGAACACACTTATAGGAAGCGTCAGAGACAACCCTGATTACTCAATCAGAAAAGATGTGTTAACTTAGTTGATTTTTACATAAAAATATAAGTGAAGTCTTATTTGTCTCATTTGTATTATATTTCTTCTACAGATTTCAGGCGCGTAGCTAGGCTTACGCACGTACGCACGTGCGTAAGAAATATTTTGAGAGTTCCAAAAATGAAAATGAAGCAAATGCGAAAAATGCAATAAAAACTGGACCCTAAGGAGGGTAAGGGTTAAAACGGACAAATCAGAACAATTCAGATATGATCAAAATGTCACATGAATAATCTATATTCATTGATAATATTAGATGTCCTATGTAGTTTGTATACAGTTATATAGTATTTTCATATTGTACATGGGAGTACGATATTCGACGTATATTGTTGGAGCGCATTGTGGTCCGTGCTATTTATTTGGATCTGAGAAGAGATCGCTAGTGTCGCAACCTGCAACAATCAACCGACCCAAGCAATCTTGGCAAGGTTATCACCGCTCACATTAAGTGCAAAACACATGCGCATTCGCTTGAAGCGGCTGAACATTTCACTGCAGTTATGTCTGGAATTAAGAAAAGCATTGCCCAATCAGTTTCCTATGCCAATGATGTCCTAGTTAGCAAGAACATACATGTATTACAAGGCATAATTGATACAATTATATCCTTTGTTGTAAACACAATCTAGCTATACATGGTCATGAGGATACAAATAGTAACTTTAAAGCACTTTTAGAATACCAAGCCAAATATAACCCTGTGATGCGCGATCATTTGAAGAACGGTGACGCGATACACTTCATCCGCTATACAAAATGAAGTAATCACGATATGCGGGGATCAAATCAGTGAGGAAATTTTGCGCAAATGCAAAAGTGTTCCGTTCTTTGGGTTTATGACAGACGAAGCCACTGGCGCGTCTACTATGGAGCAAGTGGCGCTCTGTTTGAGGTACTTCGACCATACAAACAAGTCGGTTAGGCTACGATGGAGCATCCAACATGTCCGGAAAGTTCTGTGGTGTTCGAGCGAGTTCGGCAGATAATTCCCGACGCAGCCAGTGTACAACCACTACAAAGCTCACTGTCCAAACCTTGCTATATCATGCGTCCGAGGAGCCATTTGCCAGAAATATGATAAAGACCGTTCAAGAAGTGGCATTCCTGTTTTACTTCTCGGGCAAACGGTTGTTGTGTTTTCATGAAACTAAGTAAGCATAAAACACATGGAAAATCGGATTAAATTACAGTCGCACTTAACACTTTCAAATGCTCGTATACATACGACGGTCGTTGACAGCTTAGATGACTTCTTCCTTAACTATGGTGATGCCAAAGCCGGGGCATATGAACTGCGATCACTCAGTTCGGTTTCTTCGAGGTTTCACTTTTGTTGAAGTGCCAGTCAATGTTGGTAAAAATAAATTCCAAATGCTGCAAACGTTTTTAGGGTATTTTGTGTAGATATGCCGTATCAAGTAGGCTCATTTAGAAATTGTGAAATATACACCAGAAGTCACCTGAGCCCATATAGACGAAAAAATAAATCCCGGGGGAGCATGCCCCCGGAACACCCTAGAATGGTGCGTAGTCCACAAATCGACCCAGCTACGCGCCTGGATTTATAAGTAAATGAAATCTGAGAAAATATCTTATATTTATTTCATTCGAAAAATTAACTAATAAAAATATACATGTATTATGAATACTTACTTATTCATGTTGACAGCATTTAAAAATTTATCGAATATTTGACTGAGATAATTTAATTTCATACACCATCTCTTGGTTGATATTGTGTAATAAAAAAGGGGGAAATATAGTAATGTACGCTTATTGATAGTGCATAATTAATGAGTTACTATAATTTTGTCCATGGATGTTACAGTTAAAAATGACTAAAATCACGAACGGCCAAAGCTGAAATCACAGCATGAAATGAGAAGTAAAATAAAGGGATATCAAAGTTACTCAGACTCTACACAACCCTAATAAATATAAGCGGTGTTTGTATTATACTGCAGACGCGACTAGTTTTTATCTCTGTATTTATATACATGTCTCTGTTAATACTAATTCCTACAGTACATATCGTGTGCTGAAGGTGTATTTGGGTGTTTCCTGTAACAAAGTTATGAATCACTTTAGTTGAAAGTGTATATTTGCAGTTATTAATGTGACATGATGTGTCTTAAGAGTTGTACCTGCTACAAAATAAGAAATTTATTCTCATGATAATACAACCAGATACCAGGTAGTTTTATCCCTCTTATCCACGTTCCTGGTTTCAATCAAGGTGCTGATAATGTTTCAATACATGATACATAGACTTTAAATGTGGACATAACGCAGATATTGTAATAAATCAGTTCAAGCAAATTCATCTGAACTATTGCAAACATTTGTTAACTTACATTGGCCTAGGAACAATGTATGATATTGTATCATTCATTGTCGATTTCATTCGCACGAATGGTGATCTTTGATCACGAATTATTATCTTTAGTTATCATTTATGAACATCACAGCATAAATAACAAACCTTTCTGAGTCTGTAGTGATTAATTGGCCGCATATCTGTTGTAGATTACACCTTTAACTATCATTAAACAACATTTATCGTTCTGTGATCCACATCTGCTTTGTGTTTTGATGTGGTTTGTAGAACACGTGATTCCAAATGCTCTAAACTGGTTTCTAGTTTAACTTCATTCCTTATGAAAAGCTGGGTACCAGTTGTAGCATGTTTATCTCTTACTCAAGCGTAAAACTGTGGTAACACTATATAGACCATTTATTGAGTTAGCATAGTTTTGCACTCCATATAATATTTCTGGGGGGTAACTCGTTATAAAAAACAGAATCCTTATTCCATTGGTTGTTTCCCTTATTGATATAATAAGCTTTTAACCCTGTCAAAAGTTTCTACACCCAACCTCGTAATGCAGGGACTATTTCAAATTATAATACATGGCCCAAGCACATCGACCATGGCTTTTAAAAAAAGTATTGTTCAAGGGTTTGGTTGGAATGGTAATTTTTCCGAGCCAGTGTTGTCTTCAGATTCATCTTCATGGCAATTTTACAAACATTTCAAATAGGCACTTTCTCATATCTTATATGTATTCCGTTATCGGTTTGTTTAAAATATAGTATGAGACTTTGTAATACATGTATTCATTATTTTCTGGGATTAAATTTACCGCAAATGCATACATTATCTGTTTTCAATAGCGGTGGGTGACATGTGCGTCTCTAACTGCTTTTGAAGGACACTTTCATTTCTTATAAATAAAAAAACAAACAATGCACTTCATCATTCATGCTTTTTAATTTAACTAAATGTCATACAAAACTTAGCAGTAAAATATTGATATTGGCGGTGGGTGATATGTACGTCGCTAACTGCTGGAACTGCAACTCTCCTTCCATGTTATACCATGTTAACTAAAATATTATCAGAATTTAAGTGCAACACCAAAATAAATTAAGTACCTGCTGCAAATTCAGATGCTTACCAAATATAACGGTGTAAAACTACTCTTCACCATCAAAGGTATGTGAACTATTTGCTATGGTTATATCAGATCAATTTATTTTTACGTTTCAATTTTTTACTTGTCTGAAAGGGCATAATGACGCGACAAGCGACATAACCCATTGAAATATTTCCGCTGTCTGCATCACTTATTATTTTCTCAGACTGACGGTATATCACTGCTCAGAAGCAAACTATACTAATCTTATGCTTTGATAGAGATGATTTGTGATCGAAAATTACACGGCAAGATCTGATGACAATTAGTCAGAGAATATTCAACATCAGGTATCTCCAGACATATCATGACTGATGATATATCTCCTTTAAAATTCAGTGATGACTTCCTTTGTCTGTCGGATCTCTATGGCTGTATTCTAATGTCCTGATGTGTGAAAATTCTATGGTAATATATGGCATTGGATATCAAAGTTATAATGCAGTCTTAGAAAAGAAACCAATTTAATATATCAAATCAGAACAGTATCGTCCAGCTACAAGAAAGCAGACTGTACAATGGATTAGACAAATTATTCCATATCATAAATGTTCACTTTTGAATGTGAGGGAAATGCTGAGTCGCAAGGAAAAGAAGAGTTAAAGAGAAGTTACAGAACGTGTCACACATGTTAGTGGATCCATATACAACAACACAGGAATTTCAAAGAGTTCATGAACATTCCATTCAACACAGCAGAAACTTAACAGATAGTTATCAGTTGCATTATTAGTTGGACCAGCTTAGAAAAAGAAACAGTTGTGATCACGAATTTCGTTGGCATCCGTTTAAACGATCTAATGAACAGAACACTTTGGACTATACCAATTAAGTACAACGTACTGAACTATCCTTAAATTGCCACATGGAAATACATAGAATTTCAAAACAAAACAAAAGGCAGTTTATAAAGACTACGAGATCGTAAGATAGGAAGCCATCACTGAAATATGTTAACAATTTGTAAATATTTACCCTCAGTAAACAATCTTCTTTCTAATTGTCATTAAACCGTACCTTGCCATGCAGCCATTGAACACAAGTCATCAACAGCCATTATTATTTTGTATTCTATTTTGTTCACGGGTCATTATTTAGGACCATTTAGGCCATTTTTCAAAATTCAAAATTTGGTTCTTAAAGAGGTGGCCTCCACGTGGAAAGAACTGGGCAACATCATTATTACTATTTATAATGTTGGCAAACTACCTCACACTGCTGATGTATACATATGCACTGTATATATACATATCTATCTATATGTCGATATATTTACGTGTTTATTTAGTTAATAGTTAGCCATATAGATGTGTCGTATATCTTTCGTTCACTATATATATTTAAGTGAGGCTATTACATATGTTATGTATATTTATTGACAGCAATATGCATTCCAAATATACAGTTGTCATAGAAAAAAACACGAATTTTACGTTATCATCGTCTAATCAATTTTTTTAAATCAATATTGATGGCCTTAGTATGATGAATAATTTTCCTTTTCAAACATTTACTGTTTTTTCGTAAATAGGTAGCACCTATAGATATATTAAGTTATTACAAACTTATGGAAAAGTCTTTTTTTAAATATTGATAAATGGTTATGTGAAAACCAAACCTAAGATAATTGCTATCTAAAATCTTATCCCGTTCGATTCCTGTTGTTTAACAAGTGCTTCCAGCTGTATTGATGAATGAGTAGGCTGAATTTGATCTGTATTGTTCGCAAGTAATTTTTTATGTCGTGCATAACATAAGTTATTTGCAAATGGCGTATAGTCTCGTTAAGGGTTATAAGGGTAAATTTTGATATAACTGGCTCGCTATCGGTACATGATATATAAATTGAATGCGTATGTAAAACGATTATGACAAAACTACGGATATAGGAGTCGTGCTCTGTGAGAACCAACCACAGGTATTTACGACCACTGTAAATAAAAAACCGACCTCGGGTATTTGCGACCATTGCCAATGAAGATCAACCAACGAAGGGTTATTTGCGACCACTGTTAAAATAGATCAACCATGGGTAATTGTGACACCTGTAAATCATGATCAACTACAACTGTTTGCGACCACTGTCAATTTAGATCAACCAAGGGTATTTGCGACAACTGTCTATTAAGATCAAACACATGTTTTTACGACCACTGTCAATTAAGACCCACCACGGGTTGTTGCGAGCACTGTCATGTAAGATCAATCAGGGGTGTTTTTGACCACTGTCAATTAAGATCAACCACGGGTAATTGAGACCAATGTCAATCAATATCAATCAATATCAACCACCGGTATTTGCATCCACTGTAAATCAATATCAACCACCGATATTTGCATCCACTGTAAATCAAGATCAACCTCTGGTATTTGCATCCACTGTTAATCAAGATCAACCTCTGGTAATTGAGACCAATGTCAATCAATATCAACCACCGGTATTTGCATCCACTGTAAATCAATATCAACCTCTAGTATTTGCATCCACTGTAAATCAAGATCAACCTCTGGTATTTGCATCCACTGTAAATCAATATCAACCACCGGTATTTGCATCCA
>JASEVX010000006.1:9296227-9453727 GCA_031761405.1 Serripes groenlandicus | reverse complement strand
GAAGAAGAAGAAGAAGGAAAAGAAGAAGAAGAAGAAGAAGAAGAAGAAGAAAAAGAATATGACAAAAATGATTACGCATTAGATTATGAAGACAGTAATATTACCAGACTAAACCATGTACATCCTTTCTCTCCTCCTACTTCATCTTCATTGATTTCACATTATTCAAGACAAATCCGAGATGTGACGAATTTCATACGTTTACAAGAATTAAAGGGTCAATTTACCCGGTATACTTACGAAGTAACATTATTTTTGAATAGTTTCATGTCTTTACTATTTGAACAACTACTACTAAAAATATTTGAATTCGTATTGGTTTGCTTCATATTGATTTGAAGTATGTATTGGGATAGTTCTTGCTACATGTAATTGAGAAGTGTGAAAATCAAACTCGCGATACAGTCACTTTAAGTTGTAGCAATTATCTCGGTTATAGCCACATCAGACCGGACAGTGACCATCCATGACCGGACGGCGACCAGAAAATGTACAAGGTCGCCGGCAAACGTGAACACAATGCGAGAAAATGTCCAAAAACATTACAAACTTGAAAAAAGCCCCGCTCTTACCACGACCTGTACGGTCATACCGCGTCTGATAGTTATTGTGTAAATGGTGTACGGCCTCTTGTACTGGTGTACGTGCTTTCCATTCAATTCAGTTTATTTGGCGTCGGAACCTGGCTAAGCGACCGATCATGACGAACTGTTTTAATATATTAATATACTTTAATTTTCATCTGCAGTAATGCCATAATACAGATATGTACACAAATGTATGTAATCTGAGATTATATAGATATTTGTTTTGCCTGCGAAACACTACGCAACCGCAATTTCAATAAGCAAAAAGCGGTCAGAGCGGTATTCAAGAAAAAGAGGCCGTGCACCATTTGCACAATAACTATCACAGAGTATTCTGCGTGTGCAATATTATTTGATATATATTCTAGTTACACTGACAACTGTTCGTGGTCTGACTTCATCGAAATGGCCCTTCTGGAAGTCGAACTTCTCCAAAATCCAATTTTCGCGATCGTTTTGTTCTCCAGCTCCCGCACCAGACTTCGTTTTCTCACCAGTCGGCCATACCTGGTCCGGATGAATCTATACCACACCGTGAGGTTCAAAACATCATTGCCCAGCAGCGTAGCTTGCTCAGCATGTAATCTGTCTTTCTCCCCCTTGTCTGTTTACGAAGCCAGCTCGTCGATATTAAAGAGGGGATGCATGGCTTCTTCGTTTCTCTCCTTCATCATTTTGAATGACTTTATTATGTTTATATGCCTTTCAGCTCGTTTTATTCTTTCGAATTCAGCCACGAGAACACATACCATTCCAATCATCTCGAAATCATCGCTAAAATATACACACAAAAAATATATATGGATAACGGTGAATACTAGTAACACTTTGTCCTGGTACACATCACAGTTAATCAGTTCTCGTTTGCCAATTTACTGCAGCTACTTTAAGGAAACAGTAAGTTCATTGATGGATTGACAACTTAAAAGTAGCTGTTATTTGATTGGTGAATTGACAACTCAATTGACTGAATATATAAGTCTTTAAAATCAGTTTTTCCAAATAAATATTCATGGTTTAAAATCATGAATCTAAATTTACGTTTATGTATTTTTGCCATGTCTGTCTTTAGCGGTCATGTTGGACTTATCCAAAACTGCATTTTCCGTTGTAGTTTGACAAGATGGTACATTATAAAGGATAAAAACAGCTTACCCGCAGTGAATTAGAATCAGTTGTGTAGGGGTCAGACGTCTATCTCTGTTTAGAACTACTTCGAGAACATCTATCATGGATTTGGAATCCTTCAGAACAGATTTGTTGTTATCCCAGGATTTGCAATTGGTGATACGTTTACTGGACCTTCAGTCTGTCGGACAAAACACAAGTATCACAATTATTGATACGGTGATAACTTATACAAGACGATTATGTCTAGATGAGACATTTTTTAGGGGTTTGTGTTCGTTGTTTTCATTCATTTTTCAATTGAATCAATATCAATCAGAGCGTTTTCTGGCGGCTGACCAAATAATTCGACCGCTTCTATGGTGTATTGGTAGTGCGTCCGCCTCGAGTGCGGGAGGTTGTGGCTTTGATGCCCGGTCGGTTCATACCAAATACTTTAGAAATGATAGTGATGGCAGCCCTTCTTGGCGCTCAAGGTTGCGGGATTAGCATTACGACCGACTGGCTGGTATCAGCATAAATGGACCAATAGAACCGGTAACTTACCTAGGAAACGTCGTGATATAACTGAAAATGTGTTGATAACGGGGTAAACACCATACAATCAATCTTTCCAAACTACAATCTGTAGCAGAAGAATGTGAGAACATTTTGTTAAAATATGAAAAGTCTCTATAAATAACTATGTAATTAAAGACATCAAACATTGCTGCAATATGAGATATTATTTCTTATAGGCATTTTCCTTTGGCTGCGTGTACACTGTTCGTCTTCTTTAGATGTGTCAAAATTTGTCCACATGTTGGAAAGAGTTAAAGGTGTCCAAACAATCGTTTCGTTTGAAATCGAGATATAATCGATACGTAATAAAACATATAAAACAAATAAAACAGCTTGTCGTCAATGAAAACTGTATGAAATGTTTCTAAATGTTGACATTATTTTTCTTTTGTCGCTATCACCAAACAATATTCGGATATGTTCATGTCTTTCAATTCAACCATAACATACAAAAAGTCTTACACTGTCATATGTGAGCTACTTTTGACAATAAGTTTCATTGTTCAACTCTACCACACGGAGAGTTCCGAATGGCGATTTGATACCGTGGTCTGTTACCCCGAGGTTGAACGATGTATGAAATTAAAAGGACAATCTGATTAATTTAGTCTTTCCAAGCAACTGGCTGCTTCTCCACATACATGTCTAGCCCATACTCACACTGATAATTTAAGTGCACATGGCTTTTTTTGTGAAAAGCTAACATTGGTAACGGAGTTATGCTCCGGACAAAGAAATATTTACATAAAAGGGGAAGATAAATAAAAAACGAGTGTTTAAATTACCTTGTCATGGTCTGTCATGGTCTGATGAAGAACCCTGTACAACAGTTTTAATATTTTGTTCAGCAATGAGAGACCAAACCCCTTCAAGTGTGACTTTCGTCGGAGACTTTGTCACTATGAACACGTTCTTTCCCTCATAGTTCTGTTGACAAATAAGAAGGAGAAAAAAATGTTTTTCAATAACTTACATGAAATAAAAGTTAAATACATTAGAAAAGAAAAAGTTAATAGTTCCTTTTTGAATACATTAGGAACATACCATGTTATTGTGTTTGAATAAGCGAAGTAGTTCATACACACTTGATCCATATTCATTTACACGTCATATTCAACATGACCCTTCATTGTATTGGGCCACGTCAAACGAAACCGAACTTCTGGAACATTATTACTGATCAAAGATTATTTTGTATATTAACAGTCAAACAATTTGTGATATTGCATATCTTAGATTGTTACCCATTTCCTACATACAACAAGTATGCATCAGACGACTATGAAAACATCTCGGTAAAAATATGGAAAATGTCTATATATTGAAAAATTTGTGGGAAAAGGAGAAAAAAGAAATATCTCATGATGTCTTCAAAAAAATCCGTCTGCTGCAGAGGCGTCGGAAAGTGTATTTAAGTGGGAAAGTTTAACTATCAATTTGTCAACCAAATTGACACCTTATTGTTCATTTGATGTATCATTTAAATTTTTATAATGACAATACCAAAGAAATACGTACTGGTAGCAAGACAGCACCAAGCTCCTTCACGTGAACCATACTATTCGATTTCAGCATGTATTCTTCAACTAAGATGTAAAAAAAACACGATAATATAATTACAATTACAGGTAACGTAATTCATAGATGTTTATTGATATCTTTTGTTGCTCTTACATCTTAACCGACCTCGATCTCTACTTCCTTGATACTCAGCAAGTTCTGATTCGAAGTGTGGGAAAAGTTCAAAGAACTTAACCATTTAGCACTGGAATTAGACCTGTGATTTTCGGATCACGAAGCAGGTATTCTACCTCTGAGCAACAGTTTCCGATTTACTTAAGTTTAGTTTTTGGAATGCCCTTTTCACCTAACTTCGGAAGAGTAAGCTATATGTAACTGACCAAAACACAACATAGTAACGGTCTTCGTTGACACGTTGACACGGGTACAACAGAAACAAATTATTCATATTATTTTAAGCTAACAGTGTTCAAACCTTGGTACTCAGAACTCTAGATAATGGGGTCTTATTAACCTTAAAATTCTATGTTCTGGAACAGGCGTCTGATATTTCGTTTGAGAACATTTAGAATGACAGTATGGTACCTTTGGGAAAACCCAAACAGGACAGTGTTACTATAAATAGTTTCTCTATTTGGTTAATATACTATGATAATAATGGCTTTTTATTTAATACCACATAGAGCGGGGGTATTTACATGCCCATGTTCTGAGATATAGCAAACCCACTTACATGTTATTACTGTCTCGCTTTTGATATTGTGAACAAATACTTTTGTATACACTTGATCATTCGTGTCATGGTTTACGATTTCCAATTTCTTGCGGTCTTCTATACTCTCTTCAACAAACTGTGAATGAAATACTATTGATACACTACGGAATGCAATAATTAAAATGTATTGTCATGCTGATAATGCAAGCCATAATAGAGTGAAGGTAGTCGTGTGGATTGTACATGATAAGCATAATTATTTAACAATCTCTCACGTGTATGCAGAGCTATATGCGTCACTGCCATTGATTCGTGTGCAGTTTATGCACTGGATAATTGTTCTTGCTTCATGTTTCATCCTTGTTTTGAATCAGGACCTGTCACATAGTCCCACTAAGGACTATCGTGACAGGTCATTTGTTGTCGCTTTCTCGCATCGTACTGTCGGGTTTATTTCCTGGTTGGTCAGTTGAAAATTATATTTATATTTGAACATTGGATTCCAGTTTAGAAGAAAACAAATGACAATTTTATTTTGACTCGGGTATCATTTACTATATGTTTCTTACATTAAATTGAGTTTGTAATCTTTGTCCCGTCGTATCCGGATCGATTTGCATCATGTTATCATATATTTCCAAATAATATCTTGACCATATACAATGGGTACCAAAGCACAGAGCGTCCGCCAGAGCCTCATTCAGGAAAACATACTGGTCCTGGAATATCAATGTACAACAAAAGTCTGAAAACTACCTAAAATAAACACAACATTCCCCGGATTATCATGTTTAATTACCTGATAAATATACCTTTAAATGTATTGTAATGTGTTCATTTATTTCATTTTAAAAGGACATTTATCACATACTGTGTTTAAATATTATGACATATATCCAAGGTTATGAGAAGTAAGATATTTTGAAAGCAGATATTCATTTTTGTCTTGATTAAATTAAATATATGCCAACATACTTGACAGCTTCATATAGACTAACATTATTTAACATTTGGTTTAAGATTTCAAGATGCTCTAAATCCAATTATTTATACCAGCTTTTGATTGTTAATGGTCTAAATCGTATAAAATTAAATGTTAAGTAATACATGTAGCTCAGTCGGTAACGGCTGAGGATATCAATCCGGGGATATGGAGTTCGAATCCCCGGCTCGGTCTTGGGAGAATATTATGGCGTATACTAGTGCGGGATAGTCATGAAACAAACACAAAATCAAAATCCTGAACCTTTCATACATAAGAATTGAAGTTGACTGTGACCTGTTATGGAATGACTCTGTTCATAAGTGAAACGTTTATAGATATGAATGGTACATATGAAGACCTCTTATAATCAGAAAGTGTACAAACATGAACCAGTACTTGAGTGGACCTTTCATAGATTGGAATTGAATTAGACATCTCATAATAAGAAATTGTACAAAAGTCGACCTTTTATGAAATAGTATTGTACATAAGTGAACCTTTTATGGATACAAATTGTTATGAAATGGAATTGTACACAAGAATACCTCTTATAAAATGGAATTATACATAAGTGGACCTATCATATAATGGAATGACTACTTTCTGCAATTCTAAGCGAACGGAACAATATGAAAGTATGCACAAACCTACAATATATAAACCGGAATCTAGGATTGATTGGGTGTTAATGCCGTTTTCAACATTACTGGTGTATCTCAAACCACGACATCTGTGTTAAAGGACGACTTCAAGACCCGTGATGGACACTAGCACTTTGGGTGTATAAAATATGTCCTCCACGATATCGCTCTCTTACTGAACTACTTATCACTTCGATAAATAGAACAAAGAGTGCAGCTAGTACGGACAGACCCACAAGTTGCACACCTGTTTGGTGATTTATCACTGTTATTATTATAAATGTGTTACTGTTATGTATAAGTATATTATAAAGCTGCAATAATGGCGCTAGCGAGCGTTTTGTGTTTTGCGTTTTGCTTTGTTTCCTGCTTTTGGCTTCAGTTATATCAGCCGACCTGACATGTTTGTCCTGGCTATCATGAACCCGTACTCCACTCAACATTCTTAACAGAAAGCTGGCTACATTTTCACATCAGAATATCATTGTGCTGTTCGAGCTAACAACACATGGATTGATAGTCCTCGTCATTTCTGAATGAGATACCAAGGTGCTGCCAATAGAAGAGAAATCAACCTTAGCACGAGGGAGAGAATGTGTAATTTAAGATCAATTTAGAGATGAAGTATATATTAAATATCTATTAATAAGCTCTCGGGATCAGTGTATATGAGTGTCAAGAGATAAGTTGACGTGTTTATAGGGTTGTTTCGCAGGTGACAATGTCTTAACTGAAACTGTGTACAATGTGATGATATCTAGAATGTTGCTCGGCTTCCTGGCCTCTTTTGATATGTGACGAAGTAAAAACTCTATGGTCACGGCTAAAACTGCCTTTGGTATGTGGTTTCAACTGTCTGTAACGGTGTTGAACCTATCTGTTCCGCGAATGTCGTCTGGAACGATGTTGAACCTAACTGTCTAACGTATATGCTCTGGAATCCAACAAAGCGTCTGTTTGGAACCGTCTCTTCATAACCAACTCTGAGCACCCTGTGTGAAATGTCCTAGTGCTGTATAAGGGCTATGACTGAAACTTATGTTAAACTCATTTAAGATAAAAATTTAGCGTGACCACTTTCGATAACACACTTCATATATGCCACTTTATATATTAAATTAACCTTTTAATATGAAACATGAAACTAAACCTTGCATAATCATAAAACAGTTAAAAATCAACAGTTTGCGTTTTATCAACGAAAGTCAATACATAATCAAAGTACGATTGGTACTACATTGAAAAGTAACTATATACAAAAGGGTGTACTGCCTGTACATACATGTAACAGATTATTCTGACAATTAGGTAACTGTCGGCGAACAGTTTTTAAACTGACAGAATGGTTCTAAAACGATATACAGTTGTCGTTTAGTTGAACGTAGGGTGGAGATCTAGTTCGACGTTAAGAACGTTGGGTGGAGATCTAGTTCGAAGTTAAGAACGTTGGGTGGAGATCTAGTTCGACGTTAAGAACGTTGGGTGGAGATCTAGTTCGACGTTAAGAATGTTGGGTTGAGATCTAGTTCGACGTTAAGAACGTTGGGTGGAGATCTAGTTCGAAGTTAAGAACGTTGGGTGGAGATCTAGTTCGACGTTAAGAACGTTGGGTGGAGATCTAATTCGAAGTTAAGAACGTTGGGTGGATATCTAGTTCGACGTTAAGAACGTTAGGTGGAGATCTAGTTCGACGTTAAGAACGTTGGGTGGAGATCTAGTTCGACGTTAAGAACGTTGGGTGGAGATCTAGTTCGACGTTAAGAACGTTGGGTGGAGATCTAGTTCGACGTGAAGAACGTTGGGTGGAGATCTAGTTCGACGTGAAGAACGTTGGGTGGAGATCTAGTTCGACGTGAAGAACGTTGGGTGGAGATCTAGTTCGACGTGAAGAACGTTGGGTGGGGATCTAGTTGAACGTGAAGAACGTTGGATGGAGACCTAGTTCGACGTGAAGAACGTTGGGTGGAGATCTAGTTCGACTAAGTGTATCAGATGTGTTTTAAGTTATACACAAGGAACTAGTCAAGTATGCACATTAAATTAAACCTCTTCAAAACTTCTAAATTTGACGACCAATGGTTTTTTCTACTCTATCCATACAATTAAATAGTCGAAGATGTGAACAACATCAGTTCAAGAGGAAATGCCTTTTGTTTTCCTAAAAAAATCATAGATAAACTAACCATATGAATATGATGCCCAACATTTCTATATAGTTGTTATTGTATCCATTCAAACATGTGTTATATATAACTCCGAACGGACAGACGATAGGAATGACGGGCGACGCCAATCCGAAATCCAATTGGCTTTTGGCAGGGAACAATAAAGAACACTTCAGTGAACTGCGTTTAATTTCACAAAAGCATAATTTATAAGTACATTATCTCAGAACTATTTGAAAGATGAATATCAATGACAAATTTTGAAAGCTAGTTCATAAAGGCGAAATAAAACAGAACACTGAGGGCATTGTAATATTGACTGCATTTTGAAAGCTAAGTAATACAGATTGTCGCTCATGAAACTGTTGTATTGACTACAGTTTGAAAAAACTCATTCGTGAACACTGAAGATATCAACATTTTTTGAAATTCGGATACCTTCACTAAAGGAACCTGTGCCGTATAGTTTATATATTTGAGCCAATATCAAATTTCGCCCAAATCTGGTTGCTTAAAATTTTGAAAATGTTCTCTGTATTTATCTATGTTTTGTCATTTTAAATGGTTATGCTATGTATGTGGAAGCTTGTCTTTCTTAAAGGCACCCTTATTTCATCCAAATTTTATTTTTATTTTCGGCAGAAAGCCACTGGTGCCTGTAGCATGTCCTTCCAGTAACTAATATGTAATTAGCATATAATGCCATATTATTTCATTAAAGATGAAACTTTTTGGTTCATCATCAACAATGTATAATAACTCATTCATACTGCTATTTTTTTTTCTTTTCATACGAACAGATTTTCCCTTTACAAAATGTTATACAGTTAACTCGTAAAGTGGTCAATACTTTGCATACTAAAATACCTGTATATTTCACATTTTGTTTCAGCCTGTATCTTTATTGTTGTTTATACTTGTGAATGTATTAGTTTTATCCATATATGCATTAGTTCTGTTTTCACTACTTGTGAGTTAGTCAAAATTACCTAATATATGCATTGTTACTCTAAGGACATGTTTGTTATTGGAAGGACAGAACTGTGTTACAGAAAGGAAAACAATGACACATATGGTTAAGTTTTCATTTTATTTATAATTGTAAACATTCAAACAAATAACTATTCATTTTCAAATTGCATCAGTAATACAGCAAGTTGACAAGTTTGCAGTAAATATTTCCGAAACAATAAACAATGATCTATGTTATTGGAAGGACCCACTTTGTTACTGGAAGGAACAAACTGTCACATAAAGCAATATTATCATACATGTTTAACCCTAACATCTGCAAACAAGTAACCAAACCTGTGGTGAAAACATCAATAAAACTGCTTGAAAAATACAGATATTATTTAAATGATTGTTATAAGATAAAACACACACACCTTGACTATGTTATTGGAAGGACAAACCATGTCATTTGATAGGAAAAAATAAATCAAGTGATACATAGGATGTTTGTTATAAATGCTTCATATGAAAAAATTGACTAGATTTTAAGGTGCACGTTTGTGAATTAAATGAGAGAGACCAACACTATCGAGTCCTTTACCATGGAATAAATTATTTATGTCTAACGCACAAATATGTTGCTGTTACTGCAAGGACTTACTTGCTTTATAATTATGAAGCAAATATACATGTTTATTTTAATGTGGGCAGCTGAAATATATATAAATGTACTATGACCAAACTAATAATGGTAATCAATCTTAGAGTTAACCCTTTCCCTCATATAGACGCTTTCTGACGCCTCTGCAGCAATTTCTACTTTTGCCACAATATTTTCCACTTTTAGTCATAGGTTATCCATTTAATTATAAAGATTTTCTGTTTGTTGACAAAACATGTTCAAAGTCGTCTGCTGCAGAATTGTCGTATGTGGGAGAGGGTTAACCCCATTTCCCATCAATTGGATTTTGAGGTCTGCAGAATATGAAAATATGTCATTTGAAAACAGTGACAAAAGGAGAAATTGCATTAAATTTGGTTCATTTTATTGGAATGACGTAATATATAAGAAATTGTGTTTGTTTATTTCTTGCAATGATGTAACGGCACTAAAAGGGCCTTTTGATGTATTGCCCCTCATTATATTTACATCATCATATTCACTTGCAATCTAGGAGTGCATGCTCAAAATTGTCCTATTCTTGGTCTATTCTTCTGTGTATCTTCTGTCCAATTCCCACTCTGTGAGATCTTCTCATCTTCTTTGTCTATATAACCATTTTTCTTATCTGTGTCACCCTATTCTGACCCTTTAGTGCTTTACGAATGCTTGATTATGCGTACATTTGCCAAATGCCCATACTGGACTTATTCTCTGTCAGTGACAGGATTTCTATCCTATATATTTCTTGTACAATCTTTAGGTTAAAGTCAACTCCACATTCATGTCTGTATCATTCTTTACTATTCTGCAGATACTTTAGTCTCTTTTCGAGATCTGTGTCTCGTCTAACACTAAAATTGTCTTTGTCTTTCCGCGTTTGACTTTGTCTGAAAAATTAAGACCATCTTTTGAACTTGTGACATGTAACAAGTTTTAGCCATCATTGGTCATTTCAGAAATTAAAAAGAAAAACACATTAATACAATCCTTTTATTTTAAGGCAATTTGTATATTTACTTAACCGTTTTCCTGATAAATATTTTAAAGAGTTATTTGATTCAATAAAGATTGACAAAAACTGTTATTTCTTGAAGGAACTGTTAAACTAGGTTGAAAACATTGTGACAAAAGGGTAAACTTCATATGAGCAATTTCTCCTTTTATCACATGATTCTTATGTGGTCTGCATCAGGGAAAGGGATGAAACCAATGTACTTGAATTAAATGAACCAGACATTATTTAACCTCTTCTTTGAAGGCAGTTCTAAGCGGCGTCTGCTAAAAAATAAAAAGTCTGGAACAAAAGTTGTCATAGCTTGACTATTGGATGTAAAATTTTGATACGGAGTTGAATGCACTCTGAGAAAAGATAAAAATGCTCATAGTGAGCTATTTCCCCCTTTTTCACATTGTTTTCAAAATTTATCTGTGGCAAGATTTCGTCTTAATATGCGAAGGGGTAATAAAATGTCCTTTCAATAACATACTGCAAATTCTTCCAATAACGAAAATTTGAGATTACGTAATAAGTATATAAACATCAGAAGGTTTTCCCTTTTTATCTTTAATCTATAACTGTACATCTATGTGAATTATTTGTATACGTTTTAAGAAATAATTCTAAACAATGATCATAGAAGGTAAGATTTGGCTTTATTTTCTCCTTGCAATAACGATTTTCGTACTTGCAATAACAAAAGAGGTCGCTATTTAAAGGACCGTTATTGGAAGGACCCACACATGTGTTTTAATCAATTTGTCAACTAACAATAAAAGGGAAACAACTATAAGCATAGTGAATCAGGAAGGGTTCACATTTTCCAACTGTAGCATAATACAAATATTTCTTGCTGGTCAGTGGTATGCTTGCAAAAGTGTTACATAAAGGACAACTTTTAAAATTATGCCATCAGTTACTCACCAACTTCTTCAAATATTTCCCTCCACACAATGTTCATCGTCATGAATCACCCTGACCGCCATCTTTGAAATATTGTACCTTCATTTGAAGAGTCACATGTTGGTAAATAACCCAAAGGATATGTTCTACACACACTAGTGTTATTTAAAGGACAAAATAATACGGAATCTAGGGACAGACTTCAAACATATTTTTTTTTAGCTAATGCTGATAATTTCAGTCATAATGGATTGTAAAACGCTTTATAATATGTGGTAAATAGCTGTGAAGAAGATATTTTACCTCAGACTAGTTCATACATTTAATAATAAAGTCTTGAATGCAAAATTTCAATTTGGGGACAAACAAAAATACATATTTTTTGGTATTACACCAGGTCAAATGCATATTTTTTCTCTGTATATGATTAGTAAAACTTGTTTATTTTATAAAATTCAATGCTAATGACATATTCCTGTTTAAGTTTTTACTAAATATATTGCGGTTTTTGAGAAAAATGCCAAGGACAGCTTTTCGGGCGAAATTTGATATTGGCTCATTTATAAAACATCAAGTATTTTTTCTCCTTTTTGGTAAATTGTTTATCACTTGGACTAACTGTAAAATCTATTTCAGTCGAAATCGAAAAGCTGCTTCGAATCGATTCACAGAAATGTTCATGTACTACAATAAAATCGTCTGTTGACAGCGTAAAAACATAGTTTTCATTTTCGATTCTGTAATTCCTGTATTTCAACAGCACTTATACTTAGGTTGTGAACAAGCCTGGAATCAGTAATGTTCAGAAACAATATTCCACAGAAACTGTCTTTGACATTACATACAATTCACAATTATCAATACATCCATCTGAACAAGAAATGGTGTTCAGTTATTGAGGGCTTGTGTAGAAAGAGATGTTTGAAGTAATTAATTGCCGATATTGTAATAAGGCTTTTACAATAGGGACTGATTCCAGTCTGGATTTCGACGAGTCTCTTCGGAATAGGTCATATATAGCAATTGGCTCTGTCAAGCTTCTTTCTAAAAAAATGAAATTGCTGTTCATATGTCATTTTGTCCGACCGGGCACTTATAAATTTCGCTTATAGTTAACAGGTGTGAGATTTTTTTTTTTTTTTCTTTTTCAATAACCCATGAAGCTTTCTGAAATGAAACTGAAAAAATCCATGGGGGCCACCATTTTGGATATGTATAAAAAGCAGACGTAAAACACAGATTGAAAATTATTGTCGGCTTTTTAATCATTTTTTTTAAATCGGTATTTTGGATATTTATAAAATGAGCAGAAAAACACGGATTGAAAATTATTGTCGTCTTTTTAATCATTTTTTTTTAAATCGATTTTTGAGTATGTAAAAAATGAGACGAAAAACACGGATTGAACATTATTGTCGTCTTTTTAATTTTTTTTTTTTTTAAATCGATATTTAAGATCATTTAAGTGCTGTGTTGTGTGGGAATTAACATTTGTACGAAAAGTTAAACATAAATGGAACTCTGTAAGAAATATGTTTTCCCGTTTGTCAAAAACTCGATAGCATTAACCTTCTACGCCCGAACTTAAATTTTGACTGTATCGTAGCCAAAGAAGGACGTGACGTCATTTCCGTAACACTTCATCTTGGCGTAACGTCAATGGAGCGATGTCGTTTCCCGCAAAAAATGTGGTATCAACATGAAAGACCCAAAATTCCTATGCATGAGCTATTGACTCACTCATTCAAAGTATAATTATTTATCAAACATTGTGGCAAAAGCATAACTTTCTCATAAGGAGCAATTGTTCTTTTGGCGACAATCTTTTCCTAAATCGTCTGTTGCAAAGGCCTCAGAAACCATCTCTAATAGGGAAATGGTCAAGCAGAAATGTGACCATTTACACTGGTTGAAAAAGGCAGTCGCCAAGTGGCATCAGAAAAGGGCTGATCTATTTGCTTCTTTACCATAATGCAGGTGATCGATTTAGGATCATCTTGGCCCTCATGTTTTAACCTCGTTCATTATAAATGTATTCCTTGATTTTCTGAAAGTCTTTACTTTATTATTTTCTGTTCGTAATAATAGACGACAGCAATACGAATTCCAAATATCGTTTGATAATGCAAGAAACATGACATTAACATTATTATTGTCTAGTCAATTACTCATAAATCCCTTTTTATGGCCAAAGTATGCTCTTTAATTTTTGTTTATAATTATCTTGCGTTTTTTTCGTAAATAGGTAGTACCTATAGATATATTATACTATTACATCAAAGCTTTCATAACTTAAACATACCTTTGCAAGCGTATTCATTTGATATATATGACAAGTTTGTGAATAAAACGCATGGCAGAGATCGTACTGCACGAATCCGGACTCACGATATTGCCTTATCTAAATATATATTCAAACATTTAGCTTTGTAATCATTTGAAGACATTCTATAGGTGTTTGTTTGTATGTCGTAAATTTCTTACACGGACACCTAATATATGTAATTTAATATGTTTAAAACCAACCAGAGTTTAAGATTCATCGGAATTTGTAAATGAATCGTATTACATAAAATCTTCATACAAAAATGTGAGAAAACAGTGTATGTTACTGTTGTGGAAATACGTGAAGTATGATATTTATTTAGGTGGCCTATATTCACTACCGTAATGCTGTGTGTTTTCCTGAATGACGTATGCGGTTTACAGAGCTCTAGACAAGGAGCGTTTTTCATTCTCTAAAATCCGTATTTGACCTCCAAAACCTATGTTGTGGGTACTGAAAAGTATCGTCTCATTGAAACAATTAGTTTAAGTACCCACAGCATAGGTTTGTATGAGTGCTAAGAGGAATATCATATTAAAAATACCCATTTATTCCGTCTTATCTAGCCCTCTGGGTTTATATAAATATGCATTGAAGGGTATTAATTAATTTAAAACAGTGAATATACCACGTGACCTAACCTTTTGGTAGCAAAGATTAAACGGACAAATCAGCGCTGACGGCATTTTCTTATCCGCACTTTTCTGTAGCATTCCTTTATAAAGCAAACCGTTTTATCGCATTTGCATCTATTGTAAAGGATTTCACTTGACCGGGAACAATTTCCTGTGATATTTCTAACTAGGAAATTCAAATTTTGATCAAGACGTCACACTTTTGATCTCATATAGGCACTATGCTATTGTGATCTCACACCGTCCTGCTTCGATCAATCGTCGCTGTCTGCATTCCATCCGCCTGTCCCTTTTTTTCCTGTATGGCTGCCCAAAATAAGTTCACTTGAATTTTCCTAAGCTAACCCTCTTTCACAATGTGGCCACTAAGACATTAAATAATAATAAGTAAATAATAGACACGTTTTTGAATTACATCCCTTCCTAAACAACTGACCCAATTTAAGAAAAACTCAAACAAATGATTATTTAATGCTCCTTTAGGAGTCAGTCGTGACCGTTTGCTTAGCTTGTGGGATTCGTGACCTCCATTGCAAAGAAACTGAATCCCATATGAGAAAAAAGCGAAAAAAAAAAAGAAATTGTTAAAAATTGCTATTACCTTGATGTTTTTGCATGTAAGGCATTGAGATTTGCTGACTGATGTACTACAATATATGCACACTATTAATATTGCGGAGATTTTTCGTTATTTTGCATTGTAAAATCTACTGGGTTAGTAACCCAGTAAATCTAAAAATATCGCTGTATATTTATCACGTGATCACTACAGCCGAATTGACAATCCCCTTCGCAGAGTTATCGTTCCTTACACTCATGCATACATGAATGTAATGAGTCGATAGTGTTAGAGAATGCCGAATTGAATCCACAAATTCAAATGAGCAAGAGGAAATTACACGATATTTTTAAACGGGAAAACACGGAGCGGACTTTTTTTTAACTGCTTATTTCC
This sequence comes from Serripes groenlandicus, assembly GCA_031761405.1. Lineage (NCBI taxonomy): Eukaryota > Metazoa > Mollusca > Bivalvia > Cardiida > Cardiidae > Serripes > Serripes groenlandicus. Next base: position 9,437,990 of record JASEVX010000006.1, on the reverse strand, counting down.
TATGAAATAATGAAAAACAAGACTTGTACGACCTTCTACAACATTCCGTTACATATATATCGACGGACTTTAGATTAATCAGAATAAGTATAAAATATAACAATTTTGGACCATTATGGTGTTCAGTCCCTTTAATTGTTAAAACGGATCAGATCATTGGAGCAAGATGAACGTGATATCTTAATATAGAAATATCTTCCAACAACACGGGATTTGAGACCGGGCGTCTCGGGTTTGGTCTATACTCGTGTCGATCATGGTGGAGTGCCTTTGACCAAGACACATTTCCTAGCGTAGTATTGGGGTTTCACCCAGGATTCATGAATAAGTTCAAACAGTTCTGCATCATTGTACAAGATTGTCGGCAGAGTAAACATTAGCTAAATACTCAATCAAAATATTCAATTAAATATTTGCCTAAATTCAAAAAGAAAATAACACAAATTGTAGAAGTCTGTTTTTATTCACTGCACACAATGAGAACCAGTTTATACAATTATAAAAAAAAACTTGTTATTAAATAGCATCTTCTCAAATGACCCAAAATAAATTCTCTAATAATGACCATGTAACAAAGTTCAAACTGTTCTGCATCGCATTGCAAGACGACTGCTTCACCTGGAAATTGAAATTCTTTAAACACTATATTTTGTGTTCCTCAAACACAACCCTTAATCTCAGGTTATCGATACAGAATAACCACAGTACTCTTAAACTAATTAATTCGTAGAGAACCTTTGATATTAATAATTCACGCTTTGAAGTTGTAGACACATTTAAATATCTGGGAACTTTTCTCCAAACATCGTCGTCTTGCTACTGACAAATAACATGTAGATCAAGCAAGGAAAAGTTTATTTAGTCTATATTTCAAAATTAGAAATCTCTATTTACCTATCGACTACCATTGTTTGATAATACTATTGTGCATATTTAATGTTTCGTGTGCAAGGTATTGGGTCACGGTGATTTCACTATTATTGAAAAGGTACATACATGAAACACATTCATAATGTCAAGAAAAGTACTCCACATGGTATGCTCTATGGAGATCTAGGTCGCTACTCATAGTACACCGGGTACCACACTACAATTACAAGTCGCCATTGTTGATTCATGCAAGCCCCTCTTATTTGCCATAGTACACCGGGTACCACACTACAATTACAAGTCGCCATTGTTGATTCATGCAAGCCCCTCTTATTTGCCATAGTACACCGGGTACCGCACTACAATTACAATTCGCCATTGTGAGTTCATGCAAGACGCACTTATTTGCTAAAGTACACCGGATACCACACTACAATTACAAGTCGCCATTGTTGGTTCATGCAAGACGGACTTTTTTGCCAAAGTACACCGTACACCACACTACAATTACAAGTCGCCATTGTTGGTTCATGTAAGACGCACTAATTAACTAAATAGTACGTCAGGTACGACACTACTCTTACAAGTCGCCATTGTTAGTTCATTCAAGACGCACGTATTTACCCTAGTACCTCGTGTACCAGAGAGGACTGGATGAAATGAAAATTCACGCAGATATCTTATCTACTGTGACGTATTTTCGAGTCAGCAGAAGACCGGCTGTCACAAGTGTGTGGTCTTTTTATTTTCACAATATAGTTTTTGAATGGGAGGGTCTTTTAGCAAAAAATATGCATGCATGATATGTGATAAGTGCCTCTTCTGCCTACGGCTATTGGCGGGAGATTCCTGAATTCGAATCATGGCTAGGCCGTCAAATTTTAAGAATGACTTAATTCAGTGTGAATGTCAAACTTCCTTGCTACAATGCACAGAACTATATATGGGAAGGTTGCCAGTTGCCTGGGGTGAATGGTGTGCAGTGGAAGCCCCGTGATATAACTGAAATACTGTTAAACAAAACTCAAATAAATAAAAATACAAAGAAAACACATTGTAATGTAATCACAGTATGAACAGACGTCTCCGGTGTTTGTGCTTGAATGCCGTTGGGGACATTGTACGCCGTCAATATGTACGTATACATGTTTTGACAAGAACGTTAGACGTGGACGGGTCTGTAGATCGTTACAGTCTTATCATACTCTGTACAGATCACCAATGTACGTATACAGGTTTTGACAAAAAGGTAAGACGTGGACGGGTCAGTAGATTGTCACAGTTCCATCAGACCCTGTACGGATCTTCAATGTACGTATAATAAATTCCTAGATACAGCTTTACACATGGCCCGCTTTCTTCCAAGTTAACTTGATACTCACCCAATGATCTCAAGCCCATCCATGTAAGACGATTGAGCCGGGGTTCGAAACCACGACCTCAGGATTTATAGCCCTCGTGGTTACCGACTGAGAGATAGCGACTTGACACAATGCAGTGTGAATGGTTGTTAATATTCTCATATTCCTGACGTACTCATTATTGACTCTCTTAGACTACGGTGTCTTTTATTTGTGAACTTCGTATGTTCAGAAACACCGGGCGTACCAGGTTCGATCCCCAGTCACGGCGATCATGTTTGATGGCCCTTCGGCAAGGCATATTTCCTAGCCTAGTATTTGGTCTGTTTTCACAGGTTTATTGGATAATTGAACTGTCGCCGTAATATAACTAAGTAGTGTTGAAAACGACGTTAAACATATCATAGAATAACTATTCAGAAACAGTTGGCCTTAATGCGACAATAATTCTTGCAAAGTATAATTTGATCCAATGGAAAAATGTGAAAGTCGGCATTTCTGAACAGTGAAGGATCACATCAGCGTTTACATTCAATCCGTCTTACCATACATAATTTATACACGTTGACAAAAGCTTATAACAAGCTTATGTACGTGATACGCGAACAATGTAGTTATTGGCCAGACTGTATTGTATGGATACACTAGCTGATCTTGATCTACAGTATTCACAATAGCCAACTTGCACCTTTAGCCATGGATGAACTTATTTGGTATATCAACTGTCAGTTCTTCCGGTTTTTTTTAAATTTACACAGTTTGCAAAGTAGCATTTATATTTTCAGCGATAGCACAACAACACATCCCGAATCAAACAAACTGTAACAAATTGTTGGGCCAAGGAGGTTGCAGCAGGAATGGAGCCGAAAGGACGCCCTATTCAGTTGTCTCTGTCGCCGTCGTACTGTCTCTATACGTGATAATGTAGCTTTATAGCTTCACGAAAGTGGTAGGATAGACGTGGTAGGATAGACGTGGTAGGATAGACGTGTGTGTATTGTATATGTTGGGGGCAATTTAATACTAATGCCTTAACCGTTTCCACAAAGAAATAACCTGCATGGAGTGACTTTGAAAACACATTAAGGCAGAGAAAATGAAATAAACATGTTTTATAGAAATGACAGAACATTAATTTAATAGGGTTGCAAACATTGTTTCAAATTAAGATTTTTTTTCTTATGAGCAACTTTCCGTTCATCCACAATGTTTTCAAAGTTCGGATGCATCAACACGCGTCTCCATATATGGGAAAGTGTTAAATCATCAATAAAATAAATATAAGTTTATATTCGACATGTTTGAATGCTAACAATTAACAGGGATATATCAAGTGAGCAACATTTTCCTTTTTGCCACACTGTTTTCACCTTTATTCAATAAGGAAACAATCCCTATTTTTGTCGAAATTATTTCCAAGGCGTCGTCTTCGCATTTGTTGTATCTGGGAGAGGATTAAAGTAACATTTGTATAACATGTGTTAATGCTGTTCTTCTAACGTTCCTGTCAAAACCTGTAACTAGAGATATATTACACGTACATTGATGATCCTTATAGACACTGGTGAGACTGTGACGATTTACAGATCAGTGCAAGTCACCACTATTATACCTGACAACAGGACTTCAAATCGCACGATGCGGCTCAAAAGAGAGGTCCTCCAGGAAAACAAACTTAACAATTTTAAGCATATTACATCGGCCAAATCACCTACCGATGTTTTTCCTGGATTTCACACACCCAGTACTCCACACACCGGCCTTTCCAAGTAACTGTCTTCTTTTCCGCATAGACGGTTAGCCTATTTGTGGTAGACGGTAACGCTTGCCGCACTGGCATTAGTCAAATATTGGAAAGTATGTTGTTTCAGCTGGGGTTCGGACTCACATCCCCTGGAATGACAGCCAGTGTCACTACCGACTGAGCTACCGGGGCTCGGCGTTATAATTACACCCAGCAAAAACGACCTGTCTGTGTGTTCATGCTGAGGATCCAAATATATACTGCTTTACGGAAGTTTCTTGAAAGGTTTTAAGAGTAATAAGTGAACAGTGCGAAGTCAGATCAGACCAGCTGCTCTGAATCTACAATGGTTGGAAATCTCTTCCGAGTAGCGCTCAAATATGACCGTCCCGCGAGAAAACCAGAATTGTATCTACCAATCATGCCGCGCAGGATGAATCGGATATAAACGGTTTGCCTCCTGTGGATTTTCCGTTCCAGGAATCATTACTCTATATCGCTATCCCTCTGGGACTGATTATATCAGCCCAATCGGACTGCGAAGGCTGATCTGTGTCGATACATTACGCAGAGCCCATAATGTTGGTTTTCTCGCGGGAGGCTCATATGTATTTCACAAATGAATGTATATATGAAATAAATGTTGTATACATAATTGATAAAATTGCATAAATGTCTATGTAAACAAGTTTCTTCTCCATAAGTGTTGCAATCTAATGAAACACTTTCCAGTATCTTCACCGTTTGTGCCCAATCTATCAATACAACGTTCACAAATCTTCATTTAGGATTTCAATGGGACGAACTAACTTATGACTGTGATATGTTGCTAGCAGTTTGCATACATTTCTCCTTTCTTCAATGTTGATGAGATGACGTCATAGATGTACATGTACTGGTCCTGCAGAAAACACATATAAATAGAGTAATTTTTATTGAGGTTTCAATGCACTTTCAATAGTATTTCAGATATATTCTGGTGACAGAATACTGATTCAGTAATAGACTAAGAAGTGTGCCATACCCAAGGGCACAACACTATGCTGTGGGATCGAATCAGGTATGTCCCCCCCGCCCCCCCCCCCCACCCAAGACAACATTAGAAAACCATAATGACTTGCTAAAATTAAATAAATTCCTGCACTACGTGAACATCCAGGTAAAACAACGTTAACGTAACTGTTATACACGTGAACAGGAGTGGTGTTCCAGGTAAAACAACCTTAACGTAACTGTTATACACGTGAACAGGAGTGGTGTTCCAGGTAAAACAACCTTAACGTAACTGTTATACACGTGAACATGAGTGGTGTTCCAGGTAAAACAACCTTAACGTAACTGTCATACTCGTGAACATGAGTGGTGTTCCAGGTAAAACAACTTTAACGTAACTGTTATACATGTGAACATGAGTGTTGTTCCAGGTAAAACAACTTTACCGTAACTGTTATACATGTGAACATGAGTGATGTTCCATGTAAAGCAACCTTTACGTAACTATTATACATGTGAACATGAGTGTTGTTTCAGGTAAAGCAATTTTATGGTAACTGTTATACATGTGAACATGAGTGTTGTTTCAGGTAAAGCAATTTTATGATAACTGTTATACATGTGAACATGAGTGGTGTTCCAGGTAAAACAACCTTAACGTAACTGTTATACATGTGAACATGAGTGTTGTTCCAGGTAAAACAACTTTAACGTAACTGTTATGCATGTGAACATGAGTGTTGTTCCAGGTAAAGCAATTTTATGGTAACTGTTATACATGTGAATATGAGTGGTGTTACAGGTAAAACAACGTTAACGTAACTGTTATACATGTGAACATGGGTGGTGTTCCAGGTAAAGCAATTTTATGGTAACTGTTATACATGTGAATATGAGTGGTGTTACAGGTAAAACAACGTTAACGTAACTGTTATACACGTGAACAGGAGTGGTGTTCCAGGTAAAACAACGTTAACGTGACTGTTATACATGTGAACATAGGTGGTGTTCCAGGTAAAACAACCTTAACGTAACTGTTATACATGTGAACATGAGTGTTGTTTCAGGTAAAACAACTTTACGGTAACTGTTATACATGTGAACATGAGTGTTGTTCCATGTAATGCAATTTTATGTTAACAGTTATACATGTGAACATGAGTGGTGTTCCAGGCAAAACAACCTTAACGTAACTGTTATACATGTGAACATGAGTGTTGTTCCAGGTAAAACAACTTTATGGTAACTGTTATACATGTGCATATGAGTGGTGTTCCAGGTAAAACAACCTTAACGTATCTGTTATACATGTGAACATGAGTGTTGTTCCAGGTAAAGCAATTTTATGGTAATTGTTATACATGTGAATATGAGTGGTGTTCCAGGTAAAACAACGTTAACGTAACTGTTATACATGTGAACGTGGGTGGTGTTCCAGGTAAAACAACCTTAACGTAACTGTTATACATGTGAACATGAGTGTTGTTCCAGGTAAAGCAATCTCATGGTAACTGTTATACATGTGAACATGAGTGTTGTTCCAGGTAAAGCAATTTCATGGGAACTGTTATACATGTGAACATGAGTGGTGTTCCAGGTGAAGCAACCTTAACGTAACTATAATACATGTTAACATGAGTGTTGTTCCAGGTAAAGCAATTTTATGGTAACTGTTATACATGTGAACATGAGTGGTGTTCCGGGTAAAACAACCTTAACGTAACTGTTATATATATGAACATAAGTGGTGTTCTAGGTATAACAACCTTAACGTAACTGTTATACACGTGAACATGAGTGGTGTTTCAGGTGAAACAACCTAAACGTAACCTTTATACATGTGAACATGAATGTGTTGTTCCAGGTAAAACAACCTTAACGTAACTGTTATACACGTGAACATGAGTGGTGTTCCAGGTAAAACAACCTTAACGTAACTGTTATACATGTATATGTGGACACGAGTGGTGTTCCAGGTAAAACAAACTTAACGTAACTGTTATACATGTGAACATGAGTGGTGTTCCAGGGAAAACAAGAAGAATTTTAATGCAAAGCCTCAAAGACGCCGCGCATGCTTTTGAAGCATGACTTAAAGGAAGCAGATTCAGTTCACTTCATTTAAATAACCTGTGCAAGTAGAAAGGATGTAAATATTACGAACAAGAAGGCCAAATGTCCCTTTATTCCAAACAAGAAGGCCAATATATGCCTATATTGCTACCATAGCCTATTTAAAAAGGTTACCAAGAGCAGAAAGGGTCAATACTGACGTAGGGATTAAACGTTTTACATGCTACGATCTATTTGATATTCAGCATGTGAAGTTTAGTCGTGAAATGACACGTTTAGTTCTGAAACCATTTGGTTTACGGTTTGCTTTACCAACAAACTGTTTTAAATCCTCTAACTAGATCAATTAGATAAAAAAAAAACCAATAGTTGCTTAAATATTAACATATATTAAGGTGTATTGCCTCTTGTTATAAGTTAAGTGTGACACAAGCTTAGGAAGGAGAGGTGGAAGTCTATTCTCCTTCCAGTTTAGCAGAAGTATGATAACAAAAACGGGAGTATATAAACAAAAAATACGAAGTAATTAAAAAAGAAAAGAAAGATATGTATGATCAAGATAGAGCATTATAAAAGTTCACATGTATAGTCAACATATAGCAGGAATTATTAAGTCTGTTTTGTTTGTTTGTAATGTCACTTTAATCGTTTTGAACATGCCAGTAGAAAACAGAAATTTCGAAGGAAACACGAAAAACCGGGTACGAATCCAATGAATTTTAGAAATCGGATGAAATCGGGAAAACAGCGAAGTATTCATAGCGGAACGAAGCAGAGACAACTTAATTACTCTATGGGAACCGTTGACACATTATCGTCTATTAAATAAGAATGGCCAAAATCGCCAAGCGATGACATGCTGCATTTACAAATAATAGAACGGGTCACGTTACGGCCATGCGTATTGCATAGTTAGGTTAACGTTGTTTTTACAGTTTCTAGAATTATACTGTAATATGTAGTAATTAAAATGAATCATCATTGATTTTTTAAAGATTACCCATTTATTTAAAAATCTTAATATAGTAAATAGGCAAAAACATCGGCAGAAACTTTTGTCTGAGCTTTGATGAATCGGGTCGTAAACCGAACTATAAAAAAGCGTAGCCTAGGAAGTTAGGGGAAAGTTATTAAATACCCATTACATGGGTCTAAAGTTTTGTAATAACGGTAGGAAACATACTTTATTTTTGTATCTTGCTGTTTCTTAAATCATTTTATACAATTTATTTATTGATAAAGGTGTTTTTTTCCAAACATATAACAGAGTTTTTCTTAACAATAATAATGTTGGTTGCTCCCTTTTCGATAACGTCACCCCATGAGAAATTAAAATCTATCCCATACTGATGCTGCGCTTCCACGCGGCGTCAATAACCTTAACGTAACTGTTATACATGTGGAAAAGCACATTCTTGCTAAGTATCAAATGGATAGTGCTTTACAAAGCATTCTTGAAATCCTCTTTGACCAATATGTGAATATAAGACTGCGCTCGCTGATCTGGTTCTATACGAATCATTAATGTTCCAAGGCCACTCAAATATAGGTGAACTGCGTTCTAAGAAATCTTACCTAGATTACCTAGTATATATAGATGGTATCACGCAGTCTGATCTAAATCTGCACTTGTCAACAATTAATGATAACAAATCCAAGAAACTTCGTACAAATAGTTGAATAATTTAAGCCGCCCTCTAAGAAAACCAAACGTAAGGAATTTACTTCCAGTGGAGATTAAGAACAACCATCGCATCTGCGCAATCTGGTCTGGCCTGTGACTCAATTGAGATAAGCACCGTATGCTTGGACTTCTCCTCCAAAAGAACTCACCGTACACTATCTGTTTTCACCTTTATATTTACCAACCATTATACGATCCATATAAATACAGGTATTAATGTGTCTTCTGTGTTATACTTACGAAGGATGGTATGATATTTTCGTTCCTCTCCTTCATTAGTTTAACGCACTGTACTATATTGATATGACCTTGATCCCTTTTCATACGTTCTAGTTCGTTTAGAAGAACACATACCAAGCCACTTCTCTCATAGCCATTGCTAAATAATAAAATGAAAAAGGTTATTGAATAATAACATGCAGCTTGATATGGACTTACTGTGCGCGTTGCGTTATGTTAAATTAACCCTTTCCCACATACAACAACTCTTTGGTAGACGACTTTGAAAAGATATATTAAAACAAATATGAAAAGTCACCAATAATGACAGTTTAATTATCAAATAGAATCGAAAACACTCATTATGAGCAATTTTATCTTTGCCACAGTGTTTATAAAAGGCATCTGCTGCAGAGGCGTCTGAAAGCGTCTATATGTGGGAAAGGATTAAAGGAACTGTCTCGCGATTTGAGGAACATGATCTATAATCAACACAAAATTCAAAACTAACAAAGACTATATCGAATTGGTTCCGATTCAGTAGAACGTTCATGCTGAAAAGGTGCACACATATGCTAGCAGGGTTAGTATATCATATAACATATTACCATTATCTAAATATATTTTCATATTTTGTATCAAGACCAAAATTGCAAGACAACCCTTGAAACATTTACCCGATATGATTTATAAAGAGTTATATATCATCTGAGAAAAATATTGTATCTGCAGCACATACCTGCAGTGTACAAGGATAGGCTGTTCACTAGTCAAACGTTGCTGCCAATCTAACACTAGTTTTAGAAAGTTTACCATGCATTGGGATTCTGGAAGTACGGACTGTTGAGTGTTCCAGTAAATTCAAATTGATGCAATGTTGTAGGTCCTTCATTCTAAAAAAAGTTATCATTATAGTGTTAATAAATGGTAAGTTCCTTAAAGGCGTAAGTTATCTAAAAGAACACATATGCCACTTTGAAAGTGCATGATAACATTTGAACTGATAACACCGCAACGTTACGTTTAATTATAATTATTTGACGTATGTTTTATCTTGACTCCTCGCTACCTTTCCAAAGAAAATCTTTCAAATATTCATATCGAATTGAAAAACGATGCTAATGCTCTCATAATGACGCACGTAAATGAGTTGCAACGAGATGCTAAATCCATAGCGAGGCTCATGTACTACTGGAATTCTATGCTAGGGAAGACCACATCCACCGATGGATGGTGGCAGAAAAGATTAACATTTGACAAATCGCTACCGAGGATCATATACTACTGGAATACTATGCTAGGGATGACCACATCCACCGATGGTTGGTTGTAGTAAAGATGAACTGTTGACACCTTTACGGAATTAAAACAGAAAATATGCTTTTTAAAACATCGAATGAGTTCAAGCATGGTTGGTGTTATTTTAATTCTCCTGAAAGAGGGGGTAATGTGCGGTATGTAACTACTAACAAGCAACGATGACTTGAAAAGAAAAGGTGAAATAATGTAAACGAAATTGTTTTCGTCAAAAACAGTGATCTTTGTTATTCAAACAGATGGTTAAAACCCTAAATTTGGACGAGAAATACCCACCAACAAATATGATGTACATGTGATATGCGTTAATTATAAACCGATAGCTTCTTTTTCAAAGCTGAGTCCGAACTTCTAACACGACTGAATTAAACAGAGGCCATACATTTTAATGATACTAACAATTTATTTCAAAAACCTTAAAATGCGAGTTTTCCTAAGATATGGCTCCGTTAAAAAACTAGATACAACAAAATATTCTGCAGCTGATGACTTAGAAAACCTCTTGGTTAACACTCGAATACTTGTATAAATGAATATTGGGATGTTGTAAACTTTTGTAAACTTTTGCAAACATTCGGTAGAAGGATTTATTTTATGCTAAATGATGTGTTCTATACTGTGTTCTATCAGTGAAATAAAATCCATATCAGGGCTTGTGAGTTCGAATCCCGGCTCGGCAAATTTTCTTTCCTACGTTTGTCAAAAGTCAATGCGACATACGTCATTCGTCTTCCACCAATGGGCTAGGTCTATGTGGGAAAGCAGCCAGTTGCTTTGGAAGATTGTTGTGTGCAGTACTGGTGTGTGAAAACCAGAAAACACATGAGTAGGTGAACTGGCCGCCGTGATATGATTGAGAAAATGTTTAAAACGGCGTTAAACCCCTATCAATCAATCAATCACACTGTGAGTGATATAGGTATGCCGGAACTACATCTTTACTTATAAAGGGAGGTCACTTTGTTAATATATAGCCTTCCAGTATATACCAGTGACATCCCTTTGTTTCCCTAAAAGGACGTATTGTCATTGTCTGACATTGTGTAGTACACAAATAAATCCAATAGATATGTTAACTATCTTTTCTCGTTAGAACTTTTCAATATGGAGGACAAACTGTGCTTGAATAGGACATTCACACAGATTCGTGCGCGTGTGAACAGGTACAAAGACACTAAATAGTACCATTCTTTCGTCATCAATTAGCATGAAATAAAAGATTTTGTGTGTTTGTTTTGAGTGGATATGGAATATATCTCATCGGGAAGTGATACAAAACAAACAAATATTCTCTATATATTGATTCTCCTTTTGCCACAATGTGTTCAAAACATCGTCTGCTGCAGATGACTCTGCTTTTGGGAAACGACGCTACGTAATAAAGGGTAACGTTACGTAATAAAGGGTAAACGTTAAGTAATAAAGTGTAATAAAGGGTTACCGTTACGTAATACTCACACTGTCATAGGTTAATCTCGTCTCTTTGAGAAGATCCGATTGCATTTCTTCTGTCAAAACTACTCTGTTTTTGTGGCGAATTGTTGCATTGTTGGCACAAAGGTTCGAACACATCTTAAATAGAGAGGAGAGGTTTATCCAGCTACGACATACTAAAGCCGCCCTTTGGATGTTTGGAGATTTCTGACAATTCGTAATATTAATAATAATAATAGCAATAATAATATAATAAAAAAATGATAATTAATTTGTACGTGTTCATGAAATCTTCCGATGACTATTTTTTCAATGCAGCCATCTTAAAATCAGAAAAAACAAAACAATACACACATTTAGAATAACAAGGCATGACAAGTATGAATCAAGATGAGCCTATATGCACACGTTTATTATTAGAATTATAATGACATACATTAAAACAGAAATAAAGCGACGGAAATAATGAAAACAATTATCAATATGGGGAAAATTAAGATTTAATGACGATATTGAAGACATATCGTTTTGCCGCAGAGTGTTTAAATGATAGGCTGTCGGACGAACAGACCGGGATCCATGTTGTCCTGCCGCCAGAGCAGGCTTATCTGGCCTGGTTCTGTTATGGTCGAATCGTTTCAGGAAACCAATGTCAACGTTCACAAAGTTCCCTTATAGTATGATCCCGTGTAGGCAAACGGCATGTTCACAATCTTCAGTGTCATTAAAGTGAATTACTGGAATCCATTCACCTTAACAAGTGCCACGTTACTTGCGGTATACGCAAAGTGAATTACTGGAATCCATTCACCTTTACAAGTACCACGTCACTTGCGGTATACGAACATTGCAAAACATTTTATATTTTCGTAAGTCGCGATTAAGCTTATTTTTACTCCGAACTTAAAATGCTTGTGGATTGTTTTCAATAAGAATTCTTATCACTTTCAGTTTATACGACTTTTTCCTACTTATTCATCGCGTATCTAATTATCATTCTTGGTTCCGTTTAACCCTTTCCCTTTCCGATCCTTTCCGACATTCCTAAAATCTGCACCAGAAGACTTTAAAAACTTCTGGAAATTTGAAAAGTGAAAGTTTTAATAGTCATGGGCGATGACACATTTTGTAAAGTGGAAAGAATTATGAGCAATTTCTCCTTTGGCCAAAATGTTTGATGCAGATGTGTCAAAATGTGTTTGCGTGTGGGAAACGGTTATTTAAACATGAATTTCAATATTTGAGCAATTTTTTCCTTTGGCCGCAATGTTTTCGACTTAATTATTCAATTAAGCTATCTTTTATGAAAATTGTTCAGGTTTTTGTCATTATGTTTTCAAGGTCGTCTGCTGCAGATTTGTTGTATTTTGGAAAGGCTTAACGCAAACAGTCGATTATAACCGATCGTACTAATGAGTGCATGTTTATGATTATCGAAATTGTAAGAATATTAGGATTACCTCCGTAATAACATATCTTTCCTAAATCTGTAGAAATCTGTATGAAGCCCTGTCCGGGCGTGTTAAATAATAAGGAATATATATAAAGAATATAGAATAAAGACAAGTTTTACCCCGTAATTGGTCGCTGACGGATCTGTAAGCATTATGACAGTTTTCACATTTTGCTCAACTATTAATGACCAAAAACCTGCGATTGTTGAGTCCGTCGGAGATTTGGTGATAATGAACGTGTTCTTTTCCTCGTAGTTCTGAAAGAGAAGGTACACAAAGTCACAGATAATGAACGTGTTCTTCTCCTCGTAGTTCTGAAAGAAAAGGTACACAAAGTCACAGATAATGAACGTGTTCTTTTCCTCGTAGTTCTGAAAGAAAAGGTACACAAAGTCACAGATAATGAACGTGTTCTTCTCCTCGTAGTTCTGAAAGAAAAGGTACACAAAGTCACAGATAATGAACGTGTTCTTTTCCTCGTAGTTCTGAAAGAAAAGGTACACAAAGTCACAGATAATGAACGTGTTCTTTTCCTCGTAGTTCTGAAAGAGAAGGTACACAAAGTCACAGATAATTAACGTGTTCTTTTCCTCGTAGTTCTGAAAGAAGGTACACAAAGTCACAGATAATGAACGTGTTCTTTTCCTCGTAGTTCTGAAAGAGAAGGTACACAAAGTCACAGATAATGAACGTGTTCTTTTCCTCGTAGTTCTGAAAGAAAAGGTACACAAAGTCACAGATAATTAACATCTTTTCCAAAGGATATCTCTTGTATTAATCACTTAGACCCCTTAGAAAGAAAGGATTATTGTTAATACCACAATATGGGGTTTGTCAGTCATATAGCGATTTTACAATGTGAAATAGGCCCGTACATTTGAAAATGTACAAGTTTGCTTTTGTGAACAATGTAGATTCAGATGAGCAAGACATAAGCACGCTTATTAGAAAAGTATTGCCGCTTGTGTAGATTCGTATAAAACGGAACAGGGTGAGCCGAGCATAAGCTATTAGGAAATGCTAACTTTTACCTTTTTCAAAACTTAAAAAAAATGGTAGTATATATAATGGCTTCCCTCACCACATTGGTCCCCAGAACAGTTACACAACAGTTATTCTATGTGAACAAGATATATGTATATGTATATTTACTGTACTTTGGGCATGTTGCCTCTATTTGTAAATAAATAATTAATGCATTTATTGCATCTTTTGCAATTTGAAAGTCAGTCATTATAGAAAGACTTTTCTGGATCGGTAGTACCCTGCTTTGAAAACATATTTTCTTGCATATGGAAAACCTCTTAAAATTAAAGTGTTATTATTAAAAAGAGATGAAAACATTGTGACAAAATGAAGAACTTGTTCATTTTGAACAATTTCTTCTTTTGAACAATGATTTCAAAAGTCGTTTTCTACAGAATGCGTCCTCAAAGTGTAAATTGGTAACATCTCAACGGGAACAGAAAGATAACATACCGGAAGTAGAACTGCTCCTAAAGAAAAGGCATCTTCCATGTTCTGTAACCTGGGTAGGAATTCGTCACCTGGAGAGGAAATGGAAACGGCTTAACCATGTCCAACATGAATATGTTTATTTTCAAGCATCTGCAACAAACTACTTTTAAAACATTGTGGTAAAAGAAGAAATTGCTCATAATAAGCGATTTATCCTTTTGTCACATAGTTTCATATATTTAATAAGAACAATCTCGACAAAGATTAGAATGCACGTTTTATTAGGCTGATCTTGGTCGACATCTTTGTCAATTATGTTGAAAATCTCGAATCGCCTGATATATAAATGCTGTATAATGCCGTGTATAGCAGAAAAAGCTATTTTAATATTTATCTTTAAGATATATAATATATTTCAAAGTTATATTTACTGGGCTTTTTTTTGTAGAATAATTACACATTCTATTATGGATCATACAGATGATCATTTATTACAAGGAAGGAACAAATATATCGCTTAAGAAACGAGTGGCCGAGAGATAAACATGGTGTATTTAAGATCGGACGTCCTGGGTTCGATTTACTGTTCCCGGTGGCCAAGCGTGTGCGCTTATGGTACAGAGAGGTGTTCTATCACCCGTATATAACAGAAATGTTGTTGAGAAAAACGTTAAGTCCGAAATGAACAATAAAGGTAAACCACCAGAAAAATATTATCAACTAAATTATAATTATGTTAACGGTTGATTACACAAAAAGCTCCGCTTACTTGTAAGATTTGAAATAGACTTGCTCTTCTCTATAAATACGTTAGAATATTCCACCTCATTGTCGGCACTTCCGTCCTGTATGACCCTCTTCCGATCTTCCACACTCTCCACAATCAGCTACGTGTAACAATGACAGAAGAAACAAGAATATGGTTTTGCTTGTTTGAATGGTGTTTTACGCCACTTACTACAGTGTTTCAGTTATATCACGGCGTTTTCTGTGTAATTTACCAGTATTACCGGTGTCATTTATCCTGAATGTATCGAACCTGATAAGCCTGCGTAGTTCTTGCAGGCTTATCCGGGCCGATACATTCCGTTTCAGGGGGATAAAGGAACAGAGGTATGCCACAGGAGGCGAAAAGTGTCTGTCCGGGTTAGCTGATATAAAAGTAGTTTCTATTTTAATGAGTACTCTTACTCCAAATTACCATTTCTTTGAAATTACTAGTTTTGATACAAAGATGTTGTTTTAATTCCTCGCTTGCTTTCCTTCCCAATCAATAAGGAAACTTAGGGTCATATAACAATGTATTTATTTAAAATAAGTTTGTGCGATTAAATACTTACGCTGTACTGAGTTTTGATTCCTATAAGATTTTCGTCAGTGAGATATTTATATACATCTTCAAATTGACTGGACCATATATTGTGTGTACCAAAAAATAAGGTGTCAGCAACAGCCTCGTGGAGAAAGACATACTGCTCCTAAGATAATATTTAAGATAATTTCGTAAATGTACGATATTGTTTATTAATATTATATACACGAATCTACAAATATGAAAACAAACTTTATCCAAATAACTTTCCCGACCAGTTAAGCCTTTAAGCCAGTATAATTATAACTAATTTAGTTATCTAAAATGATACAATTACACTCCTAATCAAATTATCGTAGAAAATATTATGAGAAAAATCAAGCCATGCACATGGTACACAATTCACAATTACAACTCATGTTACCAACGTGGTACCAAATTAAACTAACTATTTATAAAATTGAAATAGCTTCCCTGTAAATAACTCATGAACATCTGGCGATTAGGGGTTTTGTTGCATCTGATTATAGTGACGACTCCGGTAAACCTGTACACAAGAATAGCCACAACAGAGTCTTCACTGTTTGCCTGCATGTCATATAGTTCTTTAAGTTTCTTCATACAAACATTTAAGTGAACTAAGTCACTTCTGTGGAGCTTTAAGTGATGCTGCAACAAACTCTATTTTCGTATAAATAATTCCACCGTTTCGCTTTGGCTCATAAAACATATCATTGTCCGATATGTATCCAGCCAAACATAACTTCATTTTTCTTAGACTAATTTCAATTTTTATTTGTGATTGATTTCAATTTGTTAAAATTTAATCATGTCTATCATTTAACTCGTCACTAACTACGAACTATATCGGTATCAGACAGGGCATCATTCTATGATCTACGTTTCTAGTCTTATAATATAAATTGGCGATAATTATAACATACATTTTATAACATGCCTACATTATATCATCACCTAAATTCCGACAACAGGTGTACATCATAATGTTCAGAGACAATACAAACAGTAATGTTAGCAAACAGTATAGTCAAGAGTGGATTAACTTGACATTTAAACAGTACCTCCTGTCTTACTCTATATTTCAAACTGAAATATGTACTTCGACGATTTAGCACAACTTGTTATTAATACAGTACATTGATATGATCCACATTTAGCTTCAAGTCGAAATTGGATTTTTGAAATCAAACTGGTTTCAAATCAAACTGGTGTGTGTCAAATCAAACTGGTAAATCAAACAGGTGTCAAATCAAACAAATCAAGCTGGTGTCAAATCAAATAAATCAAACTGGTGTCAAATCAAACTGGTATCAAATCAAACTGGTGTCCAATCAAACTGGTATCAAATCAAACTGGTATCAAATCAAACTGGTGTCAAATCAAACTGTTGTGAAATCAACCTGGTATGTGTCAAATCAAACTGTTGTCAAATTCAAACTGAGGTCAAATCGGTGTCAAATCAAACTGGTGTCAAATTCAACTGAGGTCAAATCAAACTGGTGTCAAATTCAAACTGAGGTCAAATCGATGTCAAATCAAACTGTTGTCAAATCAAACTGGTATCAACCTCATACCTTTGTTTGCACCAAATTAGGTCGTTGATCCCTTATTGACGTCACTGTATCCAACATATTAAGAGTATCATCCGATTGTGCCTGATGGTAAGCGTTGTCAAGGGCTATAAATGTCCCTGTCCTACCAATACCCGCACTGTAAATATAGATTATTGCATATAACCACAATATTCTAAAGTTCATTTAAAAAAAGATTATTGCATATAACTACAACATTCTAAAGTTCATTTAAAAATAGATTATTGTATATAATTACAACATTCTAAAGTTCATGTAAAAATAGATTATTTTATATAACTACAACATTTTAAAGTTCATGTAAAAATAGATTATTGTATATAACTACAACATTCTAAAGTTCATGTAAAACAAGATTATTGTATATAACTACAATATTCTAAAGTTCATATAAATCTGTTGGAATTGTGTTCAACGTCTTTTTCAACAATATCTTTTTAAATATTTATTCGATGCTTCAGTTGTAAAGTTATCCCACAAGCATGAACGTCAATGAGAGAAGCCATTACTACTGTTTTTAAAGTCTGTGGTATGACCCGACCGGGGATCGTACCTTGGTCGCTCACACCTACGAGGACGCTAACATACCTACACAAAAGACACGGTAAATGTCAAGTCAAATATGATTTGTTAATATTTATCATAACTTGACACTTTTAACCTGATCTCCAACGCTGTACAACAATGAAAATGTTGATGACCTGCATGTATTTCCCTTGAATGTAAGTCATAGTAATATGAAACTGTGCATGAAGGTAAATATCAAGTTACTTCTACAAAGTAATACATGTGTAAGTCTTAATATAGAAATTATATATTCATATGCTGTATATATAAACGAACCGATCGCATTAGATCCAGGGAAGAACAGAATCTTTGTGATTCTGCAAGGTTTGCCCTTTGTAAACTTAACGCTTTTAACTCAAACCTTTTTATTATGCGATATATATTTTCGTTTATATAATCTAATTAAACCAACAAAGTGAGTCAGTTTTGTTAATTCATAGAATGATAAATTATTTAAATGGAGTGACCTGCTACATTCGATAAATCAAAACGATTACAAAGCTACATATAACTGGTATAGCGTGGAACATCACGTATTGGAGAACTGGCAAAGTGTGTAACATTACGTTTTGGTTGCATAGTGAACATAAAGTTAACTGTACGAAACAGTAATGCTCCAGTAAATGGTTTCTTTAATTCTACAAACCGCTTCTATAAAACCCGGATAATTATCACCAATTACTTTCGATTAACTTACCTACAATGAACAACTATTGGACTTTCATTGTAATCAACATTTTTCATCGCGGCTAGCCAGAATTTTACAAGTGACCATGTGCTGTCTGGTACATCTTTGTCCGGCCAGGCTCTGAAGTGGTATTGTGTAACAGGTCTCCATGGTTCATTGTTCTACAATAGAAAAACAAGATCAACGAGCTTATGAGCTTTGCTCCAGGAAAACCATTCTTACCGTATACAAAGATTTGGCTACGCACACAGGTAATTTGATAGACATGGAACATATTTGGTTTGTCAGACGGTATTAAAATTTGCTCTGAGCATATGGCATGCTGCTTAGATTCCAGATCATACTGTAAGATTCCATCAAACGAAGGGTATATATGTAATCGTTGCTCAAGTAGATGTTGTTCATTGATGCAATGTAACTGATATAATGCTACTTTGATTATCAATTCATATGCTTTAAAGTATTTTACTTTAGATGACAACCTTCTATCACCAGCGAGCATATACACCCACTTGTGTACAATTGCAGTTTTCACAATCTTTTTGCATGCTGAATGTTTTATATTGATGAAATAAAACAGTGGGACCTGAATAACGAAGGTGCAAGTCGCTGCCCAGATTGTCGTCAACGACGTTCACTGTCAATTCAAGTATAATCAGTTCTTGCATTATTTCCTGTATATAGGGTATGTTTCCCATGAAGCATTTCGAAAAAAATGTGTTGCAGGCATTCCGTGGTTCAGACATGATCACGTTCGGCGAGAATGTTCGGAGTCAACCCTTTGCTTAAACATGGGTTGGAGCCCTCGGCAGTTTCTACAATTAATGTCTCTCCCAGTTAAACGTTCCATTAGCGTGGGAGTCTTGTCCTGTTGTTACTTTTAAAAACATCTAACATTTCAAGATCGCTTACACACATTATCTCCAGGCGAAACATGTTTGAATTACTTTGATCATGCTGGAGATCGGGAGAATGATAATGTTAGAATCAAAACATACTAAATTTAATTTGATATAACAATAACATTTTAAAAACCAATTTTATTAAATATCTTCTTCGTGATTTTTCCAATATCTCTACTTCATAATTGAGATGAACACCACATAGTCGGCATAGATCATTTAGCAATCCTGAAGAAGGCCTAGGGCCGAAATATTGAATTAGATAGTATCTTTTATTGGTCCATATATTTAATCCAGTACCGAATAGAACTTTCAAATATATACTAAATCTTACCTTGGGATGCTATGAACTTGTTAGCCTTCTTTGAGCCCTGTAAACAGTTGTAATAAATGTGGTCGACATGTTTGTATATTCTTAATTATTTATCCACATTATCGTTAATAAAATGGTATCGAAAAATCCATCGGATCATTCTTTCCAAATCTCACAACAAAGTTGTTTTTTACTTTGCATCGGAGAACCTGGTAAAACATACTTTTGTGAGAGCATTTGCAAATGTATTTTTCAAATGAATATATGTGCCAAGTCTCTGCATTTCATTTTGTTAAAGCCAATATAAATGTAATGTATTTAGATACATTATTTGAGAAATTGTTGGAATGTACCACCCGTAAACACATTCGGCTTAAGAGGCCTTAATGAGTTTCGAAAATGAACTTCCCTTTTGGCAAATTTGAGGACCGTGAAAGGGGTTATAAACTATCGTTTTCACTCAAATTGGAAATGCGTCGGTACGCACAGCAAATATGTTCCATATTTGTATTATATAATTAATAAACGTAACAAGTAACAAGGGAACTAAATTGCTCTGCCTATATCGTGTACATACATCAAAGTTACATCACCTACTAGTTGGATCAATACGGTGGCATAGAGCTAACTCCAACAAGGCAACAAACGAATAAATCGATTAGTTCTATCTTTTGAAAATTGTGCAGCAATATTTATGATTGTTGCTACGCTTTGTTCTGGGCTTGCTGTTCACAATAAATAAACAATTAAGTTTCAATGAATCACGAAGTTGACCATAAGAACAGCGATCACCACTGGAACTCATCTATGGCACGAAGTATCTCGTTTAGTTCCTTTCGAGTACAAGTTATCGTTTGTCCACTATATGATTTTACATGCTTCGGTTTGTTAGAACGTTTTCAATCGTTTTTCAGTTAAATCACCGTGATTACTTGGTACAGTACCATTACCGGTAAATAATTAGACCCGACACCGATTCATTAGTACCGAGGCGTATGGATTAACATTTATAGGAATATTTTAGTTCTTTTCGTGTTCATCACTTTTGCTTGTCTGTGATTGGCTGAAATATTTTGTTCATAACCTCATGAATAAAAAAAAGTAACATTGGCGACGTGCTGTATTATGGAAAATAAAGTTGTAAAATACTATTATGATGTATTACTCATTGAAATAGCCATATTAATGCTAAAATATAAGGAATGGAGCGGTTTTTTTTTCGTTTTCATGGGGGTATGAACAAAAAAACCTGATCACACATTCTATGAAACCGCTTCGCGATTTCATAGAGAGTGATCCGGTTTTTTTGTTCATACCCCCATGAAAACGAAAAAAAAGCTCTCCATTCCTTAAATGAATTTTCCGTGGGTACACCAAAGAACTCCCTGTTTTTGAAAATAGTAAAGACTGGCAGAGTAGAATCTACCCGCCATAAATGCACTCACATCAATGAACGAAGCATTGATGTATTCGCCTTCATTTTCTTCGACTGCTAGTTGGACACGGCTATGGTCATCTGCATAATAAAACCGATAGAATAATACATAACAAGTATTTAAACACTTTAAATTGAAGTCTTCTTTTAAGCATATAAGAACGAGACAAATTTGGATGTGCACCATCCAGTCGTCAGAACTGTTTAGTCGTAGTTACCTTGAAGTTAAAAACTCCGAATGGTGGTTTTTGTGTGGCGTAGACCATGACATATATCAGTTGGTCGATTGAAGTTTTTAAGTCGGTAGATCCATTTCTAAAGTTCTCCTTAGTACAAAACAAACTGGTGTTATTTTCATGAGCCTCATCTAACGATATGAGGCTTTGTTGAATTTGTGTTGAATGAAAGGTCATACGTACAGTTTCACCAGAGTCTTAACTTTCCGCGTGCATGGAGTAAACTTCCAGATTACTATTACTTCTATAATATAATGGCTACATTTAACAAGGTCAGAATTATATCAATGCTTGGACTTGATCTAGCCATTTGTCCTAAAATCCAAATATGTTTAAATTATGTATCATGCTTTAATAATTAAGTTATTTGGTAATAGTTAACCAATGTTTATATTATAAAATACAATATCCATTATTGGCGAATTATCTTTTGTCACACTGTTTTGAACAGTTGTCTGATGCAGGGGCGTTAGCAAGCATATGTATGTTGGAAAGGGTTAAAGGATGAGTGCATTACGGTTTCACCGGCAACAGAAACGTACTTACACGCAAAAAGCCCCCTGTATCTGTTTTTAGGTTTATTTTCTTTCAACAGAGCAACTTCGTGGGGATGAATGAGCCCTGCCTTTAATAGCTGAAATAAACAGTATCTATTTTAGTAATATTGAATTTAGAGTCGACTGTTCTGGAAACAATTGATTGCTTGATTTATTGAAATTAAATTCCATAACCATCGGGATTACAGTTATATTACGGTAGTACGTTCGCCTAACTTTTTGTTTGATGGTTCTTTCACACCAGTTATGTAAACAGCTTTCTTCTTATGCAACTGGCTTCCTTCACATATATGTATACCTCTGCATGTTAATAGTCCGAGTAAAAGCCATTGTATCGACCGTGATTTATAATTGAACATAAATAAGAATAACAATTCATAGTTCCCAAAACTTCAATAATAAACTTATTTGTCGGCCATTTTAAATGAACATTGATAGAGTATATTATAAATAATAATACTTACAAGAAGGAAAAGACACAATGAAATTTGAGTTTGAAAATCATATTTCATTGAACCTTTTGTAAAATGTTATTTTATCAGCTTCGTGATATATGAATTGATGTTTTACAATCGTATGACACATTACCGTAATGTTTGTTCATACAGTAAGTAGGTTATGCTGTTGTACCATCAGTCCGTGGTTAAGGTATAGTATTTTAATGATATCATATTCGATCTCTCTTTTTTCAACACACACGAAATTTGCATATCAACATGGCCGTCAGGGGAGGTAAATATTGTAGTTCTGGTAACTGTGTATGGGCACTTAACTGTATCATTAAACACAAACAAAAGATTTTGACCAGGTAAAACGTAACCCTATGAAACGTTATCGGTCTCATAGGAAAATTGAAAGTAATGAAGGTAGCAGAAGAGATGCAGAGGTGCATATTAAAATATGTATCTAAAGAAATCCCCACCATGACAGACAAGTAATGACATAAGTAAGAAAAGGACCGCCAGAATAACATTTCAGTGACGTTTGTTGTATTAATGTCAAGAGTGAAAGGATGAGTTGTCGTATGAAACTAAAGTTCAATCTTCCTGTGTCCGATCATGATCTTGTTTGTATGACTTTTAACCATTCAATAAGAATAAATCAGTCAAGCACAGTCATAAGAATGTAGTTTAAAAGTGATCGCTGTGTTAACAAACCAATCAATTTGATGACATGTGTAGAGAGTCATCCACTAAACATTTCTACCACATTATATTTTTTTCAGACAAAAGAATTCAGAGGAAAAACTTTTTAAACATTTGGTATATTTCACCCTCTTTAATGTTGCAGCAAGTTCTCCGTAGAAAATAAATATACTGAGCAATTTCTCTTTTTGCCAAAATATTTCAAAAAGTCGTCTGCTGCAGAGGCGTCAAAAACGATCTATATGTGGGTAAAAGTTGATATCTCAGGTTTACCATACTAAATAATTCAGAAAAGAATAGTGTCAAAGGTTATCTGCTGCAAATCCATCTACAAGTGGTCAAAAATGCTATTAAAATATCACAAACAAATCTACTTTGACAGAAGAAAAAGATGTTGCTCAACTATTTCTTTTACTAGAGCGAACAAAGGGATACAATTTACAAAGGATAATTTGTTCATCCAGTTTTTACAAGCTTGATTATATTGGCGTAGTGACATCCTAATACTTTATTACATTTAAATAATTACACATTCAAACACTTATCTGACTTTTACTTATGTACGCATTCGTTATTCGGCCAATAATTGTTTGCACTATTTCTTTGGCGTACTGAATTTGGTAGACATTGTGTCCTCAGCCATTTACATCACGTGACTTCAAAACTTTGCCTGAAACTATGGTAGCCTTGCTATTGCAATTCTACCAAAATTCGAAGTTTCACGTAATCTGATTCTGTTCTAGTGTCTATCGAACGGAAGACTTCTGCATATCATAAACTACACTTACGTTAAATTCTTGATGAAATAACACACATCCGTCTTTCTTCTTTTGAAATATATAATCCCACAACTGGCACACTTTTAACGTCTTTTTCCTTGTGATAAAGCTGCAATAGTCATCGTCATTGCCTTTGATTTCTTCAGGTTTCAACGTTGTGATCATTGTCTTTGTGTCTGGAACTGTGAAAGTGATTGTATGTTCTAGACTGATGTACATATTATTTGATACGTCCGGGTGGGCCTTAAAATTGATTTAATTCATTTGTGTTTAATGCCATTTTCAACTTCAACAAAAGTCATATCGAGGCGGCCAATTCATTTACTCATATGTGCCATAAACATATCAAACTAATATTCCACACAGTCTTTCCTAGTAACTGACTGCTAATGCATTGCTGCATTGACTTTTGTTAAAAGTCGAAAATAATATGTGTCGCTGTAAAAACTGTCAACTGCCAACCCAAATAGCGTTTTTCTTAAATCCGTTTCAAACCCCGCCATGACATGTCAAATAATCAGAACAAACCAACTACCAGTGCATACTTATGCGTTATGATTTAAGCCCGTATATTGGAAAGGGTACAAGCTGCCTGTGTCTACAATACATATCCAGATTAGCCTGTATATTCCAACAGTCTGTCGAGATATACACTGGCCACATATTACATACACGCGCTTGTTTGAACAGTATGACAGTTATATCACATTGACATAGCCATGATCCGTGGTTGACCGACCATCTCTAAAATATAATCATACCTGGTCTAAGGGTACTACACCATTACGTACCCGGGACAGCTGGTCTCAATTTACATAGACTTACCCCCTGGTCATGGGTGAGACACAAGAACATTATTTTAACGAGCACTACCAACACATGATCGACCACCTAACATACTTATGTTGCTTTAATTACACCGCATATCAATGATGTAGTGGTTAGAACATACGCATTGGGATCCCGAGAGCAGTGTTCAAACCAAGGTCAGATCATGATAAAGAAGTTTAAATAGAAGTTATGGTTTCCCTACTCGGCGCTGAAGATTGCGGGGATAGGATTACAACTATTTCTACGGTGCAAGTATTACTGAGAACGGTACTAGCGGTCAATTACCAAGGATACGCCGGGGCGAAAAACACCGAACAAACATAGCAAGTAGCGATTGTCCGTTCGACGGTCAAATACAGTTTGACGATAAATACGTACACACCTTTCGCAGTTTCTATGTTGATCTGATCTAATTGCGCTTCTTCTTCCCTCTCTAATACCACATCAGACCTGTTTGTGTTTTCTTCTACTGATTGGGGTGAGTGTCTAAAATGATACTTCAAGCTCAAGTTCTTTATTTGCATAACATTTTACATGTTGTTGCAACATATACATAATAAACATTTGTAAAGCAATATATATAGTATAGTTTCAATAGATGATACAGACAACTGAACTGCGCTCGGCTAAAGTCACACCAGTACAAGAGATTCAAGCATGATGGTGGACACTTAATCACATACAATAAAGAAATACGAGCCTAAACATTCACCACATATAAAACCAAATTGCAGTAGAAGACTTTGGAAACAGATGGACAAAAATATGGAACATACTTATAAATGAAAGTATAATTTTGTAACGAAGTTGAACATATTGTTTTGACAAAATGCTAAATTGCATTATGAGTTTTTTTCTTTTTGTCACATTATCTTTAAATTTGTTGGTTGCAGATGCGTCAAAACGCGTCTGCCTGTTGGAAATGGTTTTTCGACTTCATTTTAACGCTCTCCTACATGCAACAAATCTTTAGCAGACGATTTTAAATACATTTACATGTAGGTAAGAAGATGGATAATCTCTTTATTTGCACATGTGACTATTGAATAGAGCTAAAAACGTTGTGGTAAATTGAAAGATGGCTTTTCATGAGCAATTTCTACATTTGTCACAATGATTGTAAACGCGTCTGGTGCATATGTGTCAAAATACGTGTACAATCGGAAAAGGGTTAGGACACAAGAACCAAATTGTTATGTCATCTGTGATACTGTTTGTGCAACTGAGCTGTCATTCGATAAAATTGAACTGATGTTGACTTTTATGCTTAGATATGTATTAATAATATGTACATGTGTTGTCTTCAAATATTTCAAACATGTCCGGCATTTATCTCTCAACTTGTGTTTTTAGAAAAGAAACTCACATATTTTCTGAAAAAACCATTTATGCAACCATTTATGCAAGTTTACAAGTGTATTGGCAAACTAAAGACAATACTGTCATCATGCAAATATACCTAATTTTACATAATTTAGGGTCAGTTCAAAACAGTCCAGTTATACCTCCGTTTATAGACGATTACGGCAGCTACTATAACCAAAGCCACTATTAATAGTCCACCAACAGCCCCCAACAAAATAAGTGGCAAAGGCGATTCGTCCTCTCGTTTCGAAGCTAACGCTGAAAGCATGATTTAGTGACATACGTTAACAGATGGCAAATACATAGGGAATATAGTGTTGCATTAGCGATATATCGCTTTGTATCGTACTACGAGGAGCGTGAAATAATTGCTATCTCGCGAGACTGAAGGTCTAAAGATATGTCATATTTTCCACGCTCAGAGTAGCACAATACAAAGCCACTTAATAATATTGCAGCACAATCTGGTATGGTTTAAGAATTAAGGAGCCTTTGGGTCATCCGCTCTCTGAATAAAACCATAACAAATTGTTCAAAGAAACTCAGCTGTTACACGGTAGTATGACAGTAGAAGCAGATAGAGATCCACATGTGTTACCCTATACAGGCAGACAACACAAACATCTGGTTAAGGACACAGCCTACAAAGAAAGTGCAGACAACCCATTCAAGGGACGGTGTAGTATCACACTTTTACTTCAAACAATAAAACTATTTTGGACACGTCACACGCAAGCCGACCTTAGGATTTATTGGGAATATGGTTTATCACATACATACCCTTATTTTCAAGTTGAGAACAAATCACGGAACAACGTTATCTTTATCTTTATTATGTTTATTGTTAAGTTGTTAAATTTTACACATTGAAAAATGCAATAATACGTTATTTTGAATAAATAACGAGTCTTAATTGTTTAAAACATTGTTGTTGTTTTTTCTTCTTATTGAAAAATTATGAGGACTACTTTTTTATGCGGTGAATCACAAGTTCTTATGAAGAATATATTATTCGGTCTTTGTTTTGATGTTGTCAATATTTTTCATTAAAACACACTGTTTAGGTGATAAAAAGAATCCATCACTCGTTTTTCTTTGGAGAAGATTTCTTAAATTCGTCTCGAAAAAGAGAGTTATTAACCTCGCCAAGAGGCTCGGTTAATAACCGTCTTTTTCTAGACTCATTTAAGAAATCTTGATCTCCAAAGAAAACTCATGATGGATCCTATATATCTCCAAAAAATAACGTAGTTTTATAGTCAATTTGATTGTTGTTGTCATATTTGTTCTCGTGAAGCTTCCATGGTGGTACGTTTGTATTGATATATCGTAAACAAGGATGGTCCTTATCTGACTGAGTGGACACGCAGACTGATCTGGTAATGTTCGTGTCGCAGGTCGGGTGTCCAAGGATATAGCCAATGCCTTGTATGCATTACAGTCAAAACAATGTCACATATTCTGCATTGGTAGTGTTTGTATTTTAAACTTTGGTTCATTGTGTAGACCAATTATTTTTTAAAATAAGCTCATCTGGTTATTCTACCGGGCAACTTATAACAAAAAGATTAAGACAATACGTCACATCTTACGGATGTGTTACCATATGTTTAAACAGCGTATTTTCGCTAACATTCACATTTACAATAATTCTGATTACATTAAGTATACTTTTTTATTATATACCTGTACATATTCCGGAGCAAATACATGCAGATTGTCTTTCGCAGTTCAGACACGATAGATTCAATTCCGTATCACACCTAGTGAAAATGTGGAATTGCGACGTCAGACAGTGTGCGGACTACTTTCAGCGAGGTTCCCGTTTTGAATCTGCACTACGTTGTAAAATATGCAGACAACCAGTACTATTTAGAAAAATTGTTTATATTTTATGTATAGAAATTCTAGCGTCAAATTTAATAAAAACCCGCAAATAAAGATTGTGTTTTTCCCCCCGCAATACAGTGGACATTTAATTTGGTGATGTTATTTGGCGGGAACTACGTATTATAATTCGTTATAGGTGTGTGGCCTTAGTATTGTAGTAAATATTCATCCGCCATTTATTTTTTCATTTCACGATTACACAATTGTTTTCCCAATAAATAATATATTGAATCTGTATATTTGTTACTTTGTTCGTTCTTCATAGATTGTAGGTATATAATAAAAGGAATATTACGTATGCATTTACTTGAAACATTGGGAGACAGTCCCTTTAAAACAGTACATTTAACAAACTGAATACTCACGTAGAATGCAGTCATGCCCCCTGTAGCCCTGACTGCATGATGTACAAGTCCCATTCTCTTTGTTACAGGCGGTACTGTTAAAACAGTGACCACAACGATTGGCACAATCTTTCCCAAATGTCCCATCCTCACACTCTGAACAAAACATGTTAAAGAAAAAATCTTATTCAAGCGCCGTCTAGCGGAATACGGTCGTGTTGCATCTGCGCACAATATACGCGTTTTGACGCCTTTGCAGCAGACGACTTTTGAAAACAATATGACAAAATAAGAAATTGCTTAAAACGAGCAATGTCTCCTTTTGTCATTATGTTTTCAACTTTCTTCAGTAATTATACCTTCATTTATGTTTTTGCCTGGATGTTTTCAAAGTTGTCTGCTGCAGATTTGTTGTATGTTGGAAAGGGTTAAACGATCAATGGCACAGGAAACACGACCTTGGTAACCTCTGCACGTTCTGATACTTCCAGGTCGCCACCTATAAGCTACTACCCGTACAAGTATACTGAAAGGCCTCGAACTACTTTCACACGTATACAGAATCTGCAGCTGAAAAGTTTGATAATCGGGATATGTATTAAAGTACATTCATTCCATTAAAACATTCTGGCATTTAGAGCAATTTCTCCTTAGCCATAATGTGTCAAAGCTTTCTGCTGCAGTTGCCTTGAAATACATCTACATATGAGAAAGGATAAGGAACCGTTGTTACGATTATCCGGAATAACCCCAATGCAAGTGGGTTGTTCAGAACCACCAGGACGTATGTGTTCGCGTCGCACGACTACTCCCCTACAGGCTATGTGTGTCCGTGTTACGTGACTCAAACTGTACACACTCTTTTTTACAAAGAGGAAGCTGATCCCCGTTATCCAATCCGGATGTATGTGTTCGTGTCATGTGACTCAAACTCTACACACTTTTTTTAAAATGAGGTAGCTGATACCCGTTATCACATCTGGATGTTCACAGAACCACCCGGATGTATTTGCTTGTGTTACGTGACTCAAACTCTACACACCTCTTTTTTTACAAGAGGTAGCTCATATTCCTTATCACTTCCGGATGTACTCTGAACCATCCGGATGTATGTGTTTGCGTCTATGTTTAATGTGTAAATGACATAGAAGAAGAGTGTCATGTCCTTTTCGTCTCCAATAAATAGGACCATATAAGAAATTTATATTTAATGAAATTGTACTATAAACGTCCTTCTAAGTAGAAAATGGTTTTACTGTTTCAAAGGAAGAGTCCGAAATTTATTGCTTGATTTGGCAACATATATCAAACACGCTTTAGAAACAAGAAATAACTACATAAACAATTTAATATGTTTAGACTAGTCTCACTGATTTTTTTTAATTTTTTTTTTATTATTCTTATTTTTTATTTATATATTTTCAATCTGTCTCCCATAAACGCTTTGCCTTGGTTTATTTGAAAAGTGAAATGTCATGTAAATATATGTTAAATTGTGTGTAATGACTAAAACCTATATAATTTTGATTTGACTATTGTGTAACGTACAAACCTTTTTTACAAAGAGGTAGCTGATACCCGTTATCACACCCGGATGTACATTTACCATCGGTCTTAGTGCACGTTTTGTTTGAATCACAGTGTCCACAATCCTGTAGACACCCGTCACCATAGTTACCATCTTCACAGGCTTAAATAGAATTTGAACACAAAAATAATATTGCTATAGTAAAATTATATCACAATCTAGATAAATACCAATATATTCTTTCGAAATGGTAATTCAAAGGAGTACACCAGGAGTCAAGCAGTCACTACCGATATATACAACAATGTTTTCATAGTTGGAGGAGAGAAATCAGTGGGAAACTAATGTTACTTGCAAGAGAGGGGGTTCTGACTGTGCAGAACTTAAAACAAAAGTCCTCTTATTTCTGGATCACCACGTTAATGTTTGAAGTGAACCGTATTATATATTAATGTACCTAAACACGTTTTCATAATGTTGTCAAAAAAGAATGCATTACGGCACTTATTCTAATTGAACGACACAAGTCTTATATCGGGATCGTGCTATACAAATACACCCGTATGCGCAGGTTCATCTGTATCTATCCTGGGTCGCACATGTCATAAGGATGGTCTTACCAGAGCATCGCTGACTTAAAGGTTATTTTTAGAGCACAGTGTAAGTTCAATCGGCCATAAAGAACATACCGTGACCGAGCATCGCTCACTTAAAGGTTATTTTTAGAGCACAGTGTAAGTTCAATCGGCCATAAAGAACATACCGTGACCAAGCATCGCTCACTTAAAGGTTATTTTTAAAACACAGTGTAAGTTCAATCGACCATAAATAATCTACCGTGTGCGAGCATCGCTCACTTAAAGGTTGTTGTTAGAGCACAGTTTAAGTTCAAGCGGCCATAAAGAATCTACCGTGTCACTTTAAGGTTGTTTTAAGAGCACAGTTTAAGTTCAATCGGCCATACAGAATATACTGTGACCAAGCATCGCTCTCTTAAAGGTTGTTTTTAAAGCGCAGTGTAAGTTCAATCGACCATAAAGAATATACCGTGACCGAGACATAAACGTAGTACATGTATTTGATACCGGTCGTCTCAAGTGCGTCGATCGATATCTGCTCGCGACATGCCCTGTTCTTGGGCATGGCACCATTTAAGCCTAGTACGTCTCAATAATGTAAGGATCATGTTTACATGTACTTTTGCCTTAATACAACTGAATAACTGTTAAGTACTGCATACAATACTAAAAAATAATCAAATGATTGGTCTTACTTCCGTTACAATAATCGTTGATATATCCAGGTGCACACCCTTTCAAGCAATATCCATTCGTCTTCTTGCATATCCTACCCTCTTTACAATAACCGCACGTTTTCTGGCAATTTTCACCATAATATCCATCCTTGCATTCTAGTATTTTTTAAGAGAAAGCATATGAAAAATAAATCTGTTCATCAAATATCAAATATGACAGTTTTACTTTAATCCCGCTTGACGCGACTTTAAACAAACTTTGCATGTGCATGTAGAATTAAACAAAAGGCTTTACCACCATTGCGAATAATGAACAATGTATATCAGTCTGCATATTCGATTTTCAGTATTTCGACAATATATAATAAGTTCATGGTTATGTAAAAACTTGTCGAATTTAAGACTGGTGAGATTATTTGTAAATTAATCCTATTGTTCAGGCAGACACTTTCTGGCGCCTCTGCAGCAGACGTTTATTTGAAAACGTAATGGCAAAAAAAGAAATTGTTTATTATTAGCCATTTCTCCTTTTTTCCATAATGTTTTCAACTTAATGCAATTATTATTCTTTCATTTATAGACATTTGATCATATTTTTGATCAAACGTTTAAAATTCGTCTGTTGTTGATTTTGGGAAAGGGATATTGTAGCATAGCCGATATAATTTGTTGAATTTGGTAGACGATATAATTCGTTGAATTTGGTAGACGTATAAATGTTATCTGTTGAAGATTACAGCTCGAAGACTTATGTAAGATTCGATGTTCTCTTTGACTCACATATTGGCAAGAATGCAGCAGAAAAATAAATGATAATATTCGTCTAATAAAAATGTAACATCGAGTTTTAAACTATGTGGGAAAATGAAAGCAATGCTCATATTGAGCAATTTCCTTTTTACCTGCAATGTTTGCAAATGTCGTCTGCGTCAGCGGAACGAAACATTGCATTTATCATTAAGAAGACTCAGATATCACACAGTTTCATAACAACATTTGTCATATGATGAGACTGTGATCCGGTCATGTATGAAAGCTAACATATGTCTTCAATGTGTGGCGGTATTCGCAATATGTCAGGAACCGATATGTAAGGACCCATTCCCCATATATACATTTGCAGTAGATGTTAATGCAAAGAGATTAAAACTTTATTATTGAATAGTGTTATATTGAATAAGGTTTTAAACATTGTGTTACAAGGACAAATTGCTCATTTTGTTAGTGGGAAAGAGTCAAACAAATATGTTGAATTGTGTCAGTTTGTAAATATCTATTTATTTGCGAGTAATTAATACTACAATGTGTTCTTGTGTTTCATAAAAGAAATCACATATTTGGTGTAGATACAAGTACGTCAAAATAACCAAATTGACTGCAGACTATGAATGTATTATTATATCCACTGCAAACAGAAAATATGTAGGCAATTGACGTTCGTGGATGTTTGTAATACCCATTAAAGTAACGCACGGACATTCACGAACATTCATGGTGATTACCTATGTATAGAGTGCAATGGATCGAACAGTGCATTGCCAGTTCCCGGTCAATTAATTTTCACATTGAATTGTTTTCAATAATAAACATGTGTATCGTGTACCTGTTTTGCATTTATGGCCTTGGTACCCTGCCCTGCATCCTGTAGGACACTTTCCACTTGTAGACATACACGTCTCATTGTTTTTACAATTACCACATGTCTTTGTACAGTTGATGCCATATCGGCCTTTATTGCATTCTAAAATAATGTAAAAGTTTGTAATCGTTCATTTATTATACGATAAACTTACTCGTTCAAACACTTTTTTATAATGTGAGATTGTTTTATTCTTTACTTTCGTGTAAACTGGTAAAAAGATGTCATTGGATTAATTAAAACATGAAATATAACAACAAAATATTTGTTTATATGTAATATTGAAATATATATCAACAATATTCGAAATGGTTGCATTTCAAAAGCATTTCTTTAGTATTAAACATAGAAAAATTGTACTAAAGTTTTTAAGTGATTATAATAAGAAATATTCCAGCTCATCGTCACAGTTTGCTATGATTAAGTTGACATTACACGCCTGATTGACCTTAGTTGTGTGAATTTTGTGTTTATATAATGCAAGCAATAGCGAAGTTTTATCTGTATGTGCGCGTGAACACTAAAATAAGTTATTTTCTCTCTTGCGAAAAACACTTGCGACAGTACCATTTGTGGTGTTCACTTAGAGGAAATATATTCCAGTCTTATACTGGCGCAAACAATTACCATCTATGTTCATGTGGTACAAGAAACATATATCCTTTGAAACAATCGGAAGAATATTTTACAGTAATACACATTATACTGTATGATTATATGCAGCTCGATTGATAAGGTCTCGCACTTTGTTGATTAATGCTTAACTTAGATGAGTAGGTTTTTTTTTTAAATTATTTTGTTTGCTGAGAAATTAAAGCAAGTCGTGTAAGAAGAAATAAAGTATGAATATTTCATCGGCGTTTGACGTATGTGTAAACAGAGGTAGCACGACTTGGTTTATTGTTATTGAGCTTAGGTTAACTTGAAGGCTATATTCATAAAGCCGTACAATAAAGGCTGTAACATGAGACTGTATGTTTGCCTAAGAACACCAAGTGATCGATGCTATTATGGTGTCTTATTGACTCTCCGTAACAAGATCATTGTAGGAAAACTAATTAGGATACAAGTTATTTGTCAACATGATGCATCTTTGACTTACTGACATGTCGACGGACAGTGAAGCCTCTAGTTAAAATGTCAGATTGTCCAGTTTAATCTGAGTCTATACTGTATGCAGATGTTGTATCAATTCCCTAAATCGCAAAACGCGGATATTATCAAACTTACCACGATCACATAGTAGGCCAAGGTATCCAGAACTACAGCCATTCTCACATGTCCCAGTAGTTACATTGCAAGGTTTGTTATCCAGACATTTACCGCATTTATTTGTACAATTCTGACCATAGTTTCCTGCTACACATTCTGTAATATACAAATTATCCTAAAGAATCATTCAAATCGAAAACTTAAACGACATCTTTCGTAATGGGGTCATTAAAACACCACCTTAAATGGTTTCCCTGTAATTGGGTCAGTAACAAACACGCCGATTACAATTGTTCTCTCCCAATTTGGTCATTTAAAACGCCAACTAAAATTCGCTCTCTCGCAATTGAGAGAGCAGAACGCTTGCAATGTATTATTAACAAATGTATCCCTGATGACTCTAGTGTTTCTGTTAATGTTTTATTGGGGCATTGTCTGTATTAATGGTCAATACAAGTTTATCCTAACACCGGCGAGTTAGTCGTACTACTTACCCGATACTCATACGCACCAAGAAGGAAAAGTCATTACTATTATCTTTAGAGTCTTTAGTGTGACTCGGCCGGGTATCGAACACGCGACCTCCTACAGCACATTAACACAATGTGTCAAGCAGTGATAGCGTATAGAAAATACCTTTACTGTGTATCGTTACTTTTACCCGGCTCGTTCCTCCGATTGATAACATCCAGTTAACCCTTTCCCACAAACAACAACATGCAACACATCCGCAGCAGACGACTTTGAAAAAAAAAATCATGCACACAAAATGGAATGGAATTGAAAAAAGTTTTGGGCAATTTCTACTTTTGTCACAATGTTTTCAAAAGTCGTCTGCTGCAGATACGTCAGAATGCTTCTACAAGTGGGAAAGGGTTATAAGATAGCGGACAAAGATTCATTACTTGTCACAGGAAAGAGATAGAGAGGTAAGATATTCCATTTAAGGAAAAGCTAAACTAATTATGTTTACTATTTTGATCTAATGACAAAAAGTGACTTAACCCACATAACCCAATATGCAATTGTGTGTATTTCAACATCGTTAATAAAGTGTTTTAAGAAAACATAAATACCTGGATTAGTTTAGATACTAAAATATATTCACGTACTGTTGAGTTATGGAATCTATTCTTGAATTTGATTTGTTTGTTTGTTTGTTTGGAGTTTAACGCCGCTTTCAACAGATTTGGTCATATCACGGCGGTCGGTGTACCTACCCATGTTTTCCTGGCTTTCCTACACCAGTACTTACACAACATTCTTTCGAAGCCACTGACTACTTTCTCACATAGATCAGAGGTGAGAGGCGATGGAAAAATCGCCCGAAAGAATGTCGCCGCGTATCGAACCCGTG
Organism: Serripes groenlandicus; assembly: GCA_031761405.1. NCBI lineage: Eukaryota > Metazoa > Mollusca > Bivalvia > Cardiida > Cardiidae > Serripes > Serripes groenlandicus. The sequence goes on along the minus strand of JASEVX010000006.1, from coordinate 9,402,415 downwards.
ACCTCCAGATCACGAGTCAGATACGCTACCAATTGAGCTGCCCGGCCGGGCTCTTGAATTTGAATATACCATAACTACTCTCCAATTTCAAATGCAACAAACAAATGTCGCATAATCGACAAACTAAAGTCAGAATAAGTCAGAATGTTTATTGCATTATTCGCCTAAATAAGCACTCATTGTCGACGGAATTTAATCTTGTTCAAAATGTATTTCATGCAGCATGTTTTATGCAATATGTTTCATGCAGTATGTGTTATGCAGTATGTTTCATGCAGTATGTTTTATGCAGTATGTTTCATGCAGTATGTTTTATGCAGTTACCTGTTTTGCACTGATCACCACGATAGCCCGCTGAACAAGACGACGGACATTTCCCCGTCATCTTGTCACAAACTGCGTTGTGGCCAAGACAATTGCCACATGTATCTTTACATCCGGGTCCATATTTACCATCCGAGCAAACTGAAATATGTAACAGATAATTGGTATCACCTCAGCTCATCGTGTACGGCCATATTAGTTGTTTGTTGACGAGCACCAAGAATGGACTTACACAACCTGTTATGTAGTTTATTGATTTCTTTATAGTCATAAATACCCCTAAACCTCTGAGCAGTCGAGGAGAATTGGAGCTACCATTGATTCAAACAATGCCAATTTATTGCAATTAGAGTCTAAATTAAAAATCTTTACGTCCGTAACGAAGAATTTATTGCAAATAATAAATATATATATAAATATACACGCACTAGTTTGAATCAGTTCTCTATATCAAATCAAAACTTATTTGGCATTAATTCTCCACTCAGTGCCAATACAGGCACCATCCCCGACCCCCTACCCCTAAATGTAACACTGCTAATACAGTCCACCAACCTCTACATGTCCCTACCACCCCTAAAACAACAATAACAGCACACAATAAAGCCTTACGTTTGTCGCATTGTTGTCCATGATAACCGGGTAAACATTCGCCACTGGGACACACTCCGGTGGTTTTGTTACAGGGATCTCCTTTACAGTGACATACGTTGTTACAGGTACTTCCGTATTCCCCATCGGCACACTCTGTAACAAAAAGAAAAAAGCTCGAAATCGACAGACGTAAATTTTAAAATACAATGGACTCACGAATATAATATAATATAATCGAATGTATCTTTTAACCCGAAGCAATTCCTGTAGCAGATCTTTCTTTTGAAAACAGCATAGCAGCAGTTCTGATTGCTTGGACTGCTTCTGCGAAGGCATTTTTAGGATATGATTCAATCACTTGTTTGCTTTTCATAAAACACATTAAAGTAAAAATGAATTACGAAGATGAAAATACATAACTTAATTTATTTTAAATCGAAGGATAACTCGAAGTAGTAGTTATCAAGATATATCCCGGACACGGAAACGGGTTGATAAATCGGAAAAGAATGTTCGTTTTATTAGCGGTCATACAATGTCAATGTGATTATCCTAGTGACTTTTGATGTTTACTCCTACGCTATTATTAAGGCCATGTTTTTCGATTGTTTGTTATCAATTATTTGCTCATCAATCTGGACGGATAAGATAGCCATGCAAATACAAATGACAAACGTTTGTAATAAAATTAAATGAAAAGTAACTGACCATGCTTTGATCGATGTTCTTAGAACGATGATGAAGGTATAACGTTCACCAAAGATATTTCGAACACACACGTATGTAGCCAATTTTTTAATTGTATTTCGTTCTAATTTTGATAGTATTTTAGTAACTGAGCATGCGTTTCTAGGGTAAATCATCAGTAAATTGTTAACAACTGGATTCGATTTCATGTAGCCTGTGTCACCAGTCAGAGCTCTAGATAAGGGGAGTTTATTACTTTTTAAAATACGTATTTTACCCTTTAACCCTATGTTGTGGGTACTCAAAAGTATCGTCTCAATGAGACAATTATTTTGAGTACACACATGATAGGGTTTGATTGGATAATAAGAGAGATATTGTGTGGAAAAGAGCCGAGTACTCCTCCTTATCAGTACAGAGCCTGCCCAATCGGCCCAGCTGCGCAGTCTGACCAGATTTTATACTGTGGGATGCTCAACTCAACATTTATTATGATGGTTTTCATAAAGTTGGCTAGGGACTATTCCAATTCCAAAGCTTGATGAGTCCATATTAAAACATTCAGCATTGAAATGATTACTTTATTATGCCACACATACATCAGTGGTAATGGTATCCTAGGCGCCAAACGAGGGAGGCCACTACTACTATTTTCAAGTTGTTGGTGTTTCGCAAAAATCAATAAAATGCAATAAACTTTAATGAAATTGAAGGCTTCATTTCCAAAAATACCATCGCATTCTACAAGAACATGAACAAATAAACAATGATACCTCCATAAACATCAAGTTCACACACTGTGAAATGTCGTCCAGTCACGTTTTTCAGTATAATGGAGACAAATCGAGTTGACTTTGGGACGTTCAAAATATAATCTGTTAAATAAACTTGACGTGTTTCCGTCATCTCTACGTTCTTCATTCCCGCGTGAATACTTTCAAAGAAAATCTGTAGATTCTGAAAATGTTCTACAAGAAAAAACGCAGGATTGAATATGTTCTGTACGAAAAAAAATGCAGATTTGAATATGATCTGTACGAAAAAATGCAGATTTGAACATGTTCTGTAACACTTAATTAAATCTATAGCAGTAGATTGTAGTTTTTAAAATGTCCAACACAACCGTTACATATTTTCTAGCGTTGTTATGGTATTGTTAGGCAATGCGTCGAAACCGGTGTATGTAACGGTAAGAAGTAAAATTCAAAGCCGTCACTCAATCCGGTACAAACCCGTCACCTACCTATGACATAACAAAACATGAACATGTATAACGGTCACGTTATGACAGAACACAACATGAACATGTGTAACGATCACGTTATGACAGAACACAACATGAACATGTATAACGATCACGTTATGACATAACAAAACATGAACATATATAACGGTCACGTTATGACAGAACACAACATGAACATGTATAATGGTCACGTTATGACATAACAAAACATGAACATGTATAACGGTCACGTTATGACATAACAGAACATGAACACGTATAACGATCACGTTATGACATAACAAAACATGAACACGTATAACGATCACGTTATGACAGAACACAACATGAACATGTATACTGGTCACGTTATGACATAACAAAACACGAACATGTATAACGGTCACGTTATGACATAACAAAACATGAACATATAACGGTCACGTTATGACAGAACACAATATGAACATGTATAACGGTCACGTTATGACATAACAAAACATGAACATGTATAACGGTCATGTTATTACATAACAAAACATGAACATGTATAACGGTCACGTTATTACATAACAAAACATGAACATGTATAACGATCACGTTATTACATAACAAAACATGAACATGTATAACGGTCACGTTATTACATAACAAAACATGAACATGTATAACGGTCACGTTATGACAGAACACAACATGAACATGTTTATGACATAACAGAACATGATCGTGTATAACGATCACGTTATGACATAACAAAACATGAACACGTATAACGGTCACGTTATGACATAACACAACATGAACACGTATAACGGTCACGTTATGACATAACAGAACATGAACATGTATAACGGTCACGTTATGACATAACATAACATGAACATGTATAACGGTCACGTTATGACATAACAAAACATGAACATGTATAACGGTCACGTTATGACATAACAAAACATGAACATGTATAACGGTCACGTTATGACCTAACAAAACATGAACATGTATAATGGTCACGTTGGATATTTCTAGACCTTCGTGTACTGTTGTAAATTAAATACAATGAGTTAGGGACAATGCAGATTTTGGAAGTGTTGTATTAGGGAAAACAACAACAGCTTATAATACAACAAGCAACTACATTCATGTGACGTTAATAATCTGTCTATCGAATAGGTGATTTTCAAATCATATAAACCCGTTTTAAGACCAGATATCACAACATTTGCGTGACTTATTTTTAATATCACACGAATGCAGTTGATCGGAATCTTTCTAATAATTTGCATAACATTCATTATAAAATTAAACTAGAATTTTATAAAACTGTAATTGTCAATCCAGTTTCTCAAGGATAAACATTGTGTTTAAAGAAGTATCAGCACTAGTAAAAATACTCACAGATATAATAAAGAAAGAGTATCTACATAGCTAATTCAAATTAATTCATTCATAGGTATAAAATAACTTAATACTGCCTAATATGGCACGTTTTACGAAATCCGTTTCATTGCAAGTCTTGTGTTTGAGTGTTTCTTTCGTCGTTTTTGACAGTATTTCAGTTATAGCAAGGCACTAACTTACCAATTGTCTCAATGAGCACGCAAAAACAACACGGTGACGGTTATCATCGAAGGTTTTAATGTGACACTACATGGACAAGAAGGCATTTGACTATTATACTTACAACCATACTGTTTGTTTATGTCTATACTCGATGAAGACCATTACTTCTTTATATTGCTATAGTACTCACGTACTTTGTTCTATGTCACATCGTCGGTTGTGTAGTATTAGACCGTCGTCGTTCGGGTGTAGGAGTTCAAGGATTCGATCCCCGGTAGGGTCAAACCAAAAACTTTAAAAATGGTAGTAATGGCTGCCCTCCTAGAGCTGCGGGCTGGTGTATAAATGGACCAATGGTAACTTACACAGAAAACGCCGTGATATAACGGAACAATTGTTAAAAGCGGCGTTGAACACCATTGAATCAATTGTTCTATGTTTACCCTTGGTGTAGGGTACATTTATAGCAAGGCACTAACTTACTAATTCTCCGAAAAACACGCGAAAACAACCCGGCGACGGCTATCATCGAAGGTCCAATGTGACACAACATTGACGACAAGAAGGCATTTGACTATTATACTCACAACCATACTGTGTGCCATGTATACCCTTGATGTAGACCCTACGTATTTTATTAAGGAATGGAAGCGGTTTCATAGAATGTGTGATCAGGTTGTTTTTTTCATACCTCCATGAAAACGAAAACAAATCTATCCATTCCTTATAATTTAGCATTAATTTGGCTATTACAGTGAGTAATAAAACATAATAGTATTTTACAACTTCTTTTTCCTATAATATAGCACGTCAAACATTAGTACTATTTTTTATAGGTGGCCAGATCTCCAATAAAGAATTATATAACGCGGACGAACATAACAGATGACGTAATTTAAAGTTTCTAGATACCCATGTCACCCCATGTTGTTTATTTGCTTAAACCAATAAAACGGCAGTATTTGCGACACACCTACTATTTGTAAAATTACATTTAATAGGCCGTTATGTTTGAGTAAATCAACAGTAAATGGATTTATTTCGCTTTTAGAAAGGATTGTTGTTTCCATAGAACTGGATAGTGCAATTGGCAAACGAACAGTGCGACATAGTGCCAGCAGAAATCAAATTACTGCTGCTTCTATCTGGCGCCAAATGACTAGCGTTATGACGTCAAACCGCTGACGTGACGTCATTTTCCTAGTATTCGGTATCAGTATTGTTAAAATTCGTAGTATTAAACACACTTTACATTGTAAAAAAGTAGTACCGATCGCCAAGGTTAATTTTGTTATGAGGTTATGAAAAAAATATCTCAGCCAATCACAGACAAGCAATTTATAGTGGTGAAACAAACAGAACTAAAATATATGGCTATGATACTCACGGCCACACTGTGTGTTATGTATACCCTTGATGTATACCCTGCGTACATTATACGGCTATAATACTCACGACCATACTGTGTGTAATGTCGGCCCTTGATGTAGACCCTTCGTACTTAATACGGCTATGATACTCACGACCATACTGTGTTCAATGTCTACCCTCGATGTAGATGCTGCGTACTTGATATGGCTATGATACACATGACCATACTGTGTTGCATGGCTATCCTCAATGAAGACCATTCGCACTTGATACATCTATGATACTTACGACCAAACTGTGATACACATGTATATCCTTGATGCAGACTCTGTGTACTTTATATTGCTATGATACTCACGACCACATTGTGTGTAATGTATATCCTTGATGTAGACTCTGTGTACTTTATATTGCTATGATACCCACGACCACATTGTGTGTTATGTATATCCTTGATGCATACTCTGTGTACTTTATATTGCTATGATACTCACGACCACATCGTGTGTAATGTATATCCTTGATGCAGACTCTGTGTACTTTATATTGCTATGATACTCACGACCACATTGTGTGTAATGTATATCCATGATGCATACGCTGTGTACTTTATATTGCTATGATACTCACGACCACATTGTGTGTAATGTATACCCTTGATATAGACCCATCCTACTGTATACGGCTATGATACTCACGACCACATTGTGTGTAATGTATACCCTTGATATAGACCCATCGTACTTTATATAGCTATGATACTCACGACCACACTGTGTGTAATGTATACCCTTGATATAGACCCTTCGTACTTTATACGGCTATGATACTCACGACCACATTGTGTGTAATGTATACCCTTGATATAGACCCATCGTACTTTATATAGCTATGATACTCACGACCACACTGTGTGTAATGTATACCCTTGATATAGACCCTTCGTACTTTATACGGCTATGATACTCACGACCACATTGTGTGTAATGTATACCCTTGATATAGACCCATCGTACTTTATATTGCTATGATACTCACGACCACATTGTGTGTAATGTATACCCTTGATGCAGACTCTGTGTACTTTATATTGCTATGATACTCACGACCACATTGTGTGTTATGTATATCCTCGATGCAGACTCTGTGTACTTTATATTGCTATGATACTCACGACCACATTGTGTGTAATGTATACCCTTGATATAGACCCATCCTACTGTATACGGCTATGATACTCACGACCACATTGTGTGTAATGTATACCCTTGATATAGACCCATCGTACTTTATATAGCTATGATACTCACGACCACACTGTGTGTAATGTATACCCTTGATGCAGACTATGTGTACTTTATATTGCTATGATACTCACGACCACACTGTGTGTAATGTATATCCTTGATGCAGACTCTGTGTACTTTATATTGCTATGATACTCACGACCACATTGTGTGTAATGTATACCCTTGATATAGACCCATCCTACTGTATACGGCTATGATACTCACGACCACATTGTGTGTAATGTATACCCTTGATATAGACCCATCGTACTTTATATAGCAATGATACTCACGACCACACTGTGTGTAATGTATACCCTTGATATAGACCCTTCGTACTTTATACGGCTATGATACTCACGACCACATTGTGTGTAATGTATACCCTTGATATAGACCCATCGTACTTTATATTGCTATGATACTCACGACCACATTGTGTGTTATGTCTACCTTTGATGGAGATCCTGCGTACATTATACGGCTATGATACTCACGACCACATTGTGTGTAATGTATAACATTGATGGAGATCCTGCGTACATTATACGGCTATGATATTCACGACCACACGGTGTGTCATGTATAACATTGATGGAGATCCTTCGTACTTATTACGGCTATTTTACTCACGACCATGATGTGTGTCACGTCTTCCCTTGATGTAGACCCTTTGTACTCTATAGTGTCTTCCGAAGTCTAACTGATACCATGGATCTAATTCCTCATTAGTGGCCGAACAACATCTACAGCGATCCGCGTCGTTACGATCAATGTTGTCAATGATTCTTTCGGGAGCCCAATCCGAAAATTGGCTACTGGATGTAACATTGACATTATCTTTTCTTGTAATTTGTGCTGCGGACAAAGTTTGATCTGAAATGTGACAAGCAGAAGATATTGAATGAACTTCAAAGGATGACAATTCTAAAGCTTCCTCTTAACCCTTTGCCACATATAGAAGCTTTCTGACACCTCTTCAGCAGACAGTTGAAAACCTTGTGACAAAAGAAGGCATTGTTCAAAATAAGCAATTTCTCTTTTTGTAACAATGTTTTCAACTCTTTTGAATACAATAATTTCAGTTTATAACGTTTCCGATAGTTTTGCTCAGATATTTTCAAAACCGTCTGCTGCAGATTTGCTGTACGTTGGGAAGGGTTATTACGACATACCAATATGATGTCAAGGATCTCATCTAAGAATGTAATTATATTTAGTTTACTTTTAACCCTTTCCCACTAACAATAATTTGGAAGCAGACAACTGAAAAATTCCTACATATTGAAACTCTTTATAAGTATAATTTCATAATAAAGCTGACACGTTGAGGCAAAAAGAGAATATACTTGTGAGTTTTTCAAAAATCGTCATGTTCTCATTACTTTCGTAAAAATGGCAAATGACACACTCCTCTCCTGATTCAGACGCAATGGTACTCTCGTGGAAAATCAACCCTTTCATACATCAAATATGCAGCAGACGGATATGAAAATATCTTGGTACATTTTGAAAGTTCTCTTTACAAGGGAAATATTAATCATTGAAAAGAAATGAACAATGTTTTCAATAGTCGTCTGCTGCAGAAGCGTCTACATGTGCTAAAGGGTTATATGCTTCTTTAGATGTCCTGCTATGTTACACTTGAAAGCCCATTTACTCGCACTTCCATTTTTCTACCATTGTCATACAATTCTCGAACACTCACATAAACTAGCTATGTACTTTGTCGACCACCTCGGCGGTGTATTGGTAAAGCGTCCGCCTCTTGTGCGGGTGGTCGCGGATTCAATCCCCGGTCGGGTCATACCAACGGCTTGTTAGAAGTATGCTCGTCATTGATCCACTGGTGCCAGGGAAAAAAGACTAGTATTACTGGTACCTTACCAAGGAACCACAGTGATATATTTGGAAAATGTTACAATCGATGTAAAAATATAAATATATACTTTTACAAAATAATGTTCCCTCATACCATTTTTTGTCAGTAGTGTTTTCTTTAATCTATCGAGATATTTTACTTCCCGTATTGGGATAGTTTCAAGAAGGGCGGAACTACAACCCTTCAGAATTAACCTTTTCCTAAAATGCTACATGCAGACTTAATTTGAAGCATCTGTAGCAGGCGATATTTAAAACCAATGGCAAAAGTAGACATTGCTCAACATCATCAAGTTTAGCCTTTTCAACAATGTTACTCAGTTACAACTCTTCATCTACAATATCATTTAGATGTCTTCAAAGTCGTCTGCTGCAGAATGTACAATATATGGTAAAGGGTTATCCTGGGATAAAATTGGACACGAACCACTTACCAATTATAAATCCCATTAACAATAAGCAAATCATATGCAGAGTAAATACTACTGTCCTCATGTTTCTTTTCCTAAAAATGAGAAATCAAAAGTAAAATATTTTCTTGTGCGTAGAATTGCGTTTTAAAATATAAAACCCCTGTATTTCTGGAACAACCTGAACGTTTTTTAAAGGAAAACATGAATTAACTACTTTTCCACTGTTTTTATATTTTATTTGCTAAACGTGACTTTTTACAAGAGATGATTGTTTAGACTTTGCATGACTTTGAAAATATTGTAGGACGATGATGAGTTTAAGCTACAGTCACACCGAAGCCTACACGTAGCATCCCGGATTATCACGGAACACCCAGGATCAAGTGATATCTTGATCCGGGACAATCCTTGATGAAATTGAGTCGCAAAATTATCGTCACCCCGGACCAGCCCGGACCGTACCCGGCACAAACACGGATGAAAACGGATTAACAAGGAGCCAAAACGGAGCCAAAACGGAGCCAAAACTGAGTCAACACGGATCTGACCCCGATACCACCACGGACCGCCCAAAACCCAACAAGACATGTCAGATCGCCCAGGATCAACACGTCGGCTTTACGGACCTTCCCTGAGGAAACACGGTCGCTACACGGACTAACCAGGATAAGCCCTGACCCAACACGGATCCAACACGGATCCGACCCCGGATCGGCCAATTTCAGTCCGGGGACGCACCGGGACAGTCTAGGGGGTCTGAGGGACTGGGGTTTTATCTATGATATACATGTACATATTCGTTCAGATTCGTCTTAGTCTATATTTGTCGGTACTTTTTTTCTTATATCGTTAGAATAATGCAAGAGCCTGTAAAACCTTACTCAAATACAGTAAAAGTACAGCAGACCACTTTGAAATCTTTTCGGCAAAAAATATAGAAACTCTCTATACATGTAAATTTAAGAATTGAATAGGGTTGAACTGTTTGACGACAAACGAAGAAATTACTCAGTCTGAGCATTTCTTTATTTGTAACAATATCCTCAAATGTTACTGCATGTTGGAAAGACTTAAAAAAACCACCAACAAATACGGAGCATGTTCGTCGCTTGAATTCAGCTGGATAAAGCTTCATATAAACCAATAACACGGACATGAGCCGTTACACGAAAACACCAACAGTATGGACTCTGAGTAAAGTATCGACCCGGATAAGGCTCAGCATGCTGCACAGGCTAATCCGTGCAGACACTTTCGCCTCCTTCATGTTTTAGGAATCATTCCTCTATATCACTTTTCTCCTGAGATGGAATGCGTCGGCCCGGATAAGCCTGCACGGACTGCGCATGCTGATCTCGGTCGATACATTTCGCAGAGTCCATAGTGTTTGCGCGAACAAGTGCAGTTAACAATATTTACTTATAGGATGTTTAGAAGTGACGCCCCCACACTTGAATGCTTCTAGGGTGGTAGTGGACTGGCATCTACAGACGAACAGTTGATGGGACTGTTCGCCACTGTGTGCAAACAAGCTTGGTGATATTCTTCTTTATTGTTTGAGACAGTGAAGTTTCCAAATGTGTGATGATTTTCAAATGATAAACATTATCAGTAAGTTAAAGTATGAAATAAGCATAGCAAATTGTTCACTTCATATGTTCAACAGCGTCCGCGCAGTCAGGGCTGGACCTACGCCGTTCGTTTATAAGTCAAGGTACATGTAGCAGTCAAGAAGTCAGTAACAAACATTGTCCATATGAATCAGCTAGTAACGTTGTACAATAGGATCTACGCTTATCAAAATACCGCAAGGCTGGCCTTCGTAGATTCTGACTCATACGTTTCACCAATAAAACAATGAATTAATCTTATAAATGACATAACAAGAAATTCACGTTTAACCCTTTCCAACACTCAGACGCTTTCTTGCATTTTGGCAAAAGGAAGAAACTGATTATAATCTGCCATTTCTGATTTTGCCATGATATACAACTTTATTCATAAATTGACCTTTTATTTATTTTCCAAATCTTTGACTACATGTTTTGAAAGTCGTCTGCTGCGGATTTGTTGCATGAGAGAATAGGTAAAGTGGAGTATACATGCATAATATTTCATACATTCCTTCTGTCTACTATGTTAACTATTATAGTAAATTTAGATAGTATTCTTGGAATGTTTGACCCTTTACATTATGCAGCCGACTGTGGAAACCTCTTTAGTAAACGTTTATAATAACATTGTGGGGGAAATGGAAGAAGAGAAACGGCTCAAATCGAGGAAGTTATTCTTTGTCCATAACATTTTAAAATCTGTATCAAAATATAATTGTTAGTTGTTGAGATGTAACAGTATTTATTAAAAATTCTGAAAGCACACGCCACTTGAAAACTCATAACAATCAATTGTTTAATCAAACAGCTGTTTAATAACAGATAGTGGTTTTGGTTTCCTACATCCATGTTTATGCAAAAAGAAACCTTTAAACGCCTCTCAAACGATGAGTATGGTTAACAACTTTTCCGCCGATATTAAAACTAGCGTATTCTCGTTGGAGCTGTGCTACTATAGAAATATTGAACTTCAAACATCAACAGTGTATTTAGGAACACTGTAGATGAACACCGACGCTATCGGAAACGAATAGACAACCATTGCTAGAAGGTTTTTAAAATATATTTGATCCGTTTTATTGATGTTTTACGCCGTTTTCTACATTATTTGAGTTATATCACGACAACCGTTCACTCACTCAAGGTCCCTGGGTAAACAAACCAGTACTAGGCTAAGATATGTGTCTTGCACAATGACACTCCATCATGACCGTCGTGTCTCGACTGGGGTTCGTTCGAAACCGAGACGTTCGGATTCAAATCCCCGACGCTAACCAATCGACCACGGCGGATTCCGAAAAAAAATATATTTTACTAATTGGCGAACTGCGTAGAACCAGATCAAGCTGTGCTTGTTATTATTATTATTATTATAAATTATTAATAATAATGATGATAAGAAGAAGAAGATTATGATGAATAATTTATAGTAGAAGAAGAATATCATAAAAAGAAAAAGAAGTTAAAGATAAAGAGGAAGGAGGAGAAGAAGAAGAAGAGGAAGAAGATAAGGAAGACAAAGAAGAAGAAGACATAGATAAAGAAGAAAAAGAAGAAAAAGAAGAAGAAGCATATCAATTTTTTTTATTACGCATTAAATTATGAAGAAAGCAAACTTACCAGACCAAATCATGGACATCCTATGTCTTTTTCTACTTCCTTAATTACACACACTCAAGGAAAATGTCATACGTTTACAAGAGTTAAAAGGGACACTCACGCGTGTGGGGTGGGGTTGTTGCCTTTGTTATTATTGATGTTGGCATTTGTACTTTGAATCGTTTATTTATTATGTGTCTCGGCTTTAACCATATGATGTATTGTGATCATTTACCCAGTATACTTACGAAGTAACAGGTTTTTTTGCACAGTTTCATGTCTTTACAAATTGATCTTTTTTGTACAAATACTACAACCAAATTATGGACATCCTATGTCCTTTTCTACTTCCTCAATCACACACATTCAAGGAAAATCCGAGATGTGACGAATTTCATAAGTTTACAAGAGTTAAAGAAACACTCGCGCGTGATGGGGGTGGGAGGTTTGTTGCCTTTGTTATTATTGATGTTGGCATTTGTACTATGAAACGTTTATTCATTATGTGTCTCGGCTTTAACCATATGATGTATTGTGATCATTTTCCCGGTATACTTAGGAAGTAACAGGTTTTGTTTTTTACCATTGTCATACACAGTAATTATAAAGTAACTGTTCTCGAACACTCACATAAACTAGCTATGTACTTTGTCGACCACCTCGTTGGTGTATTGATAAACACTCACATAAACTAGCTATGTACTTTGTCGACCACCTCGTTGGTGTATTGATAAACACTCACATAAACTAGCTATGTACTTTATCAAAAGTTTATAAAAAAGAGTTCCAAAGTCATCTACAAAATAAATCTATAATTTACCCTTTACAAGGCCCCCTAATTCCCCGATACACTTTAAGTCGAGTAGGCGTTCCGGAAACACACCGAACCACTTACCAATTATAAAAACGATCAGCAATAAGCAAATCATATTTATTTATTTATTTATTTATTTATTTAAGTCTCATCCATGTACAAACAAAGTCAAATACAAACATATACACTGTACAAAACAATTCACGACAAATATTATACATGGCCATTCTAACTAGAAATATATGCAGAGTAAATACTACTGTACTCATGTTTCTATTCCTAAAATAGAGAAATCAAAAGTAAAATGTTTTCTTGTGCGTAGAATTGCCTTTTAAAAATCCGGCTAATCCGGGCAGACACTTTCGCCTCCTTCGTATTTTCTGTTTAGGAATCATTACTCTATATCACTTTTCTCCTAATATGTAATGTGTCGGCCCGAATTAGCCTGCGCGAACTGCGCAGACTGATCTCGGTCGATATATTTCGCGGAGTCCATAGTGTTTGCGCGAACAAGTGCAGTTAACAATATTTACTTATAGGATGTTTAGAAGTGACGCCCCCACACTTGAATGCTTTTAGGGCGGTAGTGGGCTGGCATCGTTTTCTACAGACGAACAGTTGATGAGACTGTACCGTCACTGTGTGCAAACAAGCTTGAGAATATTCTTCTTTATTGTTAGGGACAGTGAAGTTTTCAAATGTGTGATGATTTTCCAATGATAATCTTGACTTTTTGTTAACCGATCTCAATACATCACCAGTAAGTTAAATCATGAAATAAGCATAGCAAATTGTTCACTTCATATGTCCAACAACGGCCGTGCAGTCAGGGATGGACCTACGCCGTTTGTTTAAAGGTCAACGTACATGTAGCATTCAAGAAGTCACTAACAAACATTGTCCATATAAATCAGCTAGTAACGTTGTACAATAGGATCTACGCTTATCAAAATACCGCAAGGCTGGTCTTCGTAGAGTTTGACTCATACGTATCATCGAATAAAACAATGAATTAATCTTATAAATGACATAACAAGAAATTCACGTTTAACCCTTTCCAACACACAGACGCTTTCTTGCATTGTGGCAAAAGGAAAAACTGTTATAATCTGCCATTTCTGCTTTTCCAAATCTTTGACTACATATTTTGAAAGTCGTCTGCTGCGGATTTATTGCATGAGAGGATAGGTGAAGTGGAGTATACAAACATCCTTCTTTCTACTATGTTAACTATTATAGTAAATTTATATAGTATTCTTGGAATGTTTGACCCTTTACATTTTACTGTCGATGAGTACTGTTAACAACGTTTACGCCGATATTAAAACAAGTGTACCCTCGTTGGAGCCTTGCTACTATAGAAATATTGGAATTCAAACATCAACAGTGTATTTAGGCAAACTGTAGTTTAACACCGACACTATCATAAACGAATGGACAACCAGTGCTAGATTGTTTCTAAAATATCTTTGATGTTTGTTTAATTAGTGTTTTATGACGTTTTCAACATTATTTTAGTTATATCACGACAACAGTTCACTTAGTCATGATCCCTTGGTAAACAAACCATTACAAGGCTAGGAAATGTGCCTTGCTAAAGGGCACTCCGTCATGACCGTCGTGCTGCGACTGGGGATCGAACCCGGGACACCGGTTTCAATTCCTCGACACTAACCAATCGACCACGAACGATCACTAAAAGAAAATTGTTTTAATAATTGGCGAACTGCGTAGAACCAGATCAACCTGTGCTGGTAATTATTATTATTATAAATTATCATAATAATAATGATGATGAGAAGAAGATGATTTGGATGAAACAAAAAGTAGTAGAAGAAGAATATAATATAAAGAAAAAGAAGGAGAAGTAGAAGAAGAATATTATAAAGTGATTATCATTAAATTATGAAGATATCAATAGTGACTGACCAAATCGCCTACATCCTATATCTCTTCCTTCTTTATCTTCGTTAATTACACACACTCAACGAAAATCCAGGATCCGGGATGTGACGAATTTCATACGTTTACAATATTGAAAGAGACACTCTCGCATGTGTGTGTGTGGTTTGGGGGGGGGGGGGGGGGGGGTATGTTTTTGTTGTTATTATTGCTGTAGCATTTGTACTTTGAATCGTTATTAACGTGAAATGATTTGCAAAATATCACATTTCAACATAGAGATACATATATATAATATATATTCTGATATAGTAAATATTTACACTAACCAGAATTCAACATGTGTCTCGGCTTTACACCATGTGATGTATTGTAATCATTTACCCAGTATACCTACGAAGTAACATTATTTTTGCACAGTTTCATGTCTTTACAAATTGAACATTTTGTACAATTAATACTAAAACTATTTGAATACGTATGACTTTGCTTTATATCGATTTGGAGTATGTATTGCGATAGTTCTTGCTAATTGAATAGTGTGACTATCAATCTCGTGATACAGTCCATTTAAGCTATAGTAATTATCTCGGATAAGGCTAAACAAACCTCTTTATGTATTCTAATAGTCAATATAAATTAACACTGTTTAGTTTTGCATTACATTGAGTATGTAATATTGACATATGTCGCGTTAATTTGGGAGCATAAACATATCAGGGAAAAACTGATCACTTCAGTGCGCAATCGTTGATGGGTGAAATGGCGTTATAGTCACTTCCTTTGAATACCACGGATTCTTGCCATGAACACGAGTCCTATGATTTCCTTTTAGTTTGCGCATATAAACCAAAATGAGTTTCCCTGGACATGATTTACAGTAAACCTTAGTTCTTATCTGCGCACGCACTTTGACTCATCCTATACATAAGACGAAGTTTGAAAACATTGTGGGAAAAAGGGAAAATAATACAAATGATTAATTTCTCCTTAAGCTACATTTTTTCTATACAATAAATAATTAAATATACCCTTTATTTATAAGAATTTCAAATAAAACATGCAAAGATATTTTCAAGGTCGTCTGTTGCTGATTCGTGATTTAGTGGAAAGGGATTAGTTTGCTGTATTATGGTTTGAAAACTTTTTAAAATAGTAAAGTGTCGCGATATTCGGATAAACCAATGATACAGACGACAGTCTTGATACGTTACGCGGAAGACTAGTGATAACATCAAGAAAGAACAATTGATCAAAGTTAGCAGGATCTCTTTTAAGACAATGTTTACAACTCGGTATTTACATAAAGCTTTCTATTGCCCGAATAACACATTCACATCATGTGATCAGCGTGGATAACCGTACACCGGAAACAGCATTCTATTGAGACGTAAAACAAGTGCGTTGATGTGGTCACTTAGATTTTACATTTTCCTTAATCCTTTCCCACATACGTCAATTCTGCAGAAACGAAATTTAAAACACCTTGGTGAAAATATGGGACATCACTTTTAATGTAATTTTAACTCTTTCCCACATATAACAGTTCTGCAGGAGACGACTTTGAAAACATCTAGACAACAAAACAGAACATATATATAGGTGACGGTACAATTGCTGACAAAAATTGAAAACACTTTTGCATAAGGAGTAATTGCTCGTTTCGATTGATTTCCTCTTTTAACTACTTTTAATTACTCATTATACGTACTTAATTGTGTCAGATGTTTTGTACTGGAAGATTTTATAAAGTTTTCACAAAAATTGCATTTAAGGAAAATAACCACCGCCCTCTGGCGGCCATATTTTTCATCGGATTGGATTTTTTAAAAAGTCTTGTTAAAAGATCTCCCACAGTGCATGTGTGCCAAATAATGTTTAAAATCGATACTTTGAACAAGATTGTTAAAGCGTTGTCATTTACCACACTTTCTGATGCCGCAGTTACCAAAGTTCTACATGGAATTAAGTTATTTGCACAACTTTGAAAGAGGACCACCTTATATGAAACTATATTAAAATTGGAACTTCGGATAAGGAGAAAATCTATTTTGTAAGAACATGTGATCAGACAATCAGACTACAACGACCGACGCCGGATGGTGAGTGATCACAATTACGAAAGACCGGTGGTGACTTCCAAACTTCACATTTCAAACTTCAAACTTCACACTTCACACTTCACACTTCACACTTCACACTTCGCACTTCACACTTCGGACTTCACACTTCACACTTCACACTTTACACTTCACAATTCATAGATAATATGTTTGAAGTGTGATGTTTGAAGTCTGAAGTCTGAAGTCTGAAGTCTGAGGTATGTAGTTTGAAATTCAGACTTCATACTTCACACTTCATAGATAATATGTTTGAAGTGTAAAGTGTGAAGTGTAAAGTCTGAAGTCTGAGGTTTGAAATTCAGACTTCATACTTCACACTTCATAGATAATATGTTTGAAGTGTGAAGTGTGAAGTATGAAGTTTGAAGTTTTGAAGTGTGAAGTATGAAGTGTGAAGTGTGAAGTGTGAAGTATGAAGTATGAAGTTTGAAGTCTAAAGTATGAAGTATGAAGTTTGAAGTGTGAAGTGTGAAGTGTGAAGTGTGAAGTTTGAAGTGTGAAGTGTGAAGTTTGAAGTCTGAAGTATGAAGTTTGAAGTCTGAAGTATGAAATTTAGACTTCATACTTCACACTTTAAACTTCACAGTTCACAATTCACACTTCAAACATATTATCTATGAAGTCTGAATTTCAAACTTCATACTTCAGACTTCAGACTTCAAACATATTATCTTTGAAGTGTGAAGTATGAAGTGTGAAGTGTAAAAAATGTGAAGTATGAAGTTTGGAAGTCACCACCGGTCTTTCGTACACAATAGAGTAGCCTGCACTTCGTGCTTAGAGCGCTATGGTGAGCCAAACCGGGAAATTGATCATCGGACATACATGGAAGCTGTGTTCTTCACTTACGTTTTGTGAACTTCTCTTGTGGAACTATTAGTTTTGATTTGATTGAAACGTATTGTTTTAGTTGTATAACACTTTACCAAAATCGATCTAAAAATGAATGGCCGGACAAGTTGAGTGATAAACTCAAGCAATCCCAACATATTCAAGGACTATATTTCTCGAATAACGTTTACGTTTACGACAGTTCAACTTTATAAACTCGATACACTGCATGCTCTTCAAACTGAATTGGAATATTGATTGCTACAGCTATCATATTTGCCCAAATACTAGTGTTAATTGCAAGTAACATATATTCAGATACAGCTGGCATTAATGTTTCATGTCGCTGCTATATGATAGTTTGTTTGTTCGTATGTATGATGTTTCACGCCGCTTTCAGCAGATACTCAATCAGATGACGGCGTTACCAACACTACTGGTTCATTAATCCTGACACCAGCGTGTTAGTCGTTATCCCATCCCTACAATCCTGAGGACCAAACAGGGAAAGCCATTATTACAATTTATTGTTGAAGTCTTCGGTATGACCAAGCCGGGGATCGAACTATCTGCGACCTTCTGCACCCGAAGCAGACGCTCTTTCACTACACAACCGAGGTGCTCTGTAATATGTAATACTTATAAAGTCAATCAGTCGTTAGCTATTCCAGTATTTCGGTTTTGTTGTCGACATAAGTATGTCCCTCCAATTCACATGAATGAACTGTAATCACAATATGTAGTGTTTTGGTAATATTTAGATAAAATATAAAACTGTAAAAAGAAGAAAGAATATACATAATAAATATTTAATTTTACCCTAATACATTGCTACCAGAAGACTTATAAACATATGTTCCTCTGGCTGGCGTCAATAGCGATTTTTATAGCTTTTTTATGATTCCATCTTTTCCCGTTAGTGTCATTCTTGCTCTTATAATGTAACGCATGTAAATGATACGTTGATCTAAGCTGCTGTTTAATCAGCTTACTGCCCATATGTGTATATTTCGTTATTTGAATAAATGACAATTTGTTGTAATTTTTCTGCTTATTAGTAATGCCGGAAAACATAGCAGATATACAAGCGTGTTATACCAGGTTGCATATTACCAATATGTTGGTTATTGCTGGAAACACGCGTTGGACATAGAATAATATTATTTGCAAAATAATTGCATTTAGGGCGACAAGGGATACACTTGTTATGTCATACTACTTCCTGATTATCTTCTAAGCCGATGACCAATCAACTTATGAAGGCTCCGGTTATCCGCAATGATGACGGTCTCGTGACCTCATAAGCTGTGCAAACGTCCATATTTGTATATGTCCCAGTTCCGTTATGCTGTTCATGAAAGACAGACAAGCATTCGATTCATTTAAAAAAGAAAAGATCCCCCCCCCCCCCCCACCCCCCTTCCTTTATCCTCAATAACTGACATTAATCTGTCATTTAAATACCTAAAGGTTTAAATTCATTTCATTTCAGTGTGATGTAGTCAGAGTTATATTGTTGTATATCACTTTTTGTGGGCCCTTTTTTATGATGCTATCTTTTCACGTTAGTGTCATTCCGGCTCTTGTAAATGATAATTTGATTAGGGCTTCTGCGCATAGGTGTTTATTTCGTCATTTAAATAAAGGACAATTTTCATTCTATCCCTTTTGTCTGTAAATTATTAATGCCGGAAAACATAGCAGATATACAAGCGTGTTATACCATGTTGAACATTATCAATATGTTGGTTGTTGCTGGAAACACGCGTTGGACATAAATAAACATGAGTGAAGTGTAAACATACTATGTTGTGGTTCATATGTTTATGTTAGATTAAATAGATCCTGTAAAATTAGGAAAATAATATACATAACAATTACTTTCATTTTATCACGGAACATGACTTACAGAAGATTAGCTTACCAATATTAAAAATATGCCACTTTAATACAAACGAATTAAAAAAAGAACACGCGTTCTTGCAAGACGACTGCTTCACCTGGAAATTGAAATTCTTTAAACACTATATTTTGTGTTCCTCAAACACAACCCTTAATCTCAGGTTATCGATACAGAACTACCACAGTGCTCTTTAACTAATTAATTCGCAGAGAACCTTTGATGTTAATAATACACGCTTTGAAGTTGTAGACACATTAAAATATCTGGGAACTGTTCTCCAAACATCGTCGTCTTGCTACTGCCAAAAAACATGTAGATCAAGCAAGGAAAAGTTTATTTAGTCTATATTTCAAAATTAGAAATCTCTATTTACCTATCGACTACCATTGTTTGATAATACTATTGTGCATAGTTAATGTTTCGTGTGCAAGGTATTGGGTCACGGTGATTTCACTATTATTGAAAAGGTACATACATGAAACACATTCATAATGTCAAGAAAAGTACTCCACATGGTATGCTCTATGGAGATCTAGGTCGCTACTCCTAGTATACCGGGTACCACACTACAATTACAAGTCGCCATTGTTGATTCATGCAAGCCCCTCTTATTTGCCATAGTACACCGGGTACCGCACTACAATTACAATTCGCCATTGTTAGTTCATGCAAGACGCACTTATTTGCTAAAGTACACCGGATACCACACTACAATTACAAGTCGCCATTGTTGGTTCATGCAAGACGGACTTATTTGCCAAAGTACACCGAACACCACACTACAATTACAAGTCGCCATTGTTGGTTCATGTAAGACGCACTAATTAACTAAATAGTATGTCAAGTACGACACTACTCTTACAAGTCGCCATTGGTAGTTCATTCAAGACGCACGTATTTACCCTAGTACCTCGTGTACCAGAGAGGTCTGGATGAAATGAAAATTCACGCAGATATCTTATCTATTGTGATGTATTTTCGAGTCAGCAGAAGACCGGCTGTCACAAGTCTGTGGTCTTTTTATTTTCACAATATAGTTTTTGAATGGGAGGGTCTTATAGCAAAAAATATGCATGCATGATATGTGATAAGTGCCTCTTCTGCCTACGGCTATTGGTGGGAGATTCCTGAATTCGAATCCTGGCTAGGCCGTCAAATTTTAAGAATGACTTAATTCAGTGTGAATGTCAAACTTCCATGCTACAATGCGCAAAACTATATGTGGGAAGGTTGCCAGTTGCCTGGGGTGAATGGTGTGCAGTGGAAGCCCCGTGATATAACTGAAATACTGTTAAACAAAACTCAAATAAATAAAAATACCAAGAAAACACATTGTAATGTAATCACAGTATGAACAGACGTCTCCGGTGTTTGTGCTTGAATGCCGTTGGGGACATTGTACGCCGTCAATATGTACGTATACATGTTTTGACAAAAACGTTAGACGTGGACGGGTCTGTAGATCGTTACAGTCTTATCATACTCTGTACAGATCACCAATGTACGTATACAGGTTTTGACAAGATCGTAAGACGTGGACGGGTCAGTAGATTGTCACAGTTCCATCAGACCCTGTACGGATCTTCAATGTACGTATAATAAATTCCTAGATACAGCTTTACACATGGCCCGCTTTCTTCCAAGTTAACTTGATACTCACCCAATGATCTCAAGCCCATCCATGTAAGACGATTGAGCCGGGGTTCGAAACCACGACCTCAGGATTTATAGCCCTCGTGGTTACCGACTGAGAGATAGCGACTCGACACAATGCAGTGTGAACGGAGGTTAATACTCTCATATCCCTGACGTAGTGATTATTGACTCTCTTGAACTGCTGTGTCTCTTATTTGTGAACTTCGTATGTTCAGGACCACCGGGCGCACATGGTTCGATCCCCATTCACCGGCGATCATGTTTGAGAGCCCTTCGGCAAGGCATATTTCTTAGCCTAGTATTTGGTTTGTTTTCACAGAATGTTTGGATAAGTGAACTGTCGCGCTGTGATATAACTAAATAGTGTTGAAAACGACGTTAAACATCTCACAAAACAAATATTCAGAAACAGTAGACCTTAAGGCAACAATAGTTATTGCCAAGTATAATTTAATGCCATACAATGTAAAATTCGGCATTTCTGAACAGTGAAGGTACATTCAATCCGTCTTACCATACATAATATATACACGTTTACATTCAATCCGTTTTACCATACATAATATATACGTGTTGACAACGTTTACATTCAATCCGTTTTACCATACATAATATATACACGTTGACATTCAATCCGTCTTACCATACATAATATATACACGTTAACATTCAATCCGTTTTACCATACATAATATATACACGTTGACAACATTTACATTCAATCCGTTTTACCATACATAATATATACACGTTGACAACGTTTACATTCAATCCGTCTTACCATACATAATATATACACGTTGACAACGTTTACATTCAATCCGTCTTACCATACATAATATATACACGTTGACAACGTTTACATTCAATCCGTTTTACCATACATAATATATACACGTTGACAACGTTTACATTCAATCCGTTTTACCATACATAATATATACACGTTGACAACGTTTACATTCAATCCGTTTTACCATACATAATATATACACGTTGACATTCAATCCGTCTTACCATACATAATATATACACGTTAACATTCAATCCGTCTTACCATACATAATATATACACGTTGACAACGTTTACATTCAATCCGTCTTACCATACATAATATATACACGTTGACAACGTTTACATTCAATCCGTCTTACCATACATAATATATACACGTTGACAACGTTTACATTCAATCCGTTTTACCATACATAATATATACACGTTGACAACGTTTACATTCAATCCGTCTTACCATACATAATATATACACGTTGACAACGTTTACATTCAATCCGTCTTACCAAACATAATATATACACGTTGACAAACGCTTATAACAAGCTTATGTCAGTGATACGTGAACAATGTATTTACTGATCAGACTTTATGGATGCACATGCTGATCTGGATCTACATCGTTCACAATAGCCAACTTGTACCTTTATCCATAGATGAGCATAAATTAGTATATCAACTGTCAGTCCTTCCGTTTGTTTATTAATTTACACAGTTTGCAAAGTAGCATTTATATTTTCAGCGATAGTACCACAACACATCTCGAATCAAACAAACTGGAACAAATTATTGGGCCAAGGAGGTTGCAACAGAAATGGTGCCGAAAGGACGCCCTATTCAGTTTTCTCTGTCGCCGTCGTACTGTCTCTGTACATGATAATGTAGCTTTATGGCTTCAAGAAAGTGGTAGAATAGACGTGTGTGTATTGTATCTGTTGGGGGTGAATTTAATACTAATGCCTTAACCGTTTTCACAAAGAAATAACCTGCATGGAGTGACTTTGAAAACATTAAGGCAGAATAAAATGAAATAAGCATGTATATAGAAATGACAGAACATTAATTGGAGACATCTGTCAGTTATCTCCCTTTAATACTCTCTACATCTAGCTAGGTCCTATCTTTTGTTTTCCTCTGTTTTTATCATTGGTTTCTTTGCACTGGATGGGGCACTTATAATTGCATTTTCTTGGCCAACTGTTATTAGATTGACTAGTAATTCCACATTTGTTTTCTTTAAACACTGCTATGTAAATTTTCTCTTTTGAATCATCACTTTAATTAACACATTTATGATTAATGTGTACGGAGTAATTGCAATATCTCATTGCAAAATAGCGATAAAGACAAAGGATTCCAACTAAAAGGACCTACCAACTATTTGGTCTTCCTTGGTCTTTATCTGACAAGGGAGATAATATAATTATCATTAATGTCCCTCATTGAATAGGATTGAAAACATTGTTGCAAATTAAGATTTGTTTTCTTATGAGCAACTTTTCGTTCTGCCACACTGTTTTCAAAGTCGCCAGCTACGGATGCATCAACATGCGTCTTCATGTATGGGAAAGTGTTAAATCGCAAAAAAGAATTATAAATAAAATAAATATAAGTATATATATATGACATGTTTGAATGCTACCAATTGACAAGGACACAGCAAATGAGCAACATACGCCTTGCGAATTGCAATCATCAACAGACGACTTGTGAAAACATTGTGGCAAAAGGATCAATGGCTCATAATGAGCAATTTCTTCTTTTGCCACATTTTTTTGTTATCACTATTCAATAATGAAACAATTAGTTATAGAAATATTTGCTATTTTTGTCGAAATTATTTCAAAGGCGTCTGTTTCGGATTTGTAGGCTGTACTTCGAACGTTCCTGTCAAAACCTTTATCTAGGACTATATTACACGTACATTGATAATCACTACAGACTCTGATGAGACTGTGACGATCAACAGACCAGTCCGAGTCATCATTATTCGCACTGGCAACATAACTCCAAATCGCATGACGCGGCTCAAAAGAGCGGTCATCCAGGAAAGCCGAATTAACAAGTCTTCTCATATCACATCGGCCAGTTCACTTACCGATGTTTTCCCTGGTTTTCACACACCTAGTACACCACACACCGGCCTTTCCGAGTAACTGTCATATTTTCCACATAGACGGTCAGCCTATATCTGGTAGACGGATGACGTTTGCCGCATTGGCAATGTTCAAAGATTGGAAAGTATGTTGGTTTAGCTGGTGTTCGAACTCACACCCCCTGGATTGACAACCAGCGCCGCTACCGACTGAGCTACAGAGGCTCGGCGTGATTATTAGACCCTGTCTGTGCGTTCATGCTGAGGATCCAAATATAAACTGCTGTACAGAAGTTTCTTGAATTTTGTTAAGATTAATTAATCCTTTCCCTTATATAAACGCTTTCGGACGCCTCTGCAGCAGACGGCTTTTTGAAAACATGGCGCAAAAGAAGAAATTGCTCAAAACGAGCAATTTCTCCTTTTTGCCACCATGTTTTCAACTCGATTCAATTATTGTTTTTTTTTTCAATTAAAGGGAATTTCTGTGCGTTTGCCGATACTTTTTCAAAGTCGTCTGCTTCAGATTTTTTGTATGTGGGAAAGGGTTAATGAACAGTGCACAGTCAGATAAGACCAGCTGCTCTAAATCTACAATGCTCGGAAATGCATTACGAGTAGCTCTTAAATATATCGCAGATGAATGTATATATATGAAATAAATGTTGAATACATAATTGATAAAATTGCATAAATGTCTATGTAAACCAGTTAGGTTTTTTCTCCAAAATGAGTTGAAATCTGATGAAACACTTTCTAGTATCTTGACCATTTTTTCCCAATCCATCAACATAACGTTCATTTATTTTCTAACAGTTCGCATAAATTTCTCCTTTCTTAAATGTTGATAATATGACGTCGTGGATGTACATGTACTGGTCCTGCAGAAAACAAATATAACAAGTTATATATTTCGATGGAATAAAAATAGGGTAATTTTCAATGCGCTTTCAATAGTATTTCATTATAGTGTGGTGAATGAATACTCATTCAGTAATAGGCTAGGAAGTGTGCCTTACCCATGAGCACACAACTATGCCCGCCGCTAGTTGGCCATTTCCCCCCGCTCCCACCAAAACAACATTTGATAACCTAAATGACTTGCTAAAATTGAAATCCAACTGCAAGTTGCAATTTCTGATGTTCAGTGAAAAGTCAGTAAATGACAAAATCAGTGAATGACTTCCTGCACCACGTGAACATGAGTGGTGTTCCAGGTAAAACAACCTAAACGTAGCTGTTATACATGTGAAAAAGCGCATTCTTGCTATTTATCAAATGGATAGTGCTTAACAAAATCTTAAAATCCTCTTTGACCAATATGTGAAGATAAACCTGCGCTGATGTGCTCGATGATCTGTTTCTATACGAGTCACGAATGCTCCAAGGCCGCTCATATAGAGGTGAACTGCGTTCTAAGAAAACTTACCTTAACGCATATACATGTATAGGTAGTATTACGCAGTCCGATCTAAATCTGCACTTGTTGACAATTAATGATAAAAAAATCCAGAAACTTCCAGTGAAGATTAAGAACAACCATTGCATCTGCGCAATCTGACCTGGTCTGTGACTCAATTAAGATAAGCACCGCATGCTCGGACTTCTCCTCCAAAAGAGCTCACCGAACACTATTTGTTTTCACCTTCATATTTACCAAGCATTATACGAGCCATATGAATACATGTATTAAGGTATCTTCTGCGTTTATCTGATATTGATATACTTACGAAGGATGGGATGATATTTTCGTTCCTCTCTTTCATTAGTTTAACGGACTGTACTATATTGATATGACCTTGATCCCTTTTCATACGTTCTAGTTCATTTAGAAGAAGACATACCAAGCCACTTCTCTCATAGCCATTGCTAAATAATAATATATGAGAAAGGTTATTAAATAATGCCATGCAGCTTGACATGGACCTACAGTGCGACTCGCGTTATATTTAATTAACCCTTTCCAACATACAACCAAACTGTGGCAGACGACTTTGAAAACATATATTCAAAAATGTGAAAAATTTCCAATAATGACCGTTTAATTATTTAATAGAATTTAAAACACTCATTATGATAAATTTCATCTTTGTCACAGTGTTTTCAAAAGTCGTCTGCTGCAGGGGCGTCTGAAAGCGTCTACATGTGTGAAAGGGTTAAAGAAACTGTCTCGCGATTGGAGGGACATGATTTTTAATCAACACAAAATTAAAAACTAACAAAGACTATATCGAATTGGTTCCGATTCAGTAGACTTTTCATGCTAAACAGGTGCACACGTATGCTAGCAGGGTTAGTCTATCATATAACATATTACCATTATCTAAATATAGTTTCATTTTTTGTATCAAGACCAAAATTGCGAGACATCCCTTGAACTATTTACCCGACATGATTTATAAAGAGTTATATATTATCTGAGAAAAATATAGTATCTTCAGCAGAAGGCTTTTGAAAACATTGTTTCAAATACATGTTTGCCCAAAGGACAGAGCCAGCTCACTGTTGTCGAGTTTTACATACCTGCAGTGTACAAGGATGGGTTGTTCACTAGTCAAACGTTGCTGCCAATCTAACACTAGTTCTAGAAAGTTTACCATGCATTGGGATTCTGGAAGTACGGACTGTTGAGTGTTCCAGTTTGTAAATTCAAATTGATGCAATGTTGTTGGTCCTTCATTCTAAAAAAAGTTATCATTTCAGTGTTAATAAATGGTGAGTTCCTTAAAGGCGTAAGTTATCTAAAAGAATACATGTGCCACTTTGAAAGTGCATGATAACATTTGAACTGATAACACCTGAAAAAACATCTGAAAAAATAATATGTTACCGATTTAAAAAAAAAAAAAAAAATATTTGACGTATGTGTTATCTTGACTCCTCGCTGCCTTTTTTCTAGGAAAATCTTTTAAATATTCATGTATAATTTAAAACAATGCTAATGTTCTCATAATGACGCACGTACATGTGTTGCAACGAGACGCTAAATCGCTAGCGAGGCTCATGTACTACTGGATTACTATGCTAGGGATGACCATATCCCATGATGGTTGGTGGCAGAAAAGATTAACATTTGACAAATCGCTAGCGAGGCTCATGTACTAAATGAATACTATGCTAGGGATGACCACATCCACCGATGATTGGTGGCGGAAAAGATTAACGTTTGACACCAGTACGGAATTAAAACAGAAAATATGCTGCTTTAAACATCGAATGAGTTCAAGCATGGTTGGTGTTATTTTACTGCACTTGAAATAGGGGTAATGTGCGGTATCTAACTACTAACAAGCAACGATGACATGAAAAAAAAGGTTAAATAAAGTAAACGAAATTGTCTTCTTCAAAAACAGAGATCTTTGTTATTCAAACAGATGGTTAAAACCCTAAATTGGGATGAGAAATACCCACCAACAAATATGATGTACATGTGATATGCGTTAATTATAAACCGATAGCTTCTTGTTCAAAGCTGAGCCCGAACTTCTAACACGACTGAATTAAACAGAGGCCATACATTTTAATGATACTTACAATTTATTTCAAAAACCTTAGAATGCGAATTTTCCTAAGAGATGGTTCAGTTAAAAAACTAGATACAACAAAACATTCTACAGCTGATGACTTAGACAACCTCTTGGTTAACACTCGAATACTTGTATAAATGAATGTATGAATATTGTAAACTTTTGTAAACATTTGCAAACATTCGGTAGAAGGATTTAATTTATGCTAAATGATGAGATACTGTGTTCTATCAGTGAAATAAAATCCATATCAGGGCTTGTGAGTTCGAATCCCTGCTCTGCACACTTTCTTTCAGACGTTTGACAAAAGTCAATGCGACATGCGTCATTCGTCTTCGACCAATTGGCTAAGTCTATGTGGGAAAGCAGCCTGTTGCTTTGGAAGATTGTTGTGTGGAGTACTGGTGTGAAAAGCAGGAAACACATGAGTAGGTGAACTGGCCGACGTGATATCAATCAATCACACTGTGAGTGATATAGGTATGCCGGAACTATATTTTTACTTATAAAGGGAGGCCACTTTGTTAATATATATCCTTCCAGTATATACAAGTGACCTCCCTTTCTTTCCTTAAAAGGACTTATTGTCATTGTCTGACATTGTGTAGTACACAAATAAATCCAATAGATATGTTCACTATCTTTTCTCGTAGGAACTGTTCAATATGGTGGACTAACTGCTTTTGAAAAGGACATTCACACAGATTCGTGCGCGTGTGAACAGGTACAAAGACACTAAATAGTACCATTCTTTCGTCATCAATTAGCATGAAATATGGAATATATCTCATCGGGAAGTGATACAAAACAAACAAATATCCTCTATATATTGATTCTCCTTTTGCCACAATGTGTTAAAAGCATCATCTGCTGCAGATGACTCTGCTTTTGGAAAACGACACTACGTAATAAAGGGTAACGTTACGAAATAAAGGGTAAACGTTAAGTAATAAAGTGTAATAAAGGGTTTACCGTTACGTAATACTCACACTGTCATAGGTTAATCTCGTCTCTTTGAGAAGATCCGATTGCATTTCTTCTGTCAAAACTACTCTGTTTTTATGGCAAATTGTTTCATTGTTGGCACAAAGGTTTAAGCACATCTTAAATAGAGAGGAGAGGTTTATCAAGCTACGACATACTAAAACCGCCCTTTGGATGTTTGAAGATTTCTGACAATTCGTAATATTAATAATAATAAATAATAATAATTAATTTGTACTGGTCATGAAATCTTCCAATGACTGTTTTCTCAATGCAGCCATCTTTAAATCAGGAGAAAACAAACAATATACACATTTAGAATAACAAGGTATGACAAGTATGAATCAAGGTGAGCCTATATGCACACGTTTATTATTGGAATCATAATGACATGTATACATTAAAACAGAAATAAAGCGACGGAAATAATGAAAACAATTATCAATATGGGGAAAATTAAAATTTAATGACGATATTGAAGCCATATCGTTTTGCCACATAAATGATATGCTGTCGGACGGACAGACCGGGATCAGGTTTATCCTGCTGCTAGAGCAGGCTTATCTGGCCTGGTTCTGTTATGGTCGAACAGTTTGAGGAAATCAATGTCAACGTTCACAAAGTTCCCTTATAGTATGATTCAGTGTAGGCGAACGTCATGTTCACGATCTTCAGTGTCATTAAAGTGAATTGCTGGAATCCATTCACCTTTACAAGTAAATGTACCACGTCACTTGCGGTATACGGAAAGTGAATTACTGGAATCCATTCCTCTTTACAAGTACCAAGTAACTTGCGGTATACGGAAATTGAAAATCATCTTTTTTTTCATAAATCGGGATCAAGCTTAATTTTACTCCGAATTTGAAATGCTTGCCGATTGTTTTCAATAAGAATTCTTATCACTTTCGGTTTATATGAATTTTTCCTACTTATTCATCGCGTATCTAATTATCATTCTTAGTTCCGTTTACTGTTTCCAATCCTTTAATCTGCACCAGAAGACTTTAAAATCTTCTGGAAATATGAAAAGTGAAAGTTTTAATAGTCATGGGCGATGACACATTGTGTAAAGTGGAAGGAATTATGAGCAATTATTCCTTTAGCCACAATGTCTGCTATAGATGCGTCAAAATGTGTTTGCGTGTGGGAAACGGTTATTTAAACATGAATTTAAATATTTGAGCAATTTCTCCTTTGGCCACAATGTTTTCGACTTTATTATTCAATTAAGCTATCTTTTATGAAGATTGTTCAGGTTTTTGTCACTATGTTTTCAAAGTCGTCTGCTGTAGATTTGTTGTATGTGGGAAAGGCTTAACGCAAACAGTCGATTATAACCGATCGTACTAATGAGTACATGTTTATGATTATCGAAATTGTAAGAATATTAGGATTACCTCCGTAATAACATATCTTTCCTAAATCTGTAGAAATCTGTATGAAGCCCTGTCCGGGCGTGTTAAATAATAAGGAATATATATAAAGAATATAGAATAAAGACGAGTTTTACCCCGTAATTGGTCGCTGACGGATCTGTAAGCATTATGACAGTTTTCACATTTTGCTCAACTATTAATGACCAAAAACCTGCGATTGTTGAGTCTGTCGGAGATTTGGTGATAATGAACGTGTTCTTTTCCTCGTAGTTCTGAAAGAGAAGGTACACAAAGCCACAGATAATTTACATCTTTTTCAAAGGATAACTCTTGTATTAATCACTTAGACCCCTTAGAAAGAAACGATTCTTGTTAATACCACAATATGGGTTTTGTCAGCCATATCACGATTTTACAATGTGAAATAGGCCCGTACATTTGAAAATGAACAAGTTTGCTTTTGTGAACAATGTAGATTCAGATGAGCAAGACATAAGCACGCTTATTAGAAGATTATGTTCGCTTTTGTAGATTCGTATAAAACGGAACAGGGTGAGCCGAGCATAAGCTATTAGGAAATTCTAACTTTTACCTTTTTCAAAACTTAAAAAAAATGGTAGTATATATAATGGCTTCCCTCACCCCCTTGGTCCCCAGGGCTTGGAGATAAAAAAAAAAGACGATACAATAACGATTCGTTCATGACCGTGCCAGAGGAACCCTGATGTGTTATGAAACAATATAAAACATCAAACTAATTGTGTAACCGATACGAAACGCTAATCTATATCACTAACAAGGATCGTATATTAATACACAACAGTTATTCTATGTGAACAATATATATGTATATGTATATTTACTGTACTTTGGGCATGTTGCCTCTATTTACAAATAAATAATTAATGCATTTATTGCATCTTTTGCAATTTGAAAGTCAGTCATTATAGAAATACTTTTCTGGATCGGTAGTACCCTGCTTTGAAAACATATTTTCTTGCATATGGAAAACTTCTTAAAATTAAAGTGTTATCATTAAAAAGAGATGAAAACATTGTGACAAAATGAAGAACTTGTTCATTTTGAACAATTTCTTCTTTTGAACAATGATTTCAAAAGTCGTTTTCTACAGAATGCGTCCACAAGGTGTAAATTAGTAACATCTCAACGGGAACAGAAAGATAACATACCGGAAGTAGAACTGCTCCTAAAGAAAAGGCATCTTCCATGTTCTGTAACCTGGGTAGGAATTCGTCACCTGGAGAGGAAATGGAAACGGCTTAACCATGTCCAACATGAATATGTTTATTTTCAAGCATCTGCAACAAACTACTTTTGAAAACATTGTGGTAAAAGAAGAAATTGCTCATTATAAGCGATTTATCCTTTTGTCACATAGTTTCATATATTTAATAAGAACAATCTCGACAAAGATTAGAATGCACGTTTATTAGGCTGATCTTGGTCGACACCTTTGTCAATTATGTTGAAAATCTCGAATCGCCTGATATATAAATGCTGTATAATGCCGTGTATAGCAGAATACGGGTCGACAGTTAGTCTAAAAAAGCTATTTTAATATTTATCTTTAAGATATATAACATATTTCAAAGTCATATTTATTGTAGAATAATTACACATTCTATTATGGATCATCCAGATGATCATTTAATACAAGGAAGGAACAAATATATCGCTTAAGAAACCAGTGGCCGAGAGTAAACATGGTGTATTTTAGAACGGACGTCCTGGGTTCGATTTACTGTTCCCGGTGCCCAAGCTTGTGCGCTTATGGTATAGAGAAGTGTTCTATCCCCCGTGTGTAACAGAAATGTTGTTGAAAACAACGTAAAATCCGAAATTAACAATAAAGGTAAACCACCAGATAAATATTATCAACTAAATTATAATTATGTTAACGGTTGATTACACAAAAAGCTCCGCTTACTTGTAATATTTGAAATAGACTTGCTCTTCTCTATAAATACGTTAGAATATTCCACCTCATTGTCGGCAATTCCGTCCTGCATGACCCTCTTCCGATCTTCCACACTCTCCACAATCAGCTACGTGTAACAATGACAAAAGAAACAAGAACATGGTTTTGCTTGTTTGAATTGTGTTTTACGCCACTTACTACAGTGTTTCAGTTATATCACGGCGTTTTCTGTGTAATTTACAAGTATTACCAGTTTACCGGTGTCATTTATCCTATATGTATCGACCCTGATCAGCATGCGCAGTCCTTGTAGGCTAATCTGGGCCAATACATTCTGTTTTAGAGGGATAAAGGAACAGAGGAATGATTCCTGAAACGGAAATGGCACAGGAGGCGAAAAGTGTGTGTCCGGGTTAGCCTGCGTGGCATGTTTAGGCTGGTCCGGATCGATACTTAACGAGTCCACAATGTTGGTTTTCTTGCTGGACGGCTCATATGTTTAAGTAAGTTGAAATATCATGGAGACATGACAATATATCAGGAAACATTATTGACCTTGTACACGTATAATTTGATGTATATTCGTAAATATGTACCACTCTATGTTATTATATTTGTATTATTTGACTATGAGCTATAATGCTTAATGTCTAAATAAAGTTTATGTTATGTTATGTAATGTAATCTACTCATCATGTGATAGTTCAGTTTAGACGGACTGTATCTGTTTTTATTAGAAAAGAAAAATCCATTTCAAATTTGACACATGAATGTACAAATAAATGAACCTAACTTGATATAAAAGTACTTTCTATTTTTTAAAAATGAGTACTCTTACTCTAAATTACCATTTCTTTGAAAGTTCTAGTTTCGATACAAAGATGTTGTTTGAATTCCTCGCTTGCTTACCATGGATTTACTTAAAATAAGTTTGTGCGATTAAATACTTACGCTGTACTGAGCTTTGATTCCTATAAGATTTTCGTCAGTGAGATATTTATATACATCTTCAAATTGACTGGACCATATATTGTGTGTACCAAAAAATAAGGTGTCAGCAACAGCCTCGTGGAGAAAGACGTACTGCTCCTGAAATGATATTTAAGATAATTTCGTAATTGTACGATATTGTTTATTGATATTATATATGCGAATCTACAAATATGAAAACAAACTTTTTACGAAATACCTCTCCCGACCAGTTAAGCCTTTAAGCCACACTAAATTATAACTAACTTAGTTATCTAAAATTATACAATTACACTCCTAATCAAATTATCGTAGAAAATATTGTGAGAAAATTTACAACCCATGTTACCAACGTGGTACCAAATTAAACTAACTATTTATAGAATTGAAATAGCTTCCCTGGAAATAACTCGTGAACATTTGGCGATTAGGGGTCTTGTTGCATCTGCTTATAGTGACGACTCCGGTAAACCTGTACACAAGAATAGCCACAACAGAGTCTTCACTGTTTGCCTGCATGTCATATAGTTCTTAAAGTTTCTTCATACAAACATTTAAGTGAACTAAGTAACCTCTGTGGAGCTTTAAGTGACGCTGCAACAAACTCTATTTTCGTATAAATAATTCCCCCGTTTCGCTTTGGCTCATAAAACATATCATTGTCCGATATGTATCCAGCCAAACATAACTTCATTTTCCTTAGACTAATTTAAATTTGTTAAAATCTAATCATGTCTTTTATTTAACTCGTCACTATCTACGAACTATTTCGGTATCAGACAGTGTATCATTCTATGACCTACATTTCTAGTCTTATAATATAAATTGGCGATAATTATAACATACATTTTATAACATGCCTACATTATATTATCACCTAAATTCCGACAACAGGTGTACATCATAATGTTCAGAGACAACACAAACAGTAATGTTAGCAAACAGTATAGTCAAGAGTGGATTAATTTGACATTTAAACAGTACCTACTGTCTTACTCTATATTTCAAACTGAAATATGTACTTCGACGATTTAGCACAACTTGTTATTAATAAAGTACATTGATATGATCCACATTTAGCTTAGAGTCGAAATTGGATTTTTGAAATCGAACTGGTGTCAAATCAAACTGGTGTGTGTCAAAATCAAACTAGTAAATCAAACTGGTGTCAAAATACAAATCAAACTGGTGTCAAAATACAAATCAAACTGGTGTCAAATCAAACTGGTATTAAATCAAACTGGTGTCAAATCAAACTGGTATCAAATCAAACTGGTATCAAATCAAACTGGTGTCAAATCAAACTGTTGTCAAATCACCCTGGTATGTGTCAAATCAAACTGGTGTCAAATTCAAACTGAGGTCAAATCGGTGTCAAAATCAAACTGGTGTCAAATTCAAACTGAGGTCAAATCGGTGTCAAATCAAAATGGTGTCAAATCAAACTGGTGTCAAATCAAACTGTTGTCAAATCAAACTGGTATCAACCTCATACCTTTGTTTGCACCAAGTTAGGTCGTTGGTCCCTTATTGACGTCACTGTATCCAACATATTAAGAGTATCATCCGATTGTGCTTGATGGTAAGCGTTGTCAAGGGCTATAAATGTCCCTGTCCTACCAATACCAGCACTGTAAAAATAGATTATTGCATATAATTACAACATTATAAAGTTCATGTAAAAATGGATTATTTCATATAATTACAACATTCTAAAGTTCATGTAAAAATTAGATTATTGTATAACATTCTAAAGTTCATGTAAAACTAGATTATTGTATATAACTACAACATTCTAAAGTTCATGTAAAAATTAGATTATTGTATATAACTACAACACTCTAAAGTTCATGTTAAACTAGATTATTGTATATAACTACAACATTCAATAGTTCATGTAAAAAATAGATTATTGTACATAACTACAACATTCTAAAGTTCATGTAAAACTAGATTATTGCATATAATTACAACATTCTAAAGTTCATGTAAAAAAAGATTATTGTATATAACTACAACATTCTTAAGTTCATGTAAAAATAGACTATTGTATATACCTACAACATTCTAAAGTTCATGTAAAACTAGATTATTGTATATAACTACAACATTCTCTAGTTCATGTAAAACTAGATTATTGTATATAACTACAATATTCTAAAGTTCATGTAAATCTGTTGGAATTTTGTTTAACCTCTTTTTCAACAATGTCTTTTTAAATATGTATTCTATGCTTCAGTTGTATCGTTATCCAACAAGCATGAACGCCAATGAGAGAAGCCATTACTACCGTTTTTAAAGTCTGTGGTATGACCCGACCGGGGATCGTACCTTGGTCGCTCACACCTACGAGGACGCTAACATACCTACACCAAAGACACGGTAAATGTCATGTCAAATATGATTTGTTAATATTTATCATAACTTGACACTTTTAATCTGATCTCCAACGCTGTACAAAAATGAACATTTTGAAGACCTGCATGTATTTCCCTTGAATGTAAGTCATAGTTATATGAAACTGTGCATGAAGGTAAATATCAAGTGACTTCTACAAAGTAATAAATGTGTAAGTCTTAATATAGAAATTATATATTCATATGCTGTATATATAAACGATCCAATTGCATTAGATCCAGGGAAGAACAGAATCTTTGTGATTCTGCAAAGTTTGCCCTTTGTAAACTTAACGCTTTTAACTCAAACCTTTTTATTATGCGATATATATTTTCGTTTATATAATCTAATTAAACCAACAAAGTTAGTCAGTTTTGTTAATTTATAGAATGATAAAGTATTTAAATGGAGTGACCTACTACATTCGATAAATCAAAACGATTACAAGGCTACATATAACTGGCATAGTGTGTAACATCACGTATTGGAGAACTGGCATAGTGTTACATCACGTATTGGTTGTATCGTGATCAGAAAGTTAACTGTACGAAACAGTAATGCTCCAGTAAATGGTTGCTTTAACTCTAGAAACCGCTTCTATACAACCCGGATAGTTATCACCAATTACTTTCGATTAACTTACCTACAATGAACAACTATTGGACTTTCATTGTAATCAACATTTTTCATCGCGGCTAGCCAGAATTTTACAAGTGACCATGTGCTGTCTGGTACATCTTTGTCCGGCCAGGCCCTGAAGTGGTATTGTGTAACAGGTCTCCATGGTTCACTGTTCTACAATAGAAAACACCAGATCAACAAGCTTATGAGCTATGCTCCAGGAAATTCAGTCTTACCGTATACAAAGATTTGGCTACGCACACAGGTAATTTGATAGACATGGAATATATTTGGTTTGTCAGACGGTATTAAAATTTGCTCTGAGCACATGGCATGCTGCTTAGCTGCCGGATCATACAGTAAGATTCCATCACATGAAGGGTATATATGTAATCTTTGCTCAAATAGATGTTGTTCATTAATGCAATGTAACTGAAAGAATGATACTTTGATAATCAATTCATATGCTTTAAAGTACTTTACTTTAGATGACAATATTCTATCACCATGGATCATACAAACCCATTTGTGTGCAATTGCAATTTTCACAACCTTTTTGCATGCTGAATGTTTTATATTGATGAACTAAAACTGTGGGACTGGAATAACGAAGGTGCAAGTCGCTACCCAGATTGTCGTCAACGACGTTCACTGTCAATTCAAGTATAATCAGTTCTTTCATTGTTTCCTGTAAACAGGGTCTGTTGCCCATGAAGCATTTCAAACAAAATGTGTTGCAGGCATTCCTTGGTTCGAAAATGATCACGTTTGGCGAGAATGTTCGGAGTCAACCTTTTGCTTAAACATGGGTTGGAGCCCCGGGCAGTTTCTACAATTAATGTCTCTCCCAGTTAAACGTTCCATTAGCGTTGGAGTCTTGTCCTGTTGTTACTTTTAAAAACATCTAAAATTTCAAGATCGCTTACACACATTATCTCCAGGCGAAACATGTTTGAATTGCTATTTGTTATAAAGATCATTTCGAGAAATCAATCTATGGTATATTCAAAATTGAAAATTTCTTAAAACCTTTCTTATGTTCAGGTAACGTATAACAAAATCTGGTTCGGCTACAGTAGATTGTAACTGTATTGATATATTTCCATAGGTGACATTCTCGTCCTTTGTTTCTGGCCAGTATATCAGACACTTATCCTGTAGAAGATTTTAAAACAGAGGAATATATGACAACGTTCATAAACACGTGCTATCACTGTTATTAAAACGTGCATCATAGATGAATGAATCTGATGAGAATAATTAGGTTAAAAACAAAGATAAATTAGAGAAGAATTTTATACACTCTCCAACTTGCAGACAGATTTTAGCGCATCTGCGAGAGATGAATTTTAGAAACTATTATGAAAAAGGAGGCAATTGGTCATAATGCGCAAAATGTTATTTTTCTACTTAATTGTACTTTCATTTATGGAGATTTCCTGAATGTTTAGCCTAGATGTTCTCATTGTCTTCTGTTATTTTTCCACTTAATTGTACTTTCATTTATGGAGATTTTCTGAATGTTTAGCCTAGATGTTCTCATTGTCTTCTGCAGCATATGTGTTGTATGATTGATAAGTCACGATAGAATTATATTTCAGTTAAGGTATGCAGGTTAACAACTGTATGTTTATCACGTTTGATGTTGATATCTTGCATACTGAGAAGGACAATATGATAAAAATAATTAAAAGAAAAAAGATGCAAATCAGTCGTGAAAGAGTAAAATAATTGTTTATAATCAATATCAGCACCTATCTATATACCAAGTTTGAGGTTGCTAAATTGAATTATACATAAAAAAAAAAAAAAGAAGAAGAAAAAGTGACAACGGAACTAATTCCAAGATATATAAAATAGTTATTCTGTCTCCAAAATAACATGTATCTTGTTTTTTGGAAAGTTTCTGGATTAAGTTACTGTGTGGGAGAAAATTAATGCACTGCTTCAAACAGTTCCCTGCTCCTTATAACTTCCACATTGCGAGTTTCTACTGAACATGAAAATACTAAGAAATGTATAACACCAGCCGGTAATACTGCATGTGTGTATTTCAAACACATTATATTTCTAGGTTAAACACCGAGGACTTCTAGCAAATGTATATACAAACAGTGCACGTTTTAAGTAAACGTGTAGACATGGCAAATCACATAGTGTTATTGTATTTTTTAACGTCCCCGTTTCTATAAAACTTGTAGACATGGCAAATCACATAGTGTTATTGTATTTTTTAACGTCCCCGTTTCTATAAAACTTGTAGACATGGCAAATCACATAGTGTTATTGTACATTTTAACGGTCACCGTTTCTATTAAACTTGTAGAAATGATAATCCACCAAATATTAACGTATATATTGTGATCATTAATTGACCACGATCACGTGAATACCTCACTCGAGACCACTGTACTCGAAAACAGGTAGAAACGGTACCTTCGTTCTTGTCCGTGCAAGACTTCGGGAATAAACCACGAATACATATTTTTTTACACGAACATTTACTAAGGTATCGTATCATCCTATTTTCGAGTACAGTGGTTCGAATAATGTATTAAGGTGATCGAGGTCAATTCATTTTCACAGCACACTTTTTTTTAAACATGGTTTCTTCAAAGAACAAGTGTACTAACCGTGCCCATTTCTATTAGATTGGTCACCATAATAATCCGCCGAGAGGTTTGCTGCCACACCATTCTCCAAAAGTCATCGCGCATGGTAGGTGTCGGACCTACATTGATTGTGAACTGACAATTAACTAGATGTATGTAACTATATCATGTACATTTCCTTTTTATCTGTAAAGTCGCGGACTATCCATCCAGGGGATGTGAGTTCGAACCCTAACTCGGCAAAAATGTATTCAAACGTTTGACAAAAGTAAATACGACAAGCGTTATGCGACTTTCATCAATGATCTAACAGTCTATGTGGACCAACTGGCAATTTCTTGGAAAGTATGTTGTGTGCAGAATTGGTATGAGAAAGCCGTGAGCACGAGTTTAATGGCGTTTAACCACAATCAATCATTCAATCTTTTCAATCGTGAATATGCAAGTATAAATAAATTGGTGAAGAAAAGTGTACAATACTACCAAACACATAGCTAGGGGAGACAATCTGAGGGTATTTGAGAAATGAGCAGATAAAGGTCAGTCGTACGTCCTAGGCATTCTGATAAAAATGCACACCGTTTGATAAAAACCCATGTAACTACTTGGCGAACAGTACATATTGGAATTAATCTTCGCAGATGCGCAGGCTAATTTGAATCTACACTGGTCGCAAATGTCCTGTGTTTGAAATCGGTATGTTGATTTTGATACTTTTATCATGCTGGAGATCAGGAGAATTATATTGTTAGAATCAAAACATACTAAATTTAATTTGATATAACAATAACATTTAAAAACACAATTTGACTCAATATCTTCCCAAAGATCTCTACTTTATAATTGATATGGACACCACATAGTCGGCAGAGATCGTTTAGAAGTCATGAAGAAGGCCTAAGGCCGAACTATTGAATTATATGGTATTTTTTATTGTTCCATATATTTAATCCAGTAAGGAATAGAACTTTCAAATATGTACTAAATCTTACCTTGGGATGCTATGAACTTGTTAGCCTTCTTTGAGCCCTGTAAAGAGTTGTAATAAATGTGATCGATATATTTGTACATTCTTGATTATTCATCCCCAGCATCGTTCATGAAATGGTATCGAAACATTTGAAAGTGTTATCCATTGGAACATTCGTTCCAGAATCCTTCGAATGAATACAACTGAATACAACACCGGAGAACCTTATTATAAATATTTTTGTATTCCTCCAGGTTTGAACATTTTAGAGAGCATTTGCAAATATATTTTCAAAAGAATACATGTGCCAAGTCTCTGCATTTCATTTTGTTAAAGTCAATATATATGTTATGTATTTAGATACATTATTTGAGAAATTGTTGGAATGTACCATCCGTAAACACCTTCGGCTTAAAGGGCCTTAATAAGTTTCGAAAATGAACTTCCCTTTTTGGCAAATTTGAGGACCGAGAAAGGGGTTATAAACTATCGTTTTCATTCAAATTGGAAATGCGTCGGTACGCACAGCAAATATGTTCTATATTTGTATTATATAATTAATAAACGTAACAAGTAACAAGGGAGCTAAATTGCTTTGACTATATCTTGTAAATACATCAAAGTTACATCACCTACCAGTCGGATCAATACGGTGGCATCGAGCTTACTCGAACATGGCAACAAACGAATAAATCGGTTAGTTCTAAGTTCTAACCTTTTCCTGGATCGGATATCTTTTGAAAATTGTGTAGCAGTACTTATGAATGTTGCTACGATTTGTTCAAGGCTTGCTGTTCACAATAAATAAACAATTAAGTTTCAATGAATCACGAAGTTGACAATAAGAACAGCGATCACCACTGGAACTCATCTATGGCACGAAGTATCTCGTTTAGTTCCCTTCGAGTACAAGTTATCGTTTGTCCACTATATGATTTTACATACTTCGGTTTGTTAGAACGTTTTTAATCGTATTTCAGTTAAATCACCGTGATTACTTGGTACAGTACCTGTGAATAACCAGTATTAACGGTAAATAATTAGACCCGACACCGATTCATTAGTACCGAGACGTATGGATTAACATTCATGGGAATTAATTTAACGTGGGTACACCAACAAAACTCCCTGTTTTTGAAAATAGTAAAGACTGGCAGAGTAGACTCTACACGCCATGAATCCACTTACATCGATGAACGAAGCATTGATGTATTCACTTTCATTTTCTTCGGCTGCTAATTGGACACGACTATGGTCATCTGCATAATAAAACCGATATAATAATACATAACAAGTATTTAAACACTTTAAATTGAAGTCTTCTTTTAAGCATATAAGAACTAGACAAATTTGGATCTCGTGGCACTAATCCCAATTGTTTGGAACGTTGACACCAGATTTGTGACACAGCGCTGTCTAAACAGAGTATATTATGTGCACCATCCAGTCGTCAAAACTGTTTAGTCGTAGTTACCGTGAAGTTAAAAACTCCGAATGGTGGTTTTTGTATGGCGTAGACCATGACATATATCAGTTGGTCGATTGAAGTTTTTAAGTCGGTAGATCCATTTCTAAAGTTCTCCTCAGTACAAAACAAACTGGTGTTATTTTTATGAGCCTCATCTAACGATTTGAGGTTTTGTTGAATTTGTGTTGAATGAAAAGGCATACGTACAGTTTCACCAGAGTCTTAACTTTCCGCGTGCATGGAGTAAACATCCAGATTACTATTACTTCTATAATATAATGGCTACATTTAACAAGGTCAGAATTATATCAATGCTTGGACTTGATCTAACCATTTGTTCTAAAATCCAAATATGTTTAAATTATGTATCATGCTTTAATAATAAGTTGTTTGGTAATAGTTAACCAATGTTTATATTATAAAATACAATAGCCATTATTGGCGAATTATCTTTTGTCACACTGTTTTCAACAGTTGTCTGATGCAGGGGCGTTAGCAAGCACATGTATGTTGGAAAGGGTTAAAGAATAAGTTCATTACAGTTTCACCGGCAACAGAAACGTACTTACACGCAAAAAGCCCCCTGTATCTGTTTTTAGGTTTATTTTCTTTCAACAAAGCTACTTCGTGGGGATGAATGAGCCCTGCCTTTAATAGCTGAAATAAACAGTATCTATTTTAGTTATATTGAATTTAGAGTCGACTGTTCTGGAAACAATTTATTGTTTGATTTATTGAAATTAAATTCCATATTCGACGGGATTACAGTTATAATACGGTAGTACGTTCGCCTAACCTTTTGTTTGGTGGTTCTTTCACACCAGTTATGTAAACAGCATTCTTCTTATGCAACTGGCTTCCTTCCCATATATGTATATCTCTGCATGTTCAATAGTCCAAGTATAGCCATTGTTTCGACCGTGATTTAGAATTGAACATAAATAAGAATAACAATTCATAGTTCCAAGAACTGCAATAACGACCTCCCTTGTCGGCCATTTTGAATGAACATTAATAGAGTATATTATAAATAATATTACTTACAAGAAGGAAAAGACACAATGAAATTTGAGTTTGAAATCCATATTTCATTGAACCTTTTGTAAAATGTTATTTTATCAGCTTCGTGATATATGAATTGATGTTTTTCAATCGTATGACACATTACCGTAATGTTTGTTCATACAGTAAGTAGGTTATGTTGTTGTACCATCAGTCCGTGGTTAAGGTATAGTATTTTTATGATATCGTATTTGATCTCTCTTTTTTCAACATACACGAAATTTGCATATCAAAATGGCCGTCATGGGAGGTAAATATTGTAGTTCTGGTAACTGTGTATGGACACTTAACTGTATCATTAAACACATACAACAAAATTTTGACCCGGTAAAACGTAACCCTATGAAACGTTATCGGTCTCAGGAAAATTGATGACGTTTGTTTTATTAATTTCAAGAGTGAATGGATGAGATGTCGTATGAAGCTAAGGTTCAATCTTCCTGTTTCCGATCATGATCTTGTTTTTATGACTTTTAACCATTCAATAAGACTTAAAAACATGTAGATGCTCACTGAATGAACAGTTCTGCTAAATTATATTGATATCAGTCAAGCACTTTCACAAGAATGTAGTTTAAAAGTGATCGTTGTGTTAACAAACCAATCAATTTGATAACATGTATAGAGAGTCATCCACTAAACATTTCTACCACATTATATTTTTATCAGACAAAAGAATTCAGAGGAAAACGTTTTTAAACATTTGGTATAGTTCTCCGTAGAAAATAAATATACTGAGCAATTTCTCTTTTTGCCAAAATATTTCAAAAAGTCGTCTGCTGCAGAGGCGTCAAAAACGGTCTGTATGTAGGTAAAAGTTGATATCTCAGGTTTACCATACTGAATATTTCAGAAAAGAATAGTGTCAAAGGTTATCTGCTGCAAATCCATCTACAAGTGGTCAAACATGCTATTACAATATCACAAACAAATCTACTTTGACAGAAGAAAAAGATGTTGCTCAACTATTTCTTTTACTAGATCGAACAAAGGGATACAATTTACAAAAGATAATTTGTTCATCCAGTTTTTACAAGCTTGATTATATTGGCGTAGTGACATCCTAATACTTTATTACATTTAAATAATTACACATTCAAAAACTTATCTGACTTTTACTTATGTACGCATTCGTTATTCCGCTAATAATTGTTTGCACTATTTCTTTGGCGTACTGCATTTGGTAGACATTGTGTCCTCAGTCATTTACATCATGTGACTTCAAAACTTTGCCTGAAACTATGGTAGCCTTGCTATTGCAATTCTACCAAAATTTGAAGTTTCACGTAATCTGATTCTGTTCTAGTGTCTATCGAACGCAAGACTTCTGCATATCATAAACTACACTTACGTTAAATTCTTGATGAAATAACACACATCCGTCTTTCTTCTTTTGAAATATATAATCCCACAACTGGCACACTTTTAACGTCTTTTTCCTTGTGATAAAGCTGCAATAGTCATCGTCATTGCCTTTGATTTCTTCAGGTTTCAACGTTGTGATCCTTGTCTTTGTGTCTGGAACTTTGAAAGTGATTGTATGTTCTAGACTGATGTACATATTATTTGAAACGTCCGGGTGGGCCTTAAAATTGATTTAATTCATTTGTGTTTAATGCCATTTTCAACTTCAACAAAAGTCATATCAAGGCAGCCAATTCATTTACTCATATGTGCCATAAACATATCAAACCAATATTCCACACAGTCTTTCCTAGTAACTGACTGCTAATGCATTGCTGCATTGACTTTTGTTAAAAGTCGAAAATAATATGTGTCGCTGTAAAAACTGTCAACTGCCAACCCAAATTGCGTTTTTCTTAAATCCGTTTCAAACCCCGCCATGACATGTCAAATATTCAGAACAAACCAACTACCAGTGCATACTTATGCGTTATAATTTGAGCCCGTATATTGGAAAGGGTACAAGCTGCCTGTGTTTACAATACATATCCAGATTAGCCTGTATATTCAAACAGTCTGTCGAGATATACACTGGCCACATATTACTTACACACGCTTGTTTGAACAGTATGACAGTTATATCACATTGACATAGCCATGATCCGTGGTTGACCGACCATCTCTAAAATATAATCATACCTGGTCTAAGGGTACTACACCATTACGTACCCGGGACAGCTGGTCTCAAATTACAAAGGCTTACCACCTGGACTACCAGTGCATACTTATGCGTTATGATTTAAGCCCGTATATTGGAAAGGGTACAAGCTGCCTGTGTTTACAATACATATCCAGATTAGCCTGTATATTCCAACAGTCTGTCGAGCTATACACTGGCCACATATTACTTACACACGCTTGTTTGAACAGTATGACAGTTATATCACATTGACATAGCCATGATCCGTGGTTG
Source organism: Serripes groenlandicus (assembly GCA_031761405.1). Taxonomy (NCBI): domain Eukaryota; kingdom Metazoa; phylum Mollusca; class Bivalvia; order Cardiida; family Cardiidae; genus Serripes; species Serripes groenlandicus. The sequence continues at coordinate 9,357,428 of JASEVX010000006.1, read as the reverse complement.
ACCGACCATCTCTAAAATATAATCATACCTGGTCTAAGGGTACTACACCATTACGTACCCGGGACAGCTGGTCTCAAATTACATAGACTTACCACCTGGTCATGGGTGAGTCACAAGAACATTATTTTAACGAGCACTACCAACACATGATCGACCACCTAACATACTTATGTTGCTTTAATTACACCGCGTATCAATGATGTAGTGGTTAGAATATACGCATTGGGATCCCGAGAGCAGTGTTCTTACCAAGGTCAGGTCATGATAAATAAGTTTAAATAGAAGTTATGGTTTCCCTACTCGGCGCTGAAGATTGCGGGGATAGGATTACAAATGTTTCTACGGTGCAAGTATTACTGAGAACGGTACTAGCGGTCAATTACCAAGGATACGCCGGGGCGAAAAACACCGAACAAACATAGCAAGTAGCGATTGTCCGTTCGACGATCAAATAAAGTTTGACGATAAATACGTACACACCTTTCGCAGTTTCTATGTTGATCTGATCTAATTGCGCTTCTTCTTCCCTCTCTAATACCACCTCAGACATGTTTGTCTTTTCTTCTACTGATTGGGGTGAGTGTCTAAAATGATACTTCAAGCTCAAGTTCTTTATTTGCATAACATTTTACATGTTACATTTACACTTAATCACATACAATAAAGAAATACGAGGCTAAACATTCACCATATATAAAACCAAATTGCAGTAGAAGACTTTGGAAACAGATGGACAAAAATATGGAACATACTAATAAATGAAAGTATAATTTTGTAATGAAGTTGAACATATTGTTTTGACAAAATACTAAATTGCATTATGATTTTTGTTTCTTTTTGTCACATTATCTTTAAATTTGTTGGTTGCAGATGCGTCAAAACGCGTCTGCCTGTTGGAAATGGTTTTTCGACTTCATTTTAACGCTCTCCTACATACAACAAATCTTTAGCAGACGATTTTAAATACATTTACATGTAGGTAAGAAGATGGATAATCTCTTTATTTGCATATGTGACTATTGAATAGATCTAAAACACGTTGTGGTAAATTGAAAGATGGCTTTTCATGAGCTTTTCATGAGCAATTTCTACATTTGTCACAATGATTTTAAGCGCGTCTGGTGCATATGTGTCAAAATACGTGTGCAATCGGAAAAGGGTTAGGACACAAGAACCAAATTGTTATGTCATCTGTTTGTGCAACTGAGCTGTCATTCGATAAAATTGAACTGATGTTGACTGTTATGCTTAGATATGTATTAATAATATGTACATGTGTTGTCTTCAAATATTTCAAACATGTCTGGCATTTATCTCTCAACTTGTGTTTTTAGAAAAGAAACTCACATATTTTCTGAAAATACCATTTATGCAACCATACTATGCAAGTTTACAAGTGTATTGGCAAACTAAAGACAATACTGTCATCATGCAAATATACCTAATTTTACACAATTTAGGGTCAGTTCAAAACAGTCCAGTTATACCTCCGTTTATAGACGATTACGGCAGCTACTATAACCAAAGCCACTATTAATAGTCCACCAACAGCCCCAAACAAAATAAGTGGCGAAGTCGATTCGTCCTCTCGTTTCGAAGCTAACGCTGAAAGTATGATTTAGTGACATACGTTAACAGATGGCAAATACATAGGGAATATAGTGTTGCATTAGCGATATATCGCTTTGTATTGTACTACGAGGAGCGTGAAACAATTGCTATCTCGCGAGACTGAAGGTCTAAAGATATGTCATATTTTCCACGCTCAGAGTAGCACAATACAAAGCCACTTAATACTATTGCAGCACAATCTGGTATGGTTTAAGAATTAAGGAGCCTTTGGGTCATCCGCTCTCTGAATAAAACCATAACAAATTGTTCAAAGAAACTCAGGTGTTACACGGTAGTATGACAGTAGAAGCATATAGAGATCCACATGTGTTACCCTATACAGGCAGACAACACAAACATCTGGTCAAGGACACAGCCTACACAGAAAGTGCAGACAACCACCCATTCAAGGGACGGTGTAGATTCACACTTTTACTTCAAACAATAAAACTATTTTTGACACGTCACACGCAAGCCGACCTTAGGATTTATTGGGAATATGGTATCTCCAAAAAAATAACATAGTTTTTATAGTCAATTTGATTGTTGTTGTCATATTCGTTCTCGTGAAGCTTCCATGGTGGTTGTATTGATATATCGTAAACAAGGATGGTCCTTATCTGACTGAGTGGACACGCAGACTGATCTGGTAATTTTCTTGTCGCAAGTCGGGTATCCAAGGATGTAGCCAATGCCTTGTATGCATTACAGTCAAAACAATGTCACATATTCTGCATTGGTAGTGTTTGTATTTTAAACTTTGGTTCATTGTGTAGACCAATTATTTTTTAAAATAAGCTCATCTGATTATTCTACCGGGCAACTTATAACAAAACGATTAAGACAATACGTCACATCTTACGGATGTGTTACCATATGTTTAAACAGCATATTTTCGATAACATTCACTTTTACAATAATTCTGAATACATTAAGTATACTTTTTTTCCGGCGCAAATACATGCAGATTGTCTTTCGCAGTTCAGACACGATAGATTAAATTCCGTATCACACCTAGTGAAAATATGGAATTGCGACGTCAGACAGTGTGCGGACTACTTTCAGCCAGGTTCCCGTTTTGAATCTGCATTACGATGTAAAATATGCAGACAACCAGTACTATTTAGGAAAATCGTTTATATTTTCTGTATAGAAATTCTAGCGTCAAATTTAATAAAAAACCTTAAATAAAGATTGTGTTTGTTTTTTTCCCGCAATACAGTGGACATTTAATTTGGTGATGTTATTTGGCGGGAACTACTTATTATAATTCTTTATAGGGGTGTGGCCTTAGTATTGTAGTAAATATTCATCCGCCATTCATTTTTTCATTTCACGATTACAAAATTGTTTTCCCAATACATAATATATTGAATCTGTATATTTGTTACTTTGTTCGTTCTTCATAGATTGTAGGTATATAATAAAAGGAATATTACGTATGTATTTACTTGAAACATTGGGAGACAGTCCCTTTAAAACAGTACATTTAACAAACTGAATACTCACGTAGAATGCAGTCATGCCCCCTGTAGCCCTGACTGCATGCTGTACAAGTCCCATTCTCTTTGTTACAGGCGGTACTGTTAAAACAGTGACCACAACGATTGGCACAATCTTTCCCAAATGTCCCATCCTCACACTCTGAACAAAACATGTTAAAGAAGAAATATTATTCAAGCGCCGTCTAGCGGAATACAGTCGTGTTGCATCTGCGCACAGTAGACGCGTTTTGACGCCTTTGCAGCAGACGACTTTTGAAAACAATATGACAAAAGAAGAAATTGCTTAAAACGAGCAATTTCTCCTTTTGTCATTATGTTTTCAACTTTCTTCAGTAATTATACCTTCATTTATGTTTTTGCCTAGATGTTTTCAAAGTTGTCTGCTGCAGATTTGTTGTTATGTTGGAAAGGGTTAAACGATCAATGGCACAGGAAACACGACATTGGTAATCTCTGCACGTTCTGATATTTCCACCTATAAGCTACTACCCGTACAAGTATACTGAAAGGCCTCGTACTACTTTCACACGTATACATAATCTGCAGCTGAAGACTTTGATAATCGGGATATGTATTAAAGTACATTCATTCCATTAAAACATTCTGGCATTTAGAGCATTTAGAGCAATTTCTCCTTAGCCATAGTGTGTCAAAGGTCTTCTGCTGCAGTTGCCTTGAAATACATCTACATATGAGAAAGGATAAGGAACCGTTGTTACGATTAACCGGAATAACACCAATGCAAGTGGGTTGTTCAGAACCACCCGGACGTATGTGTTCACGCGCGACTTAAACTCTGCTCCCCTACAGGATATATGTGTTCGTGTTACGTGACTCAAACTGTACACACCTTTTTTTACAAAGAGGAAGCTGATACCCGTTATCAAATCCGGATGTATGTGTTCGTGTTATGTGACTCAAACTGTACACACCTTGTTTTACAATGAGGTAGCTGATACCCGTTATCACATTTGGATGTTCACAGAACTACCCAGATGTATGTGTTCGTGTTACGTGACTCAAACTCTACACACCTTTGTTTAACATAGAGGTATCTGATATTACTTATCACTTCCGGATGAACTTGGAACCACCCGGGTGTATGTGTTTGCGTCTATGTTTAATTTGCAATGTAAATGACATAGAAAAAAAGTTTCTTATCCTTTTCGTCTGCAACAAAAAGGATAATATAAGAAATTCATATTTAATGAAATTGTACTATAAACGTCCTTCTAAGCACAAAATGGTTTTACTGTTTCAAGGAAGAGTCCAAAATGTATTGCTTGATTTGTCCAAATATATTAAACACGCTTTAGAAACAATAAATATTTTCTTATTATTATTTTTTATTTATATATTTTCGATCTTTCTCCCATAAACGCTTTGCTTATTGTTTATTTAAAAGATGAAATGTCATGTAAATATATGTTAAAGTGGCATTTCTATCCAAAGATATTTAAAGAGGTACCTACCGAGCAGGGAAAAACAACTTTATTTAAATAATTAAAATATGAAAGCTTTCTCATACTACAGTATAATTAGAATCAAACATGTCCTCATAAAGGTTTATAAGGGAAACAATTGTTATTTTTCTTATTTTCTTTTATGAATTTCTATAAGAGTGCAACTTTAAAAAGTGTGTTATGACTAGAAGCTGTAGAAGCTTATGTAAACAAAATTTTGATTTGACTTTTGTGTTACGTGACTCAAACTGTACACACCTTTTTTACAAAGAGGTAGCTGATACCCGTTATCACACCCGGATGTACATTTACCATCGGTCTTAGTGCACGCTTTGTTTGAATCACAGTGTCCACAATCCTGTAAACACCCGTCACCATAGTTACCATCTTCACAGGCTTAAATAGAATTTGAACACAAAAATAATATTGCTATAGTAAAATTATATCACAATCTAGATACATACCAACATATTCTTTCGAAATGATAATTCAAAGGAGTTCACCAGGAGTCAAGCAGTCACTACCGATATATACAACAATGTTTTCATAGTTGGAGGAGAGAAATCAGTGGGAAACTAATGTTACTTGCAAGAGAGGGGGTTCTGACTGTGCAGAACTTAAAACAAAAGTCCTCTTATTTCTGGATCACCACGTTAATGTTTTAAGTGAACCGTATTATATATTAATGTACCTAAACACGTTTTCATAATGTTGCCAAAATAGAATGCATTACGGCACTTATTCTAATTGAACGACACAAGTCTTATATCGGGATCGTGCTATACAAATACACCCGTATGCGCAGGTTCATCTGTATCTATCCTGGGTCGCACATGTCAGAAGGATGGTCTTACCAGAGCATCGCTCACTTAAAGGTTGTTGTTAGAGCACAGTGTAAGTTCAATCGGCCATAAAGAACATACCGTGACCGAGCATCGCTCACTTAAAGGTTGTTGTTAGAGCACAGTGTAAATTCAATCGGCCATAAAGAACATACCGTGACCGAGCCTCGCTCACTTAAAGGTTATTTTTTTAGAGCACAGTGTAAGTTCAATCGGCCATAAAGAACATACCGTGACTGAGCATCGCTCACTTAAAGGTTATTTTTAGAGCACAGTGTAAGTTCAATCGGCCATAAAGAACATACCGGACCGAGCATCGCTCACTTAAAGTTTTTTTTTAGAGCACAGTGTAAGTTCAATCGGCCATAAAGAATATACCGTGACCGAGCATCGTTCATTTAAAGGTTATTTTTAGAGCACAGTGTAAGTTCAATCGGCCATAAAGAATATACCGTGACCGAGCATCGCTCACTTAAAGGTTATTTTTAGAGCACAGTGTAAGTTCAATCGGCCATAAGGAATATACCGTGACCGAGCATCGCTCACTTAAAGGTTATTTTTAGAGCACAGTGTAAGTTCAATCGGCCATAAAGAATATACCGTGACCGAGCATCGCTCACTTAAAGGTTATTTTTAGAGCACAGTGTAAGTTCAATCGGCCATAAAGAACATACCGTGACCGAGCATCGCTCACTTAAAAGTTATTTTTAGAGCACAGTGTAAGTTCAATCGGCTATAAAGAATATACCGTGTACGAGCATCGCTCACTTAAAGGTTGTTGTTAGATCACATTTTAAGTTCAATCGGCAATAAAGAATATACTGTGAACAAGCATCGCTCTCTTAAAGGTTATTTTTAAAGCGTAGTGTAAGTTCAATCGACCATAAAGAATATACCGTGACCGAGACATAAACGTAGTACATGTATTTGATACCTGTCGTCTCAAGTGCGTCGATCGATATCTGCTCGCGCCATGCCCTGTCTTGGGCATGGCACCATTTAAGCCTAGTACGTCTCAATAATGTAAGGATCATGTTTACATGTACTTTTGCCTTGATACAACTGAATAACTGTTAAATACTGCATACAATACTAAAAAATAATCAAATGATTGGTCTTACTTCCATTACAATAATCGTTTTTATATCCAGGTGCACACCCTTTCGAGCAATATCCATTCGTCTTCTTGCATATCCTACCCTCTTTACAGTAACCGCACGTTTTCTGGCAATTTTCACCATAATATCCATCCTTGCATTCTAGTATTTTTAAGAGACAGCATATGAAAAATAAATCTGCTCATCAAATATCACAGATGACAGTTGTACCCTAATCCCACTTGAAGCGACTTTTACCCTTTACCTCATACGACAATACTGCAGCAGACGACTTTGAACATAGTTTGTCAAAAAATAGAAGATCTCTATAATTGAATGGATAACCTATGACTTAAAGTGGAAAACATTGTGGTAAAAGTTGAAATTGCTCGTTTTGAGCAATTTCTTCTTTTGTCACTTTGTTTTCAAAAAGCCGTCAGCAGCAGAGGCGTCAGAAGCGTCAATATGATAGAAAGGGTTAAACAAACTTTGTATGTGCATGTAGCGTTAAGAGGCTTTACCACCATTGCGAATAATGAACAATGTATATCAGTCTGCATATTTTGTTTTCAGTATTTCGACAATATATAATAAGTACATGGTTATATACAAACTTGTCGAATTCAAAAGTGGTGAGATTATTTGTAAATTAATCCTTTCCCTCATGCAAACGTTTACGAACGTCTTTTGCAGCAGACTATTTTTAAAAACGTCATGTCAAAATAATAAATTGCTCATAAAGAGCAATTTTTCATTTTTGCCTCCATGTTTACAACTTAATGCAATTTCTTTTTTATTTATAGACATTTTTTTATATTTTTGACAAAACGTTTTCAAAGTCGTCTGCCGATATAATTCGTTAAATTTGGTAGATGTAGAAATGTTATCTGCTGAAAATCACATCGCGAAGACATATGTATAGTGCGTTGTCCCCTTTGAGACCCATATTAGTCTAATACAAATATATCATCTTAAAATTGTTAAGTCAAAATCAAGTTTTAAACTATGTGGGAACACGAAAGAAATGATCATATTGAGCAATCTCCTTTTTACCTGGAATGTTTGCAAATGACGTCTGCGTAAGCGAAATGGAAAATTGCATTTATCATTAAGAAGACTCGGATGTCACACGGTTTCATAACACCATTTGTCATATGATGAGACTGTGATCCGATCATGTATGAAAGCGAACACATGTCTTCAATGTGTGCCGGTATTCGCAATATGTCAGGAACCGATGTGTAAGGACTAGTTCCCCATATACAACACATCTGCAGCAGATGTTAATGTAAAAAGATGGAAACTTTATTATTGAATAGTGTTTTATAGTGAATAAGGTTTTAAACATTGTGTTACAAGGACAAATTGCTCATTATGTCAGTGGGAAAGAGTCAAACAAATATGATGAATTGTGTCAGTTTGTAAATGTCTATTTATTTGCTAGTAATTAATACTACAATGTGTTCTTGTGTTTCATGAAAGAAATCGCATAATTGATGTAGTTACAAGTACTTCAAAATAACCAAATTGACTGCAGACTAGGAATGTATTATTAGATCCACTGCAAACAGAAAATATGTAGGCAATTGACGTTCGTGGATGTTTGTAATACCCATCAAAGTAACGCACGGACATTCACGAACATTCATGGTGATTACCTATGTATAGAGTGCAATGGATCGAACAGTGCATTGCCAGTTCCCGGTCAATTAATTATCACATTGAATTGTTTTCAATAATAAACATGTGTATTGTGTACCTGTTTTGCATTTATGGCCTTGGTACCCTGCCCTGCATCCTGTAGGACACTTTCCACTTGTAGACATACACGTCTCATTGTTTTTACAATTACCACATGTCTTTGTACAGTTGATGCCATATCGGCCTTTATTACATTCTAAAATAATGTAAAAGTTTGTAATCGTTCATTTATTATACGATAAACTTACTCGTTCAAACACTTTTTTATAATGTGAGATTGTTTTTATTCTTTACTTTCGTGTAAACTGGTAAAAAGATGTCATTGGATTAATTAAAACATGAAATATAACAACAAAATATTTGTTTATATGTAATATTGAAATATATATCAACAATATTCGAAATGGTTGCATTTCAAAAGCATTTCTTTAGTATTAAACATAGAAAAATTGTACTAAAGTTTTTAAGTGATTATAATAAGAAATATTCAAGCTCATCTTCACAGTTTGCTATGATAAAGTTGACATTACACGCCTGATTGACCTTAGTTGTGTGTGATTTTAGTGTTTATATAATGCAAAGCAATAGCGAAGTTGTATCTGTATGTGCCCGTGAACACTAAAATAAGTGATTTTCTCTCTTGCAAAAAACACTTGCGACAGTACCATTTGTGGTATTCACGTAGAAGAAATGTATTCCAGTCTTATATCGGCGCAAACAATTACCATCTATGTTCATGTGGTACAAGAAACATCTATCCTTTGAAACAATCGGAAGAATATTTTACAGTAATACACATCATACTGTATGATTATATGGAGCCTGATTGATATGGTCTCGCACTTTGTTGATTATGCTTAACTTAGATGAGTAGGTTTTTTTTATAAATTATTTCGTTAGCTGAGAAATTAAAACAAGTCACGTAAGAAATAAAGTATGAATATTTCATCGTCGTTTGACGTATGTGTAAACAGAGGTAGCACGACTTTGTTTATTCGTATTGAGCTTAGGTTAACTTGAAGGCTATATTCATAAAGCCGTACAATAAAGACTGTAACATGAGACTGTATGTTTGACTAAGAACACCAAGTGATCGATGCTATTATGGGGTCTTAGTGACTCTCCGTAACGGGAGCATTAGAGGAAAACTAATTAGGATACAAGTTATTTGTCAACATGGTGCATCTTTGACTTACTGACATGTAGACGGAGAGTGGAGCCTCTAGTTAGAATGTGTGGTTGTTGAGGCTAATCTGAGTCTATACTGTACGCAGATGTTGTATCAATACCCTTAATCGCTTAACGAGGATATTATCAAACTTACCACTATCACATAGTCGGCCTTGGTAACCAGCACTACAGCCATTCTCACATATCCCAGTAGTTACATTGCAAGGTTTGTTATCTAGACATTTATCGCATTTCTTTGTACAATTATGTCCATAGCTTCCTGCTACACATTCTGTAATATACAAATTATCCACAAGAATCATCAAAATCGCAAACTTAAACGGCATCTTTCATAATTAGGTCATTAAAACACCATCTTAAATGGTTCTCCTGTAATTGGGTCATTAACAAAAACGCCAAATATAATCGTTCTCTCCAAATTATGTCATTTAAAACGCCAACTAAAATTCGCTTTCTCGCAATTGAGAGAGAAGAATGCTTGCGATGTATTATTCAAAAATGTAATCCTGATGACTCAAGTGTTTTTGTTGATGTTTTATTGGCGCATTTTTCGGATTAATTTCGATTATTTCTGGTACATACAAGTTTATCCTAACACCAGCGAGTTAGTCGTACTGCTAACCCGACACTAATACGTGCCAATATCGAACACGCGACGTCCCACACCCGAGGCAGAGGCTCTATCATTACACTGCCGAGGAGGTGAACCACATTAACACACTATGTCAAGCCGTAATAGTGTATAGAAAATACCTTTACTGTTATCCTTACTTTTAGCCGGCTTGTTCTTCCGATTGGTAACAGCCATTTAACCCTTTCCAACATACAACAAATCTGCAGCAGACGACTTTGCAAAAAAACAATCATGCACGCAAATGGAAAATCTATATAAATGAAATATAATTATTGAAAATGTTTTGAGCAGTTTTTCTTTTTGGTCAACATGTTTTCAAACGTTGTCTACCGCATAAATGTCGAAATGCTTCTACAAGTGGGAAAGGGTTAAGATAGCGGGAAAAGGTTCAGAACCTGTCACAGGAAAGAGAAAGAGAGGTGATATATTCCATTTAATGAAAAGGTTAACTAATTATGTTAACTATTTTGATTTAATGACAAAAAGGGACTTATCCCCCATGACCCTTTATACAATTGTAAATATAGTGTTATAAGAAAACATAGATACCTGGATTAGTTTAGATACTAAAACAATTCACGTACTGTCAAGTTATATAATCTATTCTTGAATTTGAATATATCATAATTACTCTCCAATTTCAAATGCATCAAACAAATGTCGTTTAATTGGCAAACTACTGTCAGGGTTTTTATTGTATTATTCTCCTATATAAGCCCAAATTGTCGACGTAATTGAACCTATCTTGCTCAACATGTATTTCATGCAGTATTTTTTATGCAGTATGTTTTATGCAGTATGTTTCATGAAGTATGTTTTATGTAGTTACCTGTTTTACACTGATCACCACGATAGCCCGCTGAACATGACGACGGACATTTTCCCGTCATTTTGTCACACACTGCGTTGTTGCCAAGACAATTGCCACATGTTTCCTTACATCTGGGTCCATATTTACCATCCGAGCAAACTAAAATAGTGTACGACATAAAAATAAAATAAACAGTAACGCATAGTTTGTTAATACAAACCAAACACAAGCCTAATCGCTATACAAGCAAGAGCAACCATAGACACATATAGAGTGAAATAAAGTATGCTCATCATTTAAAAGTAAAAAAAATGGTGTGTAATTCACACAGATATAACAGAATGGGCCCAAACCCTCAATTGGTCAGGTGATATTATTGTAATTGGAGACTAAATTAAAAACCTTTACGTCCGTAACGAAGAACTTATTGTCAATACTACATAACTAAATACACACCAATCAATTGAATCTTTTCTCTGTATCAAATCGGAATGTATTTGACATTGTTTCTCCATTCATTGCCAATAGAGTCACCATCCCTACCCCTAAAAGTAACAATGCTAATACAGTCTACCATCCCCTACACCCTACCCCTAAATGTAACAATGCTAATACAGATCACCAACCCCTACATGTACCACCCACCCCTTACAATAAAGCCTCACGTTTGTCGCATTGTTGTCCATGATAACCGGATAAACATTCGTCACTGGGACACACTCCGGTGGTTTTGTTGCAGGGATCTCCTTTACAGTGACATACGTTGTTACAGGTACCTCCATATTCCCCATCGGCACACTCTGAATCAAAATACAACCAGCTCGAAATCGACGGACGTTAAAATACAATGGACTCACGATAACTCGAACATTTATATATTCGAATGTATCGTTTAACTCGAAGCAATTCCTGGAGCAGACCTTTCTTTTGAAAACAGCATAGCAGCAGTTCTGATTGCTTGGACTGCTTCTGCGATGTTTTTTAGGTAAGATTCAATCACTAGTTTGCTTTTCATAAATCACATTAAAGTATAAATGAATTACGAAGATGAAAATACATAACTTAATTTATCTTAAATCGAAGGATCCCTCGCACGCTTCGATAGCTCGAAGTAATTTATGGGACTATTTCGACTCTCGATTTTCGTCGGGCCACTGTATAATCGAGACCAAGTATTTAAACGCCAGAAAGTAAAAAATGAAATGTGTTAAACAAGTGTATATATCCCGAATGGCTAGTCAAACATTACAGGGCCACAACTCTGTCGATAAATGCCGAATCTGAAAAAACAAATACAATGCGCATATCTTCTTGATATTGAAAAGTTCGATTAAGTGTCATTGAATTCCATCCCATAGTTATCGATATATTTCCCGGATACAAAAACGGGTTGATAAATGGGAAAAGAATTATCGTTTTATTAGTGAACATACAATGTCAACGTGTTAATCATTGTGTCTTTTGATGTTAACTCCTAGCATATTATTAAGGTCATGTTTTCTGATTGCTTGTTATCAATTATTTGTTCATCATCCTGGAAAGTTAAGTTACCCATGCAAATAAACATGACAAACATGTGTAGAACAATTAAATGAAAAGTATTACTTCATTCAAAACATTGCATTGAAAGGTTTACTTTATTATGACAGAAATACATCAGTGATAATGGTATCCAAACAGAACCTAAGCACCAATCGAGAGAAGCCAGTACTACTATTTTCAAGTGTTTGTGTTTTTAAACAATAAAATGCAATAACCTTTACTGAAGGCTTTATGTCCAAAAATACCATCGCATTATACAAGAACATGAACAAATAAACAACAATACCTCCATAAACGTAAATTTCACAAACTGTGAAACGTCGAGTCACGTTTTTCAGTAGAATGGAGACAAATTGAGTTGACTTTGAGACGTTAAGATTATAATCGGTTACATAGACTGGATGTGCTTCCGTCTTCTCAACGTTCTTCATTCCCGCGTGAAAACTTTCAAAGAAAATCTGTAGGTTCTGAAAATGTTCTACAAGGAAAAACGAAGATTTGTAAATGTTCTGTACGAAAAAAATGCATATTTGAAAATATTTGTCTGTACGAAAGAAATGCAGATCTAAATATGTTCTGTACGAAAAAAGAAGGCGGATTTGAAAGTATTCTGTAGCACTGTATTCAATCTACAGCGGTAGATTGCAGGATCGGAAATGTCCAACACATCCATTACACATTTTCTAGCATTGTTGTGGTATTGTAACTCGTTTTTTAGACCAGATATCACCGTTTGCGTGGCTTATTTTAATATCACAAGAATGCAGTTGATCACAATCTTTCTAATAACCTGCATAACATTCATTATATAACTAAACAAGAACTTCATAAAACAGTAATTGTCAATCCAGTTTGTCAAGGATATACACTTTTTAAAAGAAATATCATCACTAGTAATAATATTCATAGATAAAATTATGAACAAGTATCTTCATTGATTCCAATTACTTCATTCAAAACATTGCAGGTCTTTTGTTGGAGTGTTATTTTTGTCGTTTTCGACACTATTTCAGTTATAGCAAGGCACTTAATTACCAGTTCTCTCAACGAACACGCGAATACAACACGGCGATGAATATCATCGAAGTTCCAATGTGACACAATATGGACAAGAAGGCATTTGACTATTATACTCACAACCATACTGTGTGCCATGTATACCCTTGATGTAGACGTTTCGTGCTTTATATGACTATGATACTCATGACCACACTGTGTGTTATGTATACCCTTGATGTAGACCCTGCGTACTTTATATTGCCATGATACTCATGACCATACTGTGTGTTATGTATACCCTTGATGTAAACGTTTCGTTCTTTATATGACTATGATACTCAAGACCACACTGTGTGTTATATCTAACCTTGATGTAGACCCTGCGTACTTTATATTGCTATGATACTCAAGACCAAACTGTGTGTTATGTATACCATTGATGTAGACCCTTTGTACTTTATATTGCTATGATAATTACGACCATACTATGTATCAAGTCAACCTTCTATGTAGAACCTTCGTACTCTATATAGCCATGATAATCATGACCCCACGGTTTATCATGTATACTATTGATGTAGACCCTTCATACTTTATATTGCTATGATACTCACGACCACTCTGTGTGTTATGTATTTCCTTGATGTAGACCCTTCTTACTTTATATGACTATGATACTCACGACCACACTGTGTGTTATCTGTACCCATGATGTAGACCCTGCGTACTTCATATAGCTATGATACTCATGACCACACGGTGTGTCATGTATACCATTGATGTAGACCCTGTACTATTATACGGCTATGATACTCACGACCACACTGTGTGTTATGTATATCTTTGATGGAGATCATGCGTACATTATACGGTTATGATACTCACGACCACACTGTGTGTTATGTCTACCTTTAATGATGATCATGCGTACGTTATACGGTTATGATACTCACGACCACACTGTGTGTTATGTATAACCTTGATGGAGATCATGCGTACATTATACGCTTTGATACTCACGACCACACTGTGTATTATGTATAACCTTGATGGATTTCATTTTATGGCCATGATTCTCACGAACACACTGTGGTATGTTTACCCTTGACGGAGATCATGCGTACATTATACGGCTTTTATACTCACGACCACACTGTGTGTTATGTATACCCTTGGTGGAGATCATGCGTACATTATACAGTTATGATACTCACGACAACACTGTGTGTTATGTATACCCTTGATGGAGATCATGCGTACATTATACAGTTATGATACTCACGACCACACTGTGTGTTATGTATACCCTTGGTGGAGATCATGCGTACATTATACAGTTATGATACTCACGACCACACTGTGTGTTATGTATACCCTTGATGGAGATCATGCGTACATTATACAGTTATGATACTCACGACAACACTGTGTGTTATGTATACCCTTGGTGGAGATCATGCGTACATTATACAGTTATGATACTCACGACCACACTGTGTGTTATGTATACCCTTGATGGAGATCATGCGTACATTATACAGTTATGATACTCACGACCACACTGTGTGTTATGTATACCCTTGGTGGAGATCATGCGTACATTATACAGTTATGATACTCACGACCACACTGTGTGTTATGTATACCCTTGTTGGAGATCATGCGTACATTATACAGTTATGATACTCACGACCACACTGTGTGTTATGTATACCCTTGGTGGAGATCATGCGTACATTATACAGTTATGATACTCACGACCACACTGTGTGTTATGTATACCCTTGATGGAGATCATGCGTACATTATACAGTTATGATACTCACGACCACACTGTGTGTTATGTATACCCTTGATGGAGATCATGCGTACATTATACAGTTATGATACTCACGACCACACTGTGTGTTATGTATACCCTTGGTGGAGATCATGCGTACATTATACAGTTATGATACTCACGACCACACTGTGTGTTATGTATAACCTTGATGGAGATCATGCGTACATTATACAGTTATGATACTCACGACCACACTGTGTGTTATGTATACCCTTGGTGGAGATCATGCGTACATTATTCAGTTATGATACTCACGATTATAATCTGTTCTTTGTCTACCCTTGATGTAGACCCTTCGTACTCTATAGTGTTTCCCGAAGTCTAACTGATACCATGGATTTTTTTGAACATGGGTGGTTGAACAACATCTACAGCCATCCGCGTTGTTACGAACATCGTTATCAATAATTCTTTTGGGAGCCCAATCCGACCATTGGCTACTGGATGTCACCTTGGTATTATTTTGTCCTGTAATTTGTGCTGCGGACCAAGTTTGATCTGAAATATGACAATCAGAAATCAAAGGTCGACGATTCTAAAGCCTCCTGTTAACCTTTTCCCACATATAGACGCTTTCTGACACCTCTGTAGCACCGCAACTAACTTATGAAAACCTTGTGACAAAATAAGCAATTTCTCTTTTTGTTGCAATGTTTTGAACTCTTTTGAATAAAATAAACTTCAGTTTATAAAGTTCTCAATAGTTTATCTCAGATATTTTCAAAAACTACTTCTGCAGATGTGCGGTACGTTGGAAAGGGTTATAACGACATACCAATATGATGTCAAAGATCTCATCTAAGAATGCGATAACATTGAGTTCACTTTTAACCCTTTCCCACTTACAATAATTAGGCAGCAGATAACTTTAAAATTCCTACATATTGAAACTCTTTATAAGTATAATTTCATAATAAAGCTAAAAATGCTGAGGCAAAAAGAGAAATATCTCATTTAAAAATATCTGTGAGTGTTCCAAAACTCGTCATGTTGTCATAACTTTCGTAAACATGGCAAATGACACCCCCTTTCCAGATTCAGACGCAATGGTACTCACGTAGAAATATAACCCTTTCTTACATCAAATATGCAGCAGACGGATATGTAAACATCTTGGTAAATTTTGGAAGTTCTCTTTACAAGGGAAATACAAGAGAAAGTTGATGCAACGCATCAATGTTGCCGGAAATTCATACTGCCATTATGCATAACACTTACATTATAGTATTTACAAATAACAGTTATCAACAAATGCATATTAGAACATCAAGGGTGGCGTCAAGTGAAAATGTATCATAACTTGCATTTTTTTTGTCAACGAAGTGAATGTTCTTCATTGAAATATAATTAAAGCCTTTCATTGTTTATAATTAATCTCCATTCTAAGGTAGGTTGACCAATTGACATATATACATATATATATATACATGTTTATATGTCTCTGGTTGACCATATACACAGCCAACTAATTATTGATCATAAACAGGAAATGAGTAATCTTTCCAATCATTAGTCTACTCATGTTTTAAAATTGTATAATGATGAGCGCCCTTGTGTCAATGAAGCATAACAAAATGCAGATTGCAAGCAAAATGCGTGTAGGGAATTTAATAACACATTTAAACTTGTCAAGGACGAAATAATTTTGTACGAAAGACCCGATTCGTTTCTTCTTCGCATAATTGTCGTTTTTTACACTCTCTTTATAGGCAGAGAGTGTTCATTCAAAGTAACTTTTATATTAAAACCAGTCTTATCTCAGTTTGTTCTTTTCGTAATTTGTTTCGAAGCAAATAAATATTTGAAATCACCTATAATTAATTATTTGTAAGCGAGTGTAAAGAACGGCTCTCTGCAAAGGAGATTTTTCTACGCAGTCGGTATTTGGTAGTCACTTGATCAACATATTTAGCTTAGATACAGTTCCTATTTTTGATATTCATGGATTAACATTATTAAATGAATTCTACATAAATCAAGACATCTCTTTGAACATGAAAATAACATTCAGTAAATTAAAATTGTTACTAAAAGGAGAATTCGACGTTATTTTTTATCTCGATATTGACACATAACAGTCTGCAGCAAGTTTAGCAGGGACTCTTTTGTCTTCGTAAATAAGACAAAAAAAACCACAATTGCGAGTACAAATAAAGAAACTGCAAATACTTAAAACATCGGATTATTTATTTCATTTTAGATGTGTCATAACTAAGTGTTTTTAAACTATCAAAATTGTAATATGTTCAAGACATTTAATTTTTTTTTTTATTAATATTAACTCTCCTCCCATCTCATTTCCGAAAAGCTATTAAAAATAGAAGTCGCGGGCTTCTGCCCGGCGACTAATTAATCATTGAAAAGAACTGAACATATTGTGACAAAATGAGAAATTGCTCATTGTTGGTTATTTTTTTACATTTACCACAATATTTTCAAAAGTCGTCTGCTGCAGAAGCGTAAAAAATGCGTCTACATGTGTTAAAGGGTTATATGCTTCTTCAGATATACACCATCCTGCTATGTTACACTTGAAAGCCCATTTACTCGCACCTCCATTTTTTACCATTGTCATGCAAAGTAATTATAAAGTAACTGTTCTCGAATACTCCCATTAACTAGCTGTGTACTTTGTCGAACACCTCAGCGGTGTATTAATAAGGCGTCCGCCTCTTGTGCGGGAGGCCGCAGGTTTGATCCTCGACCGTGTCATACCAACGACTTCGTAGTAATATGCTCATCCTACTTGGCACTCCTGGGTATTTTAGGTAAGCAATACGACTGATCCACTGGTGTCAGGAAACAAAAAACAGTATTTCTGGTTCCTTACCTAGGAACCACCGTGATATAACTAGAAAATGTTACAATAGGCGAAAAACTCCAAATAATATAAATATATGTATTTTTACAAAACAATGTTTCCTCTTTTGTCAGTAGTGTTTTCTTTAATCTATCGATATATTTTACTCCTCGTATTGAGAAAGTTTCAAGAGGGGCGGGCTTACAACCCTTCATAATTAGCCTTTTCCTAAAATGTTACATACAGACCTAATTTGAAGCATCTGTAGCAGGCGATAATTCAAACCAATGGCAAATGTAGACATTGCTCAACGTGATCATGTTTTACCTCTTCAACAATGTTACTCAGTTACAATTGTTCATTTTTAGAGGGTATTATTTAGATGTTTTCAAAGTCGTCTGCTACAGAATGTATAATATATGGTAAAGGGTTATCCTAGGATCAAATTGGACACATCCGACGAACCACTTACCAATTATAAATCCCATCAACAATAAGCAAATCATATGCAGAGTAAATACTACTGTCTTCATGTTTCTTTTCCTAAAATAGAGAAATCAAAAGTAAAATATTTTCTTGTGCGTAGAATTGCCTTTTAAAATATAAGACCCCTGTATTTCTGGAACAACCTGAACGTTTTTTAGAGGAAAACATGAATTAACTACTTTTCTACTGTTTTTAATTTATTTGTTATATATAAACGTGACATTTTACAAGAGATGATTGTTTATACTTTGCATGACTTTGCAAACATTGTCGGACAATGTTGACGAATATGAGTTTAAGCTACAGTCATACCGAAGCCGAGTATCCCGGATTATCACGGAACACCCCGGATCAAGTGATACCTTGATCCGGGACGATCCTTGATGAAATTGAGTCGCGAAAACATCGTCACCCCGGACCAACCCGGCACAAACACGGATGAACACGGATCAACACGGAGCCAAAATGGAACTAACACTGATATGACCCCTTTACCACCACGGCAGCGCCACGAACCTTCGCAACAGTGTGGACTCTGAGTAAAGTATCGACCAGGATCAGGCTCAGCATGCCGCACAGGCTAATCCGGGCAGACACTTTCGCCTCCTTTCTGTTTAAGGAATCATTACTCTATATCACTTTTCTCCTGAGATGGTATGTGTCGGCCCGGATAAGCCTGCACGGACTGCGCAGACTGATCTCGGTCGATACATTTCGCAGAGTTCAAAGTGTTTGCGCGAACAAGTGCAGTTAACAATATTTACTTATAGGACGTTTAGTGACGCCCCCCACACTTGAATGCTTCTAGGGTGGTAGTGATATGGCATCGTATTCTACAGACGAACACATGATGGGACTGTACCGTCACTGTGTGCAAACAAGCTTGGGGATATTCTTCTTTATTGTTTGAGACAGTGAAGTTTCCAAATGTGTGATGATTTTTCAATGACAATCTTTACTTTTTGATAACCGATCTCAATACATCATCAGTAAGTTAAAGCATGAAATAAGCATAGCAAATTGTTCACTTAATATGTTCAACAACGGTCGCGCAGTCAGGTCTGGACCTATACCGTTCGTTTAAAGGTCAACGTACCTGTAGCATTGAAGAAGTCACTCACACACATTGTCCATATGAATCAGCTACTAATGTTGTACAATAGGATCTACGCTTAT
Organism: Serripes groenlandicus; assembly: GCA_031761405.1. Taxonomy (NCBI): domain Eukaryota; kingdom Metazoa; phylum Mollusca; class Bivalvia; order Cardiida; family Cardiidae; genus Serripes; species Serripes groenlandicus. Next base: position 9,337,727 of record JASEVX010000006.1, on the reverse strand, counting down.
CAAAATACCTCAATGCTGGTCTTCGTAGAGTCTGACTCATACGTTTCACCGATAAAACAATGAATTAATCTTATAAATGACATAACAAGAAATTCACGTTTAACCCTTTTCAACACACAGACGCTTTCTTGCATTGTTGCAAAAGGAAAAACTGATTATAATCTGCCATTTCTGCTTTTGCCATAATATACAACTTTATTCATAAATTGACCTTTTATTTATTTTCCAAATCTTTAACTACCTATTTTGAAAGTCGTCTGCTGCGGATTTATTGCATGAGAGGATAGGTGAAGTTGAGTATACATGCCTAATATTTAATACATCCTTCTGTCTACTATGTTAACTATTATAGTAAATTTAGACAGTATTCTTGGAATGTTTGACCCTTTACATTTAACAATCGATGAGTACTGTTAACAACTTTTACGCCGATATTAAAACCAGCGTACCCTCGTTGGAGCCTTGCTACTATAGACATATTGGAACTTAAACATCAACAGTGTATTTAGGAAAATTGTAGATTAACACCGATGCTATCAGGATCGAATGGGCAACCAGTGCTAGAATGTTACTAAAATATCTTTTTTTAATTGGTGTTTTATGACGTTTTCAACATTATTTTAGTTATATCTCGTAACAGTCCACCTAGTCATGATCCCTTGGTAAACAAACCAATACTAGGCTAGAAAATGTGCCTTGCGAACTGCGTAGAACCTGATAATGATTGATTGATTGATTGGGGTTTAACGCCGTTTTTAACAATTTCTCAGTTATATCGGCCAGTTCACCTACTCATGCATTTCCTGGTTTTCTCACACCAGTACTCCACACAACAATCTACCAAAGCAACTGGCTGCTTTTCCACATAGACATTAGCCCATTGGTGGAAGACGAATGACGCATGTCGCATTGACTTTTGTCAATCGTCGGAAAGACGGCCGAGCCGGGATTCGAACTCACAACCCCTGGATTGACAGCCCGAGTCGCTACCGACTGAGCTACCGGGGCTCGGCGTAGAACCAGATAAACATATGGTGGTAATTATTATTATTATAAAGTATTAATAATGATAATGATGATGAGAAGAAGATGATTTGGATGAAACAAAAAGTAGTTGAAGAAGAATATAATATAAAGAAAAAGAGAAAGAAAAAGAGAAAGAAGACGAAGAATATTATAAAGTGATTACCATTAAATTATGAAGATATCAATATTGACAGACCAAATCGTGTACATCCTATATCTCTCCCTTCTTCATCTTCATTAATAACACACACTCATTGAAAATCCAGGATCCGGGATGTGACAAATTTCTTACGTTTACAATATTTAAAGGGACACTCTCGCATGTGTGTGTATGTGTGTGTGTGTGTGTGGGGGGGGGGGGGTTATGTTTTTGTTGTTATTATAGCTGTTAGCATTTGTACTTTGACTCGTTGTTAACGTGACTTTATTTGCAAAATATTACATTTCAACATAGAAATACATATATATATATTCTTATATGGTAAATATTTACCCCCAACCAGAGACATAGTCATCATGTGTCTCGGCTTTAACCAAGGGATGTATTGTAATCATTTACCAGGCATACTTATGAAAAAACAATATTTTTACACATGTCTTTACAAATTGAATAATTAATACTAAAACTATTTGAATACGTATGACTTTGCATAACATCGACTTGGAGTATGTATTTGGGATAGTTCTTGCTAATTGAATAGTGTGACCATCAATCTCGTGATACAGTCCCTTTAACCCGTTACATCATATAGACGTTTTCTGACGCCTCTGCAGCAGACGGCTTTTTGAAAACATAGTGACAAAAGAAGAAATTGCACAAAACGTGCAATTTTTCCTTTTGCCACAATGTTTTCCTCTTTTTGTCATAGGTTATCCATTCAATTATGGAGATTTTCTATGTTTTGACAAAATACGTTCAAAGTCGTCTGCTGCAGAATTGTCGTATGAGGGAAAGGGTTAAGCTGTAGTAATTATCTCGGATAAGGCTAAAAAAAACTCTTTATGTATTCTATTGGTCAATATAAACTAACACTTTTTAGTTTTGCATTACATTGAGTATGTACTATTGAGATATGTCGCGTTAATTTGGGAGTTCCAAACTGATCACTTCAGTGCATAACCGTTGATGGGTGAAATGGTGTTATAGTCACTTCCTTTGAATATCGCGGATTCTTGCCATGAACACGAGTCCTATATGATTTCCTTTTAGTTCGCGCATATAAACCAGAATGAGTTTCCCTGGACATGATTTACAGCAAACCTTACTTCCTATCTGCGTACGCACTTTGACTCATATTCTGCATTCGACGACGTTTGAAAATATTATTGGAAAAAGAGAAAATAATAAAAATGATTAATTTCTCCTTAAGCTACATTTTTTCTTTACAATAAATTTACCCTTTATTTATAAGATTTTCAAAAAAACATGCCAAGATATTTTCAAGTTCGTCTGTTGCTGATTCGAAATTTATAGGAAAGGGATTAGTTTGCTGTATTATGGTTTGCAAACTTTTAAAATAGTACAGTTATGCGATATTCGGATAAACCAATGATACCGACGACAGTTTTGATACGTTAAGCGGAAGACTAGTGATAACATCAAGAAAGAAAGAACAAAGTTAGCAGGATATCTTTTACCACAATGTTTTCAACTCGGTATTTACATAAAGCTTCCTGTTGCCCGAAAGACAAATTCAGATAATGTGATCAGCGGTGAATAACCGTACACCGGAACAAGGATCCTTTTGAGACATGAAACAAGTGCGTTGAAGTGATCACTTAGATCTTACATTTTCCTTAATTCTTTCCCACATACGTCAATTCTGCAGCAATCGAAACACCTTGGTGAAAATATGGAACATCTCTTTTAATGTAATTTTAACTCTTTCCCACATACAACAGTTCTGCAGGAGACGACTTTGAAAACATCTAAGCAACAACACAGAACATATATATAGGTGACGGTACAATTGCTGACAAAAATTGAAAACACTTTTGCATAAGGAGTAATTGCTCGTTTCGATTGATTTCCTCTTTTTACTACTTTAATTACTCATTATACGTACTTAATTGTGTCAGATGTTTTGTACTGGAAGATTTTATAAAGTTTTCACAAAAATTGCATTTAAGGAAAATAACCACCGCCCTCTGGCGGCCATATTTTTCATCGGATTGGATTTTTTAAAAAGTCTTGTTAAAAGATCTCCCACAGTGCATGTGTGCCAAATAATGTTTAAAATCGATACTTTGAACAAGATTGTTAAAGCGTTGTCATTTACCACACTTTCTGATGCCGCAGTTACCAAAGTTCTACATGGAATTAAGTTATTTGCACAACTTTGAAAGAGGACCACCTTATATGAAACTATATTAAAATTGGAACTTCGGATAAGGAGAAAATCTATTTTGTAAGAACATGTGATCAGACAATCAGACTACAACGACCGACGCCGGATGGTGAGTGATCACAATTACGAAAGACCGGTGGTGACTTCCAAACTTCACATTTCAAACTTCAAACTTCACACTTCACACTTCACACTTCACACTTCACACTTCGCACTTCACACTTCGGACTTCACACTTCACACTTCACACTTCACACTTTACACTTTACACTTCACAATTCATAGATAATATGTTTGAAGTGTGATGTTTGAAGTCTGAAGTCTGAAGTCTGAAGTCTGAGGTATGTAGTTTGATATTCAGACTTCATACTTCACACTTCATAGATAATATGTTTGAAGTGTAAAGTGTGAAGTGTAAAGTCTGAAGTCTGAGGTTTGAAATTCAGACTTCATACTTCACACTTCATAGATAATATGTTTGAAGTGTGAAGTGTGAAGTATGAAGTATGAAGTTTTGAAGTGTGAAGTATGAAGTGTGAAGTGTGAAGTGTGAAGTATGAAGTATGAAGTTTGAAGTCTAAAGTATGAAGTATGAAGTTTGAAGTGTGAAGTGTGAAGTGTGAAGTGTGAAGTTTGAAGTGTGAAGTTTGTAGTCTGAAGTATGAAGTTTGAATTGTGAAGTATGAAATTCAGACTTCATACTTCACACTTCAAACTTCACAGTTCACAATTCACACTTCAAACATATTATCTATGAAGTATGAATTTCAAACTTCATACTTCAGACTTCAAACTTCAAACATATTATCTTTGAAGTGTGAAGTATGAAGTGTGAAGTGTGAAATGTGAAGTATGAAGTTTGGAAGTCACCACCGGTCTTTCGTACACAATAGAGTAGCCTGCACTTCGTGCTTAGAGTGCTATGGTGAGCCAAACCGGGAAATTTATCATCGGACATACATGGAAGCTGTGTTCTTCACTTACGTTTTGTGAACTTCTCTTTTGGAACTATTAGTTTTGATTTGATTGAAACGTATTGTTTTAGTTGTATAACACTTTACCAAAATCGATCTAAAAATGAATGGCCGAGTTGAGTGATAAACTCAAGCAATCCCAACATATTCAAGGAATATAATTCTCGAATAACATTTACGTTTACGACAGTTCAACTGTATAAACTCAATACACTGCATGCTCTTCAAACTGAATTGGAATATTGATTGCTACAGCTATCATATTTGCCCGAATACTAGTGTTAATTGCAAGCACGAAACATTCAGAAAAAGCTGGCATTAATGCTTTCATGTCGTTGCTACATGTACATGTATATATAGTTTGTGTGTTTTTATGATGTTTCACGCGGCTTTCAGCAGATTCTCAGTCAGATCACGGCGTTACCACTACTGGTTCATCTATCCTGACACCAGCGTGTTAGTCGTTATCCCATCCCTACAATCCTGAGGACCAAACAGGGAAAGCCATTATTACAATTTATGTTGAAGTCTTCGGTATGACCCAGCCGGGGATCGAACAATCTGCGACCTTCTGCACCGGAAGCAGACGCTCTTTCACTACACAACCGAGGTGCTCTGTAATATGTAATACTTATAAAGTCAATCAGTCGTTAGCTATTCCAGTATTTCGGTTGTGTTGTCGACATAAGTATGTCCCTCCAATTCACATGAATGAACTGTAATCACAATATGTAGTGTTTTGGTAATATTTAATTTAGATAAAATATAAAACTGTAAAAAGAAGAAAGAATATAAATAATAAATATTTAATTTTACCCTAATACATTGCTACCAGAAGACTAATAAACATATTTTCCTCTGGCTGGCGTCAATAGCACTGTCGTGCGATTTTTATGGCTTTTTATGATTCCATCTTTTCCCGTTAGTGTCATTCTTGCTCTTATAATGTAAAACATGTAAATGATACGTTGATCTAGGCTGCTGGTTAATCAGCCTGCTGCCCATATGTGTATATTTCGTTATTTGAATAAATGACAATTTTTGTTATTTTTCTGCTTATTAGTAATGCCGGAAAACATAGCAGATATACAAGCGTGTTATACCAGGTTGCACATTACCAATATGTTGGTTATTGCTGGAAACACGCATTGGACATAGAATAATATTATTTGCAAAATAATTGCATTTAGGTCGACAAGGGATACACTTGTTATGTCATACTACTTCCTGATTATCTTCTAAGCCGATGACCAATCAACTTATCAAGGCTCCGGTTATCCGCAATGCTGACGGTCTCGTGACCTCATAAGCTGTGCAAACGTCCGTATTTGTATATGTCCCAGTTCCGTTATGCTGTTCATGAAAGACAGACAAGCATTCGATTCATTTAAAAAAGAAAAGATCCGCCCCCCCCCCCCTCCTTTCTCCTCAATAACTGACATTAATCTGTCATTTAAATACCCAAAGGTTTAAATTCATTTCATTTCAGTGTGATGTAGTCAGAGTTATATTGTTGTATATCACTTTTTGTGGGCCTTTTTTTATGATGCTATCTTTACACGTTAGTGTCATTCCGGCTCTTGTAAATGATAATTTGATTAGAGCTTCTGCGCATAGGTGTTTATTTCGTCATTTAAATAAAGGACAATTTTCATTCTATCCCTTTTGTCTGTAAATTATTAATGCCGGAAAACATAGCAGATATACAAGCGTGTTATACCATGTTGAACATTATCAATATGTTGGTTGTTGCTGGAAACACGCGTTGGACATAAATAAACATGAGTGAAGTGTAAACATACTATGTTGTGGTTCATATGTTTATGTTAGATTAAATAGATCCTGTAAAATTAGGAAAATAATATACATAACAATAACTTTCATTTTATCACGAAACATGACTTACAGAAGATTAGCTTACCAATATTAAAAATATGTCACTTTAATACAAACGAATTAAGTGTAAACACAATATGTTTTGGTGCATATATTTGTGTTTGATTTAAATATAGTCTGTACAATTAGAAAATAAATATACATATAAAAAAAAAAACTAATTCTAAAATATACATAACATTTAATAAACTTTATCATAAAACATAGCTAACAGAGGTTTACTCTTGGTAATAATTGAGTTATGACAAAATATAATCATCATATGTGGTATGGCCTGTGCGACAGTTGACTATCAATTGTGGTAAGGCCTGTGCGACAGTTGACTTTCATTTGTGGTAAGGCCTGTGCGACAGTTGACTATCATTTGTGGTAAGGCCTGTGCGACAGTTGACTATCATTTGTGGTAAGGCCTGTGCGACAGTTGACTATCATTTGTGGTATGGCCTGTGCGACAGTTTACTATCATTTGTGGTAAGGCCTGTGCGACAGTTGACTATCATTTGTGGTATGACCTGCGCGAGAGTTGAGTATCATTTTTTGGTAAGGGCTGTGCGACAGTTCACTATCATTTGTGGTAAGGCCTGTGCGACAGTTGACTTTCATTTGTGGTATGGACTGTGCGACAGTTTACTATCATTTGTGGTATGGCCTGTGCGACAGTTGACTATCATTTGTGATATGGCCTGTGCGACAGTTGACTATCATTTGTGGTAAGGCCTGTGCGACAGTTGACTATCATTTGTGGTATGACCTGCGCGAGAGTTGACTATCATTTTTTGGTATGGCCTGTGCGACAGTTGACTATCATTTGTGATATGGCCTGTGCGACAGTTGACTATCATTTGTGGTAAGGCCTGTGCGACAGTTGACTATCATTTGTGGTATGACCTGCGCGAGAGTTGACTATCATTTTTTGGTAAGGGCTGTGCGACAGTTGACTATCATTTGTGGTAAGGCCTGTGCGACAGTTGACTTTCATTTGTGGTATGGACTGTGCGACAGTTTACTATCATTTGTGGTATGGCCTGTGCGACAGTTGACTATCATTTGTGGTATGGCCTGTGCGACAGTTGACTATCATTTGTGGTAAGACCTGTGCGACAGTTGACTATCATTTGTGGTATGACCTGCGCGAGAGTTGACTATCATTTTTTGGTAAGGCCTGTGCGACAGTTGACTATCATTTGTGGTAAGGCCTGTGCGACAGTTTACTATCATTTGTGGTATGGCCTGTGCGACAGTTGACTATCATTTGTGGTATGGCCTGTGCGACAGTTGACTATCATTTGTGGTAAGGCCTGTGCGACAGTTGACTATGATTTGTGGTATCGCCTGTGCGACAGTTGACTCTCAAACTAAGAGTAAAAAGAGATGAAATGAGCCGGTCGATGGGATTAAAGTAGAGGTTGACATATGTGTGCAGGGTCGCTTCCGTTGATCTTGTACATTTCCTCACTCTTTCTATATATTCTTCACAAGTTCATGGACTAGTCTATTCGTGTGATAGTAATACGGGAACAGTGTACAGCCTGATCAGACTGTGCGGATGATAAAGCTGATCTCGATCTACACTGTTAACAGTAACCGACGTGTACCATTTCCATTGGCTCTCATTACAATACAAGTTCAACTATTTACACGTAAAAGCATCTTTGTACATTATAATTGACATATTCTTTTAGTTGTTAACGTTTCATTGTTATTTGGGAGTGATGGACTAATGCCGCGTTCACTTCTTTGGTTTGCATTTGTATTGGTCCATGACAAATAAAATATACACTTTTTTAACAATTAGCATACACGTCGTCTTTGTAAAATGTGCTGTGAATGGCATCGTATATGTATTTGTACTGCTCCTGAAGGGAAATGAAATGAAACATTTAGTTTAGAAGTGTCCATAACCATTTTCCACATGAAACAAATATTCAGCTGATGAATCTATAAGTTAAAGTATAATTATTGAATACAATTAAAAACATTGGGGTGAATGGAGAAATTCCATATGATCATGATGAGCGCCAGTAGGTGGAAGACTCTATCTTAATATGGATAAATTCGATATTGTTTTGTTATTAACAAATTTTACAATGATATTTTCGTTTCATGAATGATGAATTTGTTATTGTTTTGTTATTTACGAAGTTTGCAATGATATCTTAGTTTCATGAGTGATAAATTCGTTATTTTTTTTTTGTATTGACAAACCTTTGATTGATATTTTCTTTTCTTTATTAAAATATACGATATTGTTTTACGCGCGAAGTTAGGCATGATCGTTTTGTGTCTGCGGTAATAGATACGATATTATTTCATGCACCTAGCTATACATGGTAGCGTCGTGTCTATTGTGAAAATACGATATTGTTTCGTGTACAACGTTAAGCATGATAGCTTCGTGTCTGTAGTGCTGACATCGAAATTGTTTTACATACGAAATTTTAGGAAAAATATTTTTGTTTCTAAAGTGATAAATACGATATTGTTTTACTTAAACAATTTGGAATGATATTTTCGTTTCTAAAGTAATAGATACGATATTGCTTTACTTACAAAGTTGGGAATGATAGTTTCGTTTCTCTCCTTCATCATTTTGACTGACTGTATAATGTTTATATGCCCTTCATCTCTTTTCATTCGTTCTAATTCAGCCAGGAGAACACATACCAAACCACTCCTCTCGAAATCATCGCTAAAATATACACAAAACAAATATATATTTCGCGGTTAACGGCGAATACTAGTAACACCTTTTCCGGGTACACACCACTTAAATCTGTGTGAGTGTTGTGCAGGAAATGACTTTCGCAAACTTTATAAACATTTTCTCATTTTCCAACAATGTTTCCTTAACTTTATTAAAGCTTAACTTATCTTAATATCACAAATACTTCCTTTATAATTATACAAATTAGAGGACTCTAAGGTTTTCATATTAGGTAAATGGTTAACGCGTCCACTTTGTTTGATGCAAAAGTACTTCAGTGATCAGTCCGCCTGTTCTTGGGTTCAACCCCCGGCCGGATTTTATCAAATACAGTTTAAATGGTAGTAATGGCTGACCTCCTTGGTACTCAGGGTTGCAGGGTTAGCATTACGACTGACTGGCTGCTGTCAGGATAAATGGAAAGCGGCTTAAAGCTCCAAAACATCTACCAATCAGTGGAACAGTTACTCAGTTATCGATTGCCAATTTACAAATCAAACTGCAGCTACTTTAAAGAAACAGAAAGTTCATTGCTGGAATGACAACTTTAAAGTAGCTGTTGTTTGATTGGTGAATTGACAACGCGAGCAACCAAGCGTTTTCCTGAACGCATGGCTTATTTGCTGCAGAAGTATAATTCAGATTGCGAATCGTCGGAAACAGCATGACCGAATCTGTAAGTCTTTAAAATCAATTTTTCCAAATAAATATTCATTGTTTAAAATCATCAATCTATGTACTTTTGCCATGTCTGTCTTTGCAATCCAACCCACGTACAATCATGAACGTACCTAGGCTGCACTTGTTCGAGTGCATTGAACCGAAGGAATTACTACGAGTTCGCGGCCAATTAATTTCCATAGTTGTCAAACACTGGAATGCTTGTTTAGTGTTTCCAATATACAACAGAAGCCGGAGATTTAGATTTGCAACACATAGCCGTAATCAGTGATCTGCCGGATTTAAAATACTATGTGACTTGGTGCTTTCTACCTTTTGAAAATTGTTTTGAAATGATCATTTGTAACGTTTAATCAAATTTTAAGAAATAAAGTAAACCCTAAATATGAAAATATAGCAATATAACTATAGCGGTCGTGTTGGACCTATCCAAAACTGCATTGTCCGTTGTAAACATATAAAATAGATAAAACAGTTTGTCGTTAAGGATAAAAATGTTTCTCGATAGAACTGTTTCTAAATTTTGATAATCTTTTTCTTTTGACGAAATATTATTAATATTATTCTAAAAATGTATAATCTTTTCCCTGTTTTGCAAACATGGTTTCGATATCACCACACAATATTCTGATATTTTCATGTCTTTTAAATCCAACCATAACATAACAATAGTCTTACACTGTCGTATGTAAGTTGTTTTTGACAATAACATTCATTGTTCAACTCTTCCACAAGGTGAACTCCGAATGGCGATTTGATACCTTTGTCTGTTACCCCGAGGTTGAACGATGTCTGAAATTAGAAGGACAATCTGTATGATTCAGTCTTTTAAAGCAATTGGCGGGTTCTCCACATATATGTCTAGCCCATAAGCGCAAGGAATGTTTTAGTAGACATAGCTTTATATGTGAAAACCTAACATTTACAACGGAGTTATGCTTCGGACAAAGAAATATTTACCTTAAAGGGGAAGATAACTAATTAACGAGTGTTTACATTACCTGTTCATGGTCCGATGGGGAACCCTGTATGGTGACAACGGTTTTAATATTTTGTTCAGCAATGAGAGACCAAACCCCTTCAAGTGTGGCTTGCGTCGGCGACTTTGTTACTATAAACACGTGCTTACCCTCATAGTTCTGTTGGCAAATAAAAAGACGAAAACAAAATTACAATAAATTCGATGAAATAGAAGTTAAATACATTACAAAAGAAAATGTTAATAATTCCTTTTTGGAAAAACTAGGAAATCCCATTTTATTGTTTTTGAAGAAGCGAATTTCAAGTTCATCCACACTTGATCAATACTCAATTACACGTCATATGCAATAAGACCCTTCATTGACTTGGGTCACGTCAAACGAAAACTGAACATTTGGAACATTATTACTGATCTGGATTTGTAATGTATATACGCAACCTTAAACTTTTGTAGTTCGGATTGAACGTCGTCTATATACGTGTGTTATTGTATTTTATATCTGTCATTGATATCAAAATGTCTCATTGTTGGCTTACGTGACACGAGACTCCATTATGATTGAATGTTTTCGCCTCATTATATGTGAGTTTTGTGTCTACATGGGATCGAGTCGAATAACTTTTATAACAGATGTATACAGTGTTGTTTGTTGCCTGTGATAATATTTATATTTACATTTAAACATTGTGTGATATTGCATATCTTAGATTATTAACATTTAAATCAAATTGACACTTTATTGTTCATTTAAATTTCCATGATGATAAGAAAGAAATACGTACTGGTAGCAAGACAGCACCAAGCTCCTTCACTTGAACCATACTCTTCGATTTCGGCATGTATTCATCAACTAAGATGTAAACAAAACCATTTATAAAATAACAATTACAGGTTACGCAATTCATAGTTGTTTATTCATATCTTATGTTGATCTTACAACTAACACCGCCCTCGTTATCTACTTCCTGGATACTCAGCCAGTTCTGGTGCCAAGTGTAGGAAAAAGTTCGAAGAATTTTAGGCTTTAGCACTGGAATCTGATCTGGAATTTTCGGATCACGAAGCAGTTGCTCTACCTCTGAGCAACAGTTTCTGAATAACTTAAGTTTAGTTTTTGAAATGTCCTTTTCACCTTACTTCCGGAGAGTCAGCTATATGTAACTGATCAAAACACAGCATCCGTGGAGTATGAAAATACAGGTAAATACTAGGGATGGGAACGAATATTGAAAACAATATTCGAATATTCGTTTTTCGAATCAGAAATCGATATCCGATTTCAGGTTTATCCGAATACTGGTATTTTCCATTTCCTTTTTCAAATAATGGCAATTTTACAAGCATAAGTATCAGCCATTGTTTACGTATATATTGCATGTTTTCAATTGAACTTACACTCTCTTTTTTTCTCAACAGATATATTTTAATTTCAAGAAAAAAAATCCCTGGTAACGATATACCGAATCGCAACGTTTTCTGAGCCGTATATTCATTCAGGTGTCGCTTGTTTACCGAATTTAATATTTAACCGAATCAAATAGTTGGGGGATATTTCGTTTATTGATTTTTTACCGATTTCGTCTGGTCAATTTAACCGCATGTTGAAAATGGCGGACGATTCAATTTATTCATTTGTTCGCTGATGTAAGTTCGAATTTGAAGAGGTAAAAAGGAAAGCTGCATACTTTTGAGACGTAATGCGATGTTAAAAATGATTTATTCAATTGGTGCAACAGCTGTCTATGATGTAAACATCGATTATGTTTTGGTTAAGCTGGGAGGTTACTTAAGGTTTGACAGACGTTGTAAAAACACAACAAACGGCACATACACACTCTTTATCACTTCACCCTTAATCATGATTAGCTCCAATTCGCCACCTCTGTAAGAAATTTATTAATATGTTTTTTTCTGAAAAAAATCGTGAACTGAAAACGAATATATTTTTATTCAAAAACAGTATTCGAATATTCGTCCGTGATTCGAATATTGGAATATTCGTTCCAATCCCTAGTAAATACTGATATGTAAACTGTGTTGTCTGATTGTTGATATCGGAAATGGACCTTATGATAAACGAGTAAGCGTCTAGAGCCTTGTCCTGAACTGATATCATATTAACGGTCTCCGTTGACACGGGTGCAACAGAAACATCGGAATCATATTCATATAAGCTAACAGTGGTCAATTATTGGTACTCAGAGGTTTTTAATTAACCTAAAATCTCTATGTTCTGGAACAGGCGTCTGAGATTACGTTTGGGAACGGTATTGTTTTCCTTTGAAAACAATTTTGAAAAACTACACACAGGACCGTGTTACTATGAATAGTCTTTATTTGGTTCATATTCTATAATAACAATGGCTTTTTATATAATAACACATAGAGAGGGTATGTTTATGCCTAATTCCTAAGATAAAGCAAACCCACTTACTTGTAATTACTGTCTCGCTTTTGATATTATGAACAAATATATTTGAATACACTTGATCATTCGTGTCATGATTTTCGTTTTCCAATTTCTTGCGATCTTCTATGCTCTGTTCAATAAACTGTGAATGAAATAATATTGATAATGTACGCAATGCAATAAATTAAAATGTGTATTGTCATGCTGATAGTGCAAGCCATAATAGAGTGAAGGAACTCGTTTGGTTTGTACATGATATGCATTATTTTGTGACAACCCCTCACCTTTATGCAGAGGTATATTCCTCACTGCTATTTATTCATGTGTAGTTTATGCACTGGATAATGGTTCTTGTTTCATGTTTCATCCTAGTTTTGAAAAAGAACCTGTGACATAGTCTCATTGAGGTCTATCGCGACACGTCAATTGCTGTCGCTTTCTAACATCTTACCGTCGGGGTTTGTTTCCTGGTTGGCCAGTTGAAAACTGTATTTATATTTGAAAACTAGATTCCAGTTTAAAAAATATTTAATGACAATTGTATTTTGGCTCTTGTATGTTTCTTACATTGAACTGCGTTTGTAATCTTTGTTCCCTCGTATCTGGATCGATTTTCATCATGTAATCATATATTTCCAAATAATCTCTTGACCATATAAAATGGGTACCAAAGCACAGAGCGTCCGCCATAGCCTCGTGTAGAAATACATACTGGTCCTGGAATCATGATGTACAATAAAGTCTTATAACCACTTAATATAGTGACAATATTCCCAGTAGTATCTTTAAATTATCATTGTAAAAATCATGGGTTTATTTCTTGAGAAATGTACCTCTAAATAGATACGTCAGTTTGATATCTGCCACAAGAAAAATAAACATCTGGGAGGTTTTATAAGAACAGGCGTTAAAATGGGCGAAGATCAGAGATCGGTCATTCAATTATGTGTTTGGATTAAAATGTTAAAGTCTATGGTGAGCCTGCAGTTAAGAATACATCAGTCTATGTATGAGTGGTTTACACGTTTCGAGGAGGGAAGAGAAAACATCGGGGATGTTATGCGTAGCGGTCGTCCAACCAAAATAAGAAAACATACTGGTCTATAAAGTTGTCAATATAAGTCTTACCTTTGTTTGAACCATGTTCACCCTTTGATATCTCAGTTTTTCTAAGATTTCTAACATCTTCAACACGCCGCTAGACATCGTCTCATGAAATGCGTTGTCAAGAGCTATGAATGTACCTGTTCGGCCTACACCTGCACTGTGATATGGTAAGCAAATATGATTAGTTTAAACACATTTATGTTACATCGAATGTGAAACAAGTTTTACTAAGTTATATCATTCATTCTTGGTGTCTGCTTCTCTGATATTCAAACAAAACTTGCACCATGTGAGTAGGGTAAGTCCAACAGTTTGATTCCGCTTTCACAGGAATCGAGCAAGCAATTTATATCTGAGCCAAAGTCTCCCACGAAACTCAATCCGGCTAAATAAGTCATATAATAAACTGTAATAAGATATTTCAGATGTTTATCATGTTAGAGTACCAAAATAGAAAATGTTTGAACTTTTGCAATACACAACGGTACAGCTTGTAAACGTTGACACTTACTGTCAGAGCCATGTTTTTTTTATTTGACTAAACGACATGCTAGAAAAAATATGGTGGAATTAAAGAGTATCCAAATCGAAAGGTTCTGTTGATATCAAAATACGACAGACTCCATCGTGGTTTTCTTTCATCCAAACTTGAAAATATTCGAACCTTTGCAATACACAACGGTACATCTGTTCTTGTTAATGTTGACACACACTGTCAGAACCATACTTTTAAGTTTGACTAAACGACATGCTAGAAAATGATGTTGGATGGAATATATGTCCACCAAGCTTGAACATACGTAACCCGTCATACATCAAGTTCATAAAGATATATCGATATGTGTTAAATTAGTCTCCTACGTATACCTGCAATGAACTAGGATCGGTCCATCCTGATCACGTGTGTCCTCCATTACCATCCTCCAGAACTTTAATAATACCCATGTACTGTCAGGAACATCTTTGTCAGGCCAGGATTTAAAATGGTATTGTGTCACATCCCTCCATGGATCTGAATTCTGTAAAACAAATGTTTGGTTTGGCTAGGATTTTAAAAGGATTGTTGTACATTCCGCTATGGGTCTGAATGATGTAAGAGATAAGTAATGTCGACGGCTATAACCCAGACAAACACAATTGACTCATCTAATTTTATAGGAAAACATAACCAAGAAAGATAAACATGTTTATTAAAATGATAAACCTACAATTATAAAAACTCAGAGATATGCTTAAATACCTCTTTGAAAACCCATACATAACAAATTAGCTATAAAGATTGTATAACATCTTTCGTCTCTTACCTTTCTGATTTGTAAATGTCTGATAACGTAATCAGTTGTTATATCCTCCGATACTAGTTTAACCATATTATTTCCGTATGTTTCGTCTTCGTCTTCGTTTTCGGGCCAATAGATCAGACATTTTTCCTAATAAAATAAGGTAAAGATGTTAGAAAAAGAGCATAAATAATTATTGGCAGATGTCATCCTCTAGCTGTTTATGTGAGGAAAAGAAAAGGGATTTGTTTGCAATTTCATATAATTATTACTAATAACTAGAATTCCAGGTAAAAAACGAAGGTAAAAAATAAAACAGGGTAAAACTTTTAAGAAAAAACATTTATTTTTCTAGTATTAACTATTCAACTGAGTATTGAGGTAGAAAACTGGATCTTTAGACATCTGACCTTTGGGTAGTTTACACCTACAATATAGTCAGATTTTTAAAAAACAAGAGGTGTCGGAGGACAGCGCGCTCGACTATTCCATCACTTATTTAAGTTACTGAGATAATGGACTTTAATGTAGTTGCATGCAAAACATTATCAACAATTTCTTAAAGGGTGATAATTTGCATTATATGCAGGATAGAGTTATTTAACTTGATTATTTTCATAGGTGTGATGGTTAGGAAGGGTTGTATAACGTTTCAATGGAATGCATCAAGTAGTAACTAAGATATGGACTCTTAATATAGTTGCACACAAACCTTTAACCATAATTTCTAAGTAAAAAAAGGGAAACAATTTGCACCATATGCAGTATAGAGTTATCTTAATTCGTTGTGTTTATAGTTGTGAAATTGGGAGAGGTTGTATACAGTTTCAATACAAATGCTTCAAGTTGTTATTGAGATTACACTCTAAATGTAGATGCAAAACTTTTACCAGAATTTCTAAGTCCAAAAAGGGCCATAACTTGCATAAAATGCTGGATAGAGTTATCGTATTTAATTTTCTACATATGTGTGATCTTTGGAAAGGGCTGTAAAAAGTTTCAATGCAATGCATCAAGTACTAGTAGTTACTAAGATATGGTCTCTTAATGTAGTTGCATGCAAAACTTTAACCAAATTTCTAGTTAAAAAAAAGGGCCGTATATTGAAAAATATACTGGTTCGAGTTATCATACTTGATTGTTTACATATGTGTAATAGTTGGGAAGGGCTGTATACAGTTTCAATGCAATGCATCAAGCAGTTACTAAGATATGGTCTCTTAATGTAGTTGCACGCAAGACTTTAACCAGAATTTCTAAGTAAAAATAGGGCCATAACTTGCATAAAATGCAGGATAGAGTTATTTAACTTGAAAATAAACATAGTTGTGATAGTTTGGCAGGGTTGTATAAAGTTTCAAAGCAATCCATAACGTAAATACTAGGATATTGACACTTAATGTAGTTGCATACAACACTTTAACCAAATTTCTAGTTAAAAAAAGGTTGTTACATAGGTGTGATAGTTGGGAAAGGTAGTATAAAGTTTCAATGCAATGCATCAAGTAGTTACAAAGAGATGGTCTCTTAATGTAGTTGCACGCAAAACTTTAACCAGAATTTCTAAGTAAAAAAAGGGCCTTAACTTGCATAAAATGCAGGATAGCGTTATCTAACTTAATAATATACACAGGTGTGATAGTTGGGTAGAGTTGTAGAAGGTTTCAATGCAATGCATCAAGTAAATACTGAGATATGGACTGTTAATTAAGTTGCACGCAAAACTTTAACCAGAATTTCTAAGTAAAAAAAGGGCCATAACTTGCATAAAATGCAGGATAGAGTTTTCTAACTTAATAATCTACACAGGTGTGATAGTTGGGTAGGGTTGTAGAAAGTTGCAATGCAATGCATCAGGTAAATACAGAGATATGGACTCTTAATTTAGTTGCACGCAAAACTTTAACCAGAATTTCTAAGTAAAAGAAGAGCCATAACTTTCATAAAATGCAGGATAGAGATATCTAACTTAATAATCTACATAGGTGTGATAGTTGGGTAGGGTTGTATAAAGTTTCAATGCAATGCATCAAGTAAATACTGAGATATGGACTCTTAATTTAGTTGCACGCAAAACTTTAACCAGAATTTCTAAGTAGAAAAGGGCCATAACTTGCATAAAATGCAGGATATAGTTATTTAACTTGATAATCTACATAGGTGTGACAGTTTAGTATAGTTGTAGAAAGTTTCAATGTTAAATACATGTAGTATTTAAGGACTTGCATGCAAAACCTTAACCAAAGTGTGACGTGGACGCCGACGCCGACGCCGACGCCAGGGTGAGTAGTATAGCTCTCATATTCTTCGAATAGTCGAGCTAAAAATGAATGAAAGAATATTCAATTGTCCTTGGATTTTTAAACAAACGAACGATATTTCCTGTTCAGACTATGCAAAGGTACAGTGATTTCAGGTCTTAGCAGGTAAAACATGTCCAAATACCCAGGTTCTTTTACTGGTGGTAAAATTCGCTGACTTACTGTTCCTTGCTCCATTAGATTCGTCAACATCACCACCTGTGTTATATTTTGTTGCCTGATCATCCTTAAAAAGTCCTTTCGCATCTTTTCTGTGGGACCTGTAAAATGTTTCGATAAAATATCAGGATATATTCGAAATGAAAGCAAAAGTAACAAGAACCGTTTTGTTATCCTTAGGTGTCGAAGATTGTTTGTTGTTTGATAAATTTGAAAAAAGTTACTTTTATTTCTTGTTCAATTTACCTTTATGCAGAAATCTTCTAATTGTCGAGATAGCTAATTTTAGAAAATTGCCATATTCTCAGAGGCTACCCGACAGACAAAAAAGAACATTATTTAAATAGGTCAGTTAAGTTTAAACTGTTTTTATTTTATATCGATTTCGAATCAAATCAAGCTCAATTAACGTTAAATATAAAAACTCTCATATTAACATTTAACATATATGCAGACAATTTAAGGCAGATATGCCTCATCTTTGTATTTGCGATTTATCTTTTCACCTGTTTAAAATACGTGAATGAAGACAATTCTTATTTGAACGTGAGTAAGCATGTACGTGTATATTTATTAGTTACATGAATTGATTTTAACCTATGTAGAAGAAAAGATTTATTAAATAGCTAGAACATGATATAGTGAAATGACACATGTATTGAAATAGCTAGCCGGTCTTTCAAATTAGATGCCAAGTGTTGGAAAAGTTGAGCATCCAGACCATGCAATAGCACATATATTGATATATATGTAAAGTTAGACTTTGAAATAACATAAAATATATTTAAATAGTTAGACATATTGTCTTTGAGGAATCACGCCATTTATTGAAATTTCAGATAGCCAGACATTGGTTTGATACGTGTTTGAAAAAGCCAGAAAGCTTAGCTTTGCATTGTAACGATCAGTATTAAAACAGATAGATATCGAGAATTAACATGTATTGAAATATCTAAACATTCGAAATTTGTCATTACACAAATGTTTCGAAATATCTAGAGGACCAGACTTTGCAATAACACATGTATTAGACACTTATCTTCAAATAACACATCTCGCATTGAAAACAGATGGCCATACATTGAAATGACAAAACATGTATTAGCTAGTATGTATATTTATCAGTTACACGAACGTAGTTTTACGTATGTAAAAGATAATAATTAGTTAATAGCTATATAGTGATATATGGAAATGACACATGTATTGATATAGCTCGCCGGTCTTTCAAATAAGACGCCATGTGTTGGAAAAGTTGGACTATGCAATAACACATATATTGAAATATATGTACAGTCAGACTTTGATATAACACGGCATATATTTAGATAGTTAGACAGACTGCCTTTGAAGTAACTGGACATGTATTGAAATTTCGGATAGCCAGACATTGGTTTGATACATATTTGAAAAGGTCAAAAGCTTAGCTTTGATTGTAACGACCAGTATTAAAACAGATAGATATCGAATATTAACATGTATTGAAATATCTAAACATTAGAACTTTGTTATAACTCCAGTGTTTTGAAATATCTAAACATTAGAACAAATGTTTCGAAATATCTAGAAAACCAGACTTTGTAATAACACATGTATTTAAGTAACTAGACAGTCATCTTCAAATAACTAGACAGTCATCTTCAAATAACCTAGACAGTCATCTTCAAATAACTAGACAGTCCTCTTCAAATAACTAGACAGTCATCTTCAAATAACACATCTCGCATTGAAAAAAATATGGTCAGACATTGAAATGACACATGTTTTAGCTAGTAAAACAGTTACGTGAGACAGCTTGGACATAAAGGGACATCAAACTTACCTTGCGATGCGATGAATTTCCGAGGTTTGGTCACGCCCTGTAAAAAACATTAATTAATATAGATTTTAGCTATTTAAGGACACAAAAGAACATTATCGTGCTCAAATCGTGTGTGGTTCGAATAAGGATGTTATTACATCGGCAACGGTTTCACAATAAAGTGTAAAGATGATGGGATTCGTTTGACATATTCACATAGAACCTAATGATTATATTGAACTTTATCAGAATCAATATAAATTGTTTAGTTTGAATGCGAATTTCTGAAATTACATTAGATTTATACTCCTACAAATGTGTTTAGCGAGTTCTCTATTATTTCATCCGTTTATTGAAAATGGAGTAATATTATTTTCTGACATTTGAAATATGTTAAACAAAATGCACTTACATCAATAAACGAGGCATTTATATATTCACTTTCATCAATTTCCTCTGCTTCAAGAGGAACACGGCTATGATCATCTGTAACGTTAAAGAATATTGAACATCTACTATGAAACAGTTTCTTTTATACCATCAGCAGGGTCATATCTGTGTTATCATTGCCACTGAGATAAACGACATTTGACAGAAAATTAATGAAAGGAATCTTAGTGAAATGACGCTCTCCAGTAAAAGAGTGGTTTCATTTACATACCGTGCTTTTCCTGAATAAGAGTTACCATTCAATTTCTTAAGATAAAGTTAAATGAAAAGAGATAGCATTGTTATGGTATATAGTGCTCATTGCTTATGTTAAATATAGTAATGTTTAAGGATGAAAATGGACTGTCCAAAGATTTTTAACAAACATGAAATATTAACAGCGCGAAAATGCGGTGATGGGGTTGGACGAGATGAAGATAAAAACAGATTAAATACAAAGATAAGTAGATCAAATACATAGTTGGATAATATACTGAGGAAGAATCTAGAGTCTATTGTAAAATGTGTTTCCACGAAGTTAAATTATACCTACATGCACAAATTGCTCTATATCTGTTCTTTGGTCTATGTTTTGAAACCATCGCTACATCGTGAGGATGCTGTAACCCGGAAGTAAGCAGCTGGTAATAAAAAATGGGAAAATGTGGATAAGTCTGACCGGTGCTCCATGAGATCCAATCTTATCGTAATTATTACAAGTTTTATTAGTGATCTACTTGCGCATCGATGCTATAGGATCAAACAAAACATTATTATTTTTCAGAGGCATCAACAGTGAATTGCATGAACATCGCAAATTCCATCAGGTTGGGTTTTCGTAAAGCATTGTTCAAATGTAATTTTCGAACTATAAGTATTCGATCATGTTCGTTCGAATATAAATATCTGTTTAAACTTGATTTGTTCTCATAACTGGAACACATTGTAATCATTTGAAGTGCATTTATTTATACCATTACTTACATTAAATTCCTGATAAAACAGTACATTTTCGTCTCTCATTTTCTGATTGATATAATCCCATAGTTGACATATCTTCAGATCCGACTTGCTCATAAGAAATCCGTAATACACGTCTTCAGTAGGCTTGTCCGCAGCATCATTTTCCGTGTGTGAAGTGGTTTTACTGTTATTCTCTGTGTGAAAAATAAAAATACTGTATCAATTATTTGGACATTTATCTTTCAATATCAATTACAAAAATATTGATAGATAGGGGTTTAACGCGATTTTCAAAAAGTGTTCAGTCATATCATGGAATCAAGTTCACCTACCAATATGTTTCCTGGTTTTTACACAACAGTCCTTCCAAGCATCTGGCTGCTTTACTGCTAAATATACTGTTATCCATTGGTGGTGCGCAAATGACGCTTGTCGCATGGACTTTTATCAAACGTCGAAAAGAATATTGGGGTTCGAACTAACACCCCCTGGATTGACAAGCCGCGTCATTACTGGGACTCAGCGAATACAAAATAATGACTTGACATAAATACATACAATGACATAACGTTCAAACGAAACAAATTACGTTCATACAAACTGGTATAAAATGAATATATAAACTACTATATTTTATTTAAATTTGGGATGTCTTGAATTGACGGAAATCAACATTATGATAAATATAGAATGTTATATACAGCATGAATTCATACGGCGATTTAAAATGGCGACATTTAGATTTTGCGAAAACAATCGGTACCGCCAATATTGCCACAAACATGAAATAAAAAATCGTACACATAGTATCCTTTTCATTCCTGTAACGGGTTCCGGCACGCACCAAATCGATAGCAGACGATATTGAACATTTCTTAAAATATCCTAATATCGAAGTATGGTTATTGAATATAGTTAAAAACATTGTGGCAAAAGGAGAAATTGATCATCATTAGCAAGTTAATCATTTTAAACAATGTTTTAGAATCTCCTGCTGCCGACACGTCTCAAAATGTATCTGATTGTGGGAAAACTTTAATTTCCTTCTTCCGCTCGAGCCTTTTTGCGAACAAAAGTTAAGGGAATAAACAAATACTTACTCTTAGATATGACTGATTTCGCTTTGGCAATACTTCTCCTTATTGGTTTTGTATCTTTTTCAGTCTCGTTATTGAGCTGTATCGCTGTAAAATTATTACTTCCCCTTTCCTCATGCTTTTTTCCTTTTCTAAAACAAACAAAACCAAAACGCGTCACAGACAATCTTCATACCTTCATCATCATTATAAATAATTATTGAAATTTAGATACATTGTAAACACTTTCGTTTACTTTCATTAGGTAAATAATTCATCAATTAAAGTTGTGTTTTTTAAGGCAATGCTGCAAGGAGTTATCAAAATAGAAGTTATGAATGAAGTAACATGTGAACGGACAATTTCAGTCAAATGGTGAAATGCAATGCTAATTAATTCCAAAATTGTTTTAATGTTACTGTGTTCTTGATATATTTCAGATTTCAAAATATGAACACATTTTAATCATTCTAAAAGTGTTTTGCGCTTCGTGCTTTCCTGATAGTTTTAAATGCATAAAATCTTTTTAATATGACCATTTTTCAAACATAGGGAACAATGTTCGTAACGCAAGGTTGCATACACGAGTCTGGTGCATCGTCATACTCCCATTTTTAACATGCACTTGTGCTGGGGCTTAAACTTTAAAAAAGCATAGTTATTTGAACTGATAGCCATGCTAAAACAAAACTACTATTGAAACGACCTTCAATACCTAGCAAGTCAACTGGCACATTCAATTTTGTTTTTTGTCTTACCTACTCTTCAGGAAGACAATGATGCCGAAAATGGCAGCGGCAATCAAAACGAATCCACCTACTGCACCGCCTATAGCTGCACTTGGAATATCGTTAGAAGTCTGGCTCTCAGCTAAAGCTGTTGATAAATATAGGAAATAATTGAGCCATCAAAGGTAGAAAGCGTTCTAATGAAATGCAAGTGTAAGAGCGTTATACTTCCATACACACAGTGTTGGCTTATTTAAATATCAATGTAGGCATAAACAATCGACTAGATACGTTTGCTTGTGAAACGAGTTTAAAGTGCTATTATACAAAACAAAGGCTCACATTATTACAAAGGTATTGTAGTACGTAAAATAGTTTTAACCCTTTGATTGTCTGAACAGATCTTTTGAATAGTGTATCACCAATAAAGAGTCAAGACAGTCGGCGTATCCGTAATATCTGACCAGGCTTTCGATTTCTATTTTGCTATTTCTAAAACTGGCTAAAATTGCCAAATTCAGGTCCATTTAAAAAATTCAATCTTGAAACGGTCAATTATTTGATTCCCAAAACAAGTTATTTGTTTATAAACAATCGATCAGCTGCGATATACTGTTCGGGTTATAGAAGGGCTACAATTACATATTGTTGACAGAAGATGTAAACATGTCTAAATCACTTTTACGCCGACAGACAGTGACGGATGTGATGAAGGTGTGCCAGCTAATCCAAATTTACACTGTTCGAACATGCAATAAAACACAAAATAAATTAACGTAGCTCCAGTAGTTAAGATCTATTCAATAACTGTAATTACAAACACGTGATCATGTTATTAATAAGAAAATAATCCAAAAATGTGATCGCTATCCAACGAATTGTGTGGACATTCAGATCGCTAGACTTCCTTAATTAAGTGGGGGCATACACTGTATATTTGCATATTGATATCGTTGCTTATATATCTGAAATTGCGATCCTGATCAGTCTATGCGGAGGCCTGATGGTAGGTTTTCCTGAAACACTGCCCGAATGAGCAACATTTTTATAAACATACATACACTGATTACAGTACGATCCATTGTATCCTGGACTGCATCCGTGTCCGCATAACGCTGATACTTTGTTACACGCTGTACCATTAGCACAGTTACCACAATTAACTTTGCATCCATAACCGTAAAAACCATCGTCACATTCTATTTATTAAAAACAAAGTGTAAAAAGCATAAATATTATATCAAAAATAAAAAATTTAAATGATATTTTAGTTAAGATCTATTCAATAACTGTAATAACAAACACGTGATCATTTTATTA
This sequence comes from Serripes groenlandicus, assembly GCA_031761405.1. Classification (NCBI taxonomy): domain Eukaryota; kingdom Metazoa; phylum Mollusca; class Bivalvia; order Cardiida; family Cardiidae; genus Serripes; species Serripes groenlandicus. Next base: position 9,313,522 of record JASEVX010000006.1, on the reverse strand, counting down.
ATAAGAAAATAATCCGAAACCTGGATTTGTATCCTTTTTAAAAGCCTTTGATTCTTAAACATTTGAATGGTATGATTAAAACCGTGAATACGCCTTTACTAATTTCATACATTATTTCAGTCATATCAAGCCGGTAAGTTGTCATTAACATTGGTTTCACGGCGTGTCCCTATCAGTACGCTTGTGTATTTATTTCAAACAGCAATGGTTTGTTTTATTTCTTAATCAAGTTTCAAGTTTCAAGATTCAAGTTTATTTATTCACCACATTAAGTTATTTTACATTGCCGTAAACATACATATGAAAGTTGAACACATATACATTGACGAGAAAAACACATACAATTTAACAATTGACATATACTGCACATGGCAAAGATGTAAAAACCATCAATTTAATGTACACTACATAACAACCAATCAAAAAGGTTAATTCGTGAGTGTCTATCAAATTCCCCTTCGAGTATTTGATGACAAAATATAAGGCTGTGGATCCGAAATATATTAATCATATTGATCACAAATCCCCTTTTGTTTTTGTTAGACTCTAATTCAATGATATTGACCTGTTTTGCATAAATCGCGCTGATATCCAGATAAACATCCTGATGGACAAGTTCCGTTTGTGTTTATACATACAGTTCCCTGTCGACAGTGTCCACAACCTTTGTCACAGTTCTTCCCGTAGTTACCCGGATTGCATGCTGGAAGAGACACAATCTAAAAATCAAAGCATTAGATACTAATTGGTTTAATGTGTTGACGTCGTCTATGGTGACCTTTCGTTTTAAGTTGATCATTTGCAGTTCAACGTTTAATTTGCCATTATAATAAAAACATTGTAATTGTATTTACTAATTGTGATTTTTGGACATTATCATTATGTACATTCAAAGTCGTTAGTATGGATACATACGAGGGTTGATCCAGGAGGAATAGAGCTTCTGTTATAATTTCGACACAAATCAAACTCGTAGAAAATAAATATGATGTTATCAAAAGTCTACATTTCTCTTACATACATTTTTGATAAGTGGTTGAAAAAGAAAATTTGAAAACTGCAAGTACCATTGGAAGCCATTCTTACGGCACCTTTTGAAGCAAAACAAGTTGGTTTGAGAACATGGATAACACTTTAAATAACAGTTATATCAACACAATTGTTGCATTACCTTCTCCAGTAACCATTGATTAAAAAGGTATTACATTATCACTGTCCATCGAAATGCGTAAGATATGATGTAGCAAACGACAATTCGTCTGGTATACGACACTGGCAATGTTCCTTTCAACGTCAGAACTTGCTCTATTGCAAATTACATTTATTTTTCACATATGTCTCTCCTCCAACCATGCAAAAGGTTGTATGTATTCGTCGCTAACTGCTTGACTTCAGGTGACTCCACTTAATTTTCATTTCCAATGATTATTTCGGTTTTTGTCTCCCTTGTGCTATAATTTATTATAAAGCATTTTTTCCATCTTTATTTGACGTAATTTTGTATTTGACGTTCTTGCATGTTGCTTATCAACGTTACTATTCTGAAGGCAATCATGGAATAACAACATTAAACTTTTATAATTAGAACAACATAACAACAAGTTCATGTCATTTAGATATTATGTTGGTGTATATTTGATATATACACAGCTTATATTTGTACTTCCTTGTAAAAATACGATGTGGTCCACCTATGCCTCATCTCGTTTCTATGACAACGATTTATAACTTATCTGAATATAATATTAGAAATATTAAGTCGCCATAAAGTAGATCGAAAACAAATGTACATATGGTATGGCATTCATAAATGTATATCAAATAATAGAAAAATTATTTAGAAAGTCCTATTACTACACCCCTCGTATGCTCCATACATATTGTAGTACACAGTCCTTTCAAATCCAATCCGATAGTTTTGAAGTGGTTTAAAGGATGTGCCTTTATAATAAATAGAATACCATTTCCCGTTGATTTTATCAAGCCTTTTTTCATTGTATGAGATTTTTGTGTTTACATCATATTTAAAGTAAGTAATTACTCAAAGACATGTCTTAGGCTTGCCAGTGTTTATGCTGAGTGCTGGAATGGCGTGATCCCCAACTATACCTAGTCTGAAGTGTTGTTTAAGTTTTACTGGAAACAACTTAAGAACTAGAAATTGAACAGGAAAATTGCGGCTCAATCCTATCGGTTCAACCCCTGCAAGACTAGCATTTTATGGAATGTTTTATTATAATTGGCTTAGGAGAATATGTAGAGTTTGAGGCATTTTATAGGGTATTCCAGGTATTCTATGAGAAGTAATCTAGTGTTATCCTCATTCCCACAGACATATAATGGACTGAAAATAGACATTGCAATAGTCAATCTTATATCGTCTATTCTTCTATTTTCAAGAACTTTTTCAGAAATTTCTATTTTGCTGGAAATACTTCTTTTGGTTGTTGCAAACTATGATGTCCTTACATCAGAGAAAGCAGAGCTGCACCAACTCAGTAATTAATAAGTTGAAGTATAGTTTAACATTAAGAGCCTTTATCTAACAGTTAATACCATAAATGAAACACACAAATACATATCCAGATCGAAGTAGCTATTTCGATCCTGATTGCAGTTGACACAGCCACATGCTCAAATCTCTGCAACATTATTACATGTTCCTCCGTTTATGCTATGTTTAAATTTGCATATTTAAACGTAAATATTCTATATATAAAAAAGGGCCTTGTAGCAAACGTCAGGCAATGGTAAACTTCATGACATAGATGAAACATACAAATACATACGCAGATCGCAGATACCATGTCCATCCTGATAACCGTCGGCACAGCCATTCGTACAACTTCCTGTCACATGATTACATGTTTCTCCGTTTAAACAGGATCCACATTGGGAATCACAATCCTGCCCATAGTAGTTTGTATAACATTCTGAAACACATAGACAGTTAATAAGTAGCCCTTATCCTGCTGAACTTCCGCGGCTCGTATAAGTCATTGTTTTTATTTTAAGAGCGTAGTGCTGTATACTACAAATAACAAATAATTTAGAGAGAGAGAGGGAGAAAGAAACCAAGTTTAGACATATATGAAGTTACCAATAAAAGATCCACACGGTTTGTAATTTGTAAGGTAATGCATAACATGATACTCAAATTATGTTCCAAATGAAAGGCAGTATAGATGAATCTCCCTAAGTCTGTAACTGGTTATTTGTATAAGTAGAGTAAATAGTAATATATTATTCGTGTGCCGCGTGTTGCAGTTTCGCCAGAGTCTTCACTGTCCGTCTGATCGTGATATAACTAGAGATGTATCGTTTAACAAACACTTACAAGTGTAGCCCTACAATCATAACGTGCATGCATCTTTTATCGATATGGTAATGGGCGCAGCTCATATACAATCATGCGTAGCCGTGAATAGAGTTAAGTTGTGCTCTGCGAAAAACAATCATATGTTAATAGCGGGTGTATATCTACACTGATTCCGCAAATATTTACAGAAACTTCCGAAATACATTTTACATTCGGATCAGAAGAAATGACTTAACATACGAGATCTTTATCTTCTGGTATTGTAATTAAGTTAATATTGTTATGTCGACCACAATTGTAACAAACGAAGGTCAACCAAAGTTGTGGGTGGTAATGTGTTTTTATATACCTTGTTTACAAATATCTCCTTGGTACCCTGCTGAACATTTTTCCGGACAGTTTCCAATTGCTGTGTCACATTCAACATTGTTTAGACAGTTACCGCAATGTTGGGTACAACCCGAACCGTAAGTTCTTTTCTGACATTCTGGAATATTAAAGGGACTGTTTCAAGTCTGTGTTAGGTAAAACAAAATAGTCCCTTAAAATCATTAAATATTAACAAGCCTAATAGTAACTACTGCGCTCACATACTGAGGGAAGGGAACGTCTCACGTCTTAGGGTAAAACATCCTTGAATTTCCTTAAACACTAAGTACATGTGTAATGAGGGATGTTGTTGTTAAACAAGTTATTTGTTTTTCAAAATGAAATAAATCCTAAACATTTGAAGGAATATGTTAAGGTGAGATTAATGGTTATATGTTTTACTGATAGACTAACCCTGTAAAGTTATTAATCACGCCATAAGCTCTTGAAAATAGTTAATTTTACAGTAGTAAATATGGCCTTATCTACCTTCTCTACCAAGTAACAATCTACGATAATTCACATGATTAAAACGTTACGGATAAAGAGGTATGCTTTGATCGAACATATTTCATACATTATGATTAATTAAATAAATCGCTTGACACATAAACTTTTTCATTTCTAAGCAAGGCATTTACCGTATTCACAACACTGATTACGATCATATGTTTTGTTATAATGTAGTATTTCAATTTAAATAAGATATTTACATTTTATTACAAACTTATTGATAACAGGTGGAGTAAAATATCCCATATATTATCGAAGTTTTAATGTGTTCAATCAAGTCGTTTCCAAAGGTGTACACAATAAAAGCATAACACTTCATATACCATTAAGCAGTCATGACATGTACGTGTTTATTTTGATCCGTGTCTGGCGTATTGGATCTGATGGCATCGCTAGTTCAGCTTAATATACAGGGGTATGATAATAGACCCAGAGGAGTTATAACTTCCTGTGTATCAGAGGTAAAATCATTATATTTTTAAGCGTACGCATGGACTCACCTGAGCCTTTAATATATACGGGTACAACAAGATCATAAATCAATCGCCAGCTCCGGCTCTTTTCAATTATTGTTAACTAACGAAAGCATATTACCAGCATCACAATTTTCACCAGAGTACCCTGGTAAACATTTCCCACTCGGACAAATACCAGTAACTTTATCACACGGGTCTCCATCGCAGTGACATTTGTTCCAACAGTAGTCGCCGAATTCTCCATTATTGCAATCTGAATTCAAGAATGGTTACATATATTTGACTTTCGACAATTTGAACGGGTGATACATGTGTGTATTATCTTATTTGGAGAGTATGAGACATTACCTTTAGAAGACTTTTTGAGAACTCAGAAACCTGTCTATATATACACACGAATGGGCAGGTACATGCGACCACCTACCACCAATACCAACCGCTTTCTAGTCTCGGTCTACGAAGCAAATGTCCGAATTACTGGTATTAGTGACCTACGTCTTAAGATGTGAATTAGAAATATGAAAATTTTAAGAAAACAATTAAACTTGTTACTTCATATTTGGAATTGACTTTATACAAAATGACTCGTTTTTTTCTTCGTGTGAACAGGAGTAGGGGTCCTATTCAGCATTGCATGAGCACATTATTTCAACAAGGGTTGTAAGTAAAAAGTCGTTTGTTAATATAATGATAAATGCAGTTTGAACGGGGCTTGAGGTTGACCTTGTATCTGTTTTGGGTTCCTAACTTTAATTAAGAATATAGCTCACAATGTTGTAATAGAATGTTGATATGCTATTCTTATCTGACCCTAATTGTAACAGTTTCCAACTGTCTTTACCGTTACTTTGATAACAGTCAGGGTTCGCATGCACCACTACTTTAATATTCCATAGATGACGGCGGCTTTTCTGATTGATTCAGTAACATAACTCCTGAATTCAACTTTGTATAACTGAATTTAGTCCTAAAGTAGCGAGATGAACAATGCTATAGCTCAGTCGCTAACCACGAGAACTATCGATGTCTGAGTCATGTTTTGAACCCCAACTCGGCCATTTCCTATGATTGACAGAAGGCATTGCGTTCACACACATGTGTGTGTGTGTGTGTGTCGGGGGGGGGGGGGGGGGTAGGCTTATGTCCGGCGTACCGGAATACACGTGCGAGAAAGTCAGGAATACACACAGTTAAATGTAGATAAACTGGTCGCCGTGTTAAAACCGAAATGCTGTTGAACACGGCGTTAACAGTAAAGAAAATGCTATAAATAATACAAGCTCACCTCCATAAACAGTAAGCTCACAAATTGTGAAATGTCGGGTCACATATCAAAGAACTAAAGAGATGTATCTGGTATATTTTTGTACTGGCAACTCATACGTAACGTTTACAGTAGTTTCCGTTATTTTTGTCTCTGGACTGTCCGTAAATCCGTCGCTTACTTGTCTAAACATAATGTGCATGTCCTTGAAGTGTTCTGGTAAAAGAGTGTTAACGGAATAACATAAATGGTTATGTACATGTAAGTTAGACCAGTGCGACTACATACATGTATCAAGGTTTTCGTAAGAAGGTATTTCTATGCATCTTCGAAAGTAAGGCGATCATTTTAGATTCTAGTGTAACTGAAGCTTATTCTCAGACTCACGTCAGTCTTCATTGTTCACATGTAAGCATTAAGAGTACTTCAATGTGCTACTCATGAATTGGTAGAGACAACCTTCGGGAAAACCAAGTCAGTGTTCATTGGACATATATGCCAGGAATTTTGTCTATTCCATATATCCAAAGTTGGCGCACTTTATATAATACAATAAATTATCCCACACGAATAAAAACACATTAATGGAAAGTTCAAGATTCTGACCATCCTATATGGATAAAAAGTAAAGCATTGCAACCCATAAAATGACAAAACTTGTTTTTTTAGTTTCTGTAAAAGAAAACCACCATTTTGTTGTAAAAGTAGCAACAATATATTTAATACTCTCTTAGTAGCTCTTTAGATGAGAGAAGACCAAATGATTTCCATCTTTATATAAATATAAATCATCAAATGTCAGCTCTCAATGATAACACTTAAACACCTTTATCCAGCTGACAAATATATACCTGATAAAAGTCGCTTTGAAAGGGATTTAGGGTCATGCATTATAAAAGATAAAACGTGTCACATAAAGGGATTTGGGGTCATGCATTATAAAAGATAAAACGTGTCACATAAAGGGATTTGGGGTCATGCATTATAAAAGATAAAACGTGTCACATAAAAGTGGACACTGTTTTTGGCAACGGATATTCGGAGTTACTACGTTCCAAATAATACTGTCGCCTCCGCCGAAACAAATAGTTCTAAGCAGAGAAGTTTTCACGTCAAACAGATAATGTGACCTATATCGAGTGAACAAACTACGCTCAGATTGCTGCGGGATATTTTTCTCTTAATGATTGTGTCTGTTTCCAATACAATTAGGTAGAATGTTTCTTAATCGACATGTTACAACAATTGTTCAATCCATATTGGTTGTTTAGAAATCAAGAAAATGTGCAAGATGACAAAACATTATAATTCCATTGTTCAAGATAATTTAGCAGAAGTGTTGCTTCAGAGACTATCTGTATAAATCGTACAACGCTCAAGCAACTTTGATTGTTCAAAACATAGCCTTCAGGGGACATAAGAAAATAGGTAAAAACTATTAGTTTCAAACGACATCTCCTAAACCACTGTAGCAATATCAACTTAACTTTACAGAAATGTTTCTTTGGTGGTCCTCTTTCAAATTATTCGAAGAGTCAATGCCTTATTCTAAACGTTCTTACTGGTAAGCTACTTTATTTTACATTGCAGTTTCATTTAACCCTTAATCAAATTTCAACTGATATTATAATATACACATTCGTTACAATTCCATCATTCAGGCAATCGATTAAGGACCATCGTGGTTTGTTATTGTGATCACCTGGTGTCCTGCGTCTGTCCACCCTTAACCTTGTTTACGCACTTGAGGCTGCATTTTTCCCTGGATCAGAATAACTGGTGGATGGAATTTAGTTCGAATAGTTCCAAAGCCAACTGACGTCAAAGAGGTACAACAATTTCATGCCACATTTGTGAGAGGCCTGTTACCCATTTAGAAGGTTAACAACAAAAGGTACAAAATGGTATTGGAAAACGCAGCTGGAAAAAGCTATTTCTACTATGAAGAGACTATTTGCAGAACAAAGTTCTTAGATACTATGATTTGGACGAAGAAGTAACACAACAATGTGACGCGAGCGAAGCCGTGCTAGGCGCATCTTTACTTCAGAAAGGTCAACCAGACGCATTTGCTTCTAAAGCATTGACAACTGCAGAGGAACATTACGCTAAAGAATGCCTTGCCATAGCTTTCGCTTGTGAAGGTTTCGATCATTACATATATGGCCGTTCGCTTGTTACTGTACAGAGAGATCAAAAACCTCTTGAAATAATATAAAAAACCACATTTTTACATGCACCTAAGAGATTACATCGTATGCTCTTAAGGCTTCAGAAATTCAGCTTAGATCTCAAATATACATAGGGGAAGGACATGTATATAGCTCATACATTGTTTAGAGAACGCATACCAATGAGAAAAAGAGACAAAGAGATCAATGCTCAAGTATTCAGCATCAGAGAGCAGACAATTCAGGAAGATTTTGCAGCAATTCTTTTCATGAAAAAGTAAATGTTACGGAACAACGTTTTAAAATATTCAAGTGCATACAGGCCAAGATGAAGCGCTGCAAACACTGAAATCAGTTATACTTTCGGAATGGCCAGAAACGAAGGCAGAAGTATGAGTGTTATATGGGAATCTTACCAGACACAACATCAGATACTGTAATAATCTTTCTAAAGCGACACTTTAGCAGACATGGTATTCCAGACAATGTTGTAACAGACAATGGACCGCAATTTAGCAGTGCAGAGTTCAGTAAATCTCACAACAATTGGAATTTGAACTTGTCATTTCTTCTCCGTCTCACAGTCAGTCAAACGGAAAGGCAGAATCTGCTGTCAAAATGGCAAAATGATAGGTTAAGAAAGCTATCAGAAGCAATAGTAACGTCTAGAAAATAATTATGGACTTGAGAAACATGCCGACGGAAGAAATGGACAGTAGTCCAGTACAACGTTTTATGTAAAGGCGAAAAAGGCACACATGACCACATTGCCGATGAGTTACAAAAACCACAAGTAGTAGAACATGTACAGGAGAAAATAAAATTGAAACACATAAACGCAAAGTTTTAAAATGATAGAACGGCCAAAGACTTGCCATAGTTGGTAATTGGACAACCAGTGCCTTAGGCACCTATACCAAATGATCGAGACAAACACTGGAGGCTAGGAACCTGTTTTCAACAGCACTCGCCATGATATTATGATGTCAACGTTGAAGGGCATCTATATCGGCGCAACAAAACAAATCATCAGATCCACTTCTGAAAACATTCCAGAGTCGATTTTAAGTGATCAAAGTGTTGTTTCTAATCAGTCTAATAGGGATACGCCATCAAGTAATAAAGCATATCAAAGTGTTGGTGAAGTAATGTTTGTGAAAAACCTGCCACAAGTGAAAAAGTTAAAATGAGTGGCACAAATTCAGAGGGAAAAGATAATACGACTGTTCATATGGATTCACGGAAACTAGAAACGACAAACAAACGCGCTAAAACAGCTGAAGACAATCCATTTAGATCAACAAGAACAAGAGAAATTAAGCATCCAAAGAGATATGATGATTGTTATAATTAAACATTGTACTTTTAAGCAATACTAAAAGTTGAAGTGGCTAGTTAAGATTTCTAGTGAAACAATTAAAATACAGTTGTATTTTTGTAACTACATGTATTATGTTCTATGTACAAAGAATTCTTAGGTAAAGAACTATTGCAATGACGATTTCTTTTCCACAATGTTTTATTGTTTGGAATCTGGAGTCCAGCATATAGATATACCATATGCGTATTGATTTATACTGTTTTTAGTTTGTATATATATATATTTGTGTTCAAAAGAAAGGGAGTCGTTATGATATACCATTCAGATCATGTTTAGATTAACACATTTCCCAAATGATAACAAGCCGACAGAGGTCAGCACTGAGCTAATAAATATCTTGAAATAAGATATATGTTACAAAACTACTCTTAAATTCTGATATAGATTTATCGTATTACAAACAGAAAAAATGCATGTTTTTATTTCTTTTTGTTTTCTACTTTTATTGTGTGTTTGTTTGTCTGTTGTTTTTTGTTTAGCCTCTTTTTCCCATCATATATATGTATAACTTTATTAACACTTGTGAAACTTGTAAAACCTTTTTAAGTTCAACCCTAGGTGCAGCGGTCATGGTTGATTGATTCATAAAATAAACCTTATATACTTGATTGGTTCATACAATAAACCTTATATACTAACATAGATCTACTAAAACATATTTATCGTAAGGTATGAGGGAGGATAGCCACGATCGTCTTAAATGTTGATGCTTCTTAAACACATTGTTGAACTCGGATAATGTTAATATATCTTTGTCGTATCTACAAGCAATTTATATGATTTGCTTATCGAAAGTTCGACAAAATAGCATCTGTTCGATAAAGTGACCATGTATTTATATTACTTATAATCGGTAATCTTTCATAATGTTGTTGCAAAATATAGACTGTGTACAATTAGATGCATTAGAGAGGCATTTCGGGAAGGCAACTCTTTCTTAGAAAAAACATGATGACTCAAGTTTATTCCACGTCAAACTTTGTGCGCGGGGGTATAGAAATAACACTTACGTCCATTTCTTTTATATGCCGTTCCCCCTTTGACATCAATCGTGTGTATCCAATGACTTTTACCAAGGTCAAGTTCGTACCAGGGGTTCAGTTCGTTATTAGTTGCAGAACAACATTGGCAAACATCAGCGTCTGTTCTAATATCACCATCCAACACTCTCGATGGTACCCATTTATTTTCATACGCGCTACTGGATTTTACTGCTTTGTTTCTTGACAATATTGCCGAATGGATTTTACCTGAAAGCATTTATTTATTATGTTAAACCTTTTTCTGGATATCTAGATGTAACGCATGGTGATAATCTGTTGGAATTGCTCTATGAAAAAGGAATCCTTTGGTAGACCAGACTGTTCATGAACCTTTTATCTTTGTAGAAAACAGACTGATGATAAAACTTCAACATTTGTCGTTTATCGTGGATGCATTTTAGTGTAACTATATGAACACATCATGAGGGATAAAACAGGTATATCTATGCTACATGTTCAAAAAAGAAAAACAGTTCATTAAGTAAGACTTTTAAAACATGTAGATTCAGTGTGATTTATATAACAATATTCCTTTCTGTAATTCGTATTTGCATTGTTAAAATATGCTGAAATGTAAATAAAACTAAATAATTCAATTTCATCTTTTTATTTGTGTTTGTGTATTGAATCATTGCTGTGATGGCTATACAGATAGTTATTTAGAAAAGAAGTTCCGGCGATTACGTCATTTCTAAACATTAAGTATACATGTAAACAGAAAAAGTTTATCATACCAGTGTTATATATCCCATTATCTTCACATTGCAAGATAAAAGTATAAGCCGAAAAGGGTATATTGGCTGATAAAAATATATTTGTAAACATAAATTTTCAACCCGATAGTCGACAGAAAGTGTTCATGAAACATTATTTAACATTTATTATATACAACTCAGTAGACGGTGAAAATACTGAGTTGTGGGAAAAGTGATTTTGCTGTAAGTGAAATACATACGGAATATTACGTTGCGGGAGCGATAAAAGGGTTTGTATTGCACTACAAATAGCGTGGAAAAATCGATATTTTACGAGACCGAAGGTCGAGTAAGATATGGATTTTCCCACGCTAAGAGTCATGCAATACGAACACATTTATCGCTCCCGCAACGTAATATTCCTTTTATTATATACCTACAATCTATGAGCAGCGAAAATTTATTTAGTTTACATTTTATTAACCGTAAAATTAAGATTATGAAGGGCGGATGAATATCGCTTCAATGATTACGCCACGCCCCATTATGCATTACAATACGTATGACCCGCCCAATATCATCATCAAACTGGTCACGTCACTGTATGACGTCACAATCTTGTATTTACACCGCATATAGATACGGAATTTGAATCTGTCGTGGTGTATTTGCGCATGTCAATCTGTGTATATTTCCACCGGAAAATAAACAGGCATATAATAAAGTTCATTATATTACAGAATTTAATTACCAAAACGAAATAACTTGTTTATCAACAATCGATCAGTCAACATATCGCGTCCATGGTATTATTCAGTCAGTACTGAATATGAACATTTCTGCTACACAAATACATACCTTTCACCACTTATTGCTGTAAAATAAAGTACTTGCAAACTTTGTTTCGTTATCTTTCCAGTAACTTGTATATCACATCTCATGATTTTAGGGGTAATTAACAAAATATATTTACGTTATGTCGTAGAATTCAACTAACGGACTAGAGCGATTTACGTATGACGTCAACATTTATTAACAGTAAATAGGCTCGGCAATTTCCGTCCAAAGTCGTAACATATTCGTGAGAATAGTCCTTTCCGGTAGGAGAAAAAATGCAAGTACACAACAAAAACGATCTCTTACGTCTTCATATAAAAATCACGAGGCCAATGAGGGACAATCTAACCTTAATAAATATTTATAGAAATGATCAATATTTCAAATACATGAGTCACAATTGGCAAAAACGAGTCTTGTTGCATTTCCGTAACGGGCTGACATACAGCGTGCTATGGGGATACAAATAGAGCAGTTTTGCCAGAAGTTGTATCTTTTGGAATATGCTTTATAAAATATGTGAAGGTTTTGGCATGATTGTTAGAGAGCACAGACCAATGAATTGAGCGTTATAATAGTTGTCTAACCTATACGCATTACACTTACCAAAATGGCATGCCAGCATGAAGAAAATCAGATTGTCAAAACCTCGAACCATTTTCATAACTGGAATAAACAATAATTGTGTAAGTGCATAACATTGAGTATACATTGAATTATTTCAATCGCGTTTGGTATTGCATTACATTGAATGTACATTGAATAATTGAAGTCGCTATTGTGAATGCTTTACATTGAATGTATATTGAATTACTTCAGTCACGTGACGGGTATATCAGTGAATTTTAGGTATTTCTATTTCAACTGACCTTGTTATGTATTTAAACAATTGACAGGTCTATTTACACGGATTATAAACGTATAATTAAGATATTAATATCGATCGCGCCATACACATAGAGCATACTGAATAGTGATTAAAGCATGGGGATTGTCACGGATAGCACAGGATCGGTACGGATGGCTTTAGAACAAGTTGCGGATCTATCATGCATACAAAGATATCCCTATTTATCCCAATACATATCCTTGCAAAGGCAGTTGACATAAAACAACATGGAGAAAGATAACACCTGTTACTTAAGTCTGACCCATGAATATTCTATAACAGTTTATTTTTCATTTCCTTTCATAGAGTTCCCGCATACCAGGCATTTAAATGTTAACATTAAAACACTAAATTACCTTGTGCATGAAAACGTTTACAAAACGCATTTCTTTTGTTCACGAGGTTTAACAACTTTCCCAATACAGATCATGTTACACCATATCTTATATATTCAAGTGAGACTTAAAAGATATAACCCTTGAAGCATAAAGACACAAGACGTATGAACGTGAGATACCATTTTGGTCATGCAATGCGAAAAACAAACATAATGGAATGTTCTACCAGCGAGGACAAAAATCAGCCTTCGTCACCACACACTCTTAAAGCTTTTCCCGTTATGTGCCCGTAACCGGTAACATAACCACTTATGTTTAATAAGTTATTACAAACTTATGGACAAGTCTTTTTTAAAATATTGATAAATGGTTATGTGAAAACCAAACCTAAGATAATTGCTATCTAAAATCTTATCCCGTTCGATTCCTGTTGTTTAACAAGTGCTTCCAGCTGTATTGATGAATGAGTAGGCTAATTTGATCTGTATTGTTCGCAAGTAATTTTTTATGTCGTGCATAACATGAGTTATTTGCAAATGGCGTATAGTCTCGTTAAGGGTTATAAGGGTAAATGTTGATATAACTGGCTCGCTATCGGTACATGATATATAAACTTGAATGCGTATGTAAAACGATTATGACAAAAATAAGGATATAGGAGTCGTGCTCTGTGAGAACCAACCACAGGTATTTACGACCACTATAAATAAAAAACCGACCTCGGGTATTTGCGACCATTGACAATGAAGATCAACCAACGAAGGGTTATTTGCGACCACTGTTAAAATAGATCAACCATGGGTAATTGTGACACCTGTAAATCATGATCAACTACAACTGTTTGCGACCACTGTCAATTTAGATCAACCAAGGGTATTTGCGACAACTGTCTATTAAGATCAAACACATGTTTTTACGACCACTGTCAATTAAGACCCACCACGGGTTGTTGCGACCACTGTCATGTAAGATCAATCAGGGGTGATTTTGACCACTGTCAATTAAGATCAACCACGGGTAATTGAGACCAATGTCAATCAATATCAACCACCGGTATTTGCATCCACTGTAAATCAATATCAACCACCGATATTTGCATCCACTGTAAATCAAGATCAACATCTGGTATTTGCATTCACTGTAAATCAAGATCAACCTCTGGTAATTGAGACCAATGTCAATCAATATCAACCACCGGTATTTGCATCCACTGTAAATCAATATCAACCTCTTGTATTTGCATCCACTGTAAATCAAGATCAACCTCTGGTATTTGCATCCACTGTAAATCATGATCAACCACCGGTGTTTGCATCCACTGTAAATCAATATCAACCTCTGGTATTGCATTCACTGTAAATCAATATCAACCTCTGGTATTTGCATCCACTGTAAATCAATATCAACCACCGGTGTTTGCATCCACTGTAAATCAATATCAACCTCTGGTATTTGCATCCACTGTAAATCAAGATCCACCTCTGGTATTTGCATCCACTGTAAATCAAGATCAACCTCTGGTATTTGCATCCACTGTAAATCAAGATCAACCTCTGGTATTTGCATCCACTGTCAATCAAGATCAACCGCGGTTAATTCAGACCACTGTCAATCATTATCAATCTCTGGTATTTGCATCAACTGTAAATTAAGATCAACCTGTGCATCAAATCAGATATGGATCTGACACTGAAATATTCTTAGATAACTATTTACTTTCACTTGTAATTCATCCATTCTTAAATACAACATATCTTCAGCAGACGACATTTTGAAAACATCCAGGCAGAAATATGGAAAATTTCTATCGAAAATATGATTACTGCAAAAGGTTGGAAACATTGTGGCAAAAGTAGAAATTGCTCGTTATGACACTATGTTTTAGAAAGTCGTCTGCTGCAGAGAAATGAGAAGGCGACTGCATATGGGAAAGGGGACGATTCATATAATATTGAAGTCGTTATCGTCATTGAATAAATAACTTCCGAATGATGGTCTCCGGGTTGGTTTGGCACGATTTCAATTTGTGTTTTTTCTTTCAGAAATGTGGTAGGTTTACCTGGCTATTATATTTAGTTACGACTCCTATTGAAAGCTTTTAAATTGTAAATTATGCAAATGGATAAGACTAGTAAAAATCACATTTTTAATCAGGAAGTCATAAATGTCCGACGAGAAAATATCCCATTTTAGATTTAAACATCCCCTGATAGTTTGTGAAGACAATTTTAAGTGTTATTCACGGATTAAAATAATGTAGGTCTTCGTCCAAAATTACAACATACAATGATGAGATAATACAACAATCAATCGAATGGATATTTTTCGATTAAAGATATCTCCATTTTAGAGCTTTCAGCATAAATTGTGATGGAGTTTGCAGTTATATTTGTTTAACCACAGGCTTAAGAGATGGCTAATCATTCATGAAAAGCTGTGTGTGAAATCTTCTTATATGAAATGAAAATGAAATATAGATATTATGAGCACCTACATACATGTATGTGAGATATTGCGATGTTTAATTATGAGAGTGAGAGAGAGAGAGTGAGAGAGAGAGAGAGAGAGAGAGACAGAGAGAGAGAGAGAGAGAGACAGAGAGACAGAGAGAGAGAGACAGACACAGAGACAGAGAGAGAGAGAGAGACAGAGAGACAGAGAGAGTGACAGAGAGAGAGACAGAGAGAGAGACAGAGACAGAGAGACAGAGACACAGAGAGAGAGAGAGAGAGAGAGAGAGAGACAGAGACAGAGAGACAGAGAGACAGAGAGACAGACAGACAGAGAGACAGACAGACAGAGAGAGAGAGAGAGACAGAGAGAGAGAGAGAGAGAGAGAGAGAGAGAGAGAGGCAGACAGAGAGAGAGAGACAGACAGACAGAGAGACAGACAGAGACAGAGACAGAGACAGAGAGAGACAGAGACAGAGACAGAGACAGACAGAGAGAGACAGACAGACAGACAGAGACAGACAGACAGACATACAGACAGACAGACAGAGAATGAGTGCCGAATGGGAAATTGGGAACACGTATTTATAAGGTAACAATGCACACATGATATTCCTTCTTTTTTCCGAGAACATGTATATCAACAAGTTGTCTCATTTTATTTAATTCTCGTTTTTGCTATAATATTAAAACACTCGTTCCCAATACTTTCTTTTTTTTCCAATTCGGAATACAATCCAGGGAATTTAGTTGCTTTTCTTGCTGCTTTTTGCAATAATGTGTGTACTTGTATAGATAAGATAATGATTTGTTAATACATTCATGATTCACTTTTGTACACATGTTCTATCCAACAGAAATACCCGACACGTCTACGAACAATATCGATCTCTTACAACTTCGAACGGAAATCGCCGAGCCTGCATATTGTCAAATTCCCAGACGCTGTGCTGTGGTCCTAGCCTAGTAATGTTTTTCTACCAACGGGTCATGAATAAGTGATCTGTCGCCGTGATATAACTATAATAATACTGTTGAAAACGGCGTAAAACCGCAACAATACAAATTTTACAGAATCCGACGATCTCATTAGAAATGATCTTTTCATAAATCACCTTACACTACACTCCGGCTACTGAAATATAATAGTATGCCTAAATAAGGAAACCTAATCATGTCTTATAACAAGACGAATTTTGATGCTAAGCACATCAAAGACGCCGCGCATGATTTTAAAGCATGACTTAAATGTATCTTTATCTTAAACAAGAAGGCCAAGATGTTCCTTTATTGCTCACCTGGATACCATAGTCTATAATAAAATGTTATCAATATCAAAAAGGGTCCATTTTGACGTAGGGATTATACACTTTAAATGCTACGATCTATGTGATATTCAGAATGTAAAGTTTAGTCGTGAAATGACAAGTTAAGTCTTCAAACCATTGGGTTTACCGTTTGCTTAACATTGACTGCAATAATAAAGTGTAACACAAGCTGCAGTTTCTTAATTTTAAATCTGCTCTAACTAGATCAATTAGATAAACAA
>JASEVX010000006.1:9173727-9291227 GCA_031761405.1 Serripes groenlandicus | reverse complement strand
GACCGGACAGTGACCATCCATGACCGGACGGCGACCAGAAAATGTACAAGGTCGCCGGCAAACGTGAACACAATGCGAGAAAATGTCCAAAAACATTACAAACTTGAAAAAAGCCCCGCTCTTACCACGACCTGTACGGTCATACCGCGTCTGATAGTTATTGTGTAAATGGTGTACGGCCTCTTGTACTGGTGTACGTGCTTTCCATTCAATTCAGTTTATTTGGCGTCGGAACCTGGCTAAGCGACCGATCATGACGAACTGTTTTAATATATTAATATACTTTAATTTTCATCTGCAGTAATGCCATAATACAGATATGTACACAAATGTATGTAATCTGAGATTATATAGATATTTGTTTTGCCTGCGAAAAACTACGCAACCGCAATTTCAATAAGCAAAAAGCGGTCAGAGCGGTATTCAAGAAAAAGAGGCCGTACACCATTTGCACAATAACTATCACAGAGTATTCTGCGTGTGCAATATTATTTGATATATATTCTAGTTACACTGACAACTGTTCGTGGTCTGACTTCATCGAAATGGCCCTTCTGGAAGTCGAACTTCTCCAAAATCCAATTTTCGCGATCGTTTTGTTCTCCAGCTCCCGCACCAGACTTCGTTTTCTCACCAGTCGGCCATACCTGGTCCGGATGAATCTATACCACACCGTGAGGTTCAAAACATCATTGCCCAGCAGCGTAGCTTGCTCAGCATGTAATCTGTCTTTCTTCCCCTTGTCTGTTTACGAAGCCAGCTCGTCGATATTAAAGAGGGGATGCATGGCTTCTTCGTTTCTCTCCTTCATCATTTTGAATGACTTTATTATGTTTATATGCCTTTCAGCTCGTTTTATTCTTTCGAATTCAGCCACGAGAACACATACCATTCCAATCATCTCGAAATCATCGCTAAAATATACACACAAAAAATATATATGGATAACGGTGAATACTAGTAACACTTTGTCCTGGTACACATCACAGTTAATCAGTTCTCGTTTGCCAATTTACTGCAGCTACTTTAAGGAAACAGTAAGTTCATTGATGGATTGACAACTTAAAAGTAGCTGTTATTTGATTGGTGAATTGACAACTCAATTGACTGAATATATAAGTCTTTAAAATCAGTTTTTCCAAATAAATATTCATGGTTTAAAATCATGAATCTAAATTTACGTTTATGTATTTTTGCCATGTCTGTCTTTAGCGGTCATGTTGGACCTATCCAAAACTGCATTTTCCGTTGTAGTTTGACAAGATGGTACATTATAAAGGATAAAAACAGCTTACCCGCAGTGAATTAGAATCAGTTGTGTAGGGGTCAGACGTCTATCTCTGTTTAGAACTACTTCGAGAACATCTATCATGGATTTGGAATCCTTCAGAACAGATTTGTTGTTATCCCAGGATTTGTATGCAATTGGTGATACGTTTACTGGACCTTCAGTCTGTCGGACAAAACACAAGTATCACAATTATTGATACGGTGATAACCTATACAAGACGATTATGTCTAGATGAGACATTTTTGAGGGGTTTGTGTTCGTTGTTTTCATTCATTTTTCAATTGAATCAATATCAATCAGAGCGTTTTCTGGCGGCTGACCAAATAATTCGACCGCTTCTATGGTGTATTGGTAGTGCGTCCGCCTCGAGTGCGGGAGGTTGTGGCTTTGATGCCCGGTCGGTTCATACCAAATACTTTAGAAATGATAGTGATGGCAGCCCTTCTTGGCGCTCAAGGTTGCGGGATTAGCATTACGACCGACTGGCTGGTATCAGCATAAATGGACCAATAGAACCGGTAACTTACCTAGGAAACGTCGTGATATAACTGAAAATGTGTTGATAACGGGGTAAACACCATACAATCAATCATTCCAAACTACAATCTGTAGCAGAAGAATGTGAGAACATTTTGTTAAAATATGAAAAGTCTCTATAAATAACTATGTAATTAAAGACATCAAACATTGCTGCAATATGAGATATTATTTCTTATAGGCATTTTCCTTTGGCTGCGTGTACACTGTTCGTCTTCTTTAGATGTGTCAAAATTTGTCCACATGTTGGAAAGAGTTAAAGGTGTCCAAACAATCGTTTCGTTTGAAATCGAGATATAATCGATACGTAATAAAACATATAAAACAAATAAAACAGCTTGTCGTCAATGAAAACTGTATGAAATGTTTCTAAATGTTGACATTATTTTTCTTTTGTCGCTATCACCAAACAATATTCGGAATGTTCATGTCTTTCAATTCAACCATAACATACAAAAAGTCTTACACTGTCATATGTGAGCTACTTTTGACAATAAGTTTCATTGTTCAACTCTACCACACGGAGAGTTCCGAATGGCGATTTGATACCGTGGTCTGTTACCCCGAGGTTGAACGATGTATGAAATTAAAAGGACAATCTGATTAATTTAGTCTTTCCAAGCAACTGGCTGCTTCTCCACATACATGTCTAGCCCATACTCACACTGATAATTTAAGTGCGCATGGCTTTTTTTGTGAAAAGCTAACATTGGTAACGGAGTTATGCTCCGGACAAAGAAATATTTACATAAAAGGGGAAGATAAATAAAAAACGAGTGTTTAAATTACCTTGTCATGGTCTGTCATGGTATGATGAAGAACCCTGTACAACAGTTTTAATATTTTGTTCAGCAATGAGAGACCAAACCCCTTCAAGTGTGACTTTCGTCGGAGACTTTGTCACTATGAACACGTTCTTTCCCTCATAGTTCTGTTGACAAATAAGAAGGAGAAAAAAATGTTTTTCAATAACTTACATGAAATAAAAGTTAAATACATTAGAAAAGAAAAAGTTAATAGTTCCTTTTTGAATACATTAGGAACATACCATGTTATTGTGTTTGAATAAGCAAAGTAGTTCATACACACTTGATCCATATTCATTTACACGTCATATTCAACATGACCCTTCATTGTATTGGGCCACGTCAAACGAAACCGAACTTCTGGAACATTATTACTGATCAAAGATTATTTTGTATATTAACAGTCAAACAATTTGTGATATTGCATATCTTAGATTATTACCCATTTCCTACATACAACAAGTATGCATCAGACGACTATGAAAACATCTCGGTAAAAATATGGAAAATGTCTATATATTGAAAGATTTGTGGGAAAAGGAGTAAAAAGAAATATCTCATGATGTCTTCAAAAAAATCCGTCTGCTGCAGAGGCGTCGGAAAGTGTATTTAAGTGGGAAAGTTTAACTATCAATTTGTCAACCAAATTGACACCTTATTGTTCATTTGATGTATCATTTAAATTTTTATAATGACAATACCAAAGAAATACGTACTGGTAGCAAGACAGCACCAAGCTCCTTCACCTGAACCATACTATTCGATTTCAGCATGTATTCTTCAACTAAGATGTAAAAAAAACACGATAATATAATTACAATTACAGGTAACGTAATTCATAGATGTTTATTGATATCTTTTGTTGCTCTTACATCTTAACCGACCTCGATCTCTACTTCCTTGATACTCAGCAAGTTCTGATTCGAAGTGTGGGAAAAGTTCAAAGAACTTAACCATTTAGCACTGGAATTAGACCTGTGATTTTCGGATCACGAAGCAGGTATTCTACCTCTGAGCAACAGTTTCCGATTTACTTAAGTTTAGTTTTTGGAATGCCCTTTTCACCTAACTTCGGAAGAGTAAGCTATATGTAACTGACCAAAACACAACATAGTAACGGTCTTCGTTGACACGTTGACACGGGTACAACAGAAATAAATTATTCATATTATTTTAAGCTAACAGTGTTCAAACCTTGGTACTCAGAACTCTAGATAATGGGGTCTTATTAACCTTAAAATTCTATGTTCTGGAACAGGCGTCTGATATTTCGTTTGAGAACATTTAGAATGACAGTATGGTACCTTTGGGAAAACCCAAACAGGACAGTGTTACTATAAATAGTTTCTCTATTTGGTTAATATACTATGATAATAATGGCTTTTTATTTAATACCACATAGAGCGGGGGTATTTACATGCCCATGTTCTGAGATATAGCAAACCCACTTACATGTTATTACTGTCTCGCTTTTGATATTGTGAACAAATACTTTTGTATACACTTGATCATTCGTGTTATGGTTTACGATTTCCAATTTCTTGCGGTCTTCTATACTCTCTTCAACAAACTGTGAATGAAATACTATTGATACACTACGGAATGCAATAATTAAAATGTATTGTCATGCTGATAATGCAAGCCATAATAGAGTGAAGGTAGTCGTGTGGATTGTACATGATAAGCATAATTATTTAACAATCTCTCACGTGTATGCAGAGCTATATGCGTCACTGCCATTGATTCATGTGCAGTTTATGCACTGGATAATTGTTCTTGCTTCATGTTTCATCCTTGTTTTGAATCAGGACCTGTCACATAGTCCCACTAAGGACTATCGTGACAGGTCATTTGTTGTCGCTTTCTCGCATCGTACTGTCAGGTTTATTTCCTGGTTGGTCAGTTGAAAATTATATTTATATTTGAACATTGGATTCCAGTTTAGAAGAAAACAAATGACAATTTTATTTTGACTCGGGTATCATTTACTATATGTTTCTTACATTAAATTGAGTTTGTAATCTTTGTCCCGTCGTATCCGGATCGATTTGCATCATGTTATCATATATTTCCAAATAATATCTTGACCATATACAATGGGTACCAAAGCACAGAGCGTCCGCCAGAGCCTCATTCAGGAAAACATACTGGTCCTGGAATATCAATGTACAACAAAAGTCTGAAAACTACCTAAAATAAACACAACATTCCCCGGATTATCATGTTTAATTACCTGATAAATATACCTTTAAATGTATTGTAATGTGTTCATTTATTTCATTTTAAAAGGACATTTATCACATACTGTGTTTAAATATTATGACATATATCCAAGGTTATGAGAAGTATGATATTTTGAAAGCAGATATTCATTTTTGTCTTGATTAAATTAAATATATGCCAACATACTTGACAGCTTCATATAGACTAACATTATTTAACATTTGGTTTAAGATTTCAAGATGCTCTAAATCCAATTATTTATACCAGCTTTTGATTGTTAATGGTCTAAATCGTATAAAATTAAATGTTAAGTAATACATGTAGCTCAGTCGGTAACGGCTGAGGATATCAATCCGGGGATATGGAGTTCGAATCCCCGGCTCGGTCTTGGGAGAATATTATGGCGTATACTAGTGCGGGATAGTCATGAAACAAACACAAAATCAAAATCCTGAACCTTTCATACATAAGAATTGAAGTTGACTGTGACCTGTTATGGAATGACTCTGTTCATAAGTGAAACGTTTATAGATATGAATGGTACATATGAAGACCTCTTATAATCAGAAAGTGTACAAACATGAACCAGTACTTGAGTGGACCTTTCATAGATTGGAATTGAATTAGACACCTCATAATAAGAAATTGTACAAAAGTCGACCTTTTATGAAATAGTATTGTACATAGGTGAACCTTTTATGGATACAAATTGTTATGAAATGGAATTGTACACAAGAATACCTCTTATAAAATGGAATTATACATAAGTGGACCTATCATATAATGGAATGACTACTTTCTGCAATTCTAAGCGAACGGAACAATATGAAAGTATGCACAAACCTACAATATATAAACCGGAATCTAGGATTGATCGGGTGTTAATGCCGTTTTCAACATTACTGGTGTATCTCAAACCACGACATCTGTGTTAAAGGACGACTTCAAGACCCGTGATGGACACTAGCACTTTGGGTGTATAAAATATGTCCTCCACGATATCGCTCTCTTACTGAACTACTTAACACTTCGATAAATAGAACAAAGAGTGCAGCTAGTATGGACAGACCCACAAGTTGCACACCTGTTTGGTGATTTATCACTGTTATTATTATAAATGTGTTACTGTTATGTATAAGTATATCATAAAGCTGCAATAATGGCGCTAGCGAGCGTTTTGCGTTTTGCGTTTTGCTTTGTTTCCTGCTTTTGGCTTCAGTTATATCAGCCCACCTGACATGTTTGTCCTGGCTATCATGAACCAGTACTCCACTCAACATTCTTAACAGACAGCTGGCTACATTTTCACATCAGAATATCATTGTGCTGTTCGAGCTAACAACACATGGATTGATAGTCCTCGTCATTTCTGAATGAGATACCAAGGTGCTGCCAATAGAAGAGAAATCAACCTTAGCACGAGGGAGAGAATGTGTAATTTAAGATCAATTTACAGATGAAGTATATATTAAATATCTATTAATAAGCTCTCGGGATCAGTGTATATGAGTGTCAAGAGATAAGTTGACGTGTTTATAGGGTTGTTTCGCAGGTGACAATGTCTTAACTGAAACTGTGTACAATGTGATGATATCTAGAATGTTGCTCGGCTTCCTGGCCTCTTTTGATCTGTGACGAAGTAAAAACTCTATGGTCACGGCTAAAACTGCCTTTGGTATGTGGTTTCAACTGTCTGTAACGGTGTTGAACCTATTTATTCAGCGAATGTCATCTGGAACGATGTTGAACCTAACTGTCTAACGTATATGCTCTGGAATCCAACAAAGCGTCTGTTTGGAACCGTCTCTTCATAACCAACTCTGAGCACCCTGTGTGAAATGTCCTAGTGCTGTATAAGGGCTATGACTGAAACTTATGTTAAACTTATTTAAAATAAAAATTTAGCGTGACCTCTTTCGATAACACACTTTCATATATGCCACTTTATATATTAAATTAACCTTTTAATATGAAACATGAAACTAAACCTTGCATAATCATAAAACAGTTAAAAATCAACAGTTTGCGTTTTATCAACGAAAATCTGTACATAATCAAAGTACGATTGGTACTACATTGAAAAGTAACTATATACAAAAGGATGTACTGCCTGTACAAACATGTAACAGATTATTCTGACAATTAGGTAACTGTCGGCGAACAGTTTTTAAACTGACAGAATGGTTCTAAAACGATATACAGTTGTCGTTTAAGTTGAACGTAGGGTGGAGATCTAGTTCGACGTTAAGAACGTTGGGTGGAGATCTAGTTCGAAGTTAAGAACGTTGGGTGGAGATCTAGTTCGACGTTAAGAACGTTGGGTGGAGATCTAGTTCGACGTTAAGAATGTTGGGTTGAGATCTAGTTTGACGTTAAGAACGTTGGGTGGAGATCTAGTTCGAAGTTAAGAACGTTGGGTGGAGATCTAGTTCGACGTTAAGAACGTTGGGTGGAGATCTAGTTCGACGTAAAGAACGTTGGGTGGAGATCTAGTTCGACGTCAAGAACGTTAGGTGGAGATCTAGTTCGACTTTAAGAACGTTGGGTGGAGATCTAGTTCGACGTGAAGAACGTTGGGTGGAGATCTAGTTCGATGTGAAGAACGTTGGGTGGAGATCTAGTTCGACGTGAAGAACGTTGGGTGGAGATCTAGTTCGACGTGAAGAACGTTGGGTGGGGATCTAGTTAAACGTAAAGAACGTTGGATGGAGACCTAGTTCGACGTGAAGAACGTTGGGTGGAGATCTAGTTCGACTAAGTGTATCAGATGTTTTTTAAGTTATACACAAGGAACTAGTCAAGTATGCACATTAAATTAAACCTCTTCAAAACTTTTAAATTTGACGACCAATGTTTTTTTCTACTCTATCCATACAATTAAATAGTCGAAGATGTGTACAATATCAGTTCAAGAGGAAATGCCTTTTGTTTTCCTTAAAAAATCATAGATAAACTAACCCTATGAATATGATGCCCAACATTTCTATATAGTTGTTATTGTATCCATTCAAACATGTGTTATATATAACTCCGAACGGACAGACGATAGGAATGACGGGCGACGCCAATCCGAAATCCAATTGGCTTTTGGCAGGGAACAATAAAGAACACTTCAGTGAACTCTGTTTAATTTCACAAAAGCATAATTTATAAATACATTATCTCAGAACTATTTGAAAGATGAATATCAATGTCAAATTTTGAAAGCTAGTTCATAAAGGCGAAATAAAACAGAACACTGAGGGCATTGTAATATTGACTGCATTTTGAAAGCTAAGTAATACAGATTGTCGCTCATGAAACTGTTGTATTGACTACAGTTTGAAAAAGCTCATTCGTGAACACTGAAGATATCAACATTTTTTGAAATTCGGATACCTTCACTAAAGGAACCTGTGCCGTATAGTTTATATATTTATAAAACATCAAGTATTTTTTCTCCTTTTTGGTAAATTGTTTATCACTTGGACTAACTGTAAAATCTATTTCAGTCGAAATCGAAAAGCTGCTTCGAATCGATTCACAGAAATGTTCATGTACTATAATAAAATCGTCTGTTGACAGCGTAAAAACATAGTTTTCATTTTCAATTCTGTAATTCCTGTATTTCAACAGCACTTATACTTAGGTTGTGAACAAGCCTGGAATCAGTAATGTTCAGAAACAATATTCCACAGAAACTGTCTTTGACATTACATACAATTCACAATTATCAATACATCCATCTGAACCAGAAATGGTGTTCAGTTATTGAGGGCTTGTGTAGAAAGAGATGTTTGAAGTAATTAATTGCCGATATTGTAATAAGGCTTTTACAATAGGGACTGATTCCAGTCTGGATTTCGACGAGTCTCTTCGGAATAGGTCATATATAGCAATTGGCTCTGTCAAGCTTCTTTCTAAAAAAATGAAATTGCTGTTCATATGTAATTTTGTCCGACCGGGCACTTATACGAAAAAAAAACATAAATGGTTGTTTTCGCTTATAGTTAACAGGTGTGAGATTTTTTTTTTTTTTTTTTTCAATAACCCATGAAGCTTTCTGAAATGAAACTGAAAAAAATCGATGGGGGCCGCCATTTTGGATATGTATAAAAAGCAGACGTAAAACACAGATTGAAAATTATTGTCGGCTTTTTAATCATTTTTTTTAAATCGGTATTTTGGATATGTATAAAATGAGCAGAAAAACACGGATTGAAAATTATTGTCGTCTTTTTAATCATTTTTTTTTATATAGATTTTTGAGTATGTAAAAAATGAGACGAAAAACACGGATTGAACATTATTGTCGTCTTTTTAATTTTTTTTTTTTTTAAATCGATATTTAAGATCATTTAAGTGCTGTGTTATGTGGGAATTAACATTTGTACGAAAAGTTAAAAATAAATGGAACTCTGTAAGAAATATGTTTTCCGGTTTGTCAAAAACTCGATAGCATTAACCTTCTACGCCCGAACTTAAATTTTGACTGTATCGTAGCCAAAGAAGGACGTGACGTCATTTCCGTAACACTTCATCTTGGCGTAACGTCAATGGAGCGATGTCGTTTCCCGCAAAAAAATGTGGTATCAACATGAAAGACCCAAAATTCCTATGCATGAGCTATTGACTCACTCATTCAAAGTATAATTATTTATCAAACATTGTGGCAAAAGCATAACTTTCTCATAAGGAGCAATTGTTCTTTTGGCGACAATCTTTTCCTAAATCGTCTGTTGCAAAGGCCTCAGAAACCATCTCTAATAGGGAAATGGTTAAGCAGAAATGTGACCATTTACACTGGTTGAAAAAGGCAGTCGCCAAGTGGCATCAGAAAAGAGCTGATCTATTTGCTTCTTTACCATAATGCAGGTGATCGATTTAGGATCATCTTGGCCCTCATGTTTTAACCTCGTTCATTATAAATGTATTCCTTGATTTTCTGAAAGTTTTTACTTTATTATTTTATGTTCGTTATAATAGACGACAGCAATACGAATTCCAAATATGTTTTGATAATGCAAGAAACATGACATTAACATTATTATTGTCTAGTCAATTACTCATAAATCCCTATTTATGGCCAAAGTATGCTCTTTAATTTTTGTTTATAATTATCTTGCGTTTTTTTCGTAAATAGGTAGTACCTATAGATATATTATACTATTACATCGAAGCTTTCATAACTTAAACATACCTTTGCAAGCGTATTCATTTGATATATATGACAAGTTTGTGAATAAAACGCATGGCAGAGATCGTACTGCACGAATCCGGACTCACGATATTGCCTTATCTAAATATATATTCAAACATTTAGCTTTGTAATCATTTGAAGACATTCTATAGGTGTTTGTTTGTATGTCGTAAATTTCTTACACGGACACCTAATATATGTAATTTAATATGTTTAAAACCAACCAGAGTTTAAGATTCATCGGAATTTGTAAATGAATCGTATTACATAAAATCTTCATACACAAATGTGAGAAAACAGTGTATGTTACTGTTGTGGAAATACGTGAAGTATGATATTTATTTAGGTGGCCTAGATTCACTACCGTAATGCTGTGTGTTTTCCTGAATGACGTATGCGGTTTACAGAGCTCTAGACAAGGAGCGTTTTTCATTCTCTAAAATCCTTACTTGACCTCCAAAACCTATGTTGTGGGTACTGAAAAGTATCGTCTTGAAGCAAATATTTTAAGTACCCACAGCATAGGTTTGTATGAGTGCTAAGAGGAATATCATATTAAAAATACCCATTTATTCATCCTTATCTAGCCCTCTGGGTTTAAATTAAATATGCATTGAAGGGTATTAATTAATTTAAAACAGTGAATATACCACGTGACCTAACCTTTTGGTAGCAAAGATTAAACGGACAAATCAGCGCTGACGGCATTTTCTTATCCGCACTTTTCTGTAGCATTCCTTTATAAAGCAAACAGTTTTATCGCATTTGCATCTATCGTAAAGGATTTCACTTGACCGGGAACAATTTCCTGTGATATTTCTAACTAGGAAATTCAAATTTTGATCAAGACGTCACACTTTTTATCTCATATAGGCACTATGCTATTGTGATCTCACACCGTCCTGCTTCGATCAATCGTCGATGTCTGCATTCCATCCGCCTGTCCCTTTTTTTCTGTATGGCTGCCCAAAATAAGTTCACTTGAATTTTCCTAAGCTAACCCTCTTTCACAATGTGGCCACAAGGACATTAAATAATAATAAGTAAATAATAGACACGTTTTTGAATTACATCCCTTCCTAAACAACTGACCCAATTTAAGAAAAACTCAAACAAATGATCATTTAATGCTCCTTTAGGAGTCAGTCGTGACCGTTTGCTTAGCTTGTGGGATTCGTGACCTCCATTGCAAAGAAACTGAATCCCATATGAGAAAAAAGCGAAAAAAAAAAGAAAATTGTTAAAAATTGCTATTACCTTGATGTTTTTGCATGTAAGGCATTGATATTTGCTGACTGATGTACTACAATATATGCACACTATTAATATTGCGGAGATTTTTCGTTATTTTGCATTGTAAAATCTACTGGGTTAGTAACCCAGTAAATCTAAAAATATCGCTGTATATTTATCACGTGATCACTACAGCCGAATTGACAATCCCCTTCGCAGAGTTATCGTTCCTTACACTCACGCATACATGAATGTAATGAGTCGATAGTGTTAGAGAATGCCGAATTGAATCCACAAATTCAAATGAGCAAGAGGAAATTCCACGATATTTTTAAACGGGAAAACACGGAGCGGACTTTTTTTTTAACTGCTTATTTCCTATGAAATAATGAAAAACAAGACTTGTACGACCTTCTACAACATTCCGTTACATATATATCGACGGACTTTGGATTAATCAGGATAAGTATAAAATATAACAATTTTGGACCATTATGGTGTTCAGTCCCTTTAATTGTTAAAACGGATCAGATCATTGGAGCAAGATGAACGTGATATCTTAATATAGAAATATCTTCAAACAAATCGGGATTTGAGACCGGGCGTCTCGGGTTTGGTCTATACTCGTGTCGATCATGGTGGAGTGCCTTTGACCAAGACACATTTCCTAGCGTAGTATTGGGGTTTCACCCAGGATTCATGAATAAGTTCAAACAGTTCTGCATCATTGTACAAGATTGTCGGCAGAGTAAACATTAGCTAAATACTCAATCAAAATATTCAATTAAATATTTGCCTAAATTCAAAAAGAAAATAACACAAATTGTAGAAGTCTGTTTTTATTCACTGCACACAATGAGAACCAGTTTATACAATTATAAAAAAACAACTTGTTATTAAATAGCATCTTCTCAAATGACCCAAAATAAATTCTCTAATAATGACCATGTAACAAAGTTCAAACTGTTCTGCATCGCATTGCAAGACGACTGCTTCACCTGGAAATTGAAATTGTTTAAACACTATATTTTGTGTTCCTCAAACACAACCCTTAATCTCAGGTTATCGATACAGAATAACCACAGTACTCTTAAACTAATTAAGTAGCAGTCCAGCTAAGAATCATGCAAAATGATAAAAAAGTGATTCATGGTATATCACAGATATTGTTAATATTGTGTGTGTGGAGTTGTATGGTGAAGTTTATGAGTGATTTGGTATTAATTGATCACATCTTGCAATCTCTACTTCATAATATTGCTTTGAAATAATTTGAATATGTGAGATTTTGCTATACAGTCCCATGTAAAATACTCCTACTTCAAATCCAATTATCTCCGATGAGCACGGGTCTTAGACAGAAATATATATATCAACATAAAGAGGACAATACACTCTATAAAATATCAAAAAATAAAATATGTAGCCTAGTACAGGTTTTGAGTAAATTTGGTTTCTTTTATAGGGTTTTGAGCCATACTATCAAGAAATATAACTCTGTCCTGCTTCACAACAGTTGTTATGTGACTGAAAAACGTTAATATGTCTCTTTTTAATGCAAAATGACCTATATCTGTGTCAGTTTTCTCTTTTAAAAATATAAACTGACTGGTTTTAATTCAATAAAATGGAATCGATAACAATATAAATAAATATTTATTTATATTTTATTCACCTCTATACTGAAACCCAGAAATTGTTTACATCTCACGTACTTCCTGTTAACCAAGATATTTTAACTTACCAGCTTGGATTCGACATTTCATCAGTTTTATATCGTACATATCATATTAAGCTATTTCATAAACAGTTTAGCAAGGATGTGAAGATATGTATATGAAAAACAGTGTACGCAGACTAAAGACAGGTCCGTAAAGTGATAATCATGTCAAATGTGGAAAGTCGGTATTCAATGCAGTTTTACAATCATTCTGATTCTTGAGGCTTACAACAGAGAAACACAGAGAGAAAAATAGGTCAGGCTTTTAGATTATAATACAGACATTTCTTATAACATACGGGCATTAAATTTAACGTTTTGAAAATGTGGAAATCAACAAACAACTTGTGAAGCAGATCATTTTCGGGACTTTTTTTCAAGTAACTTTCGGTTTGTCTACATGCAAATCTCGAGGTATATTTCAAGGAAGGGAAGTTGACTCCGTTGTGTTTTCATCCTCTACACACTGAGAAATGGGAAACACTCAGAGGAATAAGTTACCAGCCAAAAGATACTGGAAGATCATGAAGATTTATTTAATTCCTGTTAGCATAGGTAATTTCTGTTTTGATAAATATAGTATTTACTTTCCAACATATTCATGCATTTTGACACCTTTGCAGCAGACAACTATTGTAAATATTGCCACAAAGTGGAAATAAAATTCGCAACATAATGACTTGTAACAATGTTTAAACCATTATTTAAAAATTCTATTTTACTTACAGAGATTTTTCATATTTTTTTTTCTGGATTTTTTCAAAGTAGTCTGCTGCAGATTTGTTGTATGCAGGAAATTGTTAATTTACTGTTCAATTACATGTTTTTTGTGTATTACTTTCTTCATATAGTTATGTTTTTAAAGCAGCTAGACTCCATCTGTTGAATACTAAAATATGTATTTGCTAAGACTGAGTATTGTGGAGGTCTTATATACATCTGTTGCTTGTTTTGAGAATAGTTCAGTCTTTTAATAGTTTTATCACAACTCATTTCTCTTATTGGAAGAAAACAACTAGTTACAAGGGTTCAAACTTAATCATTATTATGCAACATAGCTTAGTTCTCATATGATTTCATTGTTACTCATAGCTAGGATATGTCAGTATACTTATGTATGAATAACTTTTCAACAATTCATCTTTTAAACCTTGATTTAGTGTTTACAATTTCTAATACCTCATGCAGCAGAAGACTTCTGAAATTAATACACATGTGTATTGTTGAACCTCTATCAAAAAAGTTCAAACTAGTACTTGGATCCTATCTAGATATTACTTATTACATATTTTCTTTCAGATGTTTTCAAAGCAAATTACTATCACTATCAGAATTTAATATGCTATACATTACACAAATATATGTCAAACATCATAATAAATGTGTGTCTAGATATCTATTTTTATTTGATTATATATTTTTCAGATTAACTATGTGATGTGCCTTATTGGACAACATGGACAGGACAGTTACCCTGCACTATTGGTGGACACCTATGAGAGCCTAATACTTTCTCAAGTGACAGATTCACAAGATAGAAATTCAACTTTCAGAATAATCAATTGAACTTGAATTCATACATAGAAACTTCATTGTAGGAGAGTGTTCACTTTATCATTATGTGTCTATGTATATTTACCTAGATATGTATTCATCATGCAACAGTAGAATTTACATGGATAATATAATTCTCTCCCAAATTGTTATACATGGTAAAAAGGGAAGAGCATTTTGAAACTGTATACAAAACTGTACAGTTGATTATTTTTATAAACATTTTGCTTCAACTTCAGGAATTTGAATAACTATTTGAATTAACAGATTATCAACACTGACAAATTTAGCCTATTTCCACATTTAACCAACTTTGAAAACATGTTGGCTAAGATTTGGAAAATCTTTATAAATTTATTAGAACTTGGGAATCAATTTGAAAAACCTTGTTCCAAAAAAAGAAATATCTCATTAAGAGCAATGTCTATTTTGACAAAAGGTGAAATTGCTTGTTTTCATTAGTTGTCTGCTGCACGGGCATCCAAAAGCGTGTATATGTGGGAAATGGTTAAAAGATTTGATGCATATGGGTATGCTTGTTTCAAACAGGTTAAGAAGCATAAACCTGAAAAATATAAGGAAAATTGTGACAAAATATAACTTGGATTTGGAAGAATAGAAAGCATTATTGGAAAAAGAAGTAATTGCTCATTATGAGCAATTCCTTTTATACAGCTATGATTTCAGATGTTTAACTACATGTATACCGCTGCAGAGGCATCAATTTAATTTCTAACAGGCCTTGTTATACTTATTGAAAAGAATGTGAGACAAAGATATTGTTATTTGAACACAAACAACTTTTCTTATTGATCCAACTTATAAGCTCCCATTTCATGCCAATTTTATTCAATCTTCTAAATTCAATCTTCCAAATCTCCCGGACAATGTGACACTCAGGGGCTCATAATGTTTGACAAATTTATCTGTCGATATATATATGTGATGTAATGAAATACTATTTTATCAAAATTTACCTTTTTTTTTTCAATTCAACAATTTCAGTCTATATCCATTTTTTGGGATTGCAATATTTACATGTACATCACATAAATAAGATTTGTTTGTTACTATGGCAATAGTAGAATCTAAGTGTCCACTGTGATTGAAAACTGAATAAACGTAAATATTTTATTTTATTAATATATAGGCAGATTATCAACGATAACAGTTAATTTTCACAAAATTATTCAATGAATTACTTCTGTTATACTCTTTAGTTAGCATGTTTCCTTAGTAACATGTTTTTATTAGGTGTTTTTCTTACAAACATTTATAAACCTTATTTTAAGAAAGATTTTAAAATTGTACTTATTGTTGAAATGAAAATTATGTAGTCTCGTACTCCCTTTTCCCTGGAATTTCTAGTTGCAATGGCAACAAGAAGTTTGATATTGATTTAATATTTAATGATTTTGAAAGGGGGCATATAGGAGAACCATTTGTGGAACTTAAATATTTTTATGCCACATCAATCATAATTCTATTTAGAATTTATTTCCTTGAGCAAGAAAAAATTGATAAAATAACACAAGAAAAGATGACAATATTTTGAAAATTCTATACCAGGCTACATTCTTTTTTTATATATATGTTTGTGACAAAGGTCAACTCGCACAGTGTAATCAATCAAATCACTTCTATCCATGTGCTCATTGGAGATAACAAACTGATCAAATATTGACATTTTTGGGCTTTTTTTCCTAGTGAAAAATAATGGTAAATTGGTTGCCATGGTAACCGAATGTCTATTCATACATCATACTCTTTATAAGTTTTTAAGATGTATAAAACTCTGTTTTTTATAAAATAATGTATTTATATTATAGGATGTCTTTCATTATTTCTTTAATTTGCTTTCAAAATGATGCACATTTATGGTTTTAAAATCCAAAAATCAACTTGTTCTTAAGGTAAATCTGTAACCATGCATGACAACCACTTTTTCTTTTTGTGCAAATTTTAATTATTTTTGTTCTCATTTCGACCGTTGACCTCTAAGTGTGACCTTGAAATATGAGGTACAGGCCTGGGTCTTTTGCGCGACACGCCGCCTCGCCTCATCATGGTGAACGTTTGTGCCAAGTTTCTTTGAAATCCTATGATGCATGCATGGTTAAGATGCAGGCCGGACAAGGTTAGGTGGGACTGACAGACAGACGGACGGACAAACTCATGGGGAAGTACTTGTGGGGTTATTTCCTTTGATGTTTTATTGTGGGGTGCTATTCATTCCGTAATTACATCCCTTTTACGGAATGAATAACATTAATATGCAAATAAAATGCCCATTATAAAAGAAACAAAAAAACTACTTATCTAAGTGTCTTAATAAGGGTGGGCACCCCACAACTACACATGCGGACTCACGGACGGACGGAATAGACCAAACCTATAGTCGCGAAACCGATCTTCGATGGGTAGGGGACTAATTACTGAGTAGAACACACTTTAGAGGATGTCACCTTTGAAGTTGTGTTGCATTTGGTGCAGTTATAACTGAGGAAATGTGGTTCGAATATAATCAAAATGTTAACAGGTGCGTGCAAAGACGGACAGACAGACGCAACACAGAACGTTTAGTTTTGCAATAGCTTGACTATCTTTCTGCCAGTGGACCTTAAACTAACAAAAAGCATTATTTACATTGTTTCGGTTCTGAAAAGTTTCTGAGTAAGACTTCATAAAGCTTGTATATATGCTAAAAGAGAATAATCAGTTGAGAATGAAAATTACGAAAACACCCGAGATAAGAAGCCATTTTAAAAAAAATCTATACTAGGCTACATATTTTTATTTTTGATATGTTTTGGCCAAGAGCCAATTCCCAACTTATAATCAATCAAATTGCTTCTATCCCCGTGCTCATCGGATATAATGATATGTTAAAAATGTCATATTTTGATTTTTTTTCATTTTGAAAAATTATAGAAAATTGGTTGCCATGGTAACCACTTACCCATGCATACATCCAAATTGTGATATATTACAAAAAGCATTATTTACATTGTTTCGGTTCTGAAAAGTTTCCGAGTAAGACTTCATAAAGCTTGTATATATGCTAAAAGAGAATAATCAGTTGAGAATGAAAATTACGAAAACACCCGAGATAAGAAGCCATTTAAAAAAAAATCTATACTAGGCTACATATTTTTATTTTTGATATGTTTTGGCCAAGAGCCAATTCCCAACTTTTAATCAATCAAATTGCTTCTATCCCCGTGCTCATCGGATATAATGATATGTTAAAAATGTCATATTTTGATTTTTTTTCATGTTGAAAAATTATAGAAAATTGGTTGCCATGGTAACCACTTACCCATGCATACATCCAAATTTTGATATATTACAAAAAGCATTATTTACATTGTTTCGGTTCTGAAAAGTTTCCGAGTAAGACTTCATAAAGCTTGTATATATGCTAAAAGAGAATAATCAGTTGAGAATGAAAATTACGAAAACACCCGAGATAAGAAGCCATTTAAAAAAAAATCTATGCTAGGCTACATATTTTTATTTTTGATATGTTTTGGCCGAGAGCCAATTCCCAACTTATAATCAATCAAATTGCTTCTATCCCCGTGCTCATCGGATATAATGATATGTTAAAAATGTCATATTTTGATTTTTTTTCATTTTGAAAAATTATAGAAAATTGGTTGCCATGGTAACCACTTACCCATGCATACATCCAAATTTTGATATATTACAAAAAGCATTATTTACATTGTTTCGGTTCTGAAAAGTTTCTGAGTAAGACTTCATAAAGCTTGTATATATGCTAAAAGAGAATAATCAGTTGAGAATGAAAATTACGAAAACACCCGAGATAAGAAGCCATTTAAAAAAAAATCTATACTAGGCTACATATTTTTATTTTTGATATGTTTTGGCCAAGAGCCAATTCCCAACTTATAATCAATCAAATGGCTTCTATCCCCGTGCTCATCGGATATAATGATATGTTAAAAATTTCATATTTTGATTTTTTTTCATTTTGAAAAATTATAGAAAATTGGTTGCCATGGTCACCACTTACCCATGCATACATCCAAATTTTGATATAATTTCTTAATTCATTTAATGTAATAGTATAAAAATAAAAGCATTTATATTCTATAATGTTTATGGTAATTTATCTATTTTCAATATGAAATTATGCAAATATAAGGATTTCAGGGCCTAAATAAGCTTGTTTTTAAGGTAGAGCTGTTACCATGGCAACGGATTGAATTTTGACCCGCAACATGTCAAATTTATTAGTTTAACATCATTTTGAATCTATTTAACAAAAAAAAATAAAGATTCTAGACTATGGATGAATCGCCCCCTGCATGATTCTTAGCTGGACTGCTACTTAATTCGTAGAGAATCTTTGATATTAATAATTCACGCTTTGAAGTTGTAGACACATTTAAATATCTGGGAACTTTTCTCCAAACATCGTCGTCTTGCTACTGACAAAAAACATGTAGATCAAGCAAGGAAAAGTTTATTTAGTCTATATTTCAAAATTAGAAATCTCTATTTACCTATCGACTACCATTGTTTGATAATACTATTGTGCATATTTAATCTTTCGTGTGCAAGGTATTGGGTCACGGTGATTTCACTATTATTGAAAAGGTACATACATGAAACACATTCATAATGTCAAGAAAAGTACTCCACATGGTATGCTCTATGGAGATCTAGGTCGCTACTCCTAGTACACCGGGTACCACACTACAATTACAAGTCGCCATTGTTGATTCATGCAAGCCCCTCTTATTTGCCATAGTACACCGGGTACCACACTACAATTACAAGTCGCCATTGTTGATTCATGCAAGCCCCTCTTATTTGCCATAGTACACCGGGTACCACACTACAATTACAAGTCGCCATTGTTGATTCATGCAAGCCCCTCTTATTTGCCATAGTACACCGGGTACCACACTACAATTACAAGTCGCCATTGTTGATTCATGCAAGCCCCTCTTATTTGCCATAGTACACCGGGTACCGCACTACAATTACAATTCGTCATTGTTAGTTCATGCAAGACGCACTTATTTGCTAAAGTACACCGGATACCACACTACAATTACAAGTCGCCATTGTTGGTTCATGCAAGACGGACTTATTTGCCAAAGTACACCGTACACCACACTACAATTACAAGTCGCCATTGTTGGTTCATGTAAGACGCACTAATTAACTAAATAGTACGTCAGGTACGACACTACTCTTACAAGTCGCCATTGTTAGTTCATTCAAGACGCACGTATTTACCCTAGTACCTCGTGTACCAGAGAGGACTGGATGAAATGAAAATTCACGCAGATATCTTATTTACTGTGACGTATTTTCGAGTCAGCAGAAGACCGGCTGTCACAAGTGTGTGGTCTTTTTATTTTCACAATATTGTTTTTGAATGGGAGGGTCTTATAGCAAAAAATATGCATGCATGATATGTGATAAGTGCCTTTTCTGCCTACGGCTATTGGTGGGAGATTCCTGAATTCGAATCATGGCTAGGCCGTCAAATTTTCAGAATGACTTAATTCAGTGTGAATGTCAAACTTAAGCCCCGTGATATAACTGAAATACTGTTAAACAAAACTCAAATAAATAAAAATACCAAGAAAACACATTGTAATGTAATCACAGTATGAACAGACGTCTCCGGTGTTTGTGCTTGAATGCCGTTGGGGACATTGTACGCCGTCAATATGTACGTATACATGTTTTGACAAGAACGTTAGACGTGGACGGGTCTGTAGATCGTTACAGTCTTATCATACTCTGTACAGATCACCAATGTACGTATACAGGTTTTGACAAAAAGGTAAGACGTGGACGGGTCAGTAGATTGTCACAGTTCCATCAGACCCTGTACGGATCTTCAATGTACGTATAATAAATTCCTAGATACAGCTTTACACATGGCCCGCTTTCTTCCAAGTTAACTTGATACTCACCCAATGATCTCAAGCCCATCCATGTAAGACGATTGAGCCGGGGTTCGAAACCACGACCTCAGGATTTATAGCCCTCGTGGTTACCGACTGAGAGATAGCGACTTGACACAATGCAGTGTGAATGGTTGTTAATATTCTCATATTCCTGACGTACTCATTATTGACTCTCTTAGACTGCGGTGTCTTTTATTTGTGAACTTCGTATGTTCATAAACACCGGGCGTACCAGGTTCGATCCCCAGTCACGGCGATCATGTTTGATGGCCCTTCGGCAAGGCATATTTCCTAGCCTAGTATTTGGTCTGTTTTCACAGGATTATTGGATAATTGAACTGTCGCCGTAATATAACTAAGTAGTGTTGAAAACGACGTTAAACATATCATAGAATAACTATTCAGAAACAGTTGGCCTTAATGCGACAATAATTCTTGCAAAGTATAATTTGATCCAATGGGAAAATGTGAAAGTCGGCATTTCTGAACAGTGAAGGATCACATCAGCGTTTACATTCAATCCGTCTTACCATACATAATTTATACACGTTGACAAAAGCTTATAACAAGCTTATGTACGTGATACGCGAACAATGTAGTTATTGGCCAGACTGTATTGTATGGATACACTAGCTGATCTTGATCTACAGTATTCACAATAGCCAACTTGCACCTTTAGCCATGGATGAACTTATTTGGTATATCAACTGTCAGTTCTTCCGGTTTTTTTAAAATTTACACAGTTTGCAAAGTAGCATTTATATTTTCAGCGATAGCACAACAACACATCCCGAATCAAACAAACTGGAACAAATTGTTGGGCCAAGGAGGTTGCAGCAGGAATGGAGCCGAAAGGACGCCCTATTCAGTTGTCTCTGTCGCCGTCGTACTGTCTCTATACGTGATAATGTAGCTTTATAGCTTCAAGAAAGTGGTAGGATAGACGTGTGTGTATTGTATATGTTGGGGGGAATTTAATACTAATGCCTTAACCGTTTCCACAAAGAAATAACCTGCATGGAGTGACTTTGAAAACACATTAAGGCAGAGAAAATAAAATAAACATGTTTTATAGAAATGACAGAACATTAATTTAATAGGGTTGCAAACATTGTTTCAAATTAAGATTTTTTTTTCTTATGAGCAACTTTCCGTTCATCCACATTGTTTTCAAAGTTCGGATGCAACAACACGCGTCTCCATATATGGGAAAGTGTTAAATCATCAATAAAATAAATATAAGTTTATATTCGACATGTTTGAATGCTAACAATTAACAGGAATATATCAAGTGAGCAACATTTTCCTTTTTGCCACACTGTTTTCACCTTTATTCAATAAGGAAACAATCCCTATTTTTGTCGAAATTATTTCCAAGGCGTCGTCTTCGCATTTGTTGTATCTGGGAGAGGATTAAAGTAACATTTGTATAACATGTGTTAATGCTGTTCTTCTAACGTTCCTGTCAAAACCTGTAACTAGAGATATATTACACGTACATTGATGATCCTTATAGACACTGGTGAGACTGTGACGATTTACAGATCAGTGCAAGTCACCACTATTATACCTGACAACAGGACTTCAAATCGCACGATGCGGCTCAAAAGAGAGGTCCTCCAGGAAAACAAACTTAACAATTTTAAGCATATTACATCGGCCAAATCACCTACCGATGTTTTTCCTGGATTTCACACACCCAGTACTCCACACACCGGCCTTTCCAATTAACTGTCTTCTTTTCCGCATAGACGGTTAGCCTATTTGTGGTAGACGGTAACGCTTGCCGCACTGGCATTAGTCAAATATTGGAAAGTATGTTGTTTCAGCTGGGGTTCGGACTCACATCCCCTGGAATGACAGCCAGTGCCACTACCGACTGAGCTACCGGGGCTCGGCGTTATAATTACACCCAGCAAAAAAGACCTGTCTGTGTGTTCATGCTGAGGATCCAAATATATACTGCTTTACGGAAGTTTCTTGAAATGTTTTAAGAGTAATAAATGAACAGTGCGAAGTCAGATCAGACCAGCTGCTCTGAATCTACAATGGTTGGAAATCTCTTCCGAGTAGCGCTCAAATATGACCGTCCCGCGAGAAAACCAGAATTGTATCGACCAATCATGCCGCGCAGGATGAATCGGATATAAACGGTTTGCCTCCTGTGGATTTTCCGTTCCAGGAATCATTACTCTATATCGCTATCCCTCTGGGGCTGATTATGTCAGCCCAATCAGTCTGCGCGGACTGCGAAGGCTGATCTGTGTCGATACATTACGCAGAGGCCATACTGTTGGTTTTCTCGCGGGAGGCTCATATGTATTTCACAGATGAATGTATATATGAAATAAATGTTGTATACATAATTGATAAAATTGCATAAATGTCTATGTAAACAAGTTTCTTCTCCATAAGTGTTGCAATCTAATGAAACAATTTCCAGTATCTTCACCGTTTGTGCCCAATCTATCAATATAACGTTCACAAATCTTCATTTAGGATTTCAATGGGAAGAACTAACTTATGACTGTGATATGTTGCTAGCAGTTCGCATACATTTCTCCTTTCTTCAATGTTGATAAGATGACGTCATGGATGTACATGTACTGGTCCTGCAGAAAACACATATAAACAGAGTAATTTTTATTGAGGTTTCAATGCACTTTCAATAGTATTTCAGATATATTCTGGTGACAGAATACTGATTCAGTAATAGACTAAGAAGTGTACCATACCCAAGGGCACAAAACTAAGCTATGGGATCGAATCAGGGACCCCCCCCCCCCCCCCACACACACACAAGACAACATTAGAAAACCTGAATGACTTGCTAAAATTAAATCGGATTCATCTGTGATTGCAATTTCTGATGTTCATTGAAATGTCAGTGAATGACTTCCTGCACCACGTGAACATCCAGGTAAAACAACGTTAACGTAACTGTTATACACGTAAACATGAGTGGTGTTCCAGGTAAAACAACCTTAACGTGACTGTTATACACGTGAACATGAGTGGTGTTCCAGGTAAAACAACTTTAACGTAACTGTTATACACGTAAACATGAGTGGTGTTCCAGGTAAAACAACCTTAACGTAACTGTTATACACGTGAACATGAGTGGTGTTCCAGGTAAAACAACTTTAACGTAACTGTTATACATGTGAACATGAGTGTTGTTCCAGGTAAAACAACTTTACCGTAACTGTTAAACATGTGAACATGAGTGGTGTTCCAGGTAAAGCAACCTTTACGTAACTATTATACATGTGAACATGAGTGTTGTTTCAGGTAAAGCAATTTTATGGTAACTGTTATACATGTGAACAAGAGTGATGTTCCAGGTAAAACAACCTTAACGTAACTGTTATACATGTACATGTGAACACGAGTGGTGTTCCAGGTAAAACAACCTTAACGTAACTGTTATACATGTGAACATGAGTGTTGTTCCAGGTAAAACGACTGTAATGTAACTGTTATACATGTGAACATGAGTGTTGTTCCAGGTAAAACAACTTTACGGTAACTGTTATACATGTGAACATGAGTTTTGTTCCAGGTAATGCAATTTTATGTTAACAGTTATACATGTGAACATGAGTGGTGTTCCAGGTAAAACAACCTTAACGTAACTGTTATACATGTGAACATGAGTGTTGTTCCAGGTAAAGCAATTTTATGGTAACTGTTATACATGTGAATATGAGTGGTGTTCCAGGTAAAACAACCTTAACGTAACTGTTATACATGTGAACATGAGTGTTGTTCCAGGTATAGCAATTTTATGGTAATTGTTATACATGTGAATATGAGTGGTGTTCCAGGTAAAACAACCTTAACGTAACTGTTATACATGTGAACATGCGTGGGGTTCCAGGTAAAACAACCTTAACGTAACTGTTATACATGTGAACATGAGTGTTGTTCCAGGTTAAGCAATGTTATAGTAATTGTTATACACGTGAACATGAGTGGTGTTCCAGGTGAAACAACGTTAACGTAACTGTTATACATGTGAACATGAGTGGTGCTCCAGGTAAAACAACCTTAACGTAATTGTTATACATGTGAACATGAGTGTTGTTTCAGGTAAAGCAATTTCATGGTAACTGTTATACATGTGAAGATGAGTGGTGTTTTAGGTAAAGCAATTTTATGGGAACTGTTATACATGTGAACATGAGTTGTGTTCCAGGTAAAGCAACCTTAACGTAACTATAATACATGTGAACATGAGTGTTGTTCCAGATAAAGCAATTTTATGGTAACTGTTATACATGTGAACATGAGTGGTGTTCCGGGTAAAACAACCTTAACGTAACTGTTATATATATGAACATGTGTGGTGTTCTAGGTATAACAACCTTAACGTAACTGTTATACACATGAACATGAGTGGTGTTCCAGGTGAAACAACCTTAACGTAACCGTTATACATGTGAACATGAGTGTGTTGTTCCAGGTAAAACAACCTTAACGTAACTGTTATACACGTGAACATGAGTGGTGTTCCAGGTAAAACAACCTTAACGTAACTGTTATACATGTACATGTGGACACGAGTGGTGTTCCAGGTAAAACAAACTTAACGTAACTGTTATACATGTGAACATGAGTGGTGTTCCAGGGAAAACAAGAAGAATTTTAATGCAAAGCATCAAAGACGCCGCACATGCTTTTGAAGCATGACTTAAAGGAAGCAGATTCAGTTCACTTCATTTAAATAACCTGTGCAAGTAGAAAGGATGTAAATATTACGAACAAGAAGGCCAAATGTCCCTTTATTCCAAACAAGAAGGCCAATATATGCCTATATTGCTACCATAGCCTATTTAAAAAGGTTACCAAGAGCAGAAAGGGTCAATACTGACGTAGGGATTAAACGTTTTACATGCTACGATCTATTTGATATTCAGCATGTGAAGTTTAGTCGTGAAATGACAAGTTTAGTTCTGAAACCATTTGGTTTACGGTTTGCTTAACATTCACTGCAACTATAATGTGTCATACAAGCTGAAGTTTCTCAATTTTCTTTTACCAACAAGCTGTTTTAAATCCTCTAACTAGATCCATTAGATAAAAAATAAACCAATAGTTGCTTAAATATTAACATATATTAAGGTGTATTGCCTCTTGTTATAAGTTAAGTGTGACACAAGCTTAGGAAGGAGAGGTGGAAGTCTATTCTCCTTCCAGTTTAGCAGAAGTATGATAACAAAAACGGGAGTATATAAACAAAAAATACGAAGTAATTAAAAAAGAAAAGAAAGATATGTATGATCAAGATAGAGCATTA
Source organism: Serripes groenlandicus (assembly GCA_031761405.1). Classification (NCBI taxonomy): domain Eukaryota; kingdom Metazoa; phylum Mollusca; class Bivalvia; order Cardiida; family Cardiidae; genus Serripes; species Serripes groenlandicus. The sequence continues at coordinate 9,265,428 of JASEVX010000006.1, read as the reverse complement.
TAAAAGTTCACATGTATAGTCAACATATAGCAGGAATTATTAAGTCTGTTTGTTTGTAATGTCACTTTAATCGTTTTGAACATGCCAGTAGAAAACAGAAATTTCGAAGGAAACACGAAAAACCGGGTACGAATCCAATGAATTTTAGAAATCGGATGAAATCGGGAAAACAGCGAAGTATTCATAGCGGAACGAAGCAGAGACAACTTAATTACTCTATGGGAACCGTTGACACCTTGTCGTCTATTAAATAAGAATGACCAAAATCGCCAAGCGATGACATGCTGCATTTAAAAATAATAGAACGGGTCACGTTACGGCCATGCGTATTGCATAGTTAGGTTAACGTTGTTTTTACAGTTTCTAGAATTATACTGTAATATGTAGTAATTAAAATGAATCATCATTGATTTTTTAAAGATTACCCATTTATTTAAAAATCTTAATATAGTAAATAGGCAAAAACATCGCCAGAAACTTTTGTCTGAGCTTTGATGAATCGGGTCGTAAACCGAACTATAAAAAAAGCGTAGCCTATGAAGTTAGTGGAAAGTTATTAAATACCCATTACATGGGTCTAAAGTTTTGTAATACAGGTAGGAAACATACTTATTTTGTATCTTGCTGTTTCTTAAATCATTTGATACAATTTATTTATTCATAAAGGTGTTTTTTTCCAAACATATAACAGAGTTTTTCTTAACAATAATAATGTTGGTTGCTCCCTTTTCGATAACGTCACCCCATGAGAAATTAAAACCTATCCCATACTGATGCTGCGCTTCCACGCGGCGTCAATAACCTTAACGTAACTGTTATACATGTGGAAAAGCACATTCTTGCTAAGGATCAACTGGATAGTGCTTTACAAAACATTCTTGAAATCCTCTTTGACCAATATGTGAATATAAGACTGCACTCGCTGATCTGGTTCTATACGAATCATTAATGTTCCAAGGCCACTCAAATATAGGTGAACTGCGTTCTAAGAAATCTTACCTAGATTACCTAGTATATATAGATAGTATCACGCAGTCTGATCTAAATCTGCACTTGTCAACAATTAATGATAACAAATCCAAGAAACTTCGTACAAATAATTGAATAATTTAAGCCGCCCTCTAAGAAAACCAAACGTAAGGAATTTACTTCCAGTGGAGATTAAGAACAACCATCGCATCTGCGCAATCTGGTCTGGCCTGTGACTCAATTGTGATAAGCACCGTATGCTTGGACTTCTCCTCCAAAAGAACTCACCGTACACTATCTGTTTTCACCTTTATATTTACCAACCATTATACGATCCATATAAATACATGTATTTTAAAATGTGTCTTCTGTGTTATACTTACGAAGGATGGGATGATATTTTCGTTCCTCTCCTTCATTAGTTTAACGCACTGTACTATGTTGATATGACCTTGATCCCTTTTTATACGTTCTAGTTCGTTTAGAAGAACACATACCAAGCCACTTCTCTCATAGCCATTGCTAAATAATAAAATGAAAAAGGTTATTGAATAATAACATGCAGCTTGATATGGACTTACTGTGCGCGTCGCGTTATGTTAAATTAACCCTTTCCCACATACAACAACTCTTTGGTAGACGACTTTGAAAAGATATATTAAAACAAATATGAAAAGTCTCCTATAATGACAGTTTAATTATCAAATAGAATCGAAAACACTCATTATGAGCAATTTTATCTTTGCCACAGTGTTTATAAAAGGCATCTGCTGCAGAGGCGTCTGAAAGCGTCTATATGTGGGAAAGGATTAAAGGAACTGTCTCGCGATTTGAGGAACATGATCTATAATCAACACAAAATTCAAAACTAACAAAGTCTATATCGAATTGGTTCCGATTTAGTAGAACGTTCATGCTGAAAAGGTGCACACATATGCTAGCAGGGTTAGTATATCATATAACATATTACCATTATCTAAATATATTTTCATATTTTGTATCAAGACCAAAATTGCAAGACAAACCTTGAAACATTTACCCGATATGATTTATAAAGAGTTATATATCATCTGAAAACATATTGTATCTGCAGCACATACATGCAGTGTACAAGGATGGGCTGTTCACTAGTCAAACGTTGCTGCCAATCTAACACTAGTTCTAGAAAGTTTACCATGCATTGGGATTCTGAAAGTACGGACTGTTGAGTGTTCCAGTTTGTAAATTCAAATTGATGCAATGTTGTAGGTCCTTCATTCTAAAAAAAGTTATCATTATAGTGTTAATAAATGGTAAGTTCCTTAAAGGCGTAAGTTATCTAAAAGAACACATATGCCACTTTGAAAGTGCATGATAACATTTGAACTGATAACACCGGAACGTTACGTTTAATTATAATTATTTGACGCATGTTTTATCTTGACTCCTCGCTGCCTTTCCAAAGAAAATCTTTTAAATATTCATATCGAATTGAAAAACGATGCTAATGTTCTCATAATGACGCACTTAAATGAGTTGCAACGAGATGCTAAATCCATAGCGAGGCTCATGTACTACTGGAATACTATGCTAGGGAAGACCACATCCACCGATGGATGGTGGCAGAAAAGATTAACATTTGACAAATCGCTACCGAGGATCATGCACTACTGGAATACTATGCTAGGGATGACAACATCCCCCAATGGTTGGTGGCAGAAAAGATTAACATTTGACAAATCGCTAGCGAGACTCATGTACTACTGGAATACTATGCTAGGGATGACCACATCCACCGATGGTTGGTTGTAGAAAAGATGAACTTTTGACACCTTTACGGAATTAAAACAGAAAATATCCTTTTTAAAACATCGAATGAGTTCAAGCATGGTTGGTGTTATTTTAATTCTCCTGAAATAGGGGGTAATGTGCGGTATGTAACTACTAACAAGCAACGATAACTTGAAAAGAAAAGGTGAAATAAAGTAAACGAATTGATTTCGTCTAAAACAGGGATCTTTGTTATTCAAACAGATGGTTAAAACCCTAAATTTGGATGAGAAATACCCAACAACAAATATGATGTACATGTGATATGCGTTAATTATAAACCGATAACTTCTTTTTCAAAGCAGAGTCCGAACTTCTAACACGACTGAATTAAACAGAGGCCATACATTTTAATGATACTAACAATTTATTTCAAAAACCTTAAAATGCGAGTTTTCCTAAGATATGGCTCCGTTAAAAAACTAGATACAACAAAACATTCTGCAGCTGATGACTTAGAAAACCTCTTGGTTAACACTCGAATACTTGTATAAATAAATGTATGAATATTGTAAACTGTTGTAAACATTTGCAAACATTCGGTAGAAGGATTTATTTTATGCTAAATGATGAGATACTGTGTTCTATCAGTGAAATAAAATCTATATCAGGGCTTGTGAGTTCGGATCCCGGCTCTGCACATTTTCTTTCAGACGTTTGACAAAAGTCAATGCGACATGCGTCATTCGTCTTCGACCAATTGGCTAAGTCTATGCGGGAAAGCAGCCTGTTGCTTTGGAAGATTGTTGTGTGGAGTACTGGTGTGAAAAGCAGGAAACACATGAGTAGGTGAACTGGCCGACGTGATATCAATCAATCACACTGTGAGTGATATAGGTATGCCGGAACTACATTTGTACTTATAAAGGGAGGCCACTTTGTTAATATATACATGTATCCTTCCAGTATATACGAGTGACCTCCCTTTCTTTCCTTAAAAGGACTTATTGTCATTGTCTGACATTGTGTAGTACACAAATAAATCCAATAGATATGTTCACTATCTTTTCTCGTTGGAACTGTTCAATATGGTGGACTAACTGCTTTTGAATAGGACATTCATACAGATTCGTGCGCGTGTGAACAGGTACAAAGACACTAAATAGTACCATTATTTCGTCATCAATTAGCATGAAATATGGAATATATCTCATCGGGAAGTGATACAAAACAAACAAATATCCTCTATATATTGATTCTCCATTTGCCACAATGTACTGGTGTGAAAAGCAGGAAACACATGAGTAGGTGAACTGGCCGACGTGATATCAATCAATCACACTGTGAGTGATATAGGTATGCCGGAACTACATTTTTACTTATAAAGGGAGGCCACTTTGTTAATATATACATGTATCCTTCCAGTATATACGAGTGACCTCCCTTTCTTTCCTTAAAACGACTTATTGTCATTGTCTGACATTGTGTAGTACACAAATAAATCCAATAGATATGTTCACTATCTTTTCTCGTTGGAACTGTTCAATATGGTGGACTAACTGCTTTTGAATAGGACATTCACACAGATTCGTGCGCGTGTGAACAGGTACAAAGACACTAAATAGTACCATTCTTTCGTCATCAATTAGCATGAAATATGGAATATATCTCATCGGGAAGTGATACAAAACAAACAAATATCCTCTATATATTGATTCTCCATTTGCCACAATGTGTTCAAAGCATCATCTGCTGCAGATGACTCTGCTTTTGGAAAACGACACTACGTAATAAAGGGTAACGTTACGAAATAAAGGGTAAACGTTAAGTAATAAAGTGTAATAAAGGGTTTACCGTTACGTAATACTCACACTGTCATAGGTTAATCTCGTCTCTTTGAGAAGATCCGATTGCATTTCTTCTGTCAAAACTACTCTGTTTTTATGGCAAATTGTTTCATTGTTGGCACAAAGGTTTGAACACATCTTAAATAGAGAGGAGAGGTTTATCAAGCTACGACATACTAAAACCGCCCTTTGGATGTTTGAAGATTTCTGACAATTCGTAATATTAATAATAATAAATAATGATAATTAATTACTACTCGTCATGAAATCTTCCAATGACTGTTTTCTCAATGCAGCCATCTTTAAATCAGGAGAAAACAAACAATATACACATTTAGAATAACAAGGTATGACAAGTATGAATCAAGGTGAGTCTATATGAACACGTTTATTATTGGAATCATAATGACATACATTAAAACAGAAATAAAGCGACGGAAATAATGAAAACAATTATCAATATGGGGAAAATTAAAATTTAATGACGATATTGAAGCCATATCGTTTTGCCACAGAGTGTTTAAATGATATGCTGTCGGACGGACAGATCGGGATCAGGTTTATCCTGCTGATAGAGCAGGCTTATCTGGCCTGGTTCTGTTATGGTCGAAAAGTTTGGGGAAATCAATGTCAACGTTCACAAAGTTCCCTTATAGTATGATTCAGTGTAGGCGAACGTCATGTTCACGATCTTCAGTGTCATTAAAGTGAATTACTGGAATCCATTCACCTTTACAAGTACATGTACCACGTCACTTGCGGTATACGGAAAGTGAATTACTGGAATCCATTCCTCTTTACAAGTACCAAGTAACTTGCGGTATACGGAAATTGAAAATCATCTTTTTTTCATAAATCGGGATCAAGCTTAATTTTACTCCGAATTTGAAATGCTTGCCGATTGTTTTCAATAAGAATTCTTATCACTTTCGGTTTATATGAATTTTTCCTACTTATTCATCGCGTATCTAATTATCATTCTTAGTTCCATTTACCGTTTCCAATCCTTTCATCTGCACCAGAAGACTTTAAAATCTTCTGGAAATATGAAAAGTGAAAATTTTAATAGTCATGGGCGATGACACATTGTGTAAAGTGGAAGGAATTATGAGCAATTATTCCTTTAGCCACAATGTCTGCTATAGATGCGTCAAAATGTGTTTGCGTGTGGGAAACGGTTATTTAAACATGAATTTAAATATTTGAGCAATTTCTCCTTTGGCCACAATGTTTTCGACTTTATTATTCAATTAAGCTATCTTTTATGAAGATTGTTCAGGTTTTTGTCACTATGTTTTCAAAGTCGTCTGCTGTAGATTTGTTGTATGTGGGAAAGGCAAACGGTCGATTATAACCGATCGTACTAATGAGTGCATGTTTATGATTATCGAAATTGTAAGAATATTAGGATTACCTCCGTAATAACTTATCTCTCCTAAATCTGTAGAAATCTGTATGAAGCCCTGTCCGGGCGTGTTAAATAATAAGGAATATATATAAAGAATATAGAATAAAGACGAGTTTTACCCCGTAATTGGTCGCTGACGGATCTGTAAGCATTATGACAGTTTTCACATTTTGCTCAACTATTAATGACCAAAGACCTGCGATTGTTGAGTCTGTCGGAGATTTGGTGATAATGAACGTGTTCTTTTCCTCGTAGTTCTGAAAGAGAAGGAACACAAAGCCACAGATAATTAACATCTTTTTCAAATGATAACTCTTGTATTAATCACTTAGACCCCTTAGAAATTCTTGTTAATACCACAATATGGGTTTTGTTAGCCATATCACGATTTTACAATGTGAAATAGGCCCGTACATTTGAAAATGAACAAGTTTGCTTTTGTGAACAATGTAGATTCAGATGAGCAAGACATAAGCACGCTTATTAGAAGATTATGTTCGCTTTTGTAGATTCGTATAAAACGGAACAGGGTGAGCCGAGCATAAGCTATTAGGAAATTCTAACTTTTACCTTTTTCAAAACTTAAATAAAATGGTAATATATATAATGGCTTCCATCACCCCCTTGGTCCCCAGGGCTTGGTGTGTTATGAAACAATATAAAACATCAAACTAATTGTGTAACCGATACGAAACGCTAATCTATATCACTAACAAGGATCGTATATTAACACACAACAGTTATTCTATGTGAACAATATATATGTATATGTATATTTACTATACTTTGGGCATGTTGCCTCTATTTACAAATAAATAATAAATGCATTTATTGCATCTTTTGCAATTTGAAAGTCAGTCATTATAGAAAGACTTTTCTGGATCGGTAGTACCCTGCTTATCTTAACCCCTCCCCGCATACAGACAACATGTGCAGCAGACGGCTTGTAAAACATATTTTCTTGCATATGGAAAACCTCTTAAAATTAAAGTGTTTTTATTAAAAAGAGGAGATGAAAACATTGTGACAAAATGAAGAACTTGTTCATTTTGAGCAACTTCTTCTTTTGAACAATGATTTCAAAAATCGTTTTCTACAGAATGCGTCCACAAGGTGTAAATGGGTAACATCTCACCGGGAACAGAAAGATAACATACCGGAAGCAGAACTGCTCCTAAAGAAAAGGCATCTTCCATGTTCTGTAACCTGGGTAGGAATTCGTCACCTGGAGGGGAAATGGCTTAACCATGTCCAACATGAATGTGTTTATTTTCAAGCGTCTGCAACAAACTACTTTTGAAAACATTGTAGTAAAAGAAGAAATTTCTCATAATAAGCGAATTATCCTTTTGTCACATAGTTTCATTTTTAGAGATTTTCGATGTGCTTGCTTAGAACTTGTTAAAGTCATCTGCAGCAGATTTGTTGCATGTGGGAGAGGTTAAACTTCTATTCTGTTAACTCCCAAAGCCGATCATTATCTTTGATCTTTGACAAATTCTTGTTTTTTATTGAAGAAGCATATAGAATAAGAACAATCTCGACAAAGATTAGAATGCACTTTTTATTAGGCTGATCTTGGTCGACACCTTTGTCAATTATGTTGAAAATCTCGAATCGCCTGATATATAAATGCTGTATAATGCCGTGTATAGCAGAATACGGGTCGACAGTTAGTCTAAAAAAGCTATTTTAATATTTATCTTTAAGATATATTATATATTTCAAAGTTATATTTATTGTTTTTTTTTGTAGAATAATTACACATTCTATTATGAATCATCCAGATGATAATTTATTACAAAGAAGGAACACATATATCGCTTAAGAAACTAGTGGCCGAGAGTAAACACGGGGTATTTTAGAACGGACGTCCTGGGTTCGATTTACTGTTCCCGGTGGCCAAGCTTGTGCGCTTATGATATAGAGAAGTGTTCTATCACCCGTTTGTAACAGAAATGTTGTTGAAAACAACGTAAAGTCCGAAATTAACAATAAAGGTAAATCACCAGATAAATATTATCAACTAAATTATAATTATGTTAACGGTTGATTACACAAAAAGCTCCGCTTACTTGTAAGATTTGAAATAGACTTGCTCTTCTCTATAAATACGTTAGAATATTCCACCTCATTGTCGGCGCTTCCGTCCTGCATGACCCTCTTCCGATTTTCCACACTCTCCACAATCAGCTACGTGTAACAATGAGAAAAGAAACAAGAACATGGTTTTGCTTGTTTGAATTGTGTTTTACGCCACTTACTACAGTGTTTCAGTTATATCACGGCGTTTTCTGTGTAATTTACCAGTATTACCAGTATTAGCGGTGTCCTTTATCCTATATGTATCTACCCTGATCAGCATGCGCAGTCCTTGCAGGCCAATATCAGAGGGATAAAGGAACAGAGGAATGATTCCTGAAACGGAAATGGCACAGGAGGCGAAAAGTGTCTGTCCGGGTTAGCCTGCGTGGCATGCTTAGGCTGATCCGGATCGATACTTCACGAGTCCACAATGTTGGTTTTCTTGCTGGACGGCTCATATGTTTAAGTAAGTTGAACTATCATTGAGACATGACAATATATCAGGAAACATTATTGACCTTGTACACGTATAATTTGATGTATATTCGTAAATATGTACCACTGTATGTTATTATATTTGTATTATTTGACAATGAGCTATAATGCTTAATGTCTAAATAAAGTTTATGTTATGTTACGTAATGTAATCTACTCATCATTTACACGGACTGTATCTGTTTTTATTAGAAAAGAAAAATCCATTTCAAATTTGACACATGAATGTACAAATAAATGAACCTAACTTGATATAAAAGTACTTTCTATTTTTTAAAAATGAGTACTCTTACTCTAAATTACCATTTCTTTGAAAGTTCTAGTTTCGATACAAAGATGTTGTTTGAATTCCTCGCTTGCTTACCATGGATTTACTTAAAATAAGTTTGTGCGATTAAATACTTACGCTGTACTGAGCTTTGATTCCTATAAGATTTTCGTCAGTGAGATATTTATATACATCTTCAAATTGACTGGACCATATATTGTGTGTACCAAAAAGTAAGGTGTCAGCAACAGCCTCGTGGAGAAAGACGTACTGCTCCTGAAATGATATTTAAGATAATTTCGTAAATGTACGATATTGTTTATTAATATTATATATGCGAATCTACAAATATGAAAACAAACTTTTTACGAAATACCTCTCCCGACCAGTTAAGCCTTTAAGCCACACTAAATTATAACTAACTTAGTTATCTAAAATTATACAATTACACTCCTAATCAAATTATCGTAGAAAATATTGTGAGAAAATCCAGCCATGCACATGATACACAATTTAAATTTACATACCATGTTACCAACGTGGTACCAAATTAAACTAACTATTTATAGAATTGAAATAGCTTCCCTGGAAATAACTCGTGAACATCTGGCGATTAGGAGTCTTGTTGCATCTGCTTATAGTGACGACTCCGGTAAACCTGTACACAAGAATAGCCACAACAGAGTCTTCACTGTTTGCCTGCATGTCATATAGTTCTTAAAGTTTCTTCATACAAACATTTAAGTGAACTAAGTCACCTCTGTGGAGCTTTAAGTGACGCTGCAACAAACTCTATTTTCGTATAAATAATTCCCCCGTTTCGCTTTGGCTCATAAAACATATCATTGTCCGATATGTATCCAGCCAAACATAACTTCATTTTCCTTAGACTAATTTCAATTTGTTAAAATCTAATCATGTCTATTATTTAACTCGTCACTAACTACGAACTATTTCGGTATCAGACAGTGCATCATTCTATGACCTACATTTCTAGTCTTATAATATAAATTGGCGATAATTATAACATACATTTTATAACATACCTACATTATATTATCACCTAAATTCCGACAACAGGTGTACATCATAATGTTCAGAGACAATACAAACAGTAATGTTAGCAAACAGTATAGTCAAGAGTGGATTAATTTGACATTTAAACAGTACCTACTGTCTTACTCTATATTTCAAACTGAAATATGTACTTCGACGATTTAGCACAACTTGTTATTAATACAGTACATTGATATGATCCACATTTAGCTTAGAGTCGAAATTGGATTTTTGAAATCGAACTGGTGTCAAATCAAACTGGTGTGTGTCAAAATCAAACTAGTAAATCAAACTGGTGTCAAAATACAAATCAAACTGGTGTCAAAATACAAATCAAACTGGTGTCAAATCAAACTGGTATCAAATCAAACTGGTATCAAATCAAACTGGTGTCAAATCAAACTGGTATTAAATCAAACTGGTATCAAATCAAACTGGTGTCAAATCAAACTGTTGTCAAATCACCCTGGTATGTGTCAAATCAAACTGGTGTCAAATTCAAACTGAGGTCAAATCGGTGTCAAATCAAACTGGTGTCAAATCAAACTGTTGTCAAATCAAACTGGTATCAACCTCATACCTTTGTTTGCACCAAGTTAGGTCGTTGGTCCCTTATTGACGTCACTGAATCCAACATATTAAGAGTATCATCCGATTGTGCTTGATGGTAAGCGTTGTCAAGGGCTATAAATGTCCCTGTCCTACCAATACCAGCACTGTAAAAATAGATTATTTCATATAATTACAACATTCTAAAGTTCATGTAAAAATAGACTATTGTATATACCTACAACACTCTAAAGTTCATGTTAAACTAGATTATTGTATATAACTACAACATTCAATAGTTCATGTAAAAATTAGATTATTGTATAACATTCTAAAGTTCATGTAAAACTAGATTATTGTATATAACTACAACATTCTAAAGTTCATGTACAAATTAGATTATTGTATATAACTACAACACTCTAAGGTTCATGTTAAACTAGATTATTGTATATAACTACAACATTCAATAGTTCATGTAAAAAATAGATTATTGTATATAACTACAACATTCTAAAGTTCATGTAAAACTAGATTATTGCATATAATTACAACATTCTAAAGTTCATGTAAAAACAGATTATTGTATATAACTACAACATTCTAAAGTTCATGTAAAAATAGACTAATGTATATACCTACAACATTCTAAAGTTCATGTAAAACTAGATTATTGTATATAACTACAACATTCTCTAGTTCATGTAAAACTAGATTATTGTATATAACTACAATATTCTAAAGTTCATGTAAATCTGTTGGAATTTTGTTTAACGTCTTTTTCAACAATATCTTTTTAAATATGTATTCGATGCTTCAGTTGTAAAGTTATCCCACAAGCATGAACGCCAATGAGAGAAGCCATTTCTACCATTTTTAAAGTCTGTGGTATGACCCGACCGGGGATCGTACCTTGGTCGCTCACACCTACGAGGACGCTAACATACCTACACCAAAGACACGGTAAATGTCATGTCAAATATGATTTGTTAATATTTATCATAACTTGACACTTTTAATCTGATCTCCAACGCTGTACAAAAATGAACATTTTGAAGACCTGCATGTATTTCCCTTAAATGTAAGTCATAGTAATATGAAACTGTGCATGAAGGTAAATATCAAGTGACTTCTACAAAGTAATAAATGTGTAAGTCTTAATATAGAAATTATATATTCATATGCTGTATATATAAACGATCCAATCGCATTAGATCCAGGGAAGAACAGAATCTTTGTGATTCTGCAAAGTTTGCTCTTTGTAAACTTAACGCTTTTAACTCAAACCTTTTTATTATGCGATATATATTTTCGTTCATATAATCTAATTAAACCAACAAAGTGAGTCAGTTTTGTTAATTTATAGAATGATAAAGTATTTAAATGGAGTGACCTACTACATTCGATAAATCAAAACGATTACAAGGCTACATATAACTGGCATAGTGTGTAACATCACGTATTGGAGAACTGGCATAGTGTTACATCACGTATTGGTTGTATCGTGATCAGAAAGTTAACTATACGAAACAGTAATGCTCCAGTAAATGGTTGCTTTAACTCTAGAAACCGCTTCTATAAAACCCGGATAGTTATCACCAATTACTTTCGATTAACTTACCTACAATGAACAACTATTGGACTTTCATTGTAATCAACATTTTTCATCGCGGCTAGCCAGAATTTTACAAGTGACCATGTGCTGTCTGGTACATCTTTGTCCGGCCAGGCCCTGAAGTGGTATTGTGTAACAGGTCTCCATGGTTCACTGTTCTACAATAGAAAACACCAGATCAACAAGCTTATGAGCAACAAGCTCCAGGTAATTTGATAGACATGGAATATATTTGGTTTGTCAGACGGTATTAAAATTTGCTCTGAGCACATGGCATGCTGCTTAGCTGCCAGATCATAGGGTAATATTCCATCACATGAAGGGTATATATGTAATCTTTGCTCAAATAGATGTTGTTCATTAATGCAATGTAACTGAAAGAATGATACTTTGATAATCAATTCATATGCTTTAAAGTACTTTACTTTAGATGACAATATTCTATCACCATGGATCATACAAACCCATTTGTGTGCAATTGCAATTTTCACAACCTTTTTGCATGCTGAATGTTTTATATTGATGAACTAAAACTGTGGGACTGGAATAACGAAGGTGCAAGTCGCTACCCAGATTGTCGTCAACGACGTTTACTGTCAATTCAAGTATAATCAGTTATTTCATTGTTTCCTGTAAACAGGGTCTGTTGCCCATGAAGCATTTCAAACAAAATGTGTTGCAGGCATTCCTTGGTTCGAACATGATCACGTTTGGCGAGAATGTTCGGAGTCAACCCTTTGCTTAAACATGGGTTGGAGCCCCGGGCAGTTTCTACAATTAATGTCTCTCCCAGTTAAACGTTCCATTAGCGTTGGAGTCTTGTCCTGTTGTTACTTTTAAAAACATCTAAAATTTCAAGATCGCTTACACACATTATCTCCAGGCGAAACATGTTTGAATTGCTATTTGTTATAAAGATCATTTCGAGAAATCAATCTATGGTATATTCAAAATTGAAAATTTCTTAAAACCTTTCTTATGTTCAGGTAAAGTATAACAAAATCTGGTTCGGCTACAGTAGATTGTAACTGTATTGATATATTTCCATAGGTGACATTCTCGTCCTTTGTTTCTGGCCAGTATATCAGACACTTATCCTGTAGAAGATTTTAAAACAGAGGAATATATGACAACGTTCATAAACACGTGCTATCACTGTTATTAAAACGTGCATCATAGATGAATTAATCTGATGAGAATAAATAGGTTAAAAACAAAGATAAATTAGAGAAGAAGTTTATACACTCTCCAACTTGCAGACAGATTTTAGCGCATCTGCGACAGATGAATTTTAGAAACTATTATGAAAAAGGAGGCAATTGGTCATAATGCGCAAAATGTTATTTTTCTACTTAATTGTACTTTCATTTATGGAGATTTCCTGAATGTTTAGCCTAGATGTTCTCATTGTCTTCTGTTATTTTTCCACTTAATTGTACTTTCATTTATGGAGATTTCCTGAATGTTTAGCCTAGATGTTCTCATTGTCTTCTGCAGCATATGTGTTATATGATTGATAAGTCACGATAGAATTATATTTCAGTTAAGGTATGCAGGTTAACAACTGTATGTTTATCACGTTTGATGTTGATATCTTGCATACTGAGAAGGACAATATGACAAAAATAATTAAAAGAAAAAAGATGCAAATCAGTCGTGAAAGAGTAATATAATTGTTTATAATCATTATCAGCACCTATCTATATACCAAGTTTGAGGTTGCTAAATTGAATTATACATCAAAAAAAAAAAGAAGAAGAAAAAGTGACAAAGGAACTAATTCCAAAATATATAAAATAGTTATTCTGTCTCCAAAATAACATGTATCTTGTTTTTTGGAAAGTTTCTGGATTAAGTTACTGTGTGGGAGAAAATTAATGCACTGCTTCAAACAGTTCCCTGCTCCTTATAACTTCCACATTGCGAGTTTCTACTGAACATGAAAATACTAAGAAATGTATAACACCAGCCGGTAATACTGCGTATGTGTATTTCAAACACATTATATTTCTAGGTTAAACACCGAGGACTTCTAGCAAATGTATATACAAACAGTGCACGTTTTAAGTAAACTTGTAGACATGGCAAATCACATAGTGTTATTGTACATTTTAACGGTCACCGTTTCTATTAAACTTGTAGAAATGATAATCCACCAAATATTAACGTTTATATTGTGAACATTAATTGACCACGATCACGTGAATACCTCACTCGAGTCCACTGTACTCGAAAACAGGTAGAAACGGTACCTTCGTTCTTGTCCGTGCAAGACTTCGGGAATAAACCACGAATACAATATACGAATATTTTTTTACACGAACATTTACTAAGGTATCGTATCATCCTATTTTCGAGTACAGTGGTTCGAATAATGTATTAAGGTGATCGAGGTCAATTCATTTTTACAGCACACTTTTTTTTAAACATGGTTTCTTCAAAAAACAAGTGTACTAACCGTGCCCATTTCTATTATATTGGTCCCCATAATAATCCGCCGAGAGGTTTGCTGCCACACCATTCTCCAAAAGTCATCGCGCATGGCAGGTGTCGGACCTACATTGATTGTGAACTGACAATTAACTAGATGTATGTAACTATATCATGTACATTTCCTTTTAATCTGTAAAGACGCGGACTATCCATCCAGGGGCTGTGAGTTCGAACCCTAACTCGGCAAAAATGTATTCAAACGTTTGACAAAAGTAAATACGACAAGCGTTATGCGACTTTCATCAATGATCTAACAGTCTATGTGGACAAACTGGCAATTTCTTGGAAAGTATGTTGTGTGCAGAATTGGTATGAGAAAGCCGTGAGCACGAGGGAACCTAGAACTGGTCGCCGTGATATACATGAAATTCTTTGTTAAAAAATGGCGTTTAACCACAATCAATCATTCAATCTTTTCAATCGTGTATATGCAAGTATAAATAAATTGGTGAAGAAAAGTGTACAATACTACCAAACACATAGCTAGGGGAGACAATCTGAGGGTATTTGAGAAATGAGCAGATAAAGGTCAGTCGTACGTCCTAGGCATTCTGATAAAAATGCACACCGTTTGATAAAAACCCATGTAACTACTTGGCGAACAGTACATATTGGAATTAATCTTCGCAGATGCGCAGGCTAATTTGAATCTACACTGGTCGCAAATGTCCTGTGTTTGAAATCGGTATGTTGATTTTGATACTTTTATCATGCTGGAGATCAGGAGAATTATATTGTTAGAATCAAAACATACTAAATTTAATTTGATATAACAATAACATTTAAAAACACAATTTGAATCAATATCTTCCCAAAGATATCAACTTTATAATTGATATGGACACCACATAGTCGGCAGAGATCGTTTAGAAGTCATGAAGAAGGCCTAAGGCCGAACTATTGAATTATATGGGTTTTTTTATTGTTCCATATATTTAATCCAGTACCGAATAGAACTTTCAAATATGTACTAAATCTTACCTTGGGATGCTATGAACTTGTTAGCCTTCTTTGAGCCCTGTAAAGAGTTGTAATAAATGTGGTCGATATATTTGTACATTCTTGATTATTCATCCCCAGCATCGTTCATGAAATGGTATCGAAACATTTGAAAGTGTTATCCATTGGAACATTCGTTCCAGAATCCTTCGAATGAATACAACTGAATACAACATCGGAGAACCTTGTTATAAACATTTTTGTATTCCTCCAGGTTTGAACATTTTAGAGAGCATTTGCAAATATATTTTCAAAAGAATACATGTGCCAAGTCTCTGCTTTCATTTTGTTAAAGTCAATATATATGTTATGTATTTAGATACATTATTTGAGAAATTGTTGGAATGTACCATCCGTAAACACCTTCGGCTTAAAGGGCCTTAATAAGTTTCGAAAATGAACTTCCCTTTTGGCAAATTTGAGGACCGAGAAAGGGGTTATAAACAATCGTTTTCACTCAAATTGGAAATGCGTCGGTACGCACAGCAAATATGTTCCATATTTGTATTATATAATTAATAAACGTAACAAGTAACAAGGGAGCTAAATTGCTTTGACTATATCTTGTAAATACATCAAAGTTACATCACCTACCAGTTGGATCAATACGGTGGCATCGAGCTTACTCGAACATGGCAACAAACGAATAAATCGGTTAGTTCTAAGTTTTAACCTTTTCCTGGATCGGATATCTTTTGCAAATTGTGTAGCAGTATTTATGAATGTTGCTACGATTTGTTCAAGGCTTGCTGTTCACAATAAATAAACAATTAAGTTTCAATGAATCACGAAGTTGACAATAAGAACAGCGATCACCACTGGAACTCATCTATGGCACGAAGTATCTCGTTTAGTTCCCTTCGAGTACAAGTTATCGTTTGTCCACTATATGATTTTACATGCTTCGGTTTGTTAGAACGTTTTTAATCGTATTTCAGTTAAATCACCGTGATTACTTGGTACAGTACCTGTGAATAACCAGTATTACCGGTAAATAATTAGACCCGACACCGATTCATTAGTACCGAGACGTATGGATTAACATTCATGGGAATTAATTTAACGTGGGTACACCAACAAAACTCCCTGTTTTTGAAAATAGTAAAGACTGGCAGAGTAGACTCTACCCGCCATGAATCCACTTACATCGATGAACGAAGCATTGATGTATTCACTTTCATTTTCTTCGGCTGCTAATTGGACACGACTATGGTCATCTGCATAATAAAACCGATAGAATAATACATAACAAGTATTTAAACACTTTAAATTGAAGTCTTCTTTTAAGCATATAAGAACGAGACAAATTTGGATCTCGTGGCACTAATCCCAATTATTTGGAACGTTGACACCAGATTTGTGACACAGCGCTGTCTAAACAGAGTATATTATGTGCACCATCCAGTCGTCAAAACTGTTTAGTCGTAGTTACCGTGAAGTTAAAAACTCCGAATGGTGGTTTTTGTATGGCGTAGACCATGACATATATCAGTTGGTCGATTGAAGTTTTTAAGTCGGTAGATCCATTTCTAAAGTTCTCCTCAGTACAAAACAAACTGGTGTTATTTTTATGAGCCTCATCTAACGATTTGAGGTTTTGTTGAATTTGTGTTGAATGTAAAGGCATACGTACAGTTTCACCAGAGTCTTAACTTTCCGCGTGCATGGAGTAAACATCCAGATTACTATTACTTATATAATATAATGGCTACATTTAACAAGGTCAGAATTATATCAATGCTTGGACTTGATCTAACCATTTGTTCTAAAATCCAAATATGTTTAAATTGTGTATCATGCTTTAATAATAAGTTGTTTGGTAATAGTTAACCAATGTTTATATTATAAAATACAATAGCCATTATTGGCGAATTATCTTTTGTCACACTGTTTTCAACAGTTGTCTGATGCAGGGGCGTCAGCAAGCACATGTATGTTGGAAAGGGTTAAAGAATAAGTTCATTACAGTTTCACCGGCAACAGAAAAGTACTTACACGCAAAAAGCCCCCTGTATCTGTTTTTAGGTTTATTTTCTTTCAACAGAGCTACTTCGTGGGGATGAATGAGCCCTGCCTTTAATAGCTGAAATAAACAGTATCTATTTTAGTAATATTGAATTTAGAGTCGACTATTCTGGAAACAATTTATTGTTTAATTTATTGAAATTAAATTCCATATTTGACGGGATTACAGTTATAATACGGGGCTACGTTCGCCTAACTTTTTGTTTGGTGGTTCTTTCACACCAGTTATGTAAACAGCATTCTTCTTATGCAACTGGCTTCCTTCCCATATATGTATATCTATGCATGTTCAATAGTCCAAGTATAGCCATTGTTTCGACCGTGATTTAGAATTGAACATAAATAAGAATAACAATTCATAGTTCCAAAAACTGCAATAACGACCTCCCTTGTCGGCCATTTTGAATGAACATTAATAGAGTATATTATAAATAATATTACTTACAAGAAGGAAAAGACACAATGAAATTTGAGTTTGAAATCCATATTTCATTGAACCTTTTGTAAAATGTTATTTTATCAGCTTCGTGATATATGAATTGATGTTTTTCAATCGTATGACACATTACCGTAATGTTTGTTCATACAGTAAGTAGGTTATGTTGTTGTACCATCAGTCCGTGGTTAAGGTATAGTATTTTTATGATATCGTATTTGATCTCTCTCTTTTCAACATACACGAAATTTGCATATCAAAATGGCCGTCATGGGAGGTAAATATTGTAGTTCTGGTAACTGTGTATGGACACTTAACTGTATCATTAAACACATACAACAACATTTTGACCCGGTAAAACGTAACCCTATGAAACGTTATCGGTCTCAGGAAAATTGATGACGTTTGTTTTATTAATGTCAAGAGTGAATGGATGAGATGTCGTATGAAGCTAAGGTTCAATCTTCCTGTTTCCGATCATGATCTTGTTTTTATGACTTTTAACCATTCAATAAGACTTAAAAACATGTAGATGCTCACTGAATGAACAGTTCTGCTAAATTATATTGATATCAGTCAAGCACTTTCATAATAATGTATTTTAAAAGTGATCGCTGTGTTAACAAACCAATCAATTTGATAACATGTGTAGAGAGTCATCCACTAAACATTTCTACCACGTTATATATTTATCAGACAAAAGAATTCAGAGGAAAACGTTTTTAAACATTTGGTATAGTTCACACTCTTTAACGTTGCAGCAAGTTCTCCGTAGAAAATAAATATACTGAGCAATTTCTCTTTTTGCCAAAATATTTCAAAAAGTCGTCTGCTGCAGAGGCGTCAAAAACGGTCTGTATGTAGGTAAAAGTTGATATCTCAGGTTTACCATACTGAATATTTCAGAAAATAATAGTGTCAAAGGTTATCTGCTGCAAATCCATCTACAAGTGGTCAAACATGCTATTAAAATATCACAAACAAATCTACTTTGACAGAAGAAAAAGATGTTGCTCAACTATTTCTTTTACTAGAGCGAACAAAGGGATACAATTTACAAAGGATAATTTGTTCATCCAGTTTTTACAAGCTTGATTATATTGGCGTAGTGACATCCTAATACTTTATTACATTTAAATAATTACACATTCAAAAACTTATCTGACTTTTACTTATGTACGCATTCGTTATTCGGCTAATAATTGTTTGCACTATTTCTTTGGCGTACTGCATTTGGTAGACATTGTGTCCTCAGTCATTTACATCATGTGACTTCAAAACTTTGCCTGAAACTATGGTAGCCTTGCTATTGCAATTCTACCAAAATTTGAAGTTTCACGTAATCTGATTCTGTTCTAGTGTCTATCGAACGCAAGACTTATGCATATCATAAACTACACTTACGTTAAATTCTTGATGAAATAACACACATCCGTCTTTCTTCTTTTGAAATATATAATCCCACAACTGGCACACTTTTAACGTCTTTTTCCTTGTGATAAAGCTGCAATAGTCATTGTCATTGCCTTTGATTTCTTCAGGTTTCAACGTTGTGATCCTTGTCTTTGTGTCTGGAACTTTGAAAGTGATTGTATGTTCTAGACTGATGTACATATTATTTGAAACGTCCGGGTGGGCCTTAAAATTGATTTAATTCATTTGTGTTTAATGCCATTTTCAACTTCAACAAAAGTCATATCAAGGCAGCCAATTCATTTACTCATATGTGCCATAAACATATCAAACCAATATTCCACACAGTCTTTCCTAGTAACTGACTGCTAATGCATTGCTGCATTGACTTTTGTTAAAAGTCGAAAATAATATGTGTCGCTGTAAAAACTGTCAACTGCCAACCCAAATAGCGTTTTTCTTAAATCCGTTTCAAACCCCGCCATGACATGTCAAATATTCAGAACAAACCAACTACCAGTGTATACTTATCCGTTATGATTTGAGCCCGTATATTGGAAAGGGTACAAGCTGCCTGTGTTTACAATACATATCCAGATTAGCCTGTATATTCCAACAGTCTGTCGAGATATACACTGGCCACATATTACTTACACACGCTTGTTTGAACAGTATGACAGTTATATCACATTGACATAGCCATGATCCGTGGTTGACCGACCATCTCTAAAATATAATCATACCTGTTCTAAGGGTACTACACCATTACGTACCCGGGACAGCTGGTCTCAAATTACATAGACTTACCACCTGGACTACCAGTGCATACTTATGCGTTATGATTTAAGCCCGTATATTGGAAAGGGTACAAGCTGCCTGTGTTTACAATACATATCCAGATTAGCCTGTATATTCCAACAGTCTGTCGAGATATACACTGGCCACATATTACTTACACACGCTTGTTTGAACAGTATGACAGTTATATCACATTGACATAGCCATGATCCGTGGTTGACCGACCATCTCTAAAATATAATCATACCTGGTCTAAGGGTACTACACCGTTACGTACCCGGGACAGCTGGTCTCAAATTACATAGACTTACCACCTGGACTACCAGGGCATACTTATGCGTTATGATTTAAGCCCGTATATTGGAAAGGGTACAAGCTGCCTGTGTTTACAATACATATCCAGATTAGCCTGTATATTCCAACAGTCTGTCGAGCTATACACTGGCCACATATTACTTACACACGCTTGTTTGAACAGTATGACAGTTATATCACATTGACATAGCCATGATCCGTGGTTGACCGACCATCTCTAAAATATAATCATACCTGGTCTAAGGGTACTACACCATTACGTACCCGGGACAGCTGGTCTCAAATTACATAGACTTACCACCTGGTCATGGGTGAGTCACAAGAACATTATTTTAACGAGCACTACCAACACATGATCGACCAACTAACATACTTATGTTGCTTTAATTACACCGCGTATCAATGATGTAGTGGTTAGAATATACGCATTGGGATCCCGAGAGCAGTGTTCTAACCAAGGTCAGGTCATGATGAATAAGTTTAAATAGAAGTTATGGTTTCCCTACTCGGCGCTGAAGATTGCGGGGATAGGATTACAACTGTCTCTACGGTGCAAGTATTACTGAGAACGGTACTAGCGGTCAATTACCAAGGATACGCCGGGGCGAAAAACACCGAACAAACATAGCAAGTAGCGATTGTCCGTTCGACGATCAAATAAAGTTTGACGATAAATACGTACACACCTTTCGCAGTTTCTATGTTGATCTGATCTAATTGCGCTTCTTCTTCCCTCTCTAATACCACCTCAGACATGTTTGTCTTTTCTTCTACTGATTGGGGTGAGTGTCTAAAATGATACTTCAAGCTCAAGTTCTTTATTTGCATAACATTTTACATGTTACATTTACACTTAATCACATACAATAAAGAAATACGAGGCTAAACATTCACCACATATAAAACCAAATTGCAGTAGAAGACTTTGGAAACAGATGGACAAAAATATGGAACATACTTATAAATGAAAGTATAATTTTGTAATGAAGTTGAACATATTCTTTTGACAAAATACTAAATTGCATTATGAGTTTTTTTTCTTTTTGTCACATTATCTTTAAATTTGTTGGTTGCAGATGCGTCAAAACGCGTCTGCCTGTTGGAAATGGTTTTTCGACTTCATTTTAACGCTCTCCTACATACAACAAATCTTTAGCAAACGATTTTAAATACATTTACATGTAGGTAAGAAGATGGATAATCTCTTTATTTGCATATGTGACTATTGAATAGATCTAAAACACGTTGTGGTAAATTGAAAGATGGCTTTTCATGAGCTTTTCATGAGCAATTTCTACATTTGTCACAATGATTTTAAACGCGTCTGGTGCATATGTGTCAAAATACGTGTGCAATCGGAAAAGGGTTAGGACACAAGAACCAAATTGTTATGTCATCTGTTTGTGCAACTGAGCTGTCATTCGATAAAATTGAACTGATGTTGACTTTTATGCTTAGATTTGTATTAATAATATGTACATGTGTTGTCTTCAAATATTTCAAACATGTCCGGCATTTATCTCTCAACTTGTGTTTTTAGAAAAGGAAACTCACATATTTTCTGAAAATACCATTTATGCAACCATACTATGCAAGTTTACAAGTGTATTGGCAAACTAAAGACAATACTGTCATCATGCAAATATACCTAATTTTACACAATTTAGGGTCAGTTCAAAACAGTCAAGTTATACCTCCGTTTATAGACGATTACGGCAGCTACTATAACCAAAGCCACTATTAATAGTCCACCAACAGCCCCCAACAAAATAAGTGGCAAAGGCGATTCGTCCTCTCGTTTCGAAGCTAACGCTGAAAGCATGATTTAGTGACATACGTTAACAGATGGCAAATACATAGGGAATATAGTGTTGCATTAGCGATATATCGCTTTGTATTGTACTATGAGGAGCGTGAAACAATTGCTATCTCGCGAGACTGAAGGTCTAAAGATATGTCATATTTTCAACGCTCAGAGTAGCACAATACAAAGCCACTTAATAATATTGCAGCACAATCTGGTATGGTTTAAGAATTAAGGAGCCTTTGGGTCATCCGCTCTCTGAATAAAACCATAACAAATTGTTCAAAGAAACTCAGGTGTTACACGATAGTATGACAGTAGAAGCAGATAGAGATCCACATGTGTTACCCTATACAGGCAGACAACACAAACATCTGGTTAAGGACACAGCCTACAAAGAAAGTGCAGACAACCCATTCAAGGGACGGTGTAGATTTACACTTTTACTTCAAACAATAAAACTATTTTGGACACTTCACACGCAAGCCGACCTTAGGATTTATTGGGAATATGGTATCTCCAAAAATATAACATAGTTTTATAGTCAATTAGATTGTTGTTGTCATATTCGTTCTCGTGAAGCTTCCATGGTGGTTGTATTGATATATCGTAAACAAGGAAGGTCCTTATCTGACTGAGTGGATGCGCAGACTGATCTGGTAATTTTCTTGTCGTAGGTCGGGTATCCAAGGATATAGCCAATGCCTTGTATGCATTACAGTCAAAACAATGTCACATATTCTGCATTGGTAGTGTTTGTATTTTAAACTTTGGTTCATTGTGTAGATCAATTATTTTTTAAAATAAGCTCATCTGGTTATTCTACGTCACATCTTACGGATGTGTTACCATATGTTTAAACAGCGTATTTTCGATAACATTCACTTTTACAATAATTCTGAATACATTAAGTATACTTTTTTTCCGGCGCAAATACATGCAGATTGTCTTTCGCAGTTCAGACACGATAGATTAAATTCCGTATCACACCTAGTGAAAATATGGAATTGCGACGTCAGACAGTGTGCGGACTACTTTCAGCGAGGTTCCCGTTTTGAATCTGCACTACGTTGTAAAATATGCAGACAACCAGTACTATTTAGGAAAATCGTTTATATTTTCTGTATAGAAATTCTAGCGTCAAATTTAATAAAAACCCTTAAATAAAGATTGTGGTGTTTTTTTCCCGCAATACAGTGGACTTTTAATTTGTTGATGTTATTTGGCGGGAACTACTTATTATAATGCTTTAAAGGGGTGTAGCCTTAGTATTGTAGTAAATATTCACCCGCCATTCATTTTTCATTTCACGATTACAAAATTGTTTTCCCAATAAATAATATATTGAATCTGTATATTTGTTACTTTGTTCGTTCTTCATAGATTGTAGGTATATAATAAAAGGAATATTACGTATGTATTTACTTGAAACATTGGGAGACAGTCCCTTTAAAACAGTACATTTAACAAACTAAATACTCACGTAGAATGCAGTCATGTCCCTTGTAGCCCTGACTGCATGCTGTACAAGTCCCATTCTCTTTGTTACAGGCGGTACTGTTAAAACAGTGACCACAACGATTGGCACAATCTTTCCCAAATGTCCCATCCTCACACTCTGAACAAAACATGTTAAAGAAGAAATCGTATTCAAGCGCCGTCTAGCGGAATACGGTCGTGTTGCATCTGCGCACAATAGACGCGTTTTGACGCCTTTGCAGCAGACGAATTTTGAAAACAATATGACAAAATAAGAAATTACTTAAAACGAGCAATTTCTCCTTTTGTCATTATGTTTTTAACTTTCTTCAGTAATTATACCTTCATTTATGTTTTTGCCTAGATGTTTTCAAAGTTGTCTGCTGCAGATTTGTTGTATGTTGGAAAGGGTTAAACGACCAATGGCACAGGAAACACGACCTTGGTGACCTCTGCACGTTCTAATATTTCCAGGTCGCCACCTATAAGCTACTACCCGTACAAGTATACTGAAAGGCCTCGTACTACTTTCACACGTATACAGAATCTGCAGCTGAAGACTTTGATAATCGGGATATGTATTAAAGTACATTCATTCCATCAAAACATTCTGGCATTTAGAGCAATTTCTCCTTAGCCATAATGTGTCAAAGGTCTTCTGCTGCAGTTGCCTTGAAATACATCTACATATGTGAAAGGATAAGGAACCGTTGTTACGATTAACCGGAATAACACCAATGCAAGTGGGTTGTTCAAAACCACCCGGACGTATGTGTTCGCGCGCGACTTAAACTCTGCTTCCCTACAGGCTACATGTGTTCGTGTTACGTGACTCAAACTGTACACACCTTTTTTTACAAAGAGGAAGCTGATACCCGTTATCAAATCCGGATGTATGTGTTCGTGTTATGTGACTCAAACTGTACACACCTTTTTTTACAAAGAGGAAGCTGATACCCGTTATCAAATCCGGATGTATGTGTTCGTGTTATGTGACTCAAACTCTACACACTTTGTTTTACAATGAGGTAGCTAATACCCGTTATCACATTTGGATGTTCACAGAACTACCCAGATGTATGTGTTCGTGTTACGTGACTCAAACTCTACACACCTTTGTTTAACATAGAGGTATCTGATATTACTTATCACTTCCGGATGAACTTGGAACCACCCGGGTGTATGTGTTTGCGTCTATGTTTAATTTGCAATGTAAATGACATAGAACAAAAGTTTCTTATCCTTTTCGTCTGCAACAAAAAGGATAATATAAGAAATTCATATTTAATGAAATTGTACTATAAACGTCCTTCTAAGCACAAAATGGTTTTACTATTTCAAGGAAGAGTCCAAAATGTATTGCTTGATTTGTCCACATATATTAAACACGCTTTAGAAACAATAAATATTTTCTTATTATTATTTTTTATTTATATATTTTTGATCTTTCTCCCATAAACGCTTTGCTTATTGTTTATTTAAAAGATGAAATGTCATGTAAATATATGTTAAAGTGGCATTTCTATCCAAAGATATTTAAAGAGGTACCTACCGAGCAGGGAAAAACAACTTTATTTAAATAATTAAAATATGAAAGCTTTCTCATACTACAGTATAATTAGAATCAAACATGTCCTCATAAAGGTTTATAAGGGAAACAATTGTTATTTTTCTTATTTTCTTTTATGAATTTCTATAAGAGTGCAACTTTAAAAAGTGTGTTATGACTAGAAGCTGTAGAAGCTTATGTAAACAAAATTTTGATTTGACTTTTGTGTTACGTGACTCAAACTGTACACACCTTTTTTACAAAGAGGTAGCTGATACCCGTTATCACACCCGGATGTACATTTACCATCGGTCTTAGTGCACGCTTTGTTTGAATCACAGTGTCCACAATCCAGTAAACACCCGTCACCATAGTTACCATCTTCACAGGCTTAAATAGAATTTGAACACAAAAATAATATTGCTATAGTAAAATTATATCACAATCTAGATACATACCAACATATTCTTTCGAAATGATAATTCAAAGGAGTTCACCAGGAGTCAAGCAGTCACTACCGATATATACAACAATGTTTTCATAGTTGGAGGAGAGAAATCAGTGGGAAACTAATGTTACTTGCAAGAGAGGGGGTTCTGACTGTGCAGAACTTAAAACAAAAGTCCTCTTATTTCTGGATCACCACGTTAATGTTTTAAGTGAACCGTATTATATATTAATGTACCTAAACACGTTTTCATAATGTTGTCAAAATAGAATGCATTACGGCACTTATTCTAATTGAACGATACAAGTCTTATATCGGGATCGTGCTATACAAATACACCCGTATGCGCAGGTTCATCTGTTTCTATCCTGGGTCGCACATGTCAGAAGGATGGTCTTACCAGAGCATCGCTCACTTAAAGGTTGTTGTTAGAGCACAGTGTAAGTTCAATCGGCCATAAAGAACATGCCGTGACCGAGCATCGCTCACTTAAAGGTTGTTGTTAGAGCACAGTGTAAGTTCAATCGGCCATAAAGAACATACCGTGACCGAGCATCGCTCACTTAAAGGTTATTTTAAGAGCACAGTGTAAGTTCAATCGGCCATAAAGAACATACCGTGACTGAGCATCGCTCACTGAAAGGTTATTTTTAGAGCACAGTGTAAGTTCAATCGGCCATAAAGAACATACCGGACCGAGCATCGCTCACTTAAATTTTTTTTTTAGAGCACAGTGTAAGTTCAATCGGCCATAAAGAATATACCGTGACCGAGCATCGTTCATTTAAAGGTTATTGTTAGAGCACAGTGTAAGTTCAATCGGCCATAAAGAATATACCGTGACCGAGCATCGCTCACTTAAAGGTTATTTTTAGAGCACAGTGTAAGTTCAATCGGCCATAAGGAATATACCGTGACCGAGCATCGCTCACTTAAAGGTTATTTTTAGAGCACAGTGTAAGTTCAATCGGCCATAAAGAACATACCGGACCGAGCATCGCTCACTTAAAGGTTATTTTTAGAGCACAGTGTAAGTTCAATCGGCCATAAAGAATATACCCTTAAAGGTTACTTTTAGAGCACAGTGTAAGTTCAATCGGCCATAAAGAATATACCGTGACCGAGCATCGCTCACTTAAAGGTTATTTTTAGAGCACAGTGTAAGTTCAATCGGCCATAAAGAACATACCGTGACCGAGCATCGCTCACTTAAAAGTTATTTTTAGAGCACAGTGTAAGTTCAATCGGCCATAAAGAATATAACGTGTACGAGCATCGCTCACTTAAAGGTTGTTGTTAGATCACATTTTAAGTTCAATCGGCCATAAAGAATATACTGTGAACAAGCATCGCTCTCTTAAAGGTTGTTTTTAAAGCGCAGTGTAAGGTCAATCGACCATAAAGAATATACCGTGACCGAGACATAAACGTAGTACATGTATATGATACCTGTCGTCTCAAGTGCATCGATCGATATCTGCTCGCGCCATGCCCTGTCTTGGGCATGGCACCATTTAAGCCTAGTACGTCTCAATAATGTAAGGATCATGTTTACATGTACTTTTGCCTTGATACAACTGAATAACTGTTAAATACTGCATACAATACTAAAAAATAATCAAATGATTGGTCTTACTTCCATTACAATAATCGTTTTTATATCCAGGTGCACACCCTTTCGAGCAATATCCATTCGTCTTCTTGCATATCCTACCCTCTTTACAGTAACCGCACGTTTTCTGGCAATTTTCACCATAATATCCATCCTTGCATTCTAGTATTTTTAAGAGACAGCATATGAAAAATAAATCTGCTCATCAAATATCACAGATGACAGTTGTACCCTTATCCCACTTGAAGCGACTTTTACCCTTTACCTCATACGACAATACTGCAGCAGACGACTTTAAACATAGTTTGTCAAAAAATAGAAGATCTCTATAATTGAATGGATAACCTATGACTTAAAGTGGAAAACATTGTGGTAAAAGTTGAAATTGCTCGTTTTGAGCAATTTCTTCTTTTGTCACTTTGTTTTCAAAAAGCCGTCAGCAGCAGAGGCGTCAGAAGCGTCAATATGATAGAAAGGGTTAAACAAACTTTGTATGTGCATGTAGCGTTAAGAGGCTTTACCACCATTGCGAATAATGAACAATGTATATCAGTCTGCATATTTTGTTTTCAGTATTTCGACAATATATAATAAGTACATGGTTATATACAAACTTGTCGAATTCAAAAGTGGTGAGATTATTTGTAAATTAATCCTTTCCCTCATGCAAACGTTTACGAACGTCTTTTGCAGCAGACTATTTTTAAAAACGTCATGTCAAAATAATAAATTGCTCATAAAGAGCAATTTTTCATTTTTGCCTCCATGTTTACAACTTAATGCAATTTTTTTTTATTTATAGACTTTTTTTTATATTTTTGACAAAACGTTTTCAAAGTCGTCTGCCGATATAATTCGTTAAATTTGGTAGATGTAGAAAAGTTATCTGCTGAAAATCACATCGCGAAGACATATGTATAGTGCGTTGTCCCCTTTGAGACCCATATTAGTCTAATACAAATATATCATCTTAAAATTGTTAAGTCAAAATCAAGTTTTAAACTATGTGGGAACACGAAAGAAATGATCATATTGAGCAATCTCCTTTTTACCTGGAATGTTTGCAAATGACGTCTGCGTAAGCGAAATGGAACATTGCATTTATCATTAAGAAGACTCGGATGTCACACGGTTTCATAACACCATTTGTCATATGATGAGACTGTGATCCGATCATGTATGAAAGCGAACACATGTCTTCAATGTGTGCCGGTATTCGCAATATGTCAGGAACCGATGTGTAAGGATTAGTTCCCCATATACAACACATCTGCAGCAGATGTTAATGTAAAAAGATGGAAACTTTATTATTGAATAGTGTTTTATAGTGAATAAGGTTTTAAACCTTGTGTTACAAAGACAAATTGCTCATTATGTCAGTGGGAAAGAGTCAAACAAATATGATGAATTGTGTCAGTTTGTAAATGTCTATTTATTTGCTAGTAATTAATACTACAATGTGTTCTTGTGTTTCATGAAAGAAATCGCATAATTGATGTAGTTACAAGTACTTCAAAATAACCAAATTGACTGCAGACTAGGAATGTATTATTAGATCCACTGCAAACAGAAAATATGTAGGCAATTGACGTTCGTGGATGTTTGTAATACCCATTAAAGTAACGCACGGACATTCACGAACATTCATGGTGATTACCTATTTATAGAGTGCAGTGGATCGAACAGTGTATTGCCAGTTCCCGGTCAATTAATTTTAACATTGAAATTTATTCAATAATAAACATGTGTATCGTGTACCTGTTTTGCATGAATGGCCTTGGTAGCCTGCCCTGCATCCTGTTGGACACATTCCACTTGTAAACTTACACGTGTCATCGATTTTACAATTACCACACCTCTGTGTACAGTTGATGCCATATCGGCCTTTATTGCATTCTGAAATAGTGTAAAAGTTAGTAATCGTTCATTTATTATACAATAAACTTACTCGTTCAAACCTTTTTTTATTATGTCATATTTTTTTATTCTTTACTTTCGTGTAAACTGGTGAAAAGATGATGTCATTGGATTAATTAAAACATGAAATATACCAACACAATTTTTGTTTATATGTAATATATATCAACACTATTCGAAATATTTGCATTTCAAAAGCATTTCTTTAGTATTAAACATAAACAAATTGTACTAAAAGTTTTTAAGTGATTATAATGAGAAATATTCCAGCATCGTCACAGTTTGCTATGATATAGTTGACATTACACGCCTGATTGACCTTAATTGAGGGTTTTTAATGTTTTGATAATGCAGGCAATAGCGAATTTTATCTGTATCTGCGCGTGAACAATAAAATAAGAGATTTTCTCTCTTGGAAAAAACACTTACGACAGTACCATGTGTGGTGTTCACTTAGAGGAAATGCATTCCAGTCTTACACCGGCGTAAACAATTACCATCTATGTTCATGTAAGAAACATATCTGCTTTAAACAATCGAAAGAAATTTTTTACAGTAATACAAATCATACTATATGATTATATGGAGCCCGATTGATATGTTCTCGCACTTTGTTGATTTATGCTTAACTTAGATGAGTAGATTTTTTTTATAAATTATTTTGTTAGCTGAGAAATTAAAACAAGTCACGTAAGAAATAAAGTATGAATATTTCATCGTCGTTTGACGTATGTGTAAACAGAGGTAGCACGACTTTGTTTATTCTTATTGAGCTTAGGTTAACTTGAAGGCTATATTCATAAAGCCGTACAATAAAGACTGTAACATGAGACTGTATGTTTGCCTAAGAACACCTGAGTGATTGATGCTATTATGCTGTCTTATTGACTCTCCGTAACGGGAGCATTGGAGAAAAACTAATTAGGATACAAGTTATTTGTCAACATGGTGCATCTTTGACTTACTGACATGTAGACGGAGAGTGGATCCGCTAGTTAGAATGTGTGGTTGTTGAGGCTAATCTGAGTCTATACTGTACGTAGATGTTGTATCAATACCCCTAATCGCTTAACGAGGATATTATCAAACTTACCACTATCACATAGTCGGCCTTGGTAACCAGCACTACAGCCATTCTCACATGTCCCAGTAGTTACATTGCAAGATTTGCTATCTAGACATTTACCGCATTTCTTTGTACAATTATGTCCATAGCTTCCTGCTACACATTCTGTAATATACAAATTATCCACAAGAATCATCAAAATCGCAAACTTAAACGGCATCTTTCGTAATTGGGTCATTAATACACCACCTTAAATGGTTTTCCTGTAATTGGGTCATTAACAAAAACACCATCAAAAATTGTTCTCTCCCAATTAGGTCATTTAAGACGCCAACTAAACTCATTCGCTTTATCGCAATTGAGAGAGAAGAAGGCTTGCAATGTATTATTAAGAAATGTATCCGTGACGAGTCAAGTGTTTTTGTTGATGTTTTATTGGCGCATTGTTCTGATTAATTTCCAGTATTTCTGGTACATACAAGTTTATCCTAACACCAGCGAGTTAGTTGTACTGCTAACACGACACTCAAACGCGCCAATAAGGAAAAGTCATTACTACCATTTTTAAAAGTTTTCAGTATAGTTCGGCCGGGTATCGAACACGCGACCTCCCACACCAACAGAGGCTCTATCATTACACTGCCGAGGCGGTGAAACACATTAACACACCGTGTCAAGCAATAATAGCGTATAGAAAATACCTTTACTGTTATCCTTACTTTTACCCGGCTTGTTCCTCCGATTGATAAAAGCCACTTAATCCTTTCCAACATAGAACAACAAATCTGCAGCAGACGACTTTGCAATAAAATCATGCACACAAATGGAAAATCTCTATAAATGAAAGTATAATTATTGAAAAAGTTTTGAGTAATTTCACCTTTTGTCACAATGTTTTCAAACGTCGTCTGCTGCAGATACGTCAGAATGCTTCTACACGTGAGAAAAGGTTAAGATGGCGGGCAAAGGTTCATTACTTTTTACAGGAAAGAGATAGAGAGGTGAGATATTCCATTTAATGAAAAGCTAAACTAATTATGTTAACTATTTTGATCTAATGACAAACAAGGACTTAACCCCCATGACCCAATATACAAGTATGTGTGTTCCAACATTGTTAATAAAGTGTTATAAGAAAACATAAATACCTGGATTAGTTTAGATACTAAAATATATTCACGTACTATTGAGGTATAGAATCTATTCTTGAATTTGAATATATCATAACTACTCTCCAATTTCAAATGCACCAAACAAATGTCGTATAATTGACAAACTAAAGTCAAAATGTTTATTGCAATATTCGCCTAAATAAGCACATATTGTCGACGGAATTGAACCTGTGTTGTTCAAAATGTCTTTCATGCAGTATGTTTCATGCAGTATGTTTTATGCAGTTACCTGTTTTGCACTGATCGCCTCGATAGCCCGCTGAACAAGACGACGGACATTTCCCCGTCATCTTGTCACACACTGCGTTGTGGCCAAGACAATTGCCACATGTTTCCTTACATCCGGGTCCATATTGACCATCCGAGCAAACTGAAATATTGTCCGACATAAACATAAAACAAACAGTAACTCATAGTTTGTTTACGTCACGACATTTATACTTAATTAAAACCAAACACAAGTCTAATCGCTATAAAAGCAAGAGCAACCATGAACACATATAGAGTGAAATAAAGTTTGCTCATCATTTAAAAGTAAAATACGTACATGGTGTGTTATTCACACATAGATTACTTAATGGGCCCACAACCTCAATTGGTCAGGTTCCAGTTCAATTCAATTTCAATTTTATTCGGCAAAATCAGCATTTACACGCCTTTGGCCAATATAAATTTTAACAATGAACAAATATGGCAAAAGAAACAAGAACACATACAAACATACAAACAATATTTACGTACAAACATTTTGATAAGACTGATAATTCATTTCATGATCATATATTACAACCTGGTATAATGTTAACTGGCAGAATCTCATGTTGTAATAGCATTCTCTATATTTTCATTACGAAGATTAAATGCATCTCGTAAATACTTGGCAATTTCTGATTAGAAGACAGCATATTGACAAAAAGTTGAACAGTCGGACATGGTAATTTTCCAAAGTTATTAGTTCGTAAAGAAGAATAAAAGGAACAGCAAAGTAGGATGATATTCCGATTTCACTTGGTTACTATTACATACATTACAAATACGATTACATCTCGCATTACTAGAATATCTCTCCATTTCAATATGTAATGAATGCGAGCATAATCCAAAGCCAAGATCATCCAAAAAGGATTTTACTCTCATAGTTACTGTTCAATACATAATATTATACATAATAGAGTTGTCATTGTTCCTAATCTTTAACCAGTATTTTAGTACTGTTTTCTTACACATAACAGATAATTGGTATCGCCTCAGCTTATCGTATACGTCCGTATTAGGTGTTTGTTGATCAAAACCAAGAATGGACTTGCACAACCTGTTATATAGTTTATCGATTTCTTTATAGTCATAAATACCCCCAAACCTCTGGAGTACAGGAGCTACCATTGACTCAAACAATGACAATTTATGGCAATTAGATACTAAATTAAAAACCTTTACGTCCGTAACAAAGAACTTATTGTAAATACTACATATCTAAATAAACACCAACCGATCGAATTCGTTCTCTGTAACAAATCGAAATGTATTTAGCACTGATTCTCTATTCATTGCCAATACAGGCACCCTCCCCTACCACACACTCCTAAATGTAACAATGCTAATACAGTCCACCAACCCTTACATGTATCTACCACCTCTAAAGCAACAATAACAGCACAGAATAAAGCCTCACGTTTGTCGCAGTGTTGTTTATGATAACCGGGTAAACATTCTCCACTGGGACACACTCCGGTGGTTTTGTTGCAGGGATCTCCTTTACAGTGACACACGTTGTTACAGGTACCTCCGTATTCCCCATCGGCACACTCTGTAACAAAAAACAACCAGCTCGAAATCGACGGACGTAAATTTTAAAATACAATGGACTCACGATAACTCGACATTTATATAATCGAATGTATCGTTTAACCCGAAGCAATTCCTGTAGCAGATCTTTCTTTTGAAAACGGCATAGCAGCAGTTCTGATTGTTTGGACTGCTTCTGCGATGTTTTTTTTAGATATTATTCAATCACTTGTTTGCTTTTCATAAAACACATTAAAGTAAAAATGAATTACGAAGATGAAAATACATAACTTAATTTATCTTAAATCGAAGGATCCCTCGCTCGCTTCGATAACTCGAAGTAGTAGTTATCGATATTTATCAGTACAGAGCCTGCCCAATCGGCCCAGCTGCGCAGTCTGACCATATTTTATACTGTGGGATGCTCAACTCAATATTTATTATGATGGTTTTCATAAAGTTGGCTATGGACTATTCCAATTCCAAAGCTTGATGTGTCCATATTAAAACATTCAGCATTGAAATGTTTACTTTATTATGCCACACATACATCAGTGGTAATGGTATCCTAGGCGCCAAACGAGGGAGGCCACTACTACTATTTTCAAGTTGTTGGTGTTTCGCAAAAATCAATAAAATGCAATAAACTTTAATGAAATTGAAGGCTTCATTTCCAAAAATACCATCGCATTCTACAAGAACATGAACAAATAAACAATGATACCTCCATAAACATCAAGTTCACACACTGTGAAATGTCGTCCAGTCACGTTTTTCAGTATAATGGAGACAAATCGAGTTGACTTTGGGACGTTAAGATTATAATCTGTCACATAGACTGGATGTGCTTCCGTCTTCTCAACGTTCTTCATTCCAGGGTGAATACTTTCAAAGAAAATCTGTAGGTTCTGAAAATGTTCTACAAGGAAAAACGCAGGTTTGAAAATGTTCTGTACGAAAAAAAAACCGCAGATTTGAATATGTTCTGTACGAAAAAATGCAGATTTGAACATGTTCTGTAACACTTAACTACATCTATAGCGGTAGATTGTAGTTTTTAAAATGGCAAACACAACCGTTACATATTTTATAGCGTTGTTATGGTATTGTTAGGCAATGCGTTGAAACCGGTGTATGTAACGGTAAGAAGTAAAATTCATAGCCGTCACTCAATCCGGTACAAACCCGTCACCTACCTATGACATAACAAAACATGAACATGTATAAAGGTCACGTTATGACATAACAAAACATGAACAAGTATAACCGTCACGTTATGACATAATAAAACATGAACATGTATAACGGTCACGTTTTTACATAACAAAATATGAACAAGTATAACGGTCACGTTATGACATAACAAAACATGAACAAGTATAACGGTCACGTTATGACATAATAAAACATGAACATGTATAACGGTCACGTTATGACATAATAAAACATGAACATGTATAACGGTCACGTTATGACATAACAAAACATGAACAAGTATAACGGTCACGTAATGACATAACAAGACATGAACAAGTATATCGGTCACGTTATGACATAATACAACATGAACATGTATAACGGTCACGTTGGACATTTCTAGACCTTCGTCTACTGGCAAATTAAATACAATGAGTTAGGGACAATGCAGATTTTGGAAGTGTTGTATTAGGGAATTGATTGATTGATTGATTGGGGTGTAACGCTGTTTTTAACAATTTCTCAGTCATATCGCGGCCGCCAGTTCACCTTCTCATGTGTTTCCTGGTTTTCTATCACCAGTACTCCACATAACAATTTTCCCAAGTAACTGGCTGCTTTTCCACATAGACTTAGCCCATTAGTGGTAGACGAATGACGCATGTCGCAATGACTTTTGTCAAACGTCGGAAAGAAAGTTGGCCGTGCCGGGATTCGAACTCACAACCCCTGGATTGACAGCCCGCGTTGTTACCGACTGAGCTTGTATTGGGGAAAACAACAACAGCTTATAATGCATACAACAAGCAACTGCATTCGTGTGACGTTAATAATCTGTCTATCAAATAGGTGATTATCAAATCATATAAACCCGTT
The DNA here is from genome assembly GCA_031761405.1 of Serripes groenlandicus. NCBI lineage: Eukaryota > Metazoa > Mollusca > Bivalvia > Cardiida > Cardiidae > Serripes > Serripes groenlandicus. Next base: position 9,230,003 of record JASEVX010000006.1, on the reverse strand, counting down.
TAAATACCAGATATCACAACATTTGCGTGACTTATTTTAAATATCACACGAATGCAGTTGATCACAATTTTTCTAATAACATTCATTATATAATTAAACTAGAATGTTATAAAACTGTAATTGTCAATCCTGTTTGTCAAGGATATACATTTTGTTAAAAGAAGTATCATCACTAGTTATATTCACAGATATAATGATGAAAGAGTATCTACATTGCTCTTCCAATTACTAAAAAATACCTTAATACTGCCTAATATGGCACGTTTTACGAAATCCGTTTCCTTGCAAGTCTTTTGTTGGAGTGTTTCTTTCGTTGTTTTTGACAGTAGTTCAGTTATAGCAAGGCACTAACTTACCAATTGTCTCAATGAGCACGCGAAAACAACACGATGACGGTTATCATCTAAGGTCCAATGTGACACAACATGGACAAGAAAGCATTTGACTATTATACTCACGACCATACTGTTTTTTATGTCTATACTCGATGAAGACCATTAGTACTTTACACATTGCTATAGTACTCACGTACTTTGTTCTATGCCACCTCGTCGGTTGTGTAGTATCAGACCGTCCGCCTCGGGTGTAGGAGCTCACGGGTTCGATCCCCGGCAGGGTCAAAACAAAACTTAAAAAATTGTAGTAATGGCTGCCCTCCTACAGCTGCGGGCTGGTGTCAGGATGAATGGACCAATAGTTCAGGTAACTTACCCAGAAAACGCCTTGATATAACTGAACACTTGTCAAAAGCGGCGTTGAACACCATTTAATCAATTGTTTTATGTTTACCCTTGATGTAGACTACAGTTATAGCAAGGCACTAACTTACAAATTCTCCGAACGAACACGCTAAAAATAATCCGGCGACGGTTATCATCGGAGATCCAATGTGACACAGCATGGACAAGAAGGCATTTGACTATTATACTCACAACCATACTGTGTGTCATGTATAACCTTGATGTAGACATTACGTATTTTATATGGCTATGATACTGACGGACATACTGTGTGCCATGTATACCCTTGATGTAGACATTACGTATTTTATATGGCTATGATACTGACGGACATACTGTGTGCCATGTATACCCTTGATGTAGACATTACGTATTTTATATGGCTATGATACTCACGGCCACACTGTGTGTTATGTATACCCTTGATGTATACGCTGCATACATTATACGGCTATAATACTCACGACCACATTGTGTGTTATGTATACCATTGATGTAGACCCTGCGAACTTTATTTGGCTATGATACTCACGAACACACGGTGTGTCATGTATAACATTGATGGAGATCCTTCGTACTTAATACGGCTATTTTACTCACGACCATGATGTGTGTCACGTCTTCCCTTGATGTAGACCCTTCGTACACTATAGTGTCTTCCTAAGTCTAACTGATACCATGGATCTAATTCCTCATTAGTGGCCGAACAACATGTACAGCGATCCGCGTCGTTACGATTAATGTTGTCAATGATTCTTTCGGGAGCCCAATCCGAAAATTGGCTACTGGATGTAACCTTGACATTATATTTTCCTGTAATTTGTGCTGCGGACAAAGTTTGATCTGAAATGTGACAAGCAGAAGATATTGAATGAACTTCAAAGGATGACAATTCTAAAGCTTCCTCTTAACCCTTTGCCACATATAGAAGCTTTCTGACACCTCTTCAGCAGACAGTTGAAAACCTTGTGACAAAAGAAGGCATTGTTCAAAATAAGCAATTTCTCTTTTTGTAACAATGTTTTCAACTCTTTTGAATACAATAATTTCAGTTTATAACGTTTCCGATAGTTTTGCTCAGATATTTTCAAAACCGTCTGCTGCAGATTTGCTGTACGTTGGGAAGGGTTATTACGACATACCAATATGATGTCAAGGATCTCATCTAAGAATGTGATTATATTGAGTTTACTTTTAACCCTTTCCCACTAACAATAATTTGGAAGCAGACAACTGAAAAATTCCTACATATTGAAATTATAATTTCATAATAAAGCTGACACGTTGAGGCAAAAAGAGAATATACTTGTGAGTTTTTCAAAAATCGTCATGTTCTCATAACTTTTGTAAAAATGGCAAATGACACACTCCTCTCCAGATTCAGACGCAATGGTACTCTCGTGGAAAATCAACCCTTTCATACATCAAATATGCAGCAGACGGATATGAAAATATCTTGGTACATTTTGAAAGTTCTCTTTACAAGGGAAATATTAATCATTGAAAAGAAATGAACAATGTTTTCAATAGTCGTCTGCTGCAGAAGCGTCTACATGTGCTAAAGGGTTATATGCTTCTTTAGATATCCTGCTATGTTACACTTGAAAGCCCATTTACTCGCACTTTCATTTTTCTACCATTGTCATACAATTATCGAACACTCACATAAACTAGCTATGTACTTTGTCGAGCACCTTTGGCGGTGTATTGGTAAAGCGTCCGCCTCTTGTGCCGGTGGTCGCGGATTTAATCCCCGGTCGGGTCATACCAACGGCTTGTTAGATATATGCTCGTCATTGATCCACTGGTGCCAGGGAAAAAAGACTAGTATTACTGGTACCTTACCAAGGAACCACAGTGTTATATTTGGAAAATGTTACAATCGGTGTAAAAATATAAATATATACTTTTACAAAATAATGTTCCCTCATACCATTTTTTGTCAGTAGTGTTTTCTTTAATCTATCGAGATATTTTACTTCCCTTATTGGGGTAGTTTCAAGAAGGGCGGAACTGCAACCCTTCAGAATTAACCTTTTCCTAAAATGCTACATGCAGACTTAATTTGAAGCATCTGTAGCAGGCGATATTTCAAACCAATGGCAAAAGTAGACATTGCTCAACATCATCAAGTTTAGCCTTTTCAACAATGTTACTCAGTTACAACTCTTCATCTACAATATCATTTAGATGTCTTCAAAGTCGTCTGCTGCAGAATGTACAATATATGGTAAAGGGTTATCCTAGGATAAAATTGGACACATCCGACGAACCACTTACCAATTATAAATCCCATTAACAATAAGCAAATCATATGCAGAGTAAATACTACTGTCCTCATGTTTCTTTTCCTAAAAATGAGAAATCAAAAGTAAAATATTTTCTTGTGCGTAGAATTGCCTTTTAAAATATAAAACCCCTGTATTTCTGGAACAACCTGAACGTTTATTAAAGGAAAACATGAATTAACTACTTTTCCACTGTTTTTATACTTTATTTGCTAAACGTGACTTTTTACAAGAGATGATTGTTTAGACTTTGCATGACTTTGAAAACATTGTAGGACGATGATGAGTTTAAGTTACAGTCACACTGAAGCCTACACGGAGCATCCCGGATTATCACGGAACACCCAGGATCAAGTGATATCTTGATCCGGGACAATCCTTGATGAAATTGAGTCGCAAAATTATCGTCACCCCGGACCAGCCCGGACCGTACCCGGCACAAACACGGATGGAAACGGATTAACAAGGAGCCAAAACGGAGCCAAAACTAAGTCAACACGGATCTGACCCCGATACCACCACGAACCGCCCAAAACCCAACAAGACATGTCAGATCGCCCAGGATCAACACGTCGGCTTTACGGAACTTCCCTGAGGAAACACGGTCGCTACACGGACTAACCAGGATAAGCCCTGACCCAACACGGATCCAACACGGATCCGACCCCAGATCGGCCAATTTCAGTCCGGGGACGCACCGGGACAGTCTAGGGGGTCTGTGGGACTGGGGTTTTATGTTGGAAATACTTAAAAAAAAACACCAACAAATACGGAGCATGTTCGTCGCTTGAATTCAGCTGGATAAAGCTTCATATAAACCAATAACACGGACATGAGCCGTTACACGAAAACACCAACAGTATGGACTCTGAGTAAAGTATCGACCCGGATAAGGCTCAGCATGCTGCACAGGCTAATCCGTGCAGACACTTTCGCCTCCTTCATGTTTTAGGAATCATTCCTCTATATCACTTTTCTCCTGAGATGGAATGCGTCGGCCCGGATAAGCCTGCACGGACTGCGCATGCTGATCTCGGTCGATACATTTCGCAGAATCCATAGTGTTTGCGCGAACAAGTGCAGTTAACAATATTTACTTATAGGATGTTTAGAAGTGACGCCCCCACACTTGAATGCTTCTATAGTGGTAGTGGACTGGCATCTACAGACGAACAGTTGATGGGACTGTTCGCCACTGTGTGCAAACAAGCTTGGTGATATTCTTCTTTATTGTTTGAGACAGTGAAGTTTCCAAATGTGTGATGATTTTCAAATGATAAACATTATCAGTAAGTTAAAGTATGAAATAAGCATAGCAAATTGTTCACTTCATATGTTCAACAGCGTCCGCGCAGTCAGGGCTGGACCTACGCCGTTCGTTTATAAGTCAAGGTACATGTAGCAGTTAAGAAGTCACTAACAAACATTGTACATATGAATCAGCTAGTAACGTTGTACAATAGGATCTACGCTTATCAAAATACCGCAAGGCTGGTCTTCGTAGATTCTGACTCATACGTTTCACCAATAAAACAATGAATTAATCTTATAAATGACATAACAAGAAATTCACGTTTAACCCTTTCCAACACTCAGACGCTTTCTTGCATTTTGGCAAAAGGAAGAAACTGATTATAATCTGCCATTTCTGATTTTGCCATAATATACAACTTTATTTATAAATTGACCTTTTATTTATTTTCCAAATCTTTGACTACATGTTTTGAAAGTCGTCTGCTGCGGATTTCTTGCATGAGAGAATAGGTAAAGTGGAGTATACATGCATAATATTTCATACATTCCTTCTGTCTACTATGTTAACTATTATAGTAAATTTAGATAGTATTCTTGGAATGTTTGACCCTTTACATTATGCAGCCGACTGTGGAAACCTCTTTAGTAAACGTTTATAATAACATTGTGGGGGAAATGGAAGAAGAGAAACGGCTCAAATCGAGGAAGTTATTCTTTGTCCATAACATTTTAAAATCTGTATCAAAATATAATTGTTAGTTGTTGAGATGTAACAGTATTTATTAAAAATTCTGAAAGCACACGCCACTTGAAAACTCATAACAATCAATTGTTTAATCAAACAGCTGTTTAATAACAGACAGTGGTTTTGGTTTCCTACATCCATGTTTATGCAAAAAGAAACCTTTAAAGGCCTCTCAAACGATGAGTATGGTTAACAACTTTTCCGCCGATATTAAAACTAGCGTATTCTCGTTGGAGCTGTGCTACTATAGAAATATTGAAATTCAAACATCAACAGTGTATTTAGGAACACTGTAGATGAACACCGACGCTATCGGAAACGAATAGACAACCATTGCTAGAAGGTTTCTAAAATATATTTGATCCGTTTTATTGATGTTTTACGCCGTTTTCTACATTATTTGAGTTATATCACGACAACCGTTCACTCACTCAAGGTCCCTGGGTAAACAAACCAGTACTAGGCTAAGATATGTGTCTTGCACAATGACACTCCATCATGACCGTCGTGTCTCGACTGGGGTTCGTTCGAAACCGGGACGTTCGGATTCAAATCCCCGACGCTAACCAATCGACCACGGCGGATTCCGAAAAAAATTATATTTTACTAATTGGCGAACTGCGTAGAACCAGATCAAGCTGTGCTTGTTATTATTATTATTATTATAAATTATTAATAATAATGATGATAAGAAGAAGAAGATTATGATGAATAATTTATAGTAGAAGAAGAATATTATAAAAAGAAAAAGAAGTTAAAGATAAAGAGGAAGAGGGAGAAGAAGAGGAAGAGGAAGAAGATAAGGAAGACAAAGAAGAAGAAGACATAGATGAAGAAGAAAAAGAAGAAAAACAAGAAAAAGCATATCAAATTTTTTTATTACGCATTAAATTATGAAGAAAGCAAACTTACCAGACCAAATCATGGACATCCTATGTCTTTTTCTACTTCCTTAATTACACACACTCAAGGAAAATGTCATACGTTTACAAGAGTTAAAAGGGACACTCACGCGTGTGGGGGTGGGGTTGTTGCCTTTGTTATTATTGATGTTGGCATTTGTACTTGGAATCGTTTATTTATTATGTGTCTCGGCTATAACCATATGATGTATTGTGGGTGAAATGGCGTCATAGTCACTTCCTTTGAATACCGCGGATTCTTGCCATGAACACGAGTCCTATTATTTCCTTTTAGTTGGCGCATATAAACCAGAATGAGTTTCCCTGGACATGATTTACAGTAAACCTTAGTTCTTATCTGCGCACGCACTTTGACTCATCCTATGCATTAGACGACGTTTAAAAACATTGTGGGAAAAAGAGAAGATAATAAAAATGAATAATTTCTCCTTAAGCTACATTTTTTCTATACAATAAATATACCCTTTAATTATCAGATTTTCAAAACGAAATTCCCAGATGTCTTGAAGGTCGTCTGTTGCTGATTTTTGATATAGGGGAAATGGTTTAGTTTGCTGTATTATGGTTTGAAATCTTTTAAAAATAGTAAAGTTCCGCGATATTATTATTATTATAAGAATTTCCAAAAAAACATGCCAATATATTTTCAAGGTCGTCTGTTGCTGATTCGTGATTTAGTGGAAAGGGATTAGTTTTCTTTATTATGGTTTGAAGACTCTTAAAAATAGTAAAGTTATACGATATTCGGATAAACCAATGATACCGACGACAGTTTTGATACGTTAAGCGGAAGACTAGTAATAACATCAAAAAAGAAAGAACAATTGATCAAAGTTAGCAGGATCTCTTTTCCCACAATGTTTTCAACTCGGTATTTACATAAAGCTTCCTGTTGCTAGAAAGACACATTCACATCATGTGATCAGCGTGTATAATAGAACACCGGAAAAATGATCAAATTGAGACGTAAAACAAGTGCGTTGAAGTGGTCACTTAGATTTTACATTTTCCTTAATCCTTTCCCACATACGTCAATTCTGCAGAAACGAAATTTAAAACACCTTGGTGAAAATATGGGACATCACTTTTAGTGTAATTTTAACTCTTTCCCACATACAACAGTTCTGCAGGAGACGACTTTGAAAACATCGAAGCAACAACACAGAACATATATATAGGTGACGGTACAATTGCTGACAAAAATTGAAAACACTTTTGCATAAGGAGTAATTGCTCGTTTCGATTGATTTCCTCTTTTAACTACTTTTAATTACTCATTATACGTACTTAATTGTGTCAGATGTTTTGTACTGGAAGATTTTATAAAGTTTTCACAAAAATTGCATTTAAGGAAAATAACCACCGCCCTCTGGCGGCCATATTTTTCATCGGATTGGATTTTTTAAAAAGTCTTGTTAAAAGATCACCCACAGTGCATGTGTGCCAAATAATGTTTAAAATATGCTCTATGGAGATCTAGGTTGCTACTCCTAGTACACCGGGTACCACATTACAATTACAAGTCGCCATTGTTGATTCATGCAAGCCCCTCTTATTTGCCATAGTACACCGGGTACCGCACTACAATTACAATTCGCCATTGTTAGTTCATGCAAGACGCACTTATTTGCTAAAGTACACCGGATACCACACTACAATTACAAGTCGCCATTGTTGGTTCATGCAAGACGGACTTATTTGCCAAAGTACACCGAACACCACACTACAATTACAAGTCGCCATTGTTGGTTCATGTAAGACGCACTAATTAACTTAATAGTACGTCAAGTACGACACTACTCTTACAAGTCGCCATTGGTAGTTCATTCAAGACGCACGTATTTACCCTAGTACCTCGTGTACCAGAGAGGTCTGGATGAAATGAAAATTCACGCAGATATCTTATCTATTGTGATGTATTTTCGAGTCAGCAGAAGACCGGCTGTCACAAGTCTGTGGTCTTTTTATTTTCACAATATAGTTTTTGAATGGGAGGGTCTTATAGCAAAAAATATGCATGCATGATATGTGATAAGTGCCTCTTCTGCCTACGGCTATTGGTGGGAGATTCCTGAATTCGAATCCTGGCTAGGCCGTCAAATTTTAAGAATGACTTAATTCAGTGTGAATGTCAAACTTCCATGCTACAATGCGCAAAACTATATGTGGGAAGGTTGCCAGTTGCCTGGGGTGAATGGTGTGCAGTGGAAGCCCCGTGATATAACTGAAATACTGTTAAACAAAACTCAAATAAATAAAAATACCAAGAAAACACATTGTAATGTAATCACAGTATGAACAGACGTCTCCGGTGTTTGTGCTTGAAATGCCGTTGGGGACATTGTACGCCGTCAATATGTACGTATACATGTTTTGACAAGAACGTTAGACGTGGACGGGTCTGTAGATCGTTACAGTCTTATCATACTCTGTACAGATCACCAATGTACGTATACAGGTTTTGACAAGATCGTAAGACGTGGACGGGTCAGTAGATTGTCACAGTTCCATCAGACCCTGTACGGATCTTCAATGTACGTATAATAAATTCCTAGATACAGCTTTACACATGGCCCGCTTTCTTCCAAGTTAACTTGATACTCACCCAATGATCTCAAGCCCATCCATGTAAGACGATTGAGCCGGGGTTCGAAACCACGACCTCAGGATTTATAGCCCTCGTGGTTACCGACTGAGAGATAGCGACTCGACACAATGCAGTGTGAACGGAGGTTAATACTCTCATATCCCTGACGTACTGATTATTGACTCTCTTGAACTGCTGTGTCTCTTATTTGTGAACTTCGTATGTTCAGGACCACCGGGCGCACATGGTTCGATCCCCATTCACCGGCGATCATGTTTGAGAGCCCTTCGGCAAGGCATATTTCCTAGCCTAGTATTTGGTTTGTTTTCACAGAATGTTTGGATAAGTGAACTGTCGCGCCGTGATATAACTAAATAGTGTTGAAAACGACGTTAAACATCTCACAAAACTAATATTCAGAAACAGTAGACCTTAAGGCAACAATAGTTATTGCCAAGTATAATTTAATGCCATACAATGTAAAATTCGGCATTTCTGAACAGTGAAGGTACATTCAATCCGTCTTACCATACATAATATATACACGTTTACATTCAATCCGTTTTACCATACATAATATATACATGTTGACAACGTTTACATTCAATCCGTTTTACCATACATAATATATACACGTTGACATTCAATCCGTCTTACCATACATAATATATACACGTTAACATTCAATCCGTTTTACCATACATAATATATACACGTTGACAACGTTTACATTCAATCCGTTTTACCATACATAATATATACACGTTGACAACGTTTACATTCAATCCGTCTTACCATACATAATATATACACGTTGACAACGTTTACATTCAATCCGTCTTACCATACATAATATATACACGTTGACAACGTTTACATTCAATCCGTTTTACCATACATAATATATACACGTTGACAACGTTTACATTCAATCCGTTTTACCATACATAATATATACACGTTGACAACGTTTACATTCAATCCGTTTTACCATACATAATATATACACGTTGACATTCAATCCGTCTTACCATACATAATATATACACGTTAACATTCAATCCGTCTTACCATACATAATATATACACGTTGACAACGTTTACATTCAATCCGTCTTACCATACATAATATATACACGTTGACAACGTTTACATTCAATCCGTCTTACCATACATAATATATACACGTTGACAACGTTTACTTTCAATCCGTTTTACCATACATAATATATACACGTTGACAACGTTTACATTCAATCCGTCTTACCATACATAATATATACACGTTGACAACGTTTACATTCAATCCGTCTTACCAAACATAATATATACACGTTGACAAACGCTTCTAACAAGCTTATGTCAGTGATACGTGAACAATGTATTTACTGATCAGACTTTATGGATGCACATGCTGATCTGGATCTACATCGTTCACAATAGCCAACTTGTACCTTTATCCATAGATGAGCATAAATTAGTATATCAACTGTCAGTCCTTCCGTTTGTTTATTAATTTACACAGTTTGCAAAGTAGCATTTATATTTTCAGCGATAGTACCACAACACATCTCGAATCAAACAAACTGGAACAAATTATTGGGCCAAGGAGGTTGCAACAGAAATGGTGCCGAAAGGACGCCCTATTCAGTTTTCTCTGTCGCCGTCGTACTGTCTCTGTACATGATAATGTAGCTTTATGGCTTCAAGAAAGTGGTAGAATAGACGTGTGTGTATTGTATCTGTTGGGGGTGAATTTAATACTAATGCCTTAACCGTTTTCACAAAGAAATAACCTGCATGGAGTGACTTTGAAAACATTAAGGCAGAATAAATGAAATAAGCATGTATATAGAAATGACAGAACATTAATTGGAGACATCTGTCAGTTATCTCCCTTTAATACTCTCTACATCTAGCTAGGTCCTATCTTTTGTTTTCCTCTGTTTTTATCATTGGTTTCTTTGCACTGGATGGGGCACTTATAATTGCATTTTCTTGGCCAACTGTTATTAGATTGACTAGTAATTCCACATTTGTTTTCTTTAAACACTGCTATGTAAATTTTCTCTTTTGAATCATCACTTTAATTAACACATTTATGATTAATGTGTACGGAGTAATTGCAATATCTCATTGCAAAATAGCGATAAAGACAAAGGATTCCAACTAAAAGGACCTACCAACTATTTGGTCTTCCTTGGTCTTTATCTGACAAGGGAGATAATATAATTATCATTAATGTCCCTCATTGAATAGGATTGAAAACATTGTTGCAAATTAAGATTTGTTTTCTTATGAGCAACTTTTCGTTCTGCCACACTGTTTTCAAAGTCGCCAGCTACGGATGCATCAACATGCGTCTTCATGTATGGGAAAGTGTTAAATCGCAAAAAAGAATTATAAATAAAATAAATATAAGTATATATATATGACATGTTTGAATGCTACCAATTGACAAGGACACAGCAAATGAGCAACATACGCCTTGCGAATTGCAATCATCAACAGACGACTTGTGAAAACATTGTGGCAAAAGGATCAATGGCTCATAATGAGCAATTTCTTCTTTTGCCACATTTTTTTGTTATCACTATTCAATAATGAAACAATTAGTTATAGAAATATTTGCTATTTTTGTCGAAATTATTTCAAAGGCGTCTGTTTCGGATTTGTAGGCTGTACTTCGAACGTTCCTGTCAAAACCTTTATCTAGGACTATATTACACGTACATTGATAATCACTACAGACTCTGATGAGACTGTGACGATCAACAGACCAGTCCGAGTCATCATTATTCGCACTGGCAACATAACTCCAAATCGCATGACGCGGCTCAAAAGAGCGGTCATCCAGGAAAGCCGAATTAACAAGTCTTCTCATATCACATCGGCCAGTTCACTTACCGATGTTTTCCCTGGTTTTCACACACCTAGTACTCCACACACCGGCCTTTCCGAGTAACTGTCATATTTTCCACATAGACGGTCAGCCTATATCTGGTAGACGGATGACGTTTGCCGCATTGGCAATGTTCAAAGATTGGAAAGTATGTTGGTTGAGCTGGTGTTCGAACTCACACCCCCTGGATTGACAACCAGCGCCGCTACCGACTGAGCTACAGAGGCTCGGCGTGATTATTAGACCCTGTCTGTGCGTTCATGCTGAGGATCCAAATATAAACTGCTGTACAGAAGTTTCTTGAATTTTGTTAAGATTAATTAATCCTTTCCCTTATATAAACGCTTTCGGACGCCTCTGCAGCAGACGGCTTTTTGAAAACATGGCGCAAAAGAAGAAATTGCTCAAAAAGTCGTCTGCTTCAGATTTTTTGTATGTGGGAAAGGGTTAATGAACAGTGCACAGTCAGATAAGACCAGCTGCTCTAAATCTACAATGCTCGGAAATGCATTACGAGTAGCTCTTAAATATATCGCAGATGAATGTATATATATGAAATAAATGTTGAATACATAATTGATAAAATTGCATAAATGTCTATGTAAACCAGTTAGGTTTTTTCTCCAAAATGAGTTGAAATCTGATGAAACACTTTCTAGTATCTTGACCATTTTTTCCCAATCCATCAACATAACGTTCATTTATTTTCTAACAGTTCGCATAAATTTCTCCTTTCTTAAATGTTGATAATATGACGTCGTGGATGTACATGTACTGGTCCTGCAGAAAACAAATATAACAAGTTATATATTTCGATGGAATAAAAATAGGGTAATTTTCAATGCGCTTTCAATAGTATTTCATTATAGTGTGGTGAATGAATACTCATTCAGTAATAGGCTAGGAAGTGTGCCTTACCCATGAGCACACAACTATGCCCGCCGCTAGTTGGCCAATCCCCCCCGCTCCCACCAAAACAACATTTGATAACCTAAATGACTTGCTAAAATTGAAATCCAACTGCAAGTTGCAATTTCTGATGTTCAGTGAAAAGTCAGTAAATGACAAAGTCAGTGAATGACTTCCTGCACCACGTGAACATGAGTGGTGTTCCAGGTAAAACAACCTAAACGTAGCTGTTATACATGTGAAAAAGCGCATTCTTGCTATTTATCAAATGGATAGTGCTTAACAAAATCTTAAAATCCTCTTTGACCAATATGTGAAGATAAACCTGCGCTGATGTGCTCGATGATCTGTTTCTATACGAGTCACGAATGCTCCAAGGCCGCTCATATAGAGGTGAACTGCGTTCTAAGAAAACTTACCTTAACGCATATACATGTATAGGTAGTATTACGCAGTCTGATCTAAATCTGCACTTGTTGACAATTAATGATAAAAAAATCCAGAAACTTCCAGTGAAGATTAAGAACAACCATTGCATCTGCGCAATCTGACCTGGTCTGTGACTCAATTAAGATAAGCACCGCATGCTCGGACTTCTCCTCCAAAAGAGCTCACCGAACACTATTTGTTTTCACCTTCATATTTACCAAGCATTATACGAGCCATATGAATACATGTATTAAGGTATCTTCTGCGTTTATCTGATATTGATATACTTACGAAGGATGGGATGATATTTTCGTTCCTCTCTTTCATTAGTTTAACGGACTGTACTATATTGATATGACCTTGATCCCTTTTCATACGTTCTAGTTCATTTAGAAGAACACATACCAAGCCACTTCTCTCATAGCCATTGCTAAATAATAATATATGAGAAAGGTTATTAAATAATGCCATGCAGCTTGACATGGACCTACAGTGCGACTCGCGTTATATTTAATTAACCCTTTCCAACATACAACCAAACTGTGGCAGACGACTTTGAAAACATATATTCAAAAATGTGAAAAATTTCCAATAATGACAGTTTAATTATTTAATAGAATTTAAAACACTCATTATGATAAATTTCATCTTTGTCACAGTGTTTTCAAAAGTCGTCTGCTGCAGGGGCGTCTGAAAGCGTCTACATGTGTGAAAGGGTTAAAGAAACTGTCTCGCGATTGGAGGGACATGATTTTTAATCAACACAAAATTAAAAACTAACAAAGACTATATCGAATTGGTTCCGATTCAGTAGACTTTTCATGCTAAACAGGTGCACACGTATGCTAGCAGGGTTAGTCTATCATATAACATATTACCATTATCTAAATATAGTTTCATTTTTTGTATCAAGACCAAAATTGCGAGACATCCCTTGAACTATTTACCCGACATGATTTATAAAGAGTTATATATTATCTGAGAAAAATATAGTATCTTCAGCAGAAGGCTTTTGAAAACATTGTTTCAAATACATGTTTGCCCAAAGGACAGAGCCAGCTCACTGTTGTCGAGTTTTACATACCTGCAGTGTACAAGGATGGGTTGTTCACTAGTCAAACGTTGCTGCCAATCTAACACTAGTTCTAGAAAGTTTACCATGCATTGGGATTCTGGAAGTACGGACTGTTGAGTGTTCCAGTTTGTAAATTCAAATTGATGCAATGTTGTTGGTCCTTCATTCTAAAAAAAGTTATCATTTCAGTGTTAATAAATGGTGAGTTCCTTAAAGGCGTAAGTTATCTAAAAGAATACATGTGCCACTTTGAAAGTGCATGATAACATTTGAACTGATAACACCTGAAAAAACACCTGAAAAAATAATATGTTACCGATTTAAAAAAAAAGAAAAAAAATATTTGACGTATGTGTTATCTTGACTCCTCGCTGCCTTTTTTCTAGGAAAATCTTTTAAATATTCATGTATAATTTAAAACAATGCTAATGTTCTCATAATGACGCACGTACATGTGTTGCAACGAGACGCTAAATCGCTAGCGAGGCTCATGTACTACTGGATTACTATGCTAGGGATGACCATATCCCATGATGGTTGGTGGCAGAAAAGATTAACATTTGACAAATCGCTAGCGAGGCTCATGTACTAAATGAATACTATGCTAGGGATGACCACATCCACCGATGATTGGTGGCGGAAAAGATTAACGTTTGACACCAGTACGGAATTAAAACAGAAAATATGCTGCTTTAAACATCGAATGAGTTCAAGCATGGTTGGTGATATTTTACTGCACTTGAAATAGGGGTAATGTGCGGTATCTAACTACTAACAAGCAACGATGACATGAAAAAAAAGGTTAAATAAAGTAAACGAAATTGTCTTCTTCAAAAACAGAGATCTTTGTTATTCAAACAGATGGTTAAAACCCTAAATTGGGATGAGAAATACCCACCAACAAATATGATGTACATGTGATATGCGTTAATTATAAACCGATAGCTTCTTGTTCAAAGCTGAGCCCGAACTTCTAACACGACTGAATTAAACAGAGGCCATACATTTTAATGATACTTACAATTTATTTCAAAAACCTTAGAATGCGAATTTTCCTAAGAGATGGTTCAGTTAAAAAACTAGATACAACAAAACATTCTACAGCTGATGACTTAGACAACCTCTTGGTTAACACTCGAATACTTGTATAAATGAATGTATGAATATTGTAAACTTTTGTAAACATTTGCAAACATTCGGTAGAAGGATTTAATTTATGCTAAATGATGAGATACTGTGTTCTATCAGTGAAATAAAATCCATATCAGGGCTTGTGAGTTCGAATCCCTGCTCTGCACACTTTCTTTCAGACGTTTGACAAAAGTCAATGCGACATGCGTCATTCGTCTTCGACCAATTGGCTAAGTCTGTGTGGGAAAGCAGCCTGTTGCTTTGGAAGATTGTTGTGTGGAGTACTGGTGTGAAAAGCAGGAAACACATGAGTAGGTGAACTGGCCGACGTGATATCAATCAATCACACTGTGAGTGATATAGGTATGCCGGAACTATATTTTTACTTATAAAGGGAGGCCACTTTGTTAATATATATCCTTCCAGTATATACAAGTGACCTCCCTTTCTTTCCTTAAAAGGACTTATTGTCATTGTCTGACATTGTGTAGTACACAAATAAATCCAATAGATATGTTCACTATCTTTTCTCGTAGGAACTGTTCAATATGGTGGACTAACTGCTTTTGAATAGGACATTCACACAGATTCGTGCGCGTGTGAACAGGTACAAAGACACTAAATAGTACCATTCTTTCGTCATCAATTAGCATGAAATATGGAATATATCTCATCGGGAAGTGATACAAAACAAACAAATATCCTCTATATATTGATTCTCCTTTTGCCACAATGTGTTAAAAGCATCATCTGCTGCAGATGACTCTGCTTTTGGAAAACGACACTACGTAATAAAGGGTAACGTTACGAAATAAAGGGTAAACGTTAAGTAATAAAGTGTAATAAAGGGTTTACCGTTACGTAATACTCACACTGTCATAGGTTAATCTCGTCTCTTTGAGAAGATCCGATTGCATTTCTTCTGTCAAAACTACTCTGTTTTTATGGCAAATTGTTTCATTGTTGGCACAAAGGTTTAAGCACATCTTAAATAGAGAGGAGAGGTTTATCAAGCTACGACATACTAAAACCGCCCTTTGGATGTTTGAAGATTTCTGACAATTCGTAATATTAATAATAATAAATAATAATAATTAATTTGTACTGGTCATGAAATCTTCCAATGACTGTTTTCTCAATGCAGCCATCTTTAAATCAGGAGAAAACAAACAATATACACATTTAGAATAACAAGGTATGACAAGTATGAATGAAGGTGAGCCTATATGTACACGTTTATTATTGGAATCATAATGACATGTATACATTAAAACAGAAATAAAGCGACGGAAATAATGAAAACAATTATCAATATGGGGAAAATTAAAATTTAATGACGATATTGAAGCCATATCGTTTTGCCACATAAATGATATGCTGTCGGACGGACAGACCGGAATCAGGTTTATCCTGCTGCTAGAGCAGGCTTATCTGGCCTGGTTCTGTTATGGTCGAACAGTTTGAGGAAATCAATGTCAACGTTCACAAAGTTCCCTTATAGTATGATTCAGTGTAGGCGAACGTCATGTTCACGATCTTCAGTGTCATTAAAGTGAATTGCTGGAATCCATTCACCTTTACAAGTACATGTACCACGTCACTTGCGGTATACGGAAAGTGAATTACTGGAATCCATTCCTCTTTACAAGTACCAAGTAACTTGCGGTATACGGAAATTGAAAATCATCTTTTTTTTCATAAATCGGGATCAAGCTTAATTTTACTCCGAATTTGAAATGCTTGCCGATTGTTTTCAATAAGAATTCTTATCACTTTCGGTTTATATGAATTTTTCCTACTTATTCATCGCGTATCTAATTATCATTCTTAGTTCCGTTTACTGTTTCCAATCCTTTAATCTGCACCAGAAGACTTTAAAATCTTCTGGAAATATGAAAAGTGAAAGTTTTAATAGTCATGGGCGATGACACATTGTGTAAAGTGGAAGGAATTATGAGCAATTATTCCTTTAGCCACAATGTCTGCTATAGATGCGTCAAAATGTGTTTGCGTGTGGGAAACGGTTATTTAAACATGAATTTAAATATTTGAGCAATTTCTCCTTTGGCCACAATGTTTTCGACTTTATTATTCAATTAAGCTATCTTTTATGAAGATTGTTCAGGTTTTTGTCACTATGTTTTCAAAGTCGTCTGCTGTAGATTTGTTGTATGTGGGAAAGGCTTAACGCAAACAGTCGATTATAACCGATCGTACTAATGAGTACATGTTTATGATTATCGAAATTGTAAGAATATTAGGATTACCTCCGTAATAACATATCTTTCCTAAATCTGTAGAAATCTGTATGAAGCCCTGTCCGGGCGTGTTAAATAATAAGGAATATATATAAAGAATATAGAATAAAGACGAGTTTTACCCCGTAATTGGTCGCTGACGGATCTGTAAGCATTATGACAGTTTTCACATTTTGCTCAACTATTAATGACCAAAAACCTGCGATTGTTGAGTCTGTCGGAGATTTGGTGATAATGAACGTGTTATTTTCCTCGTAGTTCTGAAAGAGAAGGTACACAAAGCCACAGATAATTTACATCTTTTTCAAAGGATAACTCTTGTATTAATCACTTAGACCCCTTAGAAAGAAACGATTCTTGTTAATACCACAATATGGGTTTTGTCAGCCATATCACGATTTTACAATGTGAAATAGGCCCGTACATTTGAAAATGAACAAGTTTGCTTTTGTGAACAATGTAGATTCAGATGAGCAAGACATAAGCACGCTTATTAGAAGATTATGTTCGCTTTTGTAGATTCGTATAAAACGGAACAGGGTGAGCCGAGCATAAGCTATTAGGAAATTCTAACTTTTACCTTTTTCAAAACTTAAAAAAAATGGTAGTATATATGATGGCTTCCCTCACCCCCTTGGTCCCCAGGGCTTGGAGATAAAAAAAAAAGACGATACAATAACGATTCGTTCATGACCGTGCCAGAGGAACCCTGGTGTGTTATGAAACAATATAAAACATCAAACTAATTGTGTAACCGATACGAAACGCTAATCTATATCACTAACAAGGATCGTATATTAATACACAACAGTTATTCTATGTGAACAATATATATGTATATGTATATTTACTGTACTGTGGGCATGTTGCCTCTATTTACAAATAAATAATTAATGCATTTATTGCATCTTTTGCAATTGAAAACCTGTCATTATAGAAATACTTTTCTGGATCGGTAGTACCCTGCTTTGAAAACATATTTTCTTGCATATGGAAAACTTCTTAAAATTAAAGTGTTATCATTAAAAAGAGATCAAAACATTGTGACAAAATGAAGAACTTGTTCATTTTGAACAATTTCTTCTTTTGAACAATGATTTCAAAAGTCGTTTTCTACAGAATGCGTCCACAAGGTGTAAATTAGTAACATCTCAACGGGAACAGAAAGATAACATACCGGAAGTAGAACTGCTCCTAAAGAAAAGGCATCTTCCATGTTCTGTAACCTGGGTAGGAATTCGTCACCTGGAGAGGAAATGGAAACGGCTTAACCATGTCCAACATGAATATGTTTATTTTCAAGCATCTGCAACAAACTACTTTTGAAAACATTGTGGTAAAAGAAGAAATTGCTCATTATAAGCGATTTATCCTTTTGTCATATAGTTTCATATATTTAATAAGAACAATCTCGACAAAGATTAGAATGCACGTTTATTAGGCTGATCTTGGTCGACACCTTTGTCAATTATGTTGAAAATCTCGAATCGCCTGATATATAAATGCTGTATAATGCCGTGTATAGCAGAATACGGGTCGACAGTTAGTCTAAAAAAGCTATTTTAATATTTATCTTTAAGATATATAACATATTTCAAAGTCATATTTATTGTAGAATAATTACACATTCTATTATGGATCATCCAGATGATCATTTAATACAAGGAAGGAACAAATATATCGCTTAAGAAACCAGTGGCCGAGAGTAAACATGGTGTATTTTAGAACGGACGTCCTGGGTTCGATTTACTGTTCCCGGTGCCCAAGCTTGTGCGCTTATGGTATAGAGAAGTGTTCTATCCCCCGTGTGTAACAGAAATGTTGTTGAAAACAACGTAAAATCCGAAATTAACAATAAAGGTAAACCACCAGATAAATATTATCAACTAAATTATAATTATGTTAACGGTTGATTACACAAAAAGCTCCGCTTACTTGTAATATTTGAAATAGACTTGCTCTTCTCTATAAATACGTTAGAATATTCCACCTCATTGTCGGCTCTTCCGTCCTGCATGACCCTCTTCCGATCTTCCACACTCTCCACAATCAGCTACGTGTAACAATGACAAAAGAAACAAGAACA
This sequence comes from Serripes groenlandicus, assembly GCA_031761405.1. Classification (NCBI taxonomy): domain Eukaryota; kingdom Metazoa; phylum Mollusca; class Bivalvia; order Cardiida; family Cardiidae; genus Serripes; species Serripes groenlandicus. The sequence goes on along the minus strand of JASEVX010000006.1, from coordinate 9,210,676 downwards.
TGGTTTTGCTTGTTTGAATTGTGTTTTACGCCACTTACTACAGTGTTTCAGTTATATCACGGCGTTTTCTGTGTAATTTACAAGTATTACCAGTTTACCGGTGTCATTTATCCTATATGTATCGACCCTGATCAGCATGCGCAGTCCTTGCAGGCTAATCTGGGCCAATACATTCTGTTTTAGAGGGATAAAGGAACAGAGGAATGATTCCTGAAACGGAAATGGCACAGGAGACGAAAAGTGTGTGTCCGGGTTAGCCTGCGTGGCATGTTTAGGCTGGTCCGGATCGATACTTAACGAGTCCACAATGTTGGTTTTCTTGCTGGACGGCTCATATGTTTAAGTTAGTTGAAATATCATGGAGACATGACAATATATCAGGAAACATTATTGACCTTGTACACGTATAATTTGATGTATATTCGTAAATATGTACCACTGTATGTTATTATATTTGTATTATTTGACTATGAGCTATAATGCTTAATGTCTAAATAAAGTTTATGTTATGTTATGTAATGTAATCTACTCATCATGTGATAGTTCAATTTACACGGACTGTATCTGTTTTTATTAGAAAAGAAAAATCCATTTCAAATTTGACACATGAATGTACAAATAAATGAACCTAACTTGATATAAAAGTACTTTCTATTTTTTAAAAATGAGTACTCTTACTCTAAATTACCATTTCTTTGAAAGTTCTAGTTTCGATACAAAGATGTTGTTTGAATTCCTCGCTTGCTTACCATGGATTTACTTAAAATAAGTTTGTGCGATTAAATACTTACGCTGTACTGAGCTTTGATTCCTATAAGATTTTCGTCAGTGAGATATTTATATACATCTTCAAATTGACTGGACCATATATTGTGTGTACCAAAACATAAGGTGTCAGCAACAGCCTCGTGGAGAAAGACGTACTGCTCCTGAAATGATATTTAAGATAATTTCGTAAATGTACGATATTGTTTATTGATATTATATATGCGAATCTACAAATATGAAAACAAACTTTTTACGAAATACCTCTCCCGACCAGTTAAGCCTTTAAGCCACACTAAATTATAACTAACTTAGTTATCTAAAATTATACAATTACACTCCTAATCAAATTATCGTAGAAAATATTGTGAGAAAATCCAGCCATGCACATGATACACAATGCAAATTTACAACCCATGTTACCAACGTGGTACCAAATTAAACTAACTATTTATAGAATTGAAATAGCTTCCCTGGAAATAACTCGTGAACATTTGGCGATTAGGGGTCTTGTTGCATCTGCTTATAGTGACGACTCCGGTAAACCTGTACACAAGAATAGCCACAACAGAGTCTTCACTGTTTGCCTGCATGTCATATAGTTCTTAAAGTTTCTTCATACAAACATTTAAGTGAACTAAGTAACCTCTGTGGAGCTTTAAGTGACGCTGCAACAAACTCTATTTTCGTATAAATAATTCCCCCGTTTCGCTTTGGCTCATAAAACATATCATTGTCCGATATGTATCCAGCCAAACATAACTTCATTTTCCTTAGACTAATTTAAATTTGTTAAAATCTAATCATGTCTTTTATTTAACTCGTCACTATCTACGAACTATTTCGGTATCAGACAGTGTATCATTCTATGAACATACATTATAACATGCCTACATTATATTATCACCTAAATTCCGACAACAGGTGTACATCATAATGTCACAGAGACAACACAAACAAGTAATGTTAGCAAACAGTATAGTCAAGAGTGGATTAATTTGACATTTAAACAGTACCTACTGTCTTACTCTATATTTCAAACTGAAATATGTACTTCGACGATTTAGCACAACTTGTTATTAATAAAGTACATTGATATGATCCACATTTAGCTTAGAGTCGAAATTGGATTTTTGAAATCGAACTGGTGTCAAATCAAACTGGTGTGTGTCAAAATCAAACTAGTAAATCAAACTGGTGTCAAAATACAAATCAAACTGGTGTCAAAATACAAATCAAACTGGTGTCAAATCAAACTGGTATCAAATCAAACTGGTGTCAAATCAAACTGGTGTCAAATCAAACTGGTATCAAATCAAACTGGTATCAAATCAAACTGGTGTCAAATCAAACTGTTGTCAAATCACCCTGGTATGTGTCAAATCAAACTGGTGTCAAATTCAAACTGAGGTCAAATCGGTGTCAAAATCAAACTGGTGTCAAATTCAAACTGAGGTCAAATCGGTGTCAAATCAAAATGGTGTCAAATCAAACTGGTGTCAAATCAAACTGTTGTCAAATCAAACTGGTATCAACCTCATACCTTTGTTTGCACCAAGTTAGGTCGTTGGTCCCTTATTGACGTCACTGTATCCAACATATTAAGAGTATCATCCGATTGTGCTTGATGGTAAGCGTTGTCAAGGGCTATAAATGTCCCTGTCCTACCAATACCAGCACTGTAAAAATAGATTATTGCATATAATTACAACATTATAAAGTTCATGTAAAAATGGATTATTTCATATAATTACAACATTCTAAAGTTCATGTAAAAATTAGATTATTGTATAACATTCTAAAGTTCATGTTAAACTAGATTATTGTATATAACTACAACATTCAATAGTTCATGTAAAAATTAGATTATTGTATAACATTCTAAAGTTCATGTAAAACTAGATTATTGTATATAACTACAACATTCTAAAGTTCATGTAAAAATTAGATTATTGTATATAACTACAACACTCTAAAGTTCATGTTAAACTAGATTATTGTATATAACTACAACATTCAATAGTTCATGTAAAAAATAGATTATTGTACATAACTACAACATTCTAAAGTTCATGTAAAACTAGATTATTGCATATAATTACAACATTCTAAAGTTCATGTAAAAAAAGATTATTGTATATAACTACAACATTCTTAAGTTCATGTAAAAATAGACTATTGTATATACCTACAACATTCTAAAGTTCATGTAAAACTAGATTATTGTATATAACTACAACATTCTCTAGTTCATGTAAAACTAGATTATTGTATATAACTACAATATTCTAAAGTTCATGTAAATCTGTTGGAATTTTGTTTAACCTCTTTTTCAACAATGTCTTTTTAAATATGTATTCTATGCTTCAGTTGTATCGTTATCCAACAAGCATGAACGCCAATGAGAGAAGCCATTACTACCGTTTTTAAAGTCTGTGGTATGACCCGACCGGGGATCGTACCTTGGTCGCTCACACCTACGAGGACGCTAACATACCTACACCAAAGACACGGTAAATGTCATGTCAAATATGATTTGTTAATATTTATCATAACTTGACACTTTTAATCTGATCTCCAACGCTGTACAAAAATGAACATTTTGAAGACCTGCATGTATTTCCCTTGAATGTAAGTCATAGTTATATGAAACTGTGCATGAAGGTAAATATCAAGTGACTTCTACAAAGTAATAAATGTGTAAGTCTTAATATAGAAATTATATATTCATATGCTGTATATATAAACGATCCAATTGCATTAGATCCAGGGAAGAACAGAATCTTTGTGATTCTGCAAAGTTTGCCCTTTGTAAACTTAACGCTTTTAACTCAAACCTTTTTATTATGCGATATATATTTTCGTTTATATAATCTAATTAAACCAACAAAGTTAGTCAGTTTTGTTAATTTATAGAATGATAAAGTATTTAAATGGAGTGACCTACTACATTCGATAAATCAAAACGATTACAAGGCTACATATAACTGGCATAGTGTGTAACATCACGTATTGGAGAACTGGCATAGTGTTACATCACGTATTGGTTGTATCGTGATCAGAAAGTTAACTGTACGAAACAGTAATGCTCCAGTAAATGGTTGCTTTAACTCTAGAAACCGCTTCTATACAACCCGGATAGTTATCACCAATTACTTTCGATTAACTTACCTACAATGAACAACTATTGGACTTTCATTGTAATCAACATTTTTCATCGCGGCTAGCCAGAATTTTACAAGTGACCATGTGCTGTCTGGTACATCTTTGTCCGGCCAGGCCCTGAAGTGGTATTGTGTAACAGGTCTCCATGGTTCACTGTTCTACAATAGAAAACACCAGATCAACAAGCTTATGAGCTATGCTCCAGGAAATTCAGTCTTACCGTATACAAAGATTTGGCTACGCACACAGGTAATTTGATAGACATGGAATATATTTGGTTTGTCAGACGGTATTAAAATTTGCTCTGAGCACATGGCATGCTGCTTAGCTGCCAGATCATACAGTAAGATTCCATCACATGAAGGGTATATATGTAATCTTTGCTCAAATAGATGTTGTTCATTAATGCAATGTAACTGAAAGAATGATACTTTGATAATCAATTCATATGCTTTAAAGTACTTTACTTTAAATGACAATATTCTATCACCATGGATCATACAAACCCATTTGTGTGCAATTGCAATTTTCACAACCTTTCTGCATGCTGAATGTTTTATATTGATGAACTAAAACTGTGGGACTGGAATAACGAAGGTGCAAGTCGCTACCCAGATTGTCGTCAACGACGTTCACTGTCAATTCAAGTATAATCAGTTCTTTCATTGTTTCCTGTAAACAGGGTCTGTTGCCCATGAAGCATTTCAAACAAAATGTGTTGCAGGCATTCCTTGGTTCGAACATGATCACGTTTGGCGAGAATGTTCGGAGTCAACCTTTTGCTTAAACATGGGTTGGAGCCCCGGGCAGTTTCTACAATTAATGTCTCTCCCAGTTAAACGTTCCATTAGCGTTGGAGTCTTGTCCTGTTGTTACTTTTAAAAACATCTAAAATTTCAAGATCGCTTACACACATTATCTCCAGGCGAAACATGTTTGAATTGCTATTTGTTATAAAGATCATTTCGAGAAATCAATCTATGGTATATTCAAAATTGAAAATTTCTTAAAACCTTTCTTATGTTCAGGTAACGTATAACAAAATCTGGTTCGGCTACAGTAGATTGTAACTGTATTGATATATTTCCATAGGTGACATTCTCGTCCTTTGTTTCTGGCCAGTATATCAGACACTTATCCTGTAGAAGATTTTAAAACAGAGGAATATATGACAACGTTCATAAACACGTGCTATCACTGTTATTAAAACGTGCATCATAGATGAATGAATCTGATGAGAATAATTAGGTTAAAACAAAGATAAATTAGAGAAGAATTTTATACACTCTCCAACTTGCAGACAGATTTTAGCGCATCTGCGACAGATGAATTTTAGAAACTATTATGAAAAAGGAGGCAATTGGTCATAATGCGCAAAATGTTATTTTTCTACTTAATTGTACTTTCATTTATGGAGATTTCCTGAATGTTTAGCCTAGATGTTCTCATTGTCTTCTGTTATTTTTCCACTTAATTGTACTTTCATTTATGGAGATTTTCTGAATGTTTAGCCTAGATGTTCTCATTGTCTTCTGCAGCATATGTGTTGTATGATTGATAAGTCACGATAGAATTATATTTCAGTTAAGGTATGCAGGTTAACAACTGTATGTTTATCACGTTTGATGTTGATATCTTGCATACTGAGAAGGACAATATGATAAAAATAATTAAAAGAAAAAAGATGCAAATCAGTCGTGAAAGAGTAAAATAATTGTTTATAATCATTATCAGCACCTATCTATATACCAAGTTTGAGGTTGCTAAATTGAATTATACATCAAAAAAAAAAAAAGAAGAAGAAAAAGTGACAAAGGAACTAATTCCAAGATATATAAAATAGTTATTCTGTCTCCAAAATAACATGTATCTTGTTTTTTGGAAAGTTTCTGGATTAAGTTACTGTGTGGGAGAAAATTAATGCACTGCTTCAAACAGTTCCCTGCTCCTTATAACTTCCACATTGCGAGTTTCTACTGAACATGAAAATACTAAGAAATGTATAACACCAGCCGGTAATACTGCATGTGTGTATTTCAAACACATTATATTTCTAGGTTAAACACCGAGGACTTCTAGCAAATGTATATACAAACAGTGCACGTTTTAAGTAAACGTGTAGACATGGCAAATCACATAGTGTTATTGTATTTTTTAACGTCCCCGTTTCTATAAAACTTGTAGACATGGCAAATCACATAGTGTTATTGTATTTTTTAACGTCCCCGTTTCTATAAAACTTGTAGACATGGCAAATCACATAGTGTTATTGTACATTTTAACGGTCACCGTTTCTATTAAACTTGTAGAAATGATAATCCACCAAATATTAACGTATATATTGTGATCATTAATTGACCACGATCACGTGAATACCTCACTCGAGACCACTGTACTCGAAAACAGGTAGAAACGGTACCTTCGTTCTTGTCCGTGCAAGACTTCGGGAATAAACCACGAATACATATTTTTTTACACGAACATTTACTAAGGTATCGTATCATCCTATTTTCGAGTACAGTGGTTCGAATAATGTATTAAGGTGATCGAGGTCAATTCATTTTCACAGCACACTTTTTTTTAAACATGGTTTCTTCAAAGAACAAGTGTACTAACCGTGCCCATTTCTATTAGATTGGTCACCATAATAATCCGCCGAGAGGTTTGCTGCCACACCATTCTCCAAAAGTCATCGCGCATGGCAGGTGTCGGACCTACATTGATTGTTAACTGACAATTAACTAGATGTATGTAACTATATCATGTACATTTCCTTTTTATCTGTAAAGACGCGGACTATCCATCCAGGGGCTGTGAGTTCGAACCCTAACTCGGCAAAAATGTATTCAAACGTTTGACAAAAGTAAATACGACAAGCGTTATGCGACTTTCATCAATGATCTAACAGTCTATGTGGACAAACTGGCAATTTCTTGGAAAGTATGTTGTGTGCAGAATTGGTATGAGAAAGCCGTGAGCACGAGGGAACCTAGAACTGGTCGCCGTGATATACATGAAATTCTTTGTTAAAAAATGGCGTTTAACCACAATCAATCATTCAATCTTTTCAATCGTGTATATGCAAGTATAAATAAATTGGTGAAGAAAAGTGTACAATACTACCAAACACATAGCTAGGGGAGACAATCTGAGGGTATTTGAGAAATGAGCAGATAAAGGTCAGTCGTACGTCCTAGGCATTCTGATAAAAATGCACACCGTTTGATAAAAACCCATGTAACTACTTGGCGAACAGTACATATTGGAATTAATCTTCGCAGATGCGCAGGCTAATTTGAATCTACACTGGTCGCAAATGTCCTGTGTTTGAAATCGGTATGTTGATTTTGATACTTTTATCATGCTGGAGATCAGGAGAATTATATTGTTAGAATCAAAACATACTAAATTTAATTTGATATAACAATAACATTTAAAAACACAATTTGAATCAATATCTTCCCAAAGATCTCTACTTTATAATTGATATGGACACCACATAGTCGGCAGAGATCGTTTAGAAGTCATGAAGAAGGCCTAAGGCCGAACTATTGAATTATATGGTATTTTTTATTGTTCCATATATTTAATCCAGTACCGAATAGAACTTTCAAATATGTACTAAATCTTACCTTGGGATGCTATGAACTTGTTAGCCTTCTTTGAGCCCTGTAAAGAGTTGTAATAAATGTGGTCGATATATTTGTACATTCTTGATTATTCATCCCCAGCATCGTTCATGAAATGGTATCGAAACATTTGAAAGTGTTATCCATTGGAACATTCGTTCCAGAATCCTTCGAATGAATACAACTGAATACAACATCGGAGAACCTTGTTATAAATTTTTTTGTATTCCTCCAGGTTTGAACATTTTAGAGAGCATTTGCAAATATATTTTCAAAAGAATACATGTGCCAAGTCTCTGCATTTCATTTTGTTAAAGTCAATATATATGTTATGTATTTAGATACATTATTTGAGAAATTGTTGGAATGTACCATCCGTAATCACCTTCGGCTTAAAGGGCCTTAATAAGTTTCGAAAATGAACTTCCCTTTTGGCAAATTTGAGAACCGAGAAAGGGGTTATAAACTATCGTTTTCACTCAAATTGGAAATGCGTCGGTACGCACAGCAAATATGTTCCATATTTGTATTATATAATTAATAAACGTAACAAGTAACAAGGGAGCTAAATTGCTTTGACTATATCTTGTAAATACATCAAAGTTACATCACCTACCAGTTGGATCAATACGGTGGCATCGAGCTTACTCGAACATGTCAACAAACGAATAAATCGGTTAGTTCTAAGTTCTAACCTTTTCCTGGATCGGATATCTTTTGAAAATTGTGTAGCAGTATTTATGAATGTTGCTACGATTTGTTCAAGGCTTGCTGTTCACAATAAATAAACAATTAAGTTTCAATGAATCACGAAGTTGACAATAAGAACAGCGATCACCACTGGAACTCATCTATGACACGAAGTATCTCGTTTAGTTCCCTTCGAGTACAAGTTATCGTTTGTCCACTATATGATTTTACATGCTTCGGGTTGTTAGAACGTTTTTAATCGTATTTCAGTTAAATCACCGTGATTACTTGGTACAGTACCTGTGAATAACCAGTATTACCGGTAAATAATTAGACCCGACACCGATTCATTAGTACCGAGACGTATGGATTAACATTCATGGGAATTAATTTAACGTGGGTACACCAACAAAACTCCCTGTTTTTGAAAATAGTAAAGACTGGCAGAGTAGACTCTACCCGCCATGAATCCACTTACATCGATGAACGAAGCATTGATGTATTCACTTTCATTTTCTTCGGCTGCTAATTGGACACGACTATGGTCATCTGCATAATAAAACCGATAGAATAATACATAACAAGTATTTAAACACTTTAAATTGAAGTCTTCTTTTAAGCATATAAGAACGAGACAAATTTGGATCTCGTGGCACTAATCCCAATTGTTTGGAACGTTGACACCAGATTTGTGACACAGCGCTGTCTAAACAGAGTATATTATGTGCACCATCCAGTCGTCAAAACTGTTTAGTCGTAGTTACCGTGAAGTTAAAAACTCCGAATGGTGGTTTTTGTATGGCGTAGATCATGATATATATCAGTTGGTCGATTGAAGTTTTTAAGTCGGTAGATCCATTTCTAAAGTTCTCCTCAGTACAAAACAAACTGGTGTTATTTTTATGAGCCTCATCTAACGATTTGAGGTTTTGTTGAATTTGTGTTGAATGAAAAGGCATACGTACAGTTTCACCAGAGTCTTAACTTTCCGCGTGCATGGAGTAAACATCCAGATTACTATTACTTCTATAATATAATGGCTACATTTAACAAGGTCAGAATTATATCAATGCTTGGACTTGATCTAACCATTTGTTCTAAAATCCAAATATGTTTAAATTATGTATCATGCTTTAATAATAAGTTGTTTGGTAATAGTTAACCAATGTTTATATTATAAAATACAATAGCCATTATTGGCGAATTATCTTTTGTCACACTGTTTTCAACAGTTGTCTGATGCAGGGGCGTTAGCAAGCATATGTATGTTGGAAAGGGTTAAAGAATAAGTTCATTACAGTTTCACCGGCAACAGAAACGTACTTACACGCAAAAAGCCCCCTGTATCTGTTTTTAGGTTTATTTTCTTTCAACAGAGCTACTTCGTGGGGATGAATGAGCCCTGCCTTTAATAGCTGAAATAAACAGTATCTATTTTAGTAATATTGAATTTAGAGTCGACTGTTCTGGAAACAATTTATTGTTTGATTTATTGAAATTAAATTCCATATTCGACGGGATTACAGTTATAATACGGTAGTACGTTCGCCTAACCTTTTGTTTGGTGGTTCTTTCACACCAGTTATGTAAACAGCATTCTTCTTATGCAACTGGCTTCCTTTCCATATATGTATATCTCTGCATGTTCAATAGTCCAAATATAGCCATTGTTTCGACCGTGATTTAGAATTGAACATAAATAAGAATAACAATTCATAGTTCCAAGAACTGCAATAACGACCTCCCTTGTCGGCCATTTTGAATGAACATTAATAGAGTATATTATAAATAATATTACTTACAAGAAGGAAAAGACACAATGAAATTTGAGTTTGAAATCCATATTTCATTGAACCTTTTGTAAAATGTTATTTTATCAGCTTCGTGATATATGAATTGATGTTTTTCAATCGTATGACACATTACCGTAATGTTTGTTCATACAGTAAGTAGGTTATGTTGTTGTACCATCAGTCCGTGGTTAAGGTATAGCATTTTTATGATATCGTATTTGATCTCTCTCTTTCCAACATACACGAAATTTGCATATCAAAATGGCCGTCATGCATTTGGTAGACATTGTGTCCTCAGTCATTTACATCATGTGACTTCAAAACTTTGCCTGAAACTATGGTAGCCTTGCTATTGCAATTCTACCAAAATTTGAAGTTTCACGTAATCTGATTCTGTTCTAGTGTCTATCGAACGCAAGACTTCTGCATATCGTAAACTACACTTACGTTAAATTCTTGATGAAATAACACACATCCGTCTTTCTTCTTTTGAAATATATAATCCCACAACTGGCACACTTTTAACGTCTTTTTCCTTGTGATAAAGCTGCAATAGTCATCGTCATTGCCTTTCATTTCTTCAGGTTTCAACGTTGTGATCCTTGTCTTTGTGTCTGGAACTTTGAAAGTGATTGTATGTTCTAGACTGATGTACATATTATTTGAAACGTCCGGGTGGGCCTTAAAATTGATTTAATTCATTTGTGTTTAATGCCATTTTCAACTTCAACAAAAGTCATATCAAGGCAGCCAATTCATTTACTCATATGTGCCATAAACATATAAAACCAATGTTCCACACAGTCTTTCCTAGTAACTGACTGCTAATGCATTGCTGCATTGACTTTTGTTAAAAGTCGAAAATAATATGTGTCGCTGTAAAAACGGTCAACTGCCAACCCAAATAGCGTTTTTCTTAAATCCGTTTCAAACCCCGCCATGACATGTCAAATATTCAGAACAAACCAACTACCAGTGCATACTTATGCGTTATGATTTGAGCCCGTATATTGGAAAGGGTACAAGCTGCCTGTGTTTACAATACATATCCAGATTAGCCTGTATATTCCAACAGTCTGTCGAGATATACACTGGCCACATATTACTTACACACGCTTGTTTGAACAGTATGACAGTTATATCACATTGACATAGCCATGATCCGTGGTTGACCGACCATCTCTAAAATATAATCATAACTGGTCTAAGGGTACTACACCATTACGTACCCGGGACAGCTGGTCTCAAATTACATAGACTTACCACCTGGACTACCAGTGCATACTTATGCGTTATGATTTAAGCCCGTATATTGGAAAGGGTACAAGCTGCCTGTGTTTACAATACATATCCAGATTAGCCTGTATATTCCAACAGTCTGTCGAGATATACACTGGCCACATATTACTTACACACGCTTGTTTGAACAGTATGACAGTTATATCACATTGGCATAGCCATGATCCGTGGTTGACCGACCATCTCTAAAATATAATCATACCTGGTCTAAGGGTACTACACCATTACGTACCCGGGACAGCTGGTCTCAAATTACATAGACTTACCACCTGGTCATGGGTGAGTCACAAGAACATTATTTTAACGAGCACTACCAACACATGATTGACCACCTAACATACTTATGTTGCTTTAATTACACCGCGTATCAATGATGTAGTGGTTAGAATATACGCATTGGGATCCCGAGAGCAGTGTTCTAACCAAGGTCAGGTCATGATAAATAAGTTTAAATAGAAGTTATGGTTTCCCTACTCGGCGCTGAAGATTGCGGGGATAGGATTACAACTGTTTCTACGGTGCATGTATTACTGAGAACGGTACTAGCGGTCAATTACCAAGGATACGCCGGGGCGAAAAACACCGAACAAACATAGCAAGTAGCGATTGTCCGTTCGACGATCAAATAAAGTTTGACGATAAATACGTACACACCTTTCGCAGTTTCTATGTTGATCTGATCTAATTGCGCTTCTTCTTCCCTCTCTAATACCACCTCAGACATGTTTGTCTTTTCTTCTACTGATTGGGGTGAGTGTCTAAAATGATACTTCAAGCTCAAGTTCTTTATTTGCATAACATTTTACATGTTACATTTACACTTAATCACATACAATAAAGAAATACGAGGCTAAACATTCACCACGTATAAAACCAAATTGCAGTAGAAGACTTTGGAAACAGATGGACAAAAATATGGAACATACTTATAAATGAAAGTATAATTTTGTAATGAAGTTGAACATATTGTTTTGACAAAATACTAAATTGCATTATGAGTTTTTTTTCTTTTTGTCACATTATCTTTAAATTTGTTGGTTGCAGATGCGTCAAAACGCGTCTGCCTGTTGGAAATGGTTTTTCGACTTCATTTTAACGCTCTCCTACATACAACAAATCTTTAGCAGATGATTTTAAATACATTTACATGTAGGTAAGAAGATGGATAATCTCTTTATTTGCATATGTGACTATTGAATAGATCTAAAACACGTTGTGGTAAATTGAAAGATGGCTTTTCATGAGCTTTTCATGAGCAATTTCTACATTTGTCACAATGATTTTAAACGCGTCTGGTGCATATGTGTCAAAATACGTGTGCAATCGGAAAAGGGTTAGGACACAAGAACCAAATTGTTATGTCATCTGTTTGTGCAACTGAGCTGTCATTCGATAAAATTGAACTGATGTTGACTTTTATGCTTAGATATGTATTAATAATATGTACATGTGTTGTCTTCAAATATTTCAAACATGTCCGGCATTTATCTCTCAACTTGTGTTTTTAGAAAAGAAACTCACATATTTTCTGAAAATACCATTTATGCAACCATACTATGCAAGTTTACAAGTGTATTGGCAAACTAAAGACAATACTGTCATCATGCAAATATACCTAATTTTACACAATTTAGGGTCAGTTCAAAACAGTCCAGTTATACCTCCGTTTATAGACGATTACGGCAGCTACTATAACCAAAGCCACTAGTAATAGTCCACCAACAGCCCCCAACAAAATAAGTGGCGAAGTCGATTCGTCCTCTCGTTTCGAAGCTAACGCTGAAAGCATGATTTAGTGACATACGTTAACAGATGGCAAATACATAGGGAATACAGTGTTGCATTAGCGATATATCGCTTTGTATTGTACTACGAGGAGCGTGAAACAATTGCTATCTCGCGAGACTGAAGGTCTAAAGATATGTCATATTTTCAACGCTCAGAGTAGCACAATACAAAGCCACTTAATAATATTGCAGCACAATCTGGTATGGTTTAAGAATTAAGGAGCCTTTGGGTCATCCGCTCTCTGAATAAAACCATAACAAATTGTTCAAAGAAACTCAGGCGTTACACGATAGTATGACAGTAGAAGCAGATAGAGATCCACATGTGTTACCCTATACAGGCAGACAACACAAACATCTGGTTAAGGACACAGCCTACAAAGAAAGTGCAGACAACCCATTCAAGGGACGGTGTAGATTTACACTTTTACTTCAAACAATAAAACTATTTTGGACACTTCACACGCAAGCCGACCTTAGGATTTATTGGGAATATGGTATCTCCAAAAATATAACATAGTTTTATAGTCAATTTGATTGTTGTTGTCATATTCGTTCTCGTGAAGCTTCCATGGTGGTTGTATTGATATATCGTAAACAAGGATGGTCCTTATCTGACTGAGTGGATGCGCAGACTGATCTGGTAATTTTCTTGTCGCAGGTCGGGTATCCAAGGATGTAGCCAATGCCTTGTATGCATTACAGTTAAAACAATGTCACATATTTTGCATTGGTAGTGTTTGTATTTTAAACTTTGGTTCATTGTGTAGATCAATTATTTTTTAAAATAAGCTCATCTGGTTATTCTACGTCACATCTTACGGATGTGTTACCATATGTTTAAACAGCGTATTTTCGATAACATTCACTTTTACAATAATTCTGAATACATTAAGTATACTTTTTTTCCGGCGCAAATACATGCAGATTGTCTTTCGCAGTTCAGACACGATAGATTAAATTCCGTATCACACCTAGTAAAAATATGGAATTGCGACGTCAGACAGTGTGCGGACTACTTTCAGCGAGGTTCCCGTTTTGAATCTGCACTACGTTGTAAAATATGCAGACAACCAGTACTATTTAGGAAAATCGTTTATATTTTCTGTATAGAAATTCTAGCGTCAAATTTAATAAAAACCCTTAAATAAAGATTGTGTTTGTTTTTTTCCCGCAATACAGTGGACTTTTAATTTGGTGATGTTATTTGGCGGGAACTACTTATTATAATTCTTTATAGGGATTGTCGTAAATATTCACCCGCCATTCATTTTTCATTTCACGATTACAAAATTGTTTTCCCAATAAATAATATATTGAATCTGTATATTTGTTACTTTGTTCGTTCTTCATAGATTGTAGGTATATAATAAAAGGAATATTACGTATGTATTTACTTGAAACATTGGGAGACAGTCCCTTTAAATCAGTACATTTAACAAACTGAATACTCACGTAGAATGCAGTCATGTCCCTTGTAGCCCTGACTGCATGCTGTACAAGTCCCATTCTCTTTGTTACAGGCGGTACTGTTAAAACAGTGACCACAACGATTGGCACAATCTTTCCCAAATGTCCCATCCTCACACTCTGAACAAAACATGTTAAAGAAGAAATCTTATTCAAGCGCCGTCTAGCGGAATACGGTCGTGTTGCATCTGCGCACAATAGACGCGTTTTGACGCCTTTGCAGCAGACGACTTTTGAAAACAATATGACAAAATAAGAAATTGCTTAAAACGAGCAATGTCTCCTTTTGTCATTATGTTTTCAACTTTCTTCAGTAATTATACCTTCATTTATGTTTTTGCCTGGATGTTTTCAAAGTTGTCTGCTGCAGATTTGTTGTATATTGGTAAGGGTTAAACGATCAATGGCACAGGAAACACGACCTTGGTAACCTCTGCACGTTCTGATATTTCCAGGTCGCCACCTATAAGCTACTACCCGTACAAGTATACTGAAAGGCCTCGAACTACTTTCACACGTATACAGAATCTGCATTTGAAGACTTTGATAATCGGGATATGTATTAACGTACATTCATTCCATTAAAACATTCTGGCATTTAGAGCAATTTCTCCTTAGCCATAATGTGTCAAAGTTGCCTTGAAATACATCTACATATGAGAAAGGATAAGGAACCGTTGTTACGATTATCCGGAATAACCCCAATGCAATAGGGTTGTTCAGAACCACCAGGACGTATGTGTTCGCGTCACACGACTACTCCCCTACAGGCTATGTGTGTCCGTGTTACGTGACTCAAACTGTACACACTCTTTTTTACAAAGAGGAAGCTGACCCCGTTATCCAATCCGGATGTATGTGTTCGTGTCATGTGACTCAAACTCTACACACTTTTTTTTACAATGAGGTAGCTGATACCCGTTATCACATTTGGATGTTCACAGAACCACCCGGATGTATTTGTTTGTGTTACGTGACTCAAACTCTACACACCTCTTTATCTTACAAGAGGTAGCTCATATTCCTTATCACTTCCGGATGTACTCTGAACCACCCGGATGTATGTGTTTGCGTCTATGTTTAATTTGTAAATGACATAGAAGAAGAGTGTCATGTCCTTTTCGTCTGCAATAAATAGGACCATATAAGAAATTTATATTTAATGAAATTGTACTATAAACGTCCTTCTAAGTAGAAAATGGTTTTACTGTTTCAAAGGAAGAGTCCGAAATGTATTGCTTGATTTGGCAACATATATTAAACACGTTTTAGAAACAAGAAATAACTACATAAACAATTTAATATGTTTAGACTAGTCTCACTGATTTTTTTTTGATTTTTTTTTTATTATTCTTATTTTTTATTTATATATTTTCAATCTGTCTCCCATAAACGCTTTGCCTATTGTTTATTTGAAAAGTGAAATGTCATGTAAATATATGTTAAATTGTGTGAAATGACTAAAAGCTATATAATTTTGATTTGACTATTGTGTAACGTACAAACCTTTTTTACAAAGAGGTAGCTGATACCCGTTATCACACCCGGATGTACATTTACCATCGGTCTTAGTGCACGTTTTGTTTGAATCACAGTGTCCACAATCCTGTAGACACCCGTCACCATAGTTACCATCTTCACAGGCTTAAATAGAATTTGAACACAAAAATAATATTGCTATAGTAAAATTATATCACAATCTAGATACATACCAATATATTCTTTCGAAATGATAAATCAAAGGAGTTCACCAGGAGTCAAGCAGTCACTACCGATATATACAACAATGTTTTCATAGTTGGAGGAGAGAAATATGTGGGAAACTAATGTTAATTGCAAGAGAGGGGGTTCTGACTGTGCAGAACTTAAAACAAAAGTTCTTTTATTTCTGGATCAACCCGTTAATGTTTTAAGTGAACCGTATTAGATATTAATGTACCTAAACACGTTTTCATAATTTTGTCAAAATGGAATGCAATAAGGCACTTATTCTAATTGAACGACACAAGTCTTATATCGAGATCGTGCTATACAAATACACCCGTATGCGCAGGTTCATCTGTATCTATCCTGGTTCGCACATGGCATGAGGATGGTCTTACCAGAGCATCGCTCACTTAAAGGATGATTTTAGAGCACAGTTTAAGTTCAAGCGGCAATAAAAAATCTACCGTGTGCGAGCATCGATCACTTTAAGATTGATTTTAGAGCACAGTTTAAGTTCAATCGGCCATAAAGAATCTACCGTGAACGAGAGATAAACGTTGTACGTGTAGTTGATACCGGTCGTCTCAAGTGCGTCGATATATCTCTGCTTGCGGCAAGCCCTATTATTTGGGCTTTGCACCATTTAAGCCTAGTACGTCTCAATAATACAGGGATCATGTTTACGTGTACTTTTGCCTTGATACAACTGAATAACTGCTGAAAACTGCATACAGTTCTAAAAAATTATCAAATAATTGGTCTTACGTCCATTACAATAATCGTTGATATATCCAGGTGCACACCCTTTCAAGCAATATCCATTCGTCTTCGTGCATGTCCCACCCTCTTTACAGAACGCGCACGTTTTCTGGCAGTTTTCACCATAATATCCATCATTACATTCTAGTGTTTTTAAGAGAAAGCATATAAAAAATAAATATGTTCATCAAATATCAAATATGACAGTTTTACTCTAATCCCGCTTGACGCGACTTTAAACAAACTTTGCATGTGCATGTAGAATTAAACAAAAGGCTTTACCACCATTGCGAATAATGAACAATGTATATCAGTCTGGATATTCGATTTTCAGTATTTCGACAATATATAATAAGGTCATGGTTATGTAAAAACTTGTCGAATTCAAGACTGGTGAGATTGCTTGTAAAGTAATCCTTTCTCTCATGCAAACGTTTACGAACGTCTTTTGCAGCAGACTATTTTTAAAAACGTCATGTCAAAATAAGAAATTGCTCATAAAGAGCAATTTTTCATTTCTGCCTCCATGTTTACAACTTAATGCAATTTTCTTTTATTTATAGACATTTTTTTATATTTTTGACAAAACGTTTTCAAAATCGTCTGCCGATATAATTTGTTAAATTTGGTAGATGTAGAAATGTTATCTGCTGAAAATCACATCGCGAAGACATATGTATAGTGCGTTGTCCCCTTTGAGACCCATATTAGTCTAATACAAATATGTCATCTTAAAATTGTTAAGTCAAAATCGAGTTTTAAACTATGTGGGAACACAAAAGAAATGATCATATTGAGCAATCTCCTTTTTACCTGGAATGTTTGCAAATGACGTCTGCGTAAGCAAAATGGAAGATGCATTTATCATTTAGAAGACTCGGATGTCACACGGTTTCATAACACCATTTGTCATATGATGCAACTGTGATCCGGTCATGTATGAAAGCGAACACATGTCTTCAATGTGTGCCGGTATTCGCAATATGTCAGGAACCGATGTGTAAGGACTAGTTCCCCATATACAACACATCTGCAGCAGATGTTAATGTAAAAAGATGGTAACTTTATTATTGAATAGAGTTATAGTGAATAAGGTTGTAAACATTGTGTTACAAGGACAAATTGCTCATTATGTCAGTGGGAAAGTGTCAAACAAATATGATGAATTGTGTCAGTTTGTAAATGTCTATTTATTTGCGAGTAATTAATACTACAATGTGTTCTTGTGTTTCATGAAAGAAATCGCATATTTGATGTAGTTACAAGTACTTCAAAATAACCAAATTGACTGCAGACTAGGAATGTATTATTAGGTCCACTGCAAACAGAAAATATGTAGGCAATTGACGTTCGTGGATGTTTGTAATACCCATTAAAGTAACGCACGGACATTCACGAACATTCATGGTGATTACCTATTTATAGAGTGCAGTGGATCGAACAGTGTATTGCCAGTTCCCGGTCAATTAATTTTAACATTGAAATTTATTCAATAATAAACATGTGTATCGTGTACCTGTTTTGCATTTATTGCCTTTGTACCCTGCCCTGCATCCTGTAGGACACTTTCCACTTGTAGACATACACGTCTCATTTATTTTACAATTACCACATGTCTTTGTACAGTTGATGCCATATAGGCCTTTATTGCATTCTGAAATAGTGTAAAAGTTTGTAATCGTTCATTTATTATATGATAAACTTACTCGTGCAAACACTTTTTTATAATGTGAGATTGTTTTATTCTTTACTTTCGTGTAAACTAGTAAAAAGATGTCATTGGATTAATTAAAACATGAAATATACCAACAAAATATTTGTTTATATGTAATGTTGAAATATATATCAACACTATTCGAAATGGTTGCATTTCAAAAGCATTTCTTTAGTATTAAACATAGAAAAATTGTACTAAAGTTTTTAAATGATTATAATAAGAAATATTCCAGCTCATCGTCACAGTTTGCTATGATATAGTTGACATTACACGCCTAATTGACCTTAATTGAGGGTTTAATGTTTTGATAATGCAGGTAATAGAGAATTGTATCTGTATCTGCGCGTGAACAATAATATAAGAGATTTTCTCTCTTGGAAAAAACACTTGCGACAGTACCATGTGTGGTGTTCACTTAGAGGAAATGCATTCCAGTCTTACACCGGCGTAAACAATTACCATCTATGTTCATGTAAGAAACATATCTGCTTTAAACAATCGAAAGAAAATTTTACAGTAATACAAATCATACTATATGATTATATGGAGCCCGATTGATATGTTCTCGCACTTTGTTGATTTATGCTTAACTTAGATGAGTAGATTTTTTTTATAAATTATTTTGTTAGCTGAGAAATTAAAACAAGTCACGTAAGAAATAAAGTATGAATATTTCATCGTCGTTTGACGTATGTGTAAACAGAGGTAGCACGACTTTGTTTATTCTTATTGAGCTTAGGTTAACTTGAAGGCTATATTCATAAAGCCGTACAATAAAGACTGTAACATGAGACTGTATGTTTGCCTAAGAAACACCAAGTGATCGATGCTATTATGGTGTCTTATTGACTTTCCGTAACGGGAGCATTGGAGAAAAACTAATTAGGATACAAGTTATTTGTCAACATGGTGCATCTTTGACTTACTGACATGTAGACGGAGAGTGGAGCCGCTAGTTAGAATATGTGGTTGTTGAGGCTAATCTGAGTCTATACTGTACGTAGATGTTGTATCAATACCCCTAATCGCTTAACGAGGATATTATCAAACTTACCACTATCACATAGTCGGCCTTGGTAACCAGCACTACAGCCATTCTCACATGTCCCAGTAGTTACATTGCAAGATTTGCTATCTAGACATTTACCGCATTTCTTTGTACAATTATGTCCATAGCTTCCTGCTACACATTCTGTAATATACAAATTATCCACAAGAATCATCAAAATCGCAAACTTAAACGGCATCTTTCGTAATTGGGTCATTAATACACCACCTTAAATGGTTCTCCTGTAATTGGGTCATTAACAAAAACACCATCAAAAATTGTTCTCTCCCAATTAGGTCATTTAAGACGCCAACTAAAATAATTCGCTTTATCGCAATTGAGAGAGAAGAAGGCTTGCAATGTATTATTAAGAAATGTATCCGTGATGAGTCAAGTGTTTTTGTTGATGTTTTATTGGCGCATTGTTCTGATTAATTTCCAGTATTTCTGGTACATACAAGTTTATCCTAACACCAGCGAGTTAGTTGTACTGCTAACACGACACTCAAACGCGCCAATAAGGAAAAGTCATTACTACCATTTTTAAAAGTTTTCAGTATAACTCGGCCGGGTATCGAACACGCGACCTCCTACACCCACAGAGGCTCTATCATTACACTGCCGAGGCGGTGAAACACATTAACACACCGTGTCAAACAACGATAGCATATAGAAAATTCCTTTACTGTTATCCTTACTTTTACCCGGCTTGTTCCTCCGATTGATAAAAGCCACTTAATCCTTTCCAACATAGAACAACAAATCTGCAGCAGACGACTTTGCAATAAAATCATGCACACAAATGGAAAATCTCTATAAATGAAAGTATAATTATTGAAAAAGTTTTGAGTAATTTCACCTTTTGTCACAATGTTTTCAAACGTCGTCTGCTGCAGATACGTCAGAATGCTTCTACACGTGAGAAAAGGTTAAGATGGCGGGCAAAGGTTCATTACTTTTTTACAGGAAAGAGATAGAGAGGTGAGATATTCCATTTAATGAAAAGCTAAACTAATTATGTTAACTATTTTGATCTAATGACAAACAAGGACTTAACCCCCATGACCCAATATACAAGTATGTGTATTCCAACATTGTTAATAAAGTGTTATAAGAAAACATAAATACCTGGATTAGTTTAGATACTAAAATATATTCACGTACTATTGAGGTATAGAATCTATTCTTGAATTTGAATATATCATAACTACTCTCCAATTTCAAATGCACCAAACAAATGTCGTATAATTGACAAACTAAAGTCAAAATGTTTATTGCAATATTCGCCTAAATAAGCACATATTGTCGACGGAATTGAACCTGTGTTGTTCAAAATGTCTTTCATGCAGTATGTTTCATGCAGTATGTTTCATGCAGTATGTTTTATGCAGTTACCTGTTTTGCACTGATCACCTCGATAGCCCGCTGAACAAGACGACGGACATTTCCCCGTCATCTTGTCACACACTGCGTTGTGGCCAAGACAATTGCCACATGTTTCCTTACATCCGGGTCCATATTGACCATCCGAGCAAACTGAAATATTGTCCGACATAAACATAAAACAAACAGTAACTCATAGTTTGTTTACGTCACGAGATTTATACTTAATTAAAACCAAACACAAGTCTAATCGCTATAAAAGCAAGAGCAACCATGAACACATATAGAGTGAAATAAAGTTTGCTCATCATTTAAAAGTAAAATACGTACATGGTGTGTTATTCACACATAGATTACTTAATGGGCCCACAACCTCAATTGGTCAGGTTCCAGTTCAATTCAATTTCAATTTTATTCGGCAAAATCAGCATTTACACGCCTTTGGCCAATATAAATTTTAACAATGAACAAATATGGCAAAAGAAACAAGAACACATACAAACATACAAACAATATTTACGTACAAACATTTTGATAAGACTGATAATTCATTTCATGATCATATATTACAACCTGGTATAATGTTAACTGGCAGAATCTCATGTTGTAATAGCATTCTCTATATTTTCATTACGAAGATTAAATGCATCTCGTAAATACTTGGCAATTTCTGATTAGAAGACAGCATATTGACAAAAAGTTGAACAGTCGGACATGGTAATTTTCCAAAGTTATTAGTTCGTAAAGAAGAATAAAAGGAACAGCAAAGTAGGATGATATTCCGATTTCACTTGGTTACTATTACATACATTACAAATACGATTACATCTCGCATTACTAGAATATCTCTCCATTTCAATATGTAATGAATGCGAGCATAATCCAAAGCCAAGATCATCCAATAAGGATTTTACTCTCATAGTCCAGCATTTTTCATTGTTACTATTGCATTGTTCAATACATAATATTATACATAATAGAGTTGTCATTGTTCCTAATCTTTAACCAGTATTTTAGTACTGTTTTCTTACACATAACAGATAATTGGTATCGCCTCAGCTCATCGTATACGTCCGTATTAGGTGTTTGTTGACCAAAACCAAGAATGGACTTGCACAACCTGTTATATAGTTTATCGATTTCTTTATAGTCATAAATACCCCCAAACCTCTGGAGTACAGGAGCTACCATTGACTCAAACAATGACAATTTATGGCAATTAGAGACTAAATTAAAAACCTTTACGTCCGTAACAAAGAACTTATTGTAAATACTACGTATCTAAATAAACACCAACCGATCGAATTCGTTCTCTGTAACAAATCGAAATGTATTTAGCACTGATTCTCTATTCATTGCCAATACAGGCACCCTCCCCTACCACACACTCCTAAATGTAACAATGCTAATACAGTCCACCAACCCTTACATGTATCTACCACCTCTAAAACAACAATAACAGCACAGAATAAAGCCTCACGTTTGTCGCAGCGTTGTTTATGATAACCGGGTAAACATTCTCCACTGGGACACACTCCGGTGGTTTTGTTGCAGGGATCTCCTTTACAGTGACACACGTTGTTACAGGTACCTCCGTATTCCCCATCGGCACACTCTGTAACAAAAAACAACCAGCTCGAAATCGACGGACGTAAATTTTAAAATACAATGGACTCACGATAACTCGACATTTATATAATCGAATGTATCGTTTATTCCGAAGCAATTCCTGTAGCAGATCTTTCTTTTGAAAACGGCATAGCAGCAGTTCTGATTGTTTGGACTGCTTCTGCGATGGGTTTTTTTAGATATTATTCAATCACTTGTTTGCTTTTCATAAAACACATTAAAGTAAAAATGAATTACGAAGATGAAAATACATAACTTAATTTATCTTAAATCGAAGGATCCCTCGCTCGCTTCGATAACTCGAAGTAGTAGTTATCGAGATTTATCAGTACAGAGCCTGCCCAATCGGCCCAGCTGCGCAGTCTGACCATATTTTATACTGTGGGATGCTCAACTCAACATTTATTATGATGGTTTTCATAAAGTTGGCTATGGACTATTCCAATTCCAAAGCTTGATGAGTCCATATTAAAACATTCAGCATTGAAATGTTTACTTTATTATGCCACACATACATCAGTGGTAATGGTATCCTAGGCGCCAAACGAGGGAGGCCACTACTACTATTTTCAAGTTGTTGGTGTTTCGCAAAAATCAATAAAATGCAATAAACTTTAATGAAATTGAAGGCTTCATTTCCCAAAATACCATCGCATTCTACAAGAACATGAACAAATAAACAATGATACCTCCATAAACATCAAGTTCACACACTGTGAAATGTCGTCCAGTCACGTTTTTCAGTATAATGGAGACAAATCGAGTTGACTTTGGGACCTTAAGATTATAATCTGTCACATAGACTGGATGTGCTTCCGTCTTCTCAACGTTCTTCATTCCCGCGTGAATACTTTCAAAGAATATCTGTAGGTTCTGAAAATGTTCTACAAGAAAAAACGCAGTATTGAATATGTTCTGTACGAAAAAAATTGCAGATTTGAATATGATCTGTACGAAAAAATGCAGATTTGAACATGTTCTGTAACACTTAATTAAATCTATAGCAGTAGATTGTAGTTTTTAAAATGTCCAACACAACCGTTACATATTTGCTAGCGTTGTTATGGTATTGTTAGGCAATGCGTCGAAACCGGTTTATGTAACAGTAAGAAGTAAAATTCAAAGCCGTCACTCAATCCGGTACAAACCCGTCACCTACCTATGACATAACAAAACATGTACATGTATAACGGTCACGTTATGACAGAACACAACATGAACATGTATAACGATCACGTTATGACATAACAAAACATGAACATGTATAACGGTCACGTTTTTACATAACAAAATATGAATAAGTATAACGGTCACGTTATGACATAACAAAACATGAACATGTATAACGGTCACGTTATGACATAACAAAACATGAACACGTATAACGATCACGTTATGACATAACACAACATGAACATGTATAACGGTCACGTTATGACATAACAAAACATGAACATATATAACGGTCACGTTATGACATAACAAAACATGATCATGTATAACGGTCACGTTATGACATAACAAAACATGAACATGTATAACGGTCACGTTATGACATAACAAAACATAAACATGAATAACGGCCACGTTATGACATAACAAAACATGAACATGAATAACGGTCACGTTATGACATTACAAAACATGAACATGTATAACGGTCACGTTATGACAGAACACAACATGAACATGGATAACGGTCACGTTATGACATAACAAAATATGAACAAGTATAACGGTCACGTTATGACATAACAAAACATGAACATGTATAACGGTCACGTTATGACATAACAAAACATGAACACGTATAACGATCACGTTATGACATAACACAACATGAACATGTATAACGGTCACGTTATGACATAACAAAACATGAACATATATAACGGTCACGTTATGACATAACAAAACATGATCATGTATAACGGTCACGTTATGACATAACAAAACATGAACATGTATAACGGTCACGTTATGACATAACAAACCATAAACATGAATAACGGCCACGTTATGACATAACAAAACATGAACATGAATAACGGTCACGTTATGACATTACAAAACATGAACATGTATAACGGTCACGTTATGACAGAACACAACATGAACATGGATAACGGTCACGTTATGACATAACATAACATGAACATGGATAACGATCACGTTATGACATAACAAACCATGAACATGAATAACGGTCACGCTTTGACATAACAAAACATGAATATGTATAACGGTCACGTTATGACATAACAAAACATAAACATGAATAACGGCCACGTTATGACATAACAAAACATGAACATGAATAACGGTCACGTTATGACATTACAAAACATGAACATGTATAACGGTCACGTTATGACATAACAAAACATGAACATGTATAATGGTCACGTTGGATATTTCTAGACCTTCGTCTACTGTTGTAAATTAAATACAATGAGTTAGGGACAATGCAGATTTTGGAAGTGTTGTAT
The DNA here is from genome assembly GCA_031761405.1 of Serripes groenlandicus. Lineage (NCBI taxonomy): Eukaryota > Metazoa > Mollusca > Bivalvia > Cardiida > Cardiidae > Serripes > Serripes groenlandicus. The sequence continues at coordinate 9,185,346 of JASEVX010000006.1, read as the reverse complement.
TAGGGAAAACAACAACAGCTTATAATACAACAAGCAACTACATTCATGTGACGTAAATAATCTGTCTATCGAATAGGTGATTTTCAAATCATATAAACCCGTTTTAAGACCAGATATCACAACATTTGCGTGACTTATTTTTAATATCACACGAATGCAGTTGATCGCAATCTTTCTAATAACTTGCATAACATTCATTATAAAATTAAACTAGAATTTTATAAAACTGTAATTGTCAATCCAGTTTCTCAAGGATAAACATTGTGTTTAAAGAAGTATCAGCACTAGTAAAAGTACTCACAGATATAATAAAGAAGAGTATCTACATAGCTAATTCAAATTAATTCATTCATAGGTATAAAATAACTTAATACTGCCTAATATGGCACGTTCTACGAAATCCGTTTCATTGCAAGTCTTGTGTTTGAGTGTTTCTTTCGTCGTTTTTGACAGTATTTCAGTTATAGCAAGGCACTAGCTTACAAATTGTCTCAATGAGCACGCAAAAACAACACGGTGACGGTTATCATCGAAGGTTTTAATGTGACACTACATGGACAAGAAGGCATTTGACTATTATACTCACAACCATACTGTTTGTTTATGTCTATACTCGATGAAGACCATTACTTCTTTATATTGCTATAGTACTCACGTACTTTGTTCTATGTCACATCGTCGGTTGTGTAGTATTAGACCGTCGTCGTTCGGGTGTAGGAGTTCAAGGATTCGATCCCCGGTAGGGTCAAGCCAAAAACTTTAAAAATGGTAGTAATGGCTGCCCTCCTAGAGCTGCGGGCTGGTGTCAGGATAAATGGACCAATAGTACAGGTAACTTACCCAGAAAACGCCGTGATATAACGGAACAATTGTTAAAAGCGGCGTTGAACACCATTTTCATAAATTGTTCTATGTTTACCCTTGTGTAGGGTACAGTTATAGCAAGGCACTAACTTACTAATTCTCCGAACGAACACGCGAAAAACAACCCGGCGACGGTTATCATTGAAGGTCCAATGTGACACAACATTGACGACAAGAAGGCATTTGACTATTATACTACAATCATACTGTGTGCCATAGATACCCTTGATGTAGACCCTACGTATTTTATTAACGAATGGAAGCGGTTTCATAGAATGTGTGATCAGGTTGTTTTTTTCATACCTCCATGAAAACGAAAAGAAATTTATCCATTCCTTATAATTTAGCATTAATTTGGCTATTACAGTGAGTAATAATAGCATTTTACAACTTCTTTTTCCTATAATATAGCACGTCAAACATTAGTACTATTTTGTATAGGTGGCCAGATCTCCAATAAAGAATTATATAACGCGGACGAATATAAAAGATGACGTAATTTAAAGTTTCTAGATGTCCATGTCACCCCATGTTGTTTATGTGCTTAAACCCATCAAACGGTAGTATTTGCGACACACCTACTATCTGTAAAATGCCATTGAATAGGCCGTTATGTTTGAGTAAATCAACAGTAAATGGATTTATTTCGCTTTTAGAAAGGATTGTTGTTTCCATAGAACTGGATAGTGCAATTGGCAAACGAACAGTGCGACATAGTGCCAGCAGAAATCAAATTACTGCTGCTTCTATTTGGCGCCAAATGACTAGCGTTATGACGTCAAACCGCTGACGTGACGTAATTTTCCTAGTATTCGGTATCAGTATTTTTAAAATTCGTAGTATTAAACCCACTTTACATTGTAAAAAAGTAGTACCGATCGCCAATGTTAATTTTGTTATGAGGTTATGAAAAAAATATCTCAGCCAATCACAGACAAGCAATTTATAGTGGTGAAACAAACAAAACTAAAATATATGGCTATGATACTCACGGCCACACTGTGTGTTATGTATACCCTTGATGTATACCCTGCGTACATTATACGGCTATAATACTCACGACCATACTGTGTGTAATGTCGGCCCTTGATGTAGACCCTTCTTACTTAATACGGCTATGATACTCACGACCATACTGTGTTCCATGTCTACCCTCGATGTAGATGCTGCGTACTTGATATGGCTATGATACACATGACCATACTGTGTTGCATGGCTATCTTCAATGAAAACCATTCGCACTTGATACATCTATGATACTTACGACCAAACTGTGATACACATGTATATCCTTGATGCAGACTCTGTGTACTTTATATTGCTATGATACTCACGACCACATTGTGTGTAATGCATATCCTTGATGCAGACTCTGTGTACTTTATATTGCTATGATACTCACGACCACATCGTGTGTGATGTATATCCTTGATGCAGACTCTGTGTACTTTATATTGCTATGATACTCACAACCACATTGTGTGTAATGTATATCCATGATGCAGACTCTGTGTACTTTATATTGCTATGATACTCACGACCACATTGTGTGTAATGTATACCCTTGATATAGACCCATCCTACTGTATACGGCTATGATACTCACGACCACATTGTGTGTAATGTATACCCTTGATATAGACCCATCGTACTTAATATAGCTATGATACTCACGACCACACTGTGTGTAATGTATACCCTAGATATAGACCCATCCTACTGTATACGGCTATGATACTCACGACCACATTGTGTGTAATGCATACCCTTGATATCGACCCATCGTACTTTATATTGCTATGATACTCACGACCACATTGTGTGTTATGTCTACCTTTGATGGAGATCCTGCGTACATTATAAGGCTATTATACTCACGACCATGATGTGTATTATGTCTACCTTTGATGGAGATCCTGCGTACATTATAAGGCTATTTTACTCACGACCATGATGTGTGTTATGTCTACCTTTGATGGAGATCCTGCGTACATTATAAGGCTATTTTACTCACGACCATGATGTGTGTTATGTCTACCTTTGATGGAGATCCTGCGTACATTATAAGGCTATTTTACTCACGACCATGATGTGTGTCATGTATAACATTGATGGAGATCCTTCGTACATTATAAGGCTATTTTACTCACGACCATGATGTGTGTCATGTATAACATTGATGGAGATCCTTCGTACATTATAAGGCTATTTTACTCACGACCATGATGTGTGTCATGTATAACATTGATGGAGATCCTTCGTACATTATAAGGCTATTTTACTCACGACCATGATGTGTGTCATGTATAACATTGATGGAGATCCTTCGTACATTATAAGGCTATTTTACTCACGACCATGATGTGTGTCATGTATAACATTGATGGAGATCCTTCGTACATTATAAGGCTATTTTACTCACGACCATGATGTGTGTCATGTATAACATTGATGGAGATCCTTTGTACATTATAAGGCTATTTTACTCACGACCATGATGTGTGTCATATATAACATTGATGTAGACCCTTCGTACATTATAAGGCTATTTTACTCACGACCATGATGTGTGTCATGTATAACATTGATGTAGACCCTTCGTACATTATAAGGCTATTTTACTCACGACCATGATGTGTGTCATGTATAACATTGATGGAGATCCTTCGTACATTATAAGGCTATTTTACTCACGACCATGATGTGTGTCATGTATAACATTGATGGAGATCCTTCGTACATTATCAGGCTATTTTACTCACGACCATGATGTGTGTCATGTATAACATTGATGTAGATCCTTCGTACATTATAAGGCTATTTTACTCACGACCATGATGTGTGTCATGTATAACATTGATGGAGATCCTTCGTACATTATAAGGCTATTTTACTCACGACCATGATGTGTGTCATGTATAACATTGATGGAGATCCTTCGTACATTATAAGGCTATTTTACTCACGACCATGATGTGTGTCATGTATAACATTGATGGAGATCCTTCGTACATTATAAGGCTATTTTACTCACGACCATGATGTGTGTCATGTATAACATTGATGTAGACCCTTCGTACATTATAAGGCTATTTTACTCACGACCATGATGTGTGTCATGTATAACATTGATGGAGATCCTTCGTACATTATAAGGCTATTTTACTCACGACCATGATGTGTGTCATGTATAACATTGATGGAGATCCTTCGTACATTATAAGGCTATTTTACTCACGACCATGATGTGTGTCATGTATAACATTGATGGAGATCCTTCGTACATTATAAGGCTATTTTACTCACGACCATGATGTGTGTCATGTATAACATTGATGGAGATCCTTCGTACATTATAAGGCTATTTTACTCACGACCATGATGTGTGTCATGTATAACATTGATGTAGACCCTTCGTACATTATAAGGCTATTTTACTCACGACCATGATGTGTGTCATGTATAACATTGATGGAGATCCTTCGTACATTATAAGGCTATTTTACTCACGACCATGATGTGTGTCATGTATAGCATTGATGGAGATCCTTCGTACATTATAAGGCTATTTTACTCACGACCATGATGTGTGTCATGTATAACATTGATGGAGATCCTTCGTACATTATAAGGCTATTTTACTCACGACCATGATGTGTGTCATGTATAACATTGATGGAGATCCTTCGTACATTATAAGGCTATTTTACTCACGACCATGATGTGTGTCATGTATAACATTGATGTAGACCCTTCGTACATTATAAGGCTATTTTACTCACGACCATGATGTGTGTCATGTATAACATTGATGGAGATCCTTCGTACATTATAAGGCTATTTTACTCACGACCATGATGTGTGTCATGTATAACATTGATGGAGATCCTTCGTACATTATAAGGCTATTTTACTCACGACCATGATGTGTGTCATGTATAACATTGATGGAGATCCTTCGTACATTATAAGGCTATTTTACTCACGACCATGATGTGTGTCATGTATAACATTGATGTAGACCCTTCGTACATTATAAGGCTATTTTACTCACGACCATGATGTGTGTCATGTATAACATTGATGGAGATCCTTCGTACATTATAAGGCTATTTTACTCACGACCATGATGTGTGTCATGTATAACATTGATGGAGATCCTTCGTACATTATAAGGCTATTTTACTCACGACCATGATGTGTGTCATGTATAACATTGATGGAGATCCTTCGTACATTATAAGGCTATTTTACTCACGATCATGATGTGTGTCATGTATAACATTGATGGAGATCCTTCGTACATTATAAGGCTATTTTACTCACGACCATGATGTGTGTCATGTATAACATTGATGGAGATCCTTCGTACATTATAAGGCTATTTTACTCACGACCATGATGTGTGTCATGTATAACATTGATGGAGATCCTTCGTACATTATAAGGCTATTTTACTCACGACCATGATGTGTGTCATGTATAACATTGATGTAGACCCTTCGTACATTATAAGGCTATTTTACTCACGACCATGATGTGTGTCATGTATAACATTGATGGAGATCCTTCGTACATTATAAGGCTATTTTACTCACGACCATGATGTGTGTCATGTATAACATTGATGGAGATCCTTCGTACATTATAAGGCTATTTTATTCACGACCATGATGTGTGTCATGTATAACATTGATGGAGATCCTTCGTACATTATAAGGCTATTTTACTCACGACCATGATGTGTGTCACGTCTACCCTTGATGTAGACCCTTCGTACTCTATAGTGTCTTCCGAAGTCTAACTGATACCATGGATTTAATTCACGATTAGTGGTTGAACAGCATCTACAGCCATCTGCGTCGTTACGATCATTGTTGTCAATGACTCTTTCGGGAGCCCAATCCGTCCATTGGCTACTGGATGTAACCTTGACATTATCTTTTCCTGTAAGTCGTGCTGCGTACAAAGTTTGATCTGAAATGTGATAAGAAGAAAATATTGAATGAAATTCAAAGGATGACAATTCTAAAGCTTCCTCTTAACCCTTTGCCACATATAAATAAGCAATTTCTCCTTTTGTAATAATGTTTTCAACTCTTTTGAATACAATAAACTTCAGTTTAAAACGTTTTACTCAGATATTTTAAAAAACATCTGCTGCAGATTGGCTGTACGTTGGAAAGGGTTATTACGACATACCAATATGATGTCAAGGAACTCATCTAAGAATGTGATTATATTGACTTCGCTTTAACCCTTTCCTAATACAATAATTTGGCAGCAGATAAATTCCTTCAGATTGAAACTCTTTATAAGTATAATTTCATAATAGAGCTGTAAAAGTTGTGGGAAAAAAACAAATCTTTCATTTGAATATGCTTGTGAGTTTTTCAAAAATCGTCATGTTCTCATAACTTTCGTAAACATGGCAAGTGACACCCTCTTTCCCAGATTCAAACGCAATGGTACTCTCGTGGAACTTCAACCCTTTCATACATCAAATATGCAGCAGACGGATATGAAAATATCTTAGTAAATTTTGGAAGTTCTCTTTACAAGGGAAATATTAATCATTGAACAGAACTGAACATATTGTTACAAAATGAGAAATTGCTCATTGTGGGCAATTTTACATTTGCCACAATGTTTTCAATAGTCGTTTTGCTGCAGAAGCGTAAACAAATGCGTATACATGTGTTAAAGGTTTAAATTCTTCTTCAAATATACACCATCCTGCTATATTACACTTGAAAGCCCATTTACTCGCACTTCCATTTTGTACCATTGTCATACACAGTAATTATAAAGTAACTGTTCTCGAACTCTCACATAGACTAGCTATGTACTTTGTCGACCACCTCGGCGTTGTACTGTTTTCGAACACTCACATAGACTAGCTATGTACTTTGTCGACCACCTCGTTGGTGTACTGTTCTTGAACACTCACAAAGACAAGCTATGTACTTTGTCGACCACCTCGTTGGTGTATTGTTCTTGAACACTCACATAGACTAGCTATGTACTTTGTCGACCACCTCGTTGGTGTATTGTTCATGAACACTCACATAGACTAGCTATGTACTTTTTCGACCACCTCGTTGGTGTATTGATAAAGCGTCCGCCTCTTGTGCGGGAGGTCGCGGGTTAGATCCCCGGCCGGGTCATACCAAAGACTTGGTAGTAATATGCTCATCCTACTTTGCGCTCAGGAATTTGTGTCTAGTATTACGACTGATCCACTGGTGTCAGGAAAAAAAGACCAGTATTACTGGTACCTTACCACCGAACCACAGTGATATAACTAGAAAATGTTACAATCGGCGTGAAACTCCAAACAATATAAATATATATTCTTTTACAAATTAATGTTCCCTCATACCATCTTTTGGCAGTAGTGTTTTCTTTAATCTATCGAGATATTTTACTTCCCGTATTGAGATAGTTTTCAAGAAGGGCGGGAATACAACCCTTCAGAATTAACCTTTTCCTAAAATGCTACATGCAGACGCAATTTGAAGCAATTGTAGCAGGCGATATATCAAACCAATGGCAAAAGTAGACATTGCTCAACATGATCAAGTTTTACCTCTTCAACAATGTTACTCAGTTACAATTGTTCATTTTTAGAGTGTATTATTTAGATGTTTTCAAAGTCGTCTGCTGCAGAATGTATACTATATGGTAAAGGGTTATCCTAGGATCAAATTGGACACATCCGACGAACCACTTACCAATTATAAATCCCATCAACAATAAGCAAATCATATGCAGAGTAAATACTACTGTCCTCATGTTTCTTTTCCTAAAAAAGAGAAATAAAATGTAAAATATTTTCTTGTGCGTAGGATTGCCTTTTAAAATATAAAACCCCTGTATTTCTGGAACAACCTGAACGTTTTTTTAAAGGAAAACATGAATTAAATACTTTTTCACTGTTTTTATATTTTATTTGCTAAACGTGATTTTTACAAGAGATGATTGACAGATTGTTTATACTTTGCATGAATTTGAAAACATTGTCGGACAATGTTAACGATGATGAGTTTAAGAGTTTAAGCTACAGTCACACCGAAGCCAGACCCAACACGGAGCATCCCGGATTATCACGAAACACCCCGGTACAAGTGATATATTGATCCGGGACGATCCTTGATGAAGTTGAGTCGCAAAAACATCGTTTACCCGGACCAGCCCGGACCGAACCCTGCACAAACACGGATGAAAATGGATCTACACGGATTAACACGAATCAGCACGGAGCCAAAACGGAGACAACACGGACCAGCCCTGACCCAACCCCGCACAAACACGGATCACAACTTATTAACACGGATTAACAAGGATCAGCACGGAGCCAAAACGGAGAGAACAAGGATCTGACCCCGATACCACAACGGACCGTCCAAAACCCGACACGACATGCCAGATCGCCCAGGATCAAAACGGCGGCACCACGGACCGTCCAAAACCCGACACGACATGCCGGATCGCCCGGGATTAACACGGCAACAATACGAACTCAACGCGGACCGTCCAAGACCCAACACAACATGCCGGATCGCCCAGGATCAACACGGCACCACTACGGACCCAACGTTGACCGTCCGAAACCCAACACGACATGCCGGATCGCCCAGGATCAACACGGCGCCACTACGGACCCAACGTTGATCGTCCGAAACCCAATACGACATACCGGATCGCCCGGGATTAACACGGCAACAATACGGACTCAACGCGGACCGTCCAAGACCCAACATAACATGCCGGATCGCCCAGGATGATCAACACGGCGCCACTACAAACCCAAAGCGGACCGTCCAAAACCCAACACGACATGCCGGATCACCCAGAATCAACACGGCGACACTACGAACCCAACGCGGACCGTCCAAAACCAAACACGACATGCCGGGTTGCCCAGGATCAACACGGCGCCACTACGAACCCAACGCGGACCGTCCGAAACCAAAGACGACATGCCTGATCGCCCAGGATCAACACGGTGACACTACGGACCCAAGGTTGACCGTCCGAAACCAAACACGACAAGCCGGATGGCCCAGGATCAAAACGGCGACACTACGGACCCAACGCGGACAGTCCAAAGCCCAACACGACAAGCCGGATCGCCCAGGATCGAAACGGCGACACTACGGACCCAACGTTGACCGTCCGAAACCTAACACGACAAGCCGGATCGCCCAGAATCAACACGGCACCACTACGGACCCAACGTTGACCGTCCGAAACCCAACACGACATGCCGGATCGCCCAGGATCAACACGGCGCCACTACGGACCCAACGTTGATCGTCCGAAACCCAACACGACATTCCGGATCGCCCAGGATCAAAACGGCGACACTACGGACCCAAGGTTGACCGTCCGAAACCCAACACGACATGCCGGATCGCCCAGGATCAAAACGGCGACACTACGGACCCAAGGTTGACCGTCTGAAACCAAACACGACAAGCCGGATCGCCCAGGATCAAAACGGAGACACTACGGACCCAACGCGGACAGTCCAAAGCCCAACACGACAAGCCGGATCGCCCAGGATCAACACGGCGACACTACGGACCCAACGTGGACAGTCCAAAGCCCAACACGACAAGCCGGATCGCCCAGGATCGAAACGGCGACACTACGGACCCAACGCGGACAGTCCAAAGCCCAACACGACAAGCCGGATCGCCCAGAATCAACACGGCACCACTACGGACCCAACGCGGAACGTCCAAAACCCAACACGACATGCCGGATCGCCCAGGATCAAAACGGCGACACTACGGACCCAAGGTTGACCGTCCGAAACCCAACACGACATGCCGGATCGCCCAGGATCAAAACGGCGACACTACGGACCCAAGGTTGACCGTCTGAAACCAAACACGACAAGCCGGATCGCCCAGGATCAAAACGGAGACACTACGGACCCAACGCGGACAGTCCAAAGCCCAACACGACAAGCCGGATCGCCCAGGATCAACACGGCGACACTACGGACCCAACGTGGACAGTCCAAAGCCCAACACGACAAGCCGGATCGCCCAGGATCGAAACGGCGACACTACGGACCCAACGCGGACAGTCCAAAGCCCAACACGACAAGCCGGATCGCCCAGAATCAACACGGCACCACTACGGACCCAACGCGGAACGTCCAAAACCCAACACGACATGCCGGATCGCCCAGGATCAACACGGCGCCACTACGGACCGAACTCGGACCGTCTGAAAGCCAACACGACATGCCGGATAAGCCCGGACCCAACGCGGATCCATCACGGATCTTACCCCGGATGGGCCAAATGTCAGTCCGGGGACGCTCCGGGACAGTCTGGGACGTCGGTAGGACTGGGGTTTATCTATGATATACATGTACATATTCGTTCAGACTAGTCTACATTTGTCGGTACTTTTTTCTTATATCGTTAGAAAAACCTACCTGGAAAAAATGCAAGAGCGTTTAAAACCTTACCCAAATACAGTAAAAATACAGCAAACAATTTGAAATCTTCTCCGCAAAAATATAGAAACTCTCTATACATGTAAATTTAAGAATTGAATAGGGTTGAACTTTTTGACGACAATCGAAGAAATTACTCATTGAGCATTTCTTCATTTGTAACAATATCATCAAATGTTACTGCATGTTGGAAGGACTTAAAAAACACCCACAAATACGGTGCATGCTCGTCGCTCGAAGTCAGCTGCATAAAGCTTCATATAAACCAATAACACGGACATATGGGCCGTTACACGAAAAAACCAACAGTGTGGACTCTGAGTAAAGTATCGACCCGGATCAGGCTCAGCATGCCGCACAGGCTAATCCGGGCAGACACTTTCGCCTCCTTTTTGTTTTAGGAATCATTACTCTATATTACTTTTCTCCTGAGATGGAATATGTCGGCCCGGATTAGCATGCGCGGACTGCGCAGACTGATCTCGGTCGATACATTTCGCAGAATCCATAGTGTTTGCGCAAACAAGTGCAGTTAACAATATTTACTTATAGGATGTTTAGAAGTGACGCCCCCACACTTGAATGTTTCTAGGGTGGTAGTGAACTGGCATCTACAGACGAACAGTTGATGGGACTGTTCGCCACTGTGTGCAAACAAGCTTGGTGATATTCTTCTTTATTGTTTGAGACAGTGAAGTTTCCAAATGTGTGATGATTTTCAAATGATAAACGTCATCATTAAGTTAAAGTATGAAATAAGCAAGGCAAATTGTTCACTTCATATGTTCAACAGCGTCCGTGCAGTCATGGCTGGACCTACACCGTTCGTTTAAAGGTCAACGTACATGTAGCATTGAAGAAATCACTAACAGACGTTGTCCATATGATTCAGCTACTAACGTTGTACAATAGGATCTACGCTTATCAAAATACCATAAGGCTGTTCTTCGTACTCAAACGTTTCATCGAATAAAACAATGAATTAATCTTATAAATGACATAACAAGAATCACGTTTAACCCTTTCTAACACACAGAAGCTTTCTTGCATTGTGGCAAAAGGAAAAACTGATTATAATCAGCCATTTCTGCTTTTACCATAATATACAACTTTATTCATAAATTTACCTTTTATTTATTTTCCAAATCTTTGACTACATATTTTGAAAGTTGTCTGCTGCGGATTTGTTGCATGAGAGAATAGGTGAAGTGGAGTATACATACATCCTTCTTTCTACTATGTTAACTATTATAGTAAATTTAGATAGTATTCTTGGA